>JAUPFR010000001.1:169660500-170278833 GCA_036925125.1 Oreortyx pictus
TGTAGTTTTTCTGCAGCTAAATAAAGAAAAAGTGGTGGTAAAATGCATTCATCAATTTCAACTCCAGTCTACAAAATAACAGAACATAATACTCTGCTAAGAAAATCAGAACTGATACCTTCTCTGACACATGAGACTTAGATACCAAATTCTGAATAAAATTAACAAGAATTCACACAAAATCTCACCTCCAAGCATCACAAATAGCCCAATAAATAAAAGTCCAGGCTGCTAACTCAATTGCAGATAAACTTTTATCACCCTACTATCACCAGATTCAATTTGCAATGCTTATTCATTTTCAGCCTGGTCCATAAATCTTCTAATGTATTTGCATTAAAATGTAACGCTCATATGGTCTCAAAATACTACTGAATTAAACGTAGCTGGATTTTATCAATCTGAATCTGCCTCAGTGGTCAAGCTTATGTCCTTTTAGGTAAGACAAAAATCAATTTTTACTGAACACGGAAATAGAAGACTGAATCAGAAGTCAATTGATACTTCAAGGAGTGAGGGTGGAGGGAGCTGTTTGTTTCTTTGGGGTTTTTTTTTCGGTTCTTGCTTTTTTATTCTGTAACGCGTGGTTTCTATTTCAATGACAAAATAAGTTGACAATTTATTTCATTACTGATTATATAGTTTATATAGCTGTATTCAGAGATGTCAAGGTGTGTCAAGATGTGAAGGACAACAGCTCTTGGGAAGGACCCACACAGGAGCAAGAAAGAAGAATGAGGAAGAAGCAGCACAGACAGTAGTATGTTCTGGACCGATCACAACACCCACTCCCCATTTCTCTGCAATGTTCTGCGGAAGGTGAGGGCAAGTAGAGAACTCAATAGTGAAGCTGACTTTAAGAAAATGGTAAGGAGGAGGTATTGTTTAATACATTTAATACACTGTTTCTCACCAAATCTATTTTAATTGTCAATAAATTAATTTGTTCTAAGTGAAGTCTGTTTTGCCCAAAATAGTAATCTCTAAGTGATTTCCCTATATTTATCTCAACCCATAAGCTTTTTCATCTTACTTTTTCTCCTGTTCCTACTGAGGGTGAGCTGAGTGGGTGCCCTGAAGTCAGCCAAGGTCAGTCATGCAAGGACCTTAGTACAAGCCTAGTCATAAGCCTGAGCTCTTCTAAATAAACTGCTAAATGCTTTATTAAAGATCTTCCTAAGTCAGAATCCTACAGCACACAGGAAAAAATGTATTAATGGTAATTATGGAGGACCAAATAGCCACATTTTTATAATTATTAAGGTCAAAGGAAAACAACTGGCACAGAAAAATGGAGAAGGAGATTATGAGACATTTGTCTTACTTAATGGACACCCACTAAGAGCCCAAAGTAGTACAGATATCTCAGTTATCACATGAAAGGTGATTTAATTTCTTCCATGAAATGAGGATTCTCTCACTGTACACTAAGTTACAGAAATTTTAATTTTTCCTTTCAGTTTTTGAATAAAGCGACATGTTTTCACTGGAAAAATAAAAATCTAAACAAAACACAACAGGAAACAACACACCATATGTGACTGCAAAACCTTCAGGAAAAAATATATTAGACAACATAAGATCAGCACTTAAAAAAAATTAAATACCCCAGTATCAGTAAGTAACTTCTTGAACCAAATGGCATTTTCAAGTAGGGAAAGAAGTAAGGAATTAGAGGATTTGGGGAAAAACAAGCAAACAAATGACAACAAGTTGGTGGAAGAATCTAATAGCATAGGAAAGGAAGAAAGGAAGAGCCATCAGCAAATTCAGCATCCTGAGAAGGGAAAAAGATTCTGCTTGCAAACTTACAAAAAAAGGGAAAGCACATTACAACTAACTAATGGAGGATTTAATAAGGTTAGCTGTGATTCCCAGAGGGTGAAAAAAGGAGTAAATTCCATGAAACCAATAGCTTACCACAAACTTCAGATGGTCTCTCTAGGAAAATCACACCAAGTATGTCATGTGAACAAATTAAAAAAAAAAAAAAAAAGAAAGAAAGAAATGGTTCAGTTTTCTGTAAAAAAAATAGCCTTATGAGAAGGATAAGGCTAAATCAAAAGACTAGCTCTTGGGGCATTTTTCTAGGTGGTCCAGACCTTTTAAAAGGTCTGAGGGCAACAATGCTCATAACAGCTTAATTGTTCCCTTACCTCATTCTTAATTTTATTTAGCTTAAAATATGTTCTACCTTAAAAAAAATTAAGGGAACTATTACCACATTTTATTCATCAGAAGGAGGTTGTTTTTGTTGTTGTTGTTGTTTGTTTGTTTTATATTTGAGGGTAAGTATTTTGAAAGCATAGTTATAAATTATTATTAAACTATACAACTAAGTCTACATATTCAGAAGAAAAATACTTTTCTCTGATTTTAAGTGTCTGTGACAAAGTGGTTTTCCAGGTCCCATCCCATGTCCATTCTTCCTCAAAAAGATTTTCAAGCCTCACTTTTCTAAACCTGAACTTCTATGGTTTTCTGGGAATAAGTCTGTGATATTTACGAGTTTATATATTTTGCTTCTTATACTCTGTCCTTAGAATGAGTTTATTAATGACAAGCCCTGACCATAAAACAGTTGACAACTAAAATACACTTATGGGAGAGCAACTTTTAAAATAAAAGTCTTTAAAAAATGTCCACATAACAGTAAGATTAGAAAATATGACAAATTCAAAAAGTATGCATTTAAAAAATATCTCAGTATGGCTCAATAATAAGCAGAAAACTGCATATGCTAAATATGACAAAGCTTTGCCTTCAATATTGTTGATTTCAGAGCAGAAACATTTTAAGTACTGGTTATCTGAGTCCAACTATTAATACAGCTTCACTTGTGACAGATGAAATACTGTATCCCAGCAAGGCCATTTGGTACAATTGCAGTCCTCATGTTCGTCCTCCTTGGTCTGTAACTCAGCTGGAGGTTGGTAGAAATAAACACAGCTTTAAAGAGAAACAGTAAATTGTAAATCACCTTTTTTTTTTCCTTCTCTTTATTACTCTTATGAATTATTAAAATCAGTACAACACTCATTTTTGTCACAGCTGATTGCTGCATTTATACATTCATTTTGAATAGTCTCATCTAACTCTTTTGTTTTATATCAGTTTTTATTTTGTTCATCAAATGGATATCAGTGCTAAGCTAACTTCTGCAAGTGAAATTCTATACTAAAATAAAAGATATTCCTCAATTATAAATGAAATTTTCTAATCCTCCGGTACACAGAAATCTCTAGCTGACATCTCCCTCAAGGTGGCCATTTCCTTCACCCTAAGGTGGCCATTTCCTTTCCACACCCTCATTGTCCAACATATTACAAAAAGCTGTTAGTCTGCTCTACAAGAAAACAGCCTTAGATGTGGTTGTAGTCTAAAAAAATCTGTATTCTTATTGGTGTTTGCTGTACTTACTAACCGAAGATGCAGTGTGTTAATCTCAATATTTCATTACAAGTGTGACATTTACATACATACTACAAATCATGTTTGTAACAGTCTATTTTAAATATCAGAATTTGTGCTTTCTTTATTTTAACATGCATAATCATAGTATGAAGTGCAGAAGGTAACTCCAAACTCAAGAAAAAAGAGAAAGAAACACAAGATATTTTTGAAATATATGATTTTTTTGTGTTTTCCCCAAATGAGTGGCATCAGTACCTACAAACTAATATAAAACATTAGTTTTGATTACTTTAGCATCTGCTTGGACCCAAAGAGAAAATATTCAATTGTGATAAACAGCTTCGTAACAGTAGCGGTTTTCATAAATTTATTTCTTCTCACTAACGTTGAGACAGCACAAAACTATAAATGAAATGTCCTCATGATTCAAATTACGCAATGATAACTTCCATTTATGAAAATTATAACTTTTAGTGACTTCTATATGGTTAATTAAGCATAATAAATATTAAACTAACGAAACTTTAAGTCCACGGAAGATAATATGCTAAAACAGTTCACAACTTTCTTTTGCTACAAAGAGAAGTCTAAATTTTTGCAAGCATAGTCAATCCCCAACGAGATAAGGGAGAGAGGGGAGCGGTGTTATTCTTATTTTTGTTGCTGGCAGGGGTTATTTTTTTAAATAACTTTTAATTTTAATATAATGTTTTAGACACCCTATGAATAGAGAGCAGTGGGAAAGGAAAAATGAAGGACTAATAAAATTTATGATAAAATCATGATAAACAAAATCACATTAAAACATCTGATTACAGTAGAAATCAAAATGTATATTTGCAGATGTTTGATAGCCATTAATGTTGTTTTCAGTCACATAGAGAAGCTAAGCCATTTTTATCTGAAATTATTAATGTCTTTAATCAGTGTTCAGCATTATTTTATACACAGCAGGAACCATAACCTGCCTACCTAGAAATTATGAATTATAGTATGAATCCAAACATCACAAGCTTTCTTCTCCCTTCTCCCCCTTCCTCAAAGCCAGTAAAAATCAAGATCTTGGTAAGAGTTGGAGGATACACACTACTGCCTACCATGTAGAATGATTTACTTTTTCCATCTTAAAATGAAACTGTACCTAGCTTCTAGCTCAAAAATGAGATCTTGACCATGAGTTTGGGGATGCAATAATGTTCTGCCACTAAGAAAACCAGTTCCCTCATCTTTGTTATCTTTTGAAGGACACAGAAATTTTGCAACAAGTGGAGAAAAAAAAACAAGACAACAGACAAAAGAAACAAACAAAGAAAAAAAAAAAACAACACCCCATCTCCAAGATGCTGCTTTACTGTCAGTGCAGGAATTCAGTCTTTGTGCCATGTGAGCAGGCAGATGCATCCCATGAGCAGGAGCCAGAACACACACAGCTCAGAGGAAACAGCCTCCAGCAGAGCCTGGGAGTCATCAAAGCAGGTCAGTCATCACCGAGCAAATTCTTTGGTGCTCACAGGGCCAAATAAAGCCTCATAATTTTGATAATGTCACTTGTTTTCTGACTCAGGTTATGAGACCAACAAGGGCATTTGCATTAGGGCACAAACGTTCTTCCACAAGCACAGTATCCATTTATTCAGAAATAATAAAAGAAAGAAACATATTGTCTCCTTTACAAGGTGCTTTTACACATTCAGCAAAGTTATTATTTATGAGACCTTCTAACATGAACAGGTTCTCAGACTGTACAAAACTTATACAACAAAATTAAACCTTAACAGTGTAAAGAAAGACTTAGGATTATTCCTAAGGTTTACATACATACAAAAATTGTATGTGTGTATATATGGAATAATTACTAATTCAAATTTATAACTTACAGAAGGATCATGATAAATTTTAGCTTTTTTATAATATCTCTTTATAGTTTTATAGTTTTTTTCAAGTAATGTGTATTTCAAGAAAAGCGCTCCCTTTCTGGAATTCTTATGATTCATTAAGTTTGTGTTGCATAGATTAAAAAAATAAAAATAAAAATAAAAATAAAAGAGTTAATTAAGTTTTCCTATTTTTCCAAACACTTTTTTATTAAGTATTAAAGTGGGTGACAGCTTGGATAGCTTGTCAGGAATTCTTATGCAAAATCTCCTTTTGAATAACTCAGGGACAGAAGGAGCATCACTCTCTCAGTAACTATTCTACTAATCTAGAACAGAATCTTACTACAGCATTCATATACTAAAGTAACAAAATTAAGACCAAATTTACTATGCCCAGACACTGAAAGATACACATGTACTCCCATCACTACCACACAGGATCAGTTAGGAATATGTGCCTAACTACTTCAAAAGAAGGTTGCCTCACTGTTTTTCAAAGCAGCGAGAAAAGAAATAAATCTGGGAAATGCCTTTATATTCACCAAAATTTGTGTAGAGACACCAGAAATTCCTCTGATAAATTCAATGAGACTTCAGTGCAACAAACGTAATCTGCTATTGCTTATGAGCACCAAACTTGCCCTTACAGTTATTGATGTTTGTGACTGAAAAATATTTCTATGCATTTAAGTAGTGATTTTTGTACTTTAGAACCCAAAGAAACTACTGAATTCAAAGATTTTCAGCAATGTTGCTGAGCTGTATTCTCTTTTGTGTATTTATTGCATTCTCTTTTGTTTCTATGTTTCCTTCTCTTTTCTTCTATGAATAAAGTGGCTGAAATTGTTAAAACAAATAACTCCTGGTCAAATCGTTCCTTCAATACTATGGCTTCCTTTAATCATGGTTGTCTTTGGCTCCTAGGAGCAGACTGTGAAATCTGTGAAACTACACAGTCTGCCAGCTTTTCTGCAGCATGGAAAATCTGCTGGATGCAGCAGATCCACGATGGGATGTAGCCAGAAAGTGTTTTGTGTCCCAGGCACAGAGAATACAAGGCCTACATAGGGAAATGCTTTTACTTGTCATATTCAAGGACACCCAGTCATAACACAGCTAGGGAGACAGCCAGAGTGTGCTGTGCTCCAGTGATTTCCCTGGCATTTCCTTTACATAAGTAATACCAGAGAAAGAGAATCAGCTCTGACCTATGATATCTCTACAGCCACTAGAGAAGTTAGAAGAGCAGGGAACTACCCCACACTTACATAACAGGGAGATGCTTAAATGGGGACTCTTATACATACTTGGGATGAACTCAATGAAACAGTTTCCTAAAATGTCTTAAATGATGCATTTCACTTTTCTCTAGTAGTGCAAATACTTCTGAATAGAAAATGAGAGCAGTCTTATACAGATTTGCAGTGGAAACCTCCTGAGCTAAAAAATATGAATGTCACATTCCTGGCATCAGACATGAAAAGTCAGGGAGAGTCTGCCAGAATGGAAGAAAGGAAGTCAAGTAGATTAAAAAAAATGTCCGGTTTCAAGATCATTTGAGCCTGAAAATGACTTGTTTAGTTCCTGCAGTCACTGGACCATACCCAGAAGAAAATAGATAGCTGTTTACAGAAATGCAACTCTTCAAAGCCTTTCTATGATTGTCTTCTTTCCTCTTGGTCAAAACTCTCTGCCCCCCTTAGATGATGGTACTTATTCTTTTAGCAATGCTGCCAACAGTTACAAGATGTTCCATTCTTGGCTCTACACCAAATATATTCACTTAATAATCAAAGTCTACTTAGCAGTATGCTTTTCAGATCTACTGACTCTTGAATCAAATAAGATAAGGAGTAAAAAACTTCCTAGGAAGCAGTCACAAGCCAGAAAGGGGCAACAAAAATGTCAATAGGTTGCAGTAATATTTGGAGAGTTCCCTGTTTGATGCATGTGGGTATGCTTTCCTCAGACTGAATTCTCTTCGATCTCTAAAAAAAAAAAAAGATAATATTACTCCTTCTGAGGCAGAAATATCAGGAGAAGGAGTAGAATAAGGAGGAGTAAAAGTGAGTCATCCTGAGAGTCAGATTCAATTAACTCTAGATATATTATCCATCAAGGACACTCTAATAAAGAATCAAAACAATAGAACATGCTACATGAATGACAAGATTTTATAAAATCAGAAACAGTGTGGCCAGCAGAGTGAGGAAAGTGTTTGTCCCCGTTACTCAGTACTGATGAGACCTCACTTTGAATACTGCGTTCAATTTTGGGCCGCTCATTACAAGAGTTCCTCAAGCATGTACAGAGAAGAGCAACAAAGCTGGCGAAGGAAATGGAAAATGAGACTTCTGAGGAGCAGCTGGGATTGTTCAGTCTTGGTAAAAGAAGGCTGAAGGGAGACCTCTTTGCTCTCTACAACTACTTAAAAGGAACTTGCAGAGAAGAGGGTGTTGGTCTCTTACCTCAGGTGACACGAAAGAGCATGAAGCTATTGTCTCATGTTGCAACAGGGCAGGCACAGTTTAAACATCAAGAATTTCTTCACAGAATAGGGTATCAAGCTTTGACTACCCAGGGAATTGGTAGAAACTCCATCACTGGAGGTATTTAACAGATGCATGGTAATGGCACTAAGGGACTCCATGTAGCAATGGGACTTTGTAGGTCATATTAACAGTTGAATATGATGATCTTTTGCAACCTAAGTAACTCTATAAACAAAAAACATTATCTAGATGCATACAAGGGTGCTACAAGCATCAGCTGACTGCACTCAGAGAGATCATTTTGATGTGACTGGGGATTTTAGAGTTAGTAGAGCTCTCGATCTCAGGTAGTTGAACAAGATGGCAGGGTTACAGTACAGTTTCAACACAAGAAAAGTAAAAAGTAAAGCTACTGAAAACGATGATTTACAGTCCTAAAGAAAGCAGGGAAAGAAAGTGTAGAATAAATACAGAAAGCATATTAGAAAAAAAAAAAAAGGTTATTGCACCCTCCTGCTGCTTCAACTGAGACAAAATATCAATCAACAGCAATACTCCTAGGATACTGAAATATCTGTTGACCATGCACCACTTTTCTGTTTCCTATAACAGCACCACAAAGGGAATTAGAGCAATGACCACATTTAAAATCATTGAAAAACTCAAAAAGTTCTAGTGATTCATAAAGGCTAAATATTTGAGCGAAACCATGTTTATAATTTTCAAACTACTTGATTTCCAGTATCTTTGTATTTAGCCAGAGCACACCAGCATAACAGAAACACAAAAGAGACTCAAAATTGATACCCACTGGGTCCCCTGACCAGAAACAACAGCCAAAAATAAATATATTTCTTCTAGATCCAAGAGGCATTCAACATAAAAAGTGAGAACGAAAACAAATAGACAAGGAAGAGGAAGTTTTTGCCCCCACACCTCTGGCTCCTACCCTCGTACACATACACTCATGAAAAAATAAAGCAAAAGTATATACACAAACAAGAATAAAAGAAAACTCTCAATGAATAACAAACATGCTTCTAATAAGTGTAACAGCAGAAAAAATGTGATCATTTTTAAATGTTTGAAACACATCCATAGAGCATCTCGGAAAAAAAAAAGTATATTTTTCTTTTTATGTTCACACTGTTTGCCTCCTAAAACAAGGTATGTTTGTCACCAAACTCAAATAAAAGCAGCTTAATTACTTCTGCTGGCACTAATTTATAGCCTGTAGATTCTTGCTAATTAAGAACCTAATCAGTGTTTCAATCTTCTCCATCAAATCTGTATCACCTGCTGTGATTCATGCCTGCTGGTTCCCTTCAGGTACCAAAGCTATATATCAAAAAGACATTTCCTAGGATAAAAGTAAACTTTTTAACTATGTAAGAGCTAAGTGGAGAAGATACAGATGTCAAAATTTTATCCTTGCAAGTTTCAAACATGACACTGCAACTCCAATATTCTATATAAAGCCAATGCTATTTCTTTTCTTTTTTTTTTCAGAAAAAGTCTATAATTTAACTTGAACACATTTTTGATTTCTAGAATGAGAACAAGACTTAAAATAACAGTTTTTCATTGATTTAGTAGCTCTTAGTTGAAGCCAAATAGTCAAGAATACTAAAAGAATTAAACACCGAAGAAGAATAAAAAAAAATATCAAGAATACTGATTTTGCAATACAGAAAAAGAAAATTCTACAATAGAATTAAAAAAGAAAGAAAGAGAGAGAGAGAGAAAAAAAATGACTTCTGCTTATTCATTCGGTATGTTAGTTTCTGGAGATTTCCAAACTTAAAAAGTTCAGACAACGTGGAGTTATTTTTATGTTGTCATTGTAATACTTAGTTTTTTCAGTAATTCCCAGAAGCTTTTCTTACACTGAAGTACATTCATTTCAGTTTTTAATGTATATTTTTGTACTCCTGTAATGGCATGGAGTGTAATTAATCCTTTGTAGTTAAGTTTCTATTTTTCCACAACCTTATATGCTATGGGAAAAAAAATGCAATAATGAAAAGACAATGTAATCAATATAGATTTAACAATCTAAATAAAGGATGTCATGAAATGGTCCAACAGCATCTTCTTGCTGAAATAATTACAATATTGTAATACATTCTCAGCTTTGTGTGTCATGAGGCATTTTTATTTCTTCTATGCTTTTTCTTAAGTGAAGTTTTAAGTTCAGAGTTACATACACTCCCTCCTGTTATAAAGAGTTTGAAACAAATGGAGAGATGGTTTAAAACAAATGGAACATATTTAATGTACATATTGTTACTCATATCAAGCAAAAGCACAGAAACCTCACCTCAGTAAAGTTTAGTGGGAAAGGCCAAAACACAAAACAACTTCCTTTTTCTAATATAGAAATTTTATAAAAGTATAGCTATTAAAATTTGAAGTGAAAAGCTTTAAACATTAACACAGTAACGAAATTTGATAAGTAAAACTGAATTTGTTTAATTAGGTCTTCTATTGGTGACAATGCCATGTTACATTATCTTTTAGGACAATATTTTTTTGGGTTAACTATAAAAGCCACGTGCTGCAACAGGCCTTCTATAGCAGTCATTGAAATCAAGCTGAAATAAGAGATACCCACATTTAAGTAAACATTACACTTGGTAGAACTTTACTTTTCTCATTTACAAAATTTACATAATTCTACACTACTACATGTGGGTGGAGTAGGAGTTCAAAACAAATGAGTCAATATTTTTCTTCAGGAAAAATACCATTAGCACAGCATTCATGAGCAATCATATAATCACAGGCAACTGTCCCAGACCCATAATATGTGACGACGAATACGCTTTAAGGAAACAGCTCAGAGAGGGAGAGAAGGCTCTCATTATAGAAAAGCCAAGATATTATTTCACAAACAATAAATTAAAGTACGGCTTGACAATTTTACTGCAACCAAGTATAACACAGTCCCCTCAGCTGTAAAATAAGATTAACATTTCTATTCTATCAACAATTATTTTTTTCTCCTCTCTTCATCATACTTTGAGCTACAGCTCAGTGCTAGAGATTCTTTTTAATCTTTTAACTAAAATATACCTCAGTATGTCCTGTTAGGTGAAAACTGGGAAAGACATGTTAAAAACAAGCACACACTGTAATATGTTGTGAGAGTTAATACTGTAGAACTGTTTAAGTTAAATAATCAAAAGAACTACTTATATTTTACCATTTCTTGTATGTATGCATTTATGCATAACATCTGTAGAAAAGATGAGAAAAAACAGTTTAAATAGATCCATTTAATCTAAAATGTTACATAAACCTAACATAGTACAAAATTTCTAGTTCGCTTTTTGCGTGATAAATGCAGAGAGCATCTTTGTGTCAAAATTCCTTGGAACATTTTTCAGGACATCACTCTGTTGTCTGTTGGAAAGCATGCACAACTGCAGCCAGGATGAGTGCTGAAACAAGTTCGACATCGATTTGTGACTGTATTTGTTTCAGGGAGTATAATTCACTACCACTTTTTGTACAGTGTCTTTGTACCATAGTGAGGCAAACAGAAAACACTCTAAAAAAATTCCTGAAATGGTGAAACATTCTGAATATAGGCAGCTGTCTAAAAGTTTATTGTTAGGGTAAAATCAATGGACACTTCCCAGCTATTACTTCTGTTTGACTTCCTCTCATTTACAGACATCCCTGTAGCACAGTAAACCCAACACTGCTAGTTTTGCATTGCCTTTGAGTGGCCTTGGGAATGACACCTGTCAGAGACTTTGCACTTGTCTTGGTGTCCCTCGAGCTCTGTCTCAACTTGTTTGGTATAAAAAGAGGAACTTTCTTAAGGCTCGGGTCACTTCTTCCTGATTTGCTTTTGAATTACGCCATGGTACAATCACAACTTTTACAAACAGCAGTAACAAGTACTTGTTCTTCAAAGGAAGAAATATTTGTCACGTCAGCATAACAATGTACCAGAAAAATACAAACATGACATGATAATAGATGAAGCAACGGTGAAGTCAGGATACAGTGTAGAGGAGTAAAAGCATAGAACAGTAAGAAAGTTGACCTTCAGCACCTCCGGGGTTGTAACAAAAAATCATCAATGGACAGTTAAAAAAATGGATACCTGGAAATTGGGCAAAACCAGATGCAAATGTAAGAAAGACAGTAAAAAACAGCATCCAGCTTAGCAGGCATACTATATGTAATAGATGCAAATGCAACTGCATCTCAAAGAGTAAAAACAAGTTAGAATGAACGCTAAGGAACGGGCAGAAGTAGTCTCAAGCAGTCTCTGAA
The DNA here is from genome assembly GCA_036925125.1 of Oreortyx pictus. Taxonomy (NCBI): domain Eukaryota; kingdom Metazoa; phylum Chordata; class Aves; order Galliformes; family Odontophoridae; genus Oreortyx; species Oreortyx pictus. The sequence goes on from JAUPFR010000001.1 coordinate 169,672,574, forward strand.
GAGATGAAAAGGAAACCATTAAGTTCAGCATCATAGGTCTAAATGAGGACAAAGGAAACCCCTCCAGATGCTTGTGGGTCACCATAAGTCACAAGTGATACCTTATGATGCAGAAGAGCAGGGCAGCATGAATGTAAGACCATTGAAAGGTATAGACAGAAGTAAATATGCCCAAAACAATAATCACAGTATTTAGTATCCAGATTTTTCCTGCAATAATTGTCTTTCCCTTATTTTCTTTTCTCTCCTTCTGTAGTAATTAGATTTGGACTAAAAATAATCATTTCACTAGACTCTTAAGATTTCAAATACACTAATTTTGCTTCAGTATAGTTTAGTTTGCACATAAAGAGTTTCCTTTTGCCAAGAAAATAATTTAGATTACATCACTCTTCCCTGCCTATTTTCTGACTTGGTTCATTTAATTGCAAGTCTTCCTCTGTTTTCCTATGCCTTCTCTCATGTTTCTTAGCACAGAAAATCCTGACCTGCACATTATTTCAAAAATAATTAACACAGATTTGGAAATAAGGCGCCACAAATGGACCAGAGTATACAAGTAGTTAATGCAGCTTACTTTGGCTTCCTTTATTTCTGCTACAGGGCAGCAGTGCTCCTGCTGAACTCAAAGTAATTTTCTAACTGACCACTTCAGTGCAGCTTCAGTTCTACACTGTCAAGCCTTATGTTGCTGAATATATAATGATTGTAATCTTTTAGACAACAAATAATCTCTCTTGAAACAATCTAGTTCCCAGTTCTCTACATCAACCTCTGTACTAATTGGGAGCCAAAAATTTGACATGGAACATGCCTCTCTGTAATAGAGTCCCATAGGAAGAGACAAGTGCCGTGCTGCTCTGCTATCCACATTGTGAATCAAAACACATCATGACAACAAAGAAACACTGAAGACATATTAGATGCCTCTTAGCAGTAGAAAAAGTAGCCACTCTGATTATTTTTATTATAAATTAATTTCAAGACAATTTCCATATGAAAGGATGCAATGTGCTCCTCCAGAGAATGACAACTTTATCTTGTGACAGCATTGTGTAAATTTCACTGTCTGGCTTACTCTTCACATCACTGTCTTTTTTACTAGACTCATGTCAGACAAGCTAACCAGCCTGAGAAGACAGTATATACTATGCTGAAGTAAAAATGATATTGTTAAAAAATAAAAATTAAACACAGTCATAAGTGTTGATCCTCAATAAAAGGTGAGATTAATTATTGAGAAATAAATTCCTTACAAATTTTGGCCTATCTGTACATACTTATTTAAGGGAAGATGCTGAAAGAGACTAGCTTGGTTTTCAGGGATGCATCCCTAACTCAAAGAGAAACCACCCAAGGCAAAATTGCAAGTGTTCACAACCTCTGAAGGGTTGGCGGTTGACTTCAATGTCTTTTTGGATAAAAGTGATAGGATATAAATACTCACTTGTAGCTTTTGCCTGTTATGGCCCAGTAAATATGACTTCTGCTAATCTTAAAATATTTATAATTAAAATTCATAGGAAAAAGTAATAAATCAAATGTCTGGGTTAAATTATATCTTAAGACATGAGAATTAAATACTGATTAGATGAAAAGGATTGGTGATAACAAAAAGGAAGCCCCAAATAGGAAGCGTATCAGCATTAGTAAAACTGTTACAAGACTATGTAAGTAGTACAAAATGTAATAAAATGAGCTTGGGAAAGCTTTTTAATGATTGCACTCTCTCAGCAAAGCATTAATTTTCCATATGCACAGAAATATTTTTCATTTACCTTTCAGAGAGTAATGGTTGTATTTGACAGTGAGAGGGAGAAAAAAGAATGGTCTCCACAAATTCTCAGATGCCTGGTGAAATTACCCAGACCTAAAAGCAAGTACTAGATACAATCATGTCCATAGCTCCAGGACTTCTGCAGAATTTTCTATACTGCATTGACTAATTCAGCATGGAACTAATTCCAAATGGGAACATGTAAAGGGAAAGTAACTGAAAAACCTTATCTGCATGGGAATTAGTATCCTACGTATGCTAAAGGAATGAGTATATATGAATAATGAAAAACTAGCTTTATGGTTAGGCACATGGTTTTTGAAGAATATTAAAAATTAAAAGAATACTATCAATGAAATATAGGAACATATGCAATGAGCAATGTGCAGTATGACACCAACAGAAAAAAAAAATCTAGTTGTCATTTCCATTAGATTGTTCTTAGTTTAGAGAAAAGACATTTGTAATTCAGTGGAGTATACTGAACTATTGCCCTGTGCTACTTTTTAATAACTTTAAATATTAATACTATAAACTAGCTACTTCTTATCTCTCACTGAAGCAGTTGCAAATGTTTCTATCACTGTAGTTTTATTTTCATGCTAAGATATGTACTGTTTATTTCAACAAATAAAGTTGTTACTATTTGATATGTAGATATATATAATGTAATTACTAAGATTTTCACTAGCTGCTACCATAAAAGTCCTAGTCAATAAGAAACTGCACAATGATGTTTAACCTATATATGTTCCAGCAGCTCAAAGATATGAATTCTACGAACTTGCATCAGAACTAAGTCTGGCATTTTATGCCATGACAGATGTGTTGCACATAAGTATTGAAGGTTCACAGATGATCACAGGTGAATTTAGTCTCTTCAAAAGACTGATTGAATCACTAGGCTGAGACCTGGTGACCGTGACATAGGCTTTTTCTGTTTCTGGATAGCTGGGCTGAGGCCAATGGGATGAAGTTCAACAAGACCAAGGGCTGGGTCCTGCACTTTGACCACAACTATCCCAGGCAATGCTACAGGTTTGGGGCAGGATGAATGGAACTGTGTAAATGGACCTGGAGATACTGGCTGACACTCAGCTGAACATGAGCCAGCAGTGTGCCTGGGTGGCCAAGAAGGCCAATGGCATCTTCGTTTGTATCATAATGTTGCCAGCAGGAGCAAGGAAGTTGTCGCCTCTCTGTGCTCAGCTCTGCTGAGGCCACCCACACCTAGAGTATTGTGTTCAGTTTTGGGCACCTCACTACAAGAGAGACATTGAAGCCCCATGTCCAGAGAAGCACAAAGAAGCTGGTAAGAGGTCTGGAGCACAAGCCTTATGAGGAACGGCAGAGGGAACAGGAATTATTTACTCTGGAAAAGAGGAAGGACAAGGGAGACCTTATCACTCTCTACAACTACCTGAAAGGAGGTTGTGGTGAAGAGGTGGGAGTAAGTCTCTCCCATGTAACAGGTGATAGGATTAGAGGAAATGGCCTCATGTTCTGCCAGGGAAGATTCAGGTTGAACACTGGAAAATACTTCTTCTCTGAAAGAGAGGCCAAGTGCTAGAACAGGCTACAGTGTGTCACTGTCCTTGCAAGTGTTCAAGAAATGTTCAGATATTGTACTGAGGGACATTATTTAGTGGGAAATATTGGTGATGGGTGGACAGATGATCTTGGAGGTCTTTTCCAACCTTGCTGACTCTATGAGTCTAAAATGCCAACATCTCCGGCTCCACAGGGTTCCACTTTGACAAGAGCAAGGAGTGCCTTGAGGGGTTTAATTACAGTTTCACGGTGTGCATTCAAACATTTTCAGGCTCTCGGGAAAGAAACAGAAACCATTTCTCCATATGCTACCTGAAGGTTTGTTCATATACCTAAGATTAACACTCCAGTGCAGGTATCTCAGAAAAAAAAAAAAAAGTGCCTGATATATACTGTGTGCCTACTATTCTCTTTTGGTCACCTCTGCGGAAGCTTGACAAATGTACTCATCTACTTAGTCACTCTTCCCATCAACCATACAAAAATCTTCGAAAAACTAGCTTGCATAAACTAGCTGACACAGTCTCTGAAGATACTGAAGTGCATGTCTTGTTCTTTCTGATTTGCTTTCTCATTCTTCCCAGATTTTCTTCAATTTACCAGTACTGAAAGGATATCTGGTATTCAGTGTAGAATTAAATTTATAGATTAAACTGGCCAAATTCAAGTTATTAAACTCATTAAAAAAAGTTTAATATTTTTCCATAAAAACAGACAGCCATATGTCAACACTTATTTCAATGTTTTTGTCTGAGAGCAACGTCAGCCTCTCAAATTAGTAGTAAAAAATAAAGGTAAGTACAAAGTTTCCTTAAATACGAGCCCCAAGCATTATACCTGAATTTTTATTCTTCTTCTGGTTCGGAATAAGGAGCAGGCATTCAGCTGAGGTACCATTCCCCAGATCCTAACTTGCTATCAGAATCCCACCTATATGTAATAGAGTTTCTAATTCCACACATCTCATCTACGTCTATTAATTTCCACAAAAGTAATGGAATTAACTCCTGGACGCTTCACCTTTTCTGCAGATATTAACCACTGCCAGAAGAGAAAGTCAGAAGATGTCTCCAAGTACTTTGTTTCATCATAACTCCATCTTTAATCTCCTTCTTTATAATTAATTCCAGTTACCACACAGAAAAGTCAGTAGCAGATGTCCAAAACTTGTAGGTTTCAATCTCAGACAGAAATTTCAAAATAGTAAAGAGAAAGCAAGAAAGAAACAAAGACACTGATTTCACTCCTGTGCACACTGGCAAAAATAGGAGACGTAGCACTGGCAGTGGATCTTCATGTCTTCAGGGCTGAGAAGATACACTGGTGAAGGTCAATGTCCAGTTCTAATCTGGTAGCTATATCAGAAGCTCTAGCACATTTTTTATCTAAGCTAAAAGTTCAATTCTTCAGGCATTGTGGTTCTCTTAAAAAAAAAGACCTAACACCAGTCTGAATCGAAGTCCCTGTAAAAGAGATTTTAATCAAAACTAAAACGTCTTCAAATATTGGAAAAAATCTATAAGCTACATCTTGTGTCCTTTGTCAGTCATGTCTTGATCTCAGGAGAATAAAAACAGGAGCAAAAACATTCCTAGGAAATCCTTCTAGACTTTTTTTAGATGCTTGGCACAAACAGCAAAGTTCTCATATAGTTGGGCAGCTCCAATGGTGTCTAACGCCTCCCACTGCTGCACATATTGTTACATGTTTGCTAGAGCATCTTTCCAGTAAGTCCTGAGTTCTTCACTAAATTCTATTTATTTCAATACAATCATAAGAAATAACATTTTTCCCATCTCATATTGGGTACAGAATTCTCGTTTCTTTCAGTTTCTCTTGGAACAGATATTACACTGCCTAAAAAATCAGTGTAAATCAGAAATTAAGCCATATATTTAGAAGGATATTTAGAAAAGGAACTATGGAGAGCTTTCAAAAACAGTCAGTTCCATCCCCTTTTTCTATACCTATGATTGCCTTCCATATTATGAGCTGTCTCCTTATCAGTAACGTTTAATATAACTACTTTATCTGTATGTCATAAACTCTTTGTTTGCATGTAGGGATATACAATTTGCTGAATATTCTGACAAGCCCTCTGGAATGCACTTTATAAGTGTATGCTTTATTTTGGCAATGTAATGCCTCTGCAATTAAGATAAAGGAGATACTTGTGCACTTTTAATCTAACAGATTCAAACTTTAATTGTAGAGATCACATAGCCCGATAAAAACTTCCTCCTCTGAAAGAAGCATCCTAACAGATATATAAGAAGTTTCCCAAAAACTGATTGTAGTGAAGTCACATGAACAGAAATACTGCAGCTTTTTGTTGGTTTCACATTGTGAAACACGCTAACTTTCAAATTTTGGCATGATTTTCAAAACAACGTGAGCAGCTACTCTAGGCCACTGTGCATAACAATGACAACAAAATATATAAGGCTAGTAATAAAACAAGAATTTGTTAAAGCCAACTGCCTTGTCCCATTATAGAGATGATAGGCTGAGAAAAAGAGACAGTAAGTCAGATTCAGAATTGTCAGGCTCTATTAAGAGTAAGTCATTTTGCTCTGATTGTGCCAATGAAAGCAAAAGATAGGAAGAATTAAACAAGACAGCATGTTTTCCAGTACTTTGAAAAACACACAGTTACATAAACAAAGAGAGTCAAAGAATCAATGTTACATCTAAACAGCCTCTACAGAAATCTCATTGTTTTATCAAAAGAACATTCACTTCCTTAATTTCTTCACTTTTCTCTTCTTGGGTGGGAGTCTGAGGAAGCATTCCATGCTGCTGATAAGGAAGCTTTGCTTCCTTTTTATGACCGTATATCAATCTTCAGTATTTCAGGATTCATTTTATGTCTTCCTGACAAACAAACAAACAAACAAGTAAATTATGATTCCATAGTATAACATATTTGTGTATTGTAGATTCTCCTATTAACTGTTTTTTTTAGCATTTTATATATAAACAAAAAGTTGTAATTCTGTATTGAATTTACGTATGCAATAAAAGCAAATATATATAAAATATAATTTCTAAATATTCTGACAACATTTTTGCAATTAATTTCATACAACATCTTGAAAACATCAAGAAATCTAGAATTTTTATTTTTTCTTTCCATTATGTTAGAAAAAACAACAAAAACAATGTCAGAAAAATGCTAAAATGTTTATAGTTATAGGTATACTACTGCTAAAGCTACAGCTTATCATTTCTGTTGTTGTGGTCTAAAATTATCCACTACAAATAACGTAGACAATACAATGGAGACATAACAGTCTAGAAAAATATCACAAAAACAGCTCTCTATTCCTTAAACTAAGCTAACACTCAAATGACAAACAAATCCTTTGCAAGAGCCTGGCATCTTATTTAAAACTACTTAATATCAATATTATCAACCAAAAACCTCTAGAGATATATGAAGTTTCTCCTACCTTAAACTGTCTCTGAGAGTGCTCTCAGACGTTTACAGAACATACCCCTCAGAAAACAGCTTTAGAGATGAGAGTTCATGTTTTTGCAAAGAAATGCTCAATTATAGCATCATATGACACATGAAAGCAAAAGAAAATTTCAAATACTGAGGTAAACTACTGCTGTTTTTACATTACCAGTCACCCTACAGTTAATGCTACAGTATTTATATATAAAACGTGTAACTTTACAGATGTCAGTGTCCCCCAGATCTTCAATAAATTCACTCAAAGTAACAAAATGATATCAGAGTGAACTTTCTGCATTTGAATTGCATGTCACTAAAATATATTGCCAAAGGTAATGTTTTATTGATGAGTTAAAAAAAAAGCTTAATTCCCATTGTAGGCAAATTACACGAAAAATGTCAAGAATAAGCAGGAAGAAGTCTTGTCAGTCAAAAAACAAGACAGAGAAATCACATATCAGATACAAAACCCGTATGAAGAATCTAGTCCATTTTCCTGTCATCCTACAGCTCTCATAAAAACAATACATCAATCATCTCTTCAGGTTTTCAAGGAGCTTCTTTAATAACTCAGCCTTTTGCTCACTGTTTCAATGTTATACAAGTCCTTATAGAAACGCAACTTCTTTCAATTTGTTGCTCAGGCACACGTGATACTGTAAATACTGTAAATGTCTGTAACAAAAGTCATACATCTCAATCAATAATATCTATTGATTGCTGTATATTCATAAGCCAGGCTGTATTTTTATCTCAGCAGAACCTAATAATTTTCAGTAATGCATTATCAGCAAAAAAGTAAAAATAAAATAAGAAGACAAAAAATCTGTATATTTCCAGGTGCCTTGCAAGGAAAAGTGAGAAAAATGAGCCTCTAAAACAAATTCAGTATTTCTAAAGCATACAGGTAAAACTGATAGAAGTTAACTTTGCAGATGTTCACTTGACTTTCTGTTTCCTGCAGGGATTAAATACTTCTTTCAAAGAGAAGCAAACATAGCTACTTGGGCTACTTAAATGGTTCATGTATTTAAGTTATGACAGACATTGATTACACTATTTTGATAAGCCAGCAAATGAATAGCAGCAAAGACTAGCTTGCAGTGGAAGTCTGCCAAGATTCTATTTAGAAAACCACATATAGATATACCAAAAACTCTATAGATTAATGAAAAGCAGAAAAAAAAATAAATATTGGCAATATATTAATTATACTTCAAAATTAAATTTTGAGTGCAAAATTAAATTTTTATGTGCAAAAAAATGCTTCACCCCATATTCTCATTTCACTTGTAAAAATAGCTCCCCATGTGAAAAGGAAATGAGAAATAATAAAATGCCCTTCAGGAAAAAGAAATTAAAAGCTGAATCTTATATTCAGAAGTTTGAATGATTATTCAAAATTTATGTGTGCTGTAAGTATAATACAAAAATACTAAGTGCCATCTAAAAGAGAGGTGCTCCTGTACTAATGATCCAAATTACCTTAATAATATCATCCCCTTTGAAAAGTAAAAAAAAAAAAAAAAAAAAGACAAGTAAGAAACTGTGAGAAGTTAATTACATATTAAGATTAAGCCAAGAAAAAACAATGAAAATAATGGCAGCATTTACTAAGGCTAAAGTCTAAAGCTAATTCTTTGTCAAGAAAAATTATTTCTCAGTTTTGCTTCTGTAAACAAAGGTCCTTTGCACAACACCTCATTTCAAACTCTGGAATCTTTTATGCCTTTTTTCCAGAACAGACTTCACTAAATGTGTCTATAAGCTGCAAGCAAAGAAACAAACAAAAAACAAAACACAATGTCCTGCATGGATGCAGTTCTTGGCAGATATACAGCTCACAAATTAATTTTACATCACTGCTTTAGAAACCAAGGTACTTCCTGAGCAAGATTTAAAGTTTGAAAACCTAAGAATACAAGCATCACGTATATCCAGATTTGCATATACTAATTTAATAAAATAATTTGTAGTGATGTCTGTGTAATCACATGTAACTAAATGAAAATATTCCACAACTTGAAAGTATTGGCTGCTCCATAAAAATATTAAGTAAACTAGACTATATTATACATGAATTATGATATCCTTCAACTTTTGAGGGTTACAGCAGTAAAAGCCTACATTGGCAGAGCTTCGTATATTAATCTCAAAGAATGGCACAATCTGTATCTTTCTTCTTTACCTCCATCTCATGCATTAGTATCTACTTTGTTCAGCTCTCCACTTAATACATACTTAATTTTAAGACCTGCATACACACTACTCTCTGGGAGCAGCTTTAGAGACTACCACAATAACAAATCTCCCACTATGCATACTACCTAGCTACAGAGAGCACTTGCAGGAAGTTGTCCATGTCCAGATTCAGCTCTGAATTCAACTAACACATCCTTAAAGCCCTGGAAAGGACGCCCTCCATGCCACAGAACACCAAACTAAAGTTGTCTTTTGGTCTGCACTTATCTAGCAAAAACCTGTACGTAAGCACAGCAGAATCACCCAGCCAATGAAGGCGCGTGAACAAACACAAGGAGAGTCAACCCTGCAAAAGACGTCCCAAATCAACTCTTTCTCAGATGGAGGACCTTAATTAACACAGACCATGCTGCATTTGCTGCTTCCTCAAGTAGAAGACCACACAGGATGTGCCACAATCTAAACTTGCAAAACCTGCCTGACATAAAAATGACTATGAGTATTTCCTCCAAGCCCCAGAAAACATTACTGTAGGAAAGAGATAGACCCCAGTTAGATCAACTTCAGTGGCTATCTAATGAGCAGCTGGCAATACAGAAGCAGTTGAAGTGAACCAGTAAAGCTAAATTCCCAGTGTTGAAGAGAGCTTCACAGCCTCCATCACACCTGGGCCACACTGATTTTTATTTCTCCTTTTATTCTTGACAGGACGTTTTCACAAACTGTCCAATCCACAGACTATGAGACAGGAAACTACAGTGAGAACATTATGTCTTCAAGGGAAGTACCCAAACTGGGAAACTCCTCACATTGGCAGTACCTAAAATACTCAAAACAGCAGCAGTGGGAAAGGAGTGGAAGCATTTGATTGGAAGGTCACTGGAAAAAAAGAGTAGATGTCTTCTCAGGGAGGGATGACCTGAACAGTATCTTTCCAAAGCAAACTTCCAGCAATAAAAGATTCCCTCAGTGGCACACAGTAAGTGTTATGGTTATGGAAGGAGATCTAGTGAACACCCTAATTTGTGATAATTCTGTAAGAAAAACATCAACAAAAAAACAAAAGCAGGTTTATGTATGTTTATTCCATCTATACCCAGGGAGAAAAAAATACCAGAAATATGTAACATATATAAACCTCAGACAGGTAGAAGACACTGTCGGTAAGGTTAAGCAGTGGAGTTGATGAGGCTTTGCCAAGGCTGTCTCTACAATGCCTCCAGCAAGCTGAGTAGGACACTCTTCTTGAAGGCTGTCACGATTCCTGAGACACCAACCAGGGGAGAAGGATAATGTAGAGGATGAGCTGTAATGACAGCGATAACCATGTAGACTGCAGAGCCGCAGTGCTACTGACTGGCACAAGCCTGGTTATGGCTAGTTTCCAGTGCACAATTCCTTTCTGCTTCTGGGCTCTGATTCAGAGCTAGAAACAATTGTGCAACCTCCCTCAAGTCAAAGTTAATTCATCACAAATAGCTACTGAGGTTATCTTGCACATTTGGAAATGATTATCCAAAGAATTGCTATTTCATGTCTGTATACCCTGATCCCATGTGGGTATATAGTCAATATGGAACAGCTCATGACACTAAGTTTTACAGTTCTGTGCCAGCATCCTAAGAGATCAACACAACCCATGAGATATATTCAGCAGACAGCAGAACAGATAGTAAGTAGACAAGGCTGTTCCCCTTTCCGAGCCTTTATTATAACATTTCTACTTCACCTTCTGCCCTTTCCTTCCATTGCTAACACCACTTTGGTATTTCCAAGCTCGTAACAATCAAGAGGATGTGAAGCTGTAGTAATCAGATTTCCTGAGCTGTAGCAGACACAGGCATGTAGAGAGAGCTGGTGGACCAAGAACAGTACACAAGAGATAATGGCACCTCCGTAAGCATCAGTCTGACTTCTACTAAAGACATATCTGAACCATTCTAAAAATATATATATGGGTGAGTCATGGACAAACACTCCAACATGAGACACTAGCACTAGCACTCTTAGGTCATACTTCTACCTAGGCAAAATAAGTAAAGTCACAATTTCTAGGTGAATCTCTAACTGTGCTCCAGTTCTTAAACTCATTTTTTGCTAGAACTTCACCGATTTGATTCCATTCATTTCTCTCCACACAAGTCAAAGCAAAAAAGTGGCATCAGACAGCTGCAGTTTTAACAGTCAAATTCACTTGCATATATTGTCATTTAATATCTCGTGGTGTTATAACAAAAGAAAAATTTACGCCAATTTCAATAGATACTGTGAAAATTAGCTAATTCATGATAAATCATCTTGAATTTTTCAAAAGGCAAATGCTGCAGAAGCATATGGCTATAAAACTAACAGTCTACATAGGACATATGTTGACAAAGGACAGAGAGGACCAGGGCCTTCAAGTAAATCTTTTTTATTTTATATCTTGGCATTTTTATGGACCTTATCACTGTAAGGTTTGAACAATTCACAAATACTAATTAACTGAGCCTGTTTAATTATTATCCCAGCTTACTCAGGGGAAACCCTAGACCCAGTCCAATCTAAGTTCTCCTTTAACAATAGATGAGTCAGAAGGAAGGAAGGACAAAACACAGTATGTAATGCTGATACCCACTGACCTAATGCATTTTTCCAAAAAGGTTGTTCAGAACAGAGCAACCTCTAAGTTATCTGAACTCTCACACAAGGTCTCATAGTGCCATAATGAAACATTCATAAACCTCTCAGTAGTTGGTCCACACGCTCTATATAGTGTGCTTAACCAGTAAGGCTTAAACTTGTAAAACAAGCATTGTGAATAAACACACAAGGCCCATTCCCCTAAACCCAACATTATTTCTTGAAACATTCATAATAAATAAAAATGGATTAAAAAAACTCCACAAAACACAGTATTATAGTTATAAATCCATCTATCAGATAAAGTTATTTCTTGCTAATAACAAGGCAGCACCAATTTGATTCTTCTTGTACATGCTTCACTGACACTACAGAGTAAGCTCTGGAGCAATCATTCTGTTTCATTAAGCTGCTGAAAAAATCTGTAAGAGCATATAATATGGAAATTATTAGGTTGACTAAAGTAATGCTTCAAGTCCTCAACCTTTTGGAAAAAGCTATCCACGAAAATAAAAAAATAAAAAGAAGAAAAATAAAGATTTATAGAGGAAGTTACTTTGTGTAGGAAAAAAATTCGATGTCTTTTGCCCAACCTGTCAACATGCATCTTCAGTGAACAAGGTCTCAGATTGTCTAAAGAAAATATCACCTCTCAGCTGCAATTGGTAATTTTGATGCTGTTTTACCTTCACAGCATTTGAAATCCTAATTCTTCTTTCCTACAGACAATTAAATTTAGAATAGTAATAGACAAAAACAGTTAGTCAAACTGCAGCATAATTCCAGCTAGCAGCAGAAATCAGTTATGAAATACCAGATACATGCTAAAGCTTCACATGGCAGTAAGTTTCATTCATCTGCCTACATACTGCTTTTGTGTTCCTTTAAGCATGTTCAGCTGTTTTTAGGGCAGAGCCTTTCATGTCAGCAACATTGCTCCTATCAATCCAAAGACTATAAATAATGTAAAACATTAATATTCATATTAAATAATGCCTTAGAAGGGTAGCTCTGACAAGTCTGGATGGAATTTGATACTTACTAGTGTTTACTAACTGTTTTTTTCCAGATTAATTTCCAACTTCAGTGCAATGCAAAAGTTAAACACAAGCACAGTCTCTAGCCAGGTACAGCTCAACCAGATGCAGCAAAAATGAAGAACGGATGGGACTATTACCATTCAGGAAGAGAATCTCAATTTTTTATGAGAGGACACCGCAATAAGTATCTAACAGTATCTTACTAAATAAAGCTCTAAATGGACCTCTCCTTTTTTTCTATCCCCACAAGTCTGTCCACAAATAAAAAGTGGTACTTCTTCATGAAATAAAATATCAGCATGTTGAATCCTGTATACCTCCCGTGCACAAATCCCCACTTTTAGGCAACGTAAGATGACACCCATTTCTCACCACAGTTAAAAGCAGTATTTTTACTGCATTACACAGTCTGGCTTAGATGTGTGGACTCTTGAAGATACACTTTCTCAAAGCAGGGGTCCCTTCCAGGTAAAGTTTCAGAGTACTGCAGGGCAGGGTGTGCAGTCCAAAGCTTCCCTGCAGTGTCATATTAGCACAGAAAAAAGTAAACTGATCAATTTGCTGCATTATTTTGACTATTTTGAGCTGACAGCTGGACAGGGCTCTGCCCCTACACAGAACTCCAGTGCAGAAAGGTGCTTTGTCCCTGCATGTCTCCAAGAGACTGCTTCTCGCAATGGATGTTCAAGAGAAAAGAAGGGCCATTAGCTATTAAGTTTGGCTCAAAAGAAAGCTTCTGCTCCCAGATAATGACAATATTGCAGTTGGTACTCTCCTTTTTCATGCCAGTCTATAAATTACTCCATTCCAAATTACAAAACGCTTTTCTCCAAATGGGTCATTTACTTTCAAACTAGACAGGTGCAAACCAAGTTGTCTGCTGATTTAATTTGTTTAGCAAGCAATTTGTTACTAGAAATTAGTTTTTTAAACAATCTGAGAACAACAGGACTCCTCTCAGTTCTTAGACTGAATATGATTGGTAAAATAAGAAGGTGAACACCTCTTTGGCAGCACTCCATTCCAACAACTTCTCATTTCCACCTAATGAAAAGATAATCGTCATTTAATGTGCCTATAGTGAATCAGGCTGCGAGGTCTAGAGAGGCTATGAGGTCTCATCCTCTCCAATTGGCTGCATTTTATGCATTTAGTATTCTGCTCCAACACAAATCAATTAGGTCTTGCTGATGGATAACATAACTATCTCTTACATACCTTGTGACATTGAATATCCTTGTTTACAGTACTTGACAAAGCAATGGTAACTAATAAAGCCTGTCAGGCTTCATAGTTTGCAGACAGCAAGGATGGATCCTTTTGAACTTTTTGTGCATGTTCACAGCTGGCACACTGTCAAGGGGCACTGTAATATGAATTAAGGTCAGCATATGAATTACCATGTCAGTGTATGCACAGCTGGATTCTTAAAAACACTTGTGAGACTCATGTCTTCCTACCAGTATATTCACAAACAATCAAATCTACAAGTTCATCATTTCCAAAATTAACCATAAAAATGGCAGAAATAATGACAAAGTGCTTTTCTTTGCTTAATACTGGTCTCTGTGAATGCATTTTCTTATGTAAAAAAGTATACAGGTACCATTCTCAGATTATACAATTTCATACTCTCCTACAGAAAGATCCTACCCTATGTGCATCACCCTTCCCACATAATATGGCAGTGCCTGGGTTGAAAGCAATTCCTTCACATTTTCCAGACAATTGATTTCTTTGCTTAGATCTTAGTAGCTGTCCTGCCAGCCTAAGTCCCTGGCACAAGGAGCAAAGAGGCCGTGGGAAGAGGACCTCTGCAGTCTAGAACAATAAGCAAGGTCTATGTCCTCTGCATGAAAGATAGTGGATCTTGGGTTCACCAGAACTGAAAGCAGCTTCTCAGTGATGGTTAAATTAAAAAGGAGGAAAATCTCAGTTTAATACCATGGAGTCAGTTCTTCCAACACCGAATAATAGCAACTTTCCGGGGAAGGTGAATCTCTAAACCTATTGATTTTGTAGCAACAAAACAGATTTAAATGTTTTCTTCCACTAGCTGTTTTTACCACAGTCTGTTGTCACAGCTGCACAGGTACCACAGAAACCTTAACCAGCTCAACCTGAACCCATCTGTGCTGCGGCAGACAGCTTGACTTTGCTCTTCCTTCTGGCAAAATGGTGCTGCTGAACTGAAGACCATCATTTAGTTTGGATTAAATTATCCCCCCATCTCTGAAGGGTAATTCCCTCTCTTTCTGCTCAAGGAGCAGTGTTACTACACTAGTTCTATCCCAGATTTATTCAAAACCTAATCCAGTGCAGACTAAATGCACTGAATATTTGGAAATATTATTTCCTATTTACAAACATGTCATTTGTAATAGCATCACTTTCATCTGACTGGAATTAGTTTACATTGCATTGAAAACCCAAGAACAAAACAAACTGAGAAAATTAATGACATGTTGAATTTTTTTTTAGTTTTTTCCATTAAGTTGAATTTGAAAAAAAAAAAAAAAATCCAGATGTACTGAACTAACTGTATGGCATGCTCTTCCTAAGAGTAAGAAATGAAATAATTGAAACAAAACATGCCAATTCTAAGTGCTATTGGGCTTAAGTGTTTAAAAAATGGAGGATAATGACAGAAATGATTATACAAAAATATCTTTTTTCAAATTTTCCTATTTTTGCATAATCACAAACCTTGATAAAGCCCCAAAAAAGGTACAGAGCACTGCAAATTTTAATTTATGCATCACGTAATTCAGCGGTAGCTCAGGACTGTCTTATTTCTTAGAGGATTAGAACACAGTATTATTTTAATGTTGCTCCACAAAGACATTAATTAAACAGTATACAGATAAGTTCAAAGCCAGTTGAATTTCAGGCCAAAAAAGCTTTCTATCTACCCTTTTAAATGTCTTTTGTAGACATTTATCAAATTCTGCAGGTTTCCTTCCTGAAACTGATAAATCTTATTTACATTTGAGAAGTTTGAACCCAGACTACTCAGGGACTCAGATGAGCAGTACTTATATCAGTTCCACAGCTCTCCAACCTGCACAGAACTTCTTCCTCCATGAGCTTTTTCTGCTCTTGCCAGAATTGGTCTGTGTATCCATTTTCTTTGAGCTATGTTTGTGTCAGAGAAACACAAGCCAGAATCCTGTCAGCTGAGCTCACTACTCGCTGCCTGAGCGCTGCTTCTGCTGCAGCAATAGAGCAGAGTATTTTGATTCCAAGGATAAGATTTATAGCATCTCAAGTTAGTAAATAATGAAAAAGTCATAGCATATACAAATCATACTTCCAGGGCTTAGATTCTGTAACAGTTTTACTTTTTTTTATTATTAGTATTATTTTTTCCTTCAAGAGGTTTCAGAGGAAGAATATAAAAATAACCACAGCTTTTGCTGCAGAATTTGAGAAACATACATTACAGGAAAAAGTCACAGCTTAAAATAGAAAACCTTAATCAGCGATTACTGTGAAGCAATGTAACCACTGATGTATTTACTGATGAAAAGAGGTCACAAAACTCAGCCAAAATACTTTATTTTCAGAAACTCCCAATTCTAGTTTAGCTTGTAGCATTAAAAAAATCCTGTAAATTTACAGTCAAATTATAGGCAGCTAGGGTACATTGCCTTCTCCAGTAAAATATGTACTTCCATATAAATCAAGTTTATAGTTTGTACTGTGCTGTAAATGTGCTAACACTATTCCTTTCAAAAGTACATTAACAATTCTCAAAAGAAGATAGAAGATGCCATTTATAAAGCACATGCCTCCGAAATCCTCCTGAGGGCAAATGATACAAGTGAAGGGCCAGCGGGAGGTAACATATTTGTCACTCTTTCTGACACAGCTGACCCGGACACCATTTGAGATGAGTCCACAGAATATGAGATGTCTTGAATGAGAGAATTAGAGATGGAAAACAGCATACAGGAGAACAAACTATTTCTTTGCTCATAGTTCATCTGAGTTGGTAGCCCTGTAGTCTGCAGTTTCTTGATTTAACATCTCAGGATCTCAAACCGTGAAACTTCTGCAAGCATTGAACAAAACTGGGAATCCCTCCTCAATGTACAGTTTGGATCAAAGCTGAGCCATTGTTCACACTCAGGAATAATGAACTTCCACTCATATTTCAGTGAAATTAAGTCAGGTTAGTGGTTCACATCAGCAATGGAAATTTGATAGTTTTACTCCCCATAACTGAACAAATATGAATATAAAGTATCATTTTTGCAATCACATCTGCCTGGAAGAGAAAGATGAGATGTTTCTTTACCAGTTGTGGAACAGTCCTACCTGAGAAACAAAATGTGTTTGGAAATCTAATTTCACCTACTCAATTGTTAAATATATATATACTCATATTTTAATCATGGCAGACATTTAACGTAGTAGTTTCTACTTTATTCAGTAGAGTCTCTGAGTCCTTCTGAATTTCAAAGGGCTTTTCAATTTAAAAAAGAAACATGAATATTTTTCAAATTATTCTTCTTCTATAACCTGATTACTTGTTTACAGGTAGAACATCTACAATTACAAAAACAAGTTGAAAAGTCCACAAACTTCATACACTGGAAAATAAACAGCAAAATTCTTAAGGCATTAAGTGTAACCTTGTAGAAGTCATTAACAATTCCAAACCATATTTCTCAAACAGCAGGTATCAGAAACTGGAAAAAACAAATAAATGTCGTGCAACAGTCAGAGAATGAACAACCACTATCATTATTTCGCCTTCTATCTATGAACAAGTAGACAAAATACAGTGTGTAAAATTTAAGGTAACTGATTAAAAATTAAATTAAGGGCTTAAAGACAAATCTTATTAATTCAATTCTGCAAAAAAAAAAAAAATGCACATGGTTTTCTAATTTAATTATAAAGGCTTATAATGTTACTGTACAGAAATCCTAAAAAAAAAGAGCCTGCTATTTTACTATTTCTGATCAGTTCTGAAATTGTAGGCAGCAGTTTTAATTTGGAAATACAACCTCCAAATGCCAACTTAAACCCAGATCAGATCTTAAATCGTGGTTGTTGGCCTTATGCTTTTATATGCACAAATAAAATGTTATTGTAATTGTTGTTAGTGAGTTCTTTTTATTGCCCATCTAACCTCAAATGAATTCCGATGCACAAATTGCTGAGACACTGTTAATATAGAAAAAGCACAAAACAGAACATAAGAGAAACTGGATTAACAGAAGTGGGATCACAACAGTAATATGAAAAGCCAAAGTAGACAGGAACTAGAATGATTAATATTAAAAACATGGGAAATTACTAGCTGGAAATGACAAAGGAGGAAGAAGAACTAAAAAGATGAACTGGTGATAGATCTACTGTCATTGTTAACAGGTTATGAAAGGACAACTGGTATCCTAACAAAATAGAAGAGGGACGGTACTGCTAAAGAGGAAAGCAAGTATAAAAATCAAAGCTCAGTGCAACTGTAAAACCATGTTAAAATTCAGATTGTACTTGTTCAAGCTACTGTATGGGAAATAACTACTGGAATGATTTAGAGAATTGAAAATACACATTCTAAAATAAATGCTCTCATTTAATGTAGCAAACCGAAGGCTAAGAATGAATATTCATGAATTCAGCAGGGATAAACTCTGGAATGTGGAAAACAGCAAATGGATACACACTACAAATAAACTTAGACTGAAGAAAAACTAGATTCCCAGTAGCAAAAGCAATGAAATTTTGAAATAGACCATACAGACAAACTCAGTTTTTAGACAGAATATAATATAATATATGAGTCTGATGGTGTATGATTGAACTTCAGGTGCTTACACTGAAGTGTTTAGATGAATAAAAGTTGGCTTGTGAAAAGGAAAGAGCAATAGAACTTTAGCAACAAAACACTTATCACAGTTGCTTAAAAGACAGATGAGACCTACTATTAACTTCTCATTTATAAGAAAAAGCCTATACGTATATTTATGGCTAAAGCAGCTTTTTGTCAACAGATTCTTCAGTCTGCACGCTCAGAATTTACTGTTAGTGAGGCACCTATTGTCTTGGCAATGTTTGACAAGTGACAAGGGTATCATTATTTTCCATCTTCCACCACTTGCTACAAACCTTTGAAAAACAAAGTTCTTTAAAGGTAATGATGAATACTAATGAGCGTTCAGTCCCTTGCTTACTGGAATTATGAAATACTCTTCACATTCATATTCACAGTACATACACGCCTAATAACACAGAACATAAACATACACTTTAAACATGTTCACAATTTTTATGACGCTGAACATTGCCACTATATAATTAAGAATGTTCTCTAATGTACAGAAGAGGAAAAACATGGGATACAAAATATAAATAAACATTTCATCTTCTGTTTGAAGTAAAGATACAAGAAGTATGCCACTCATATGGTCACAAGATTTCCAATTTTCATCCAAAATCCAAATTATAGTAATCATATTCTGTACAAGATTCAGATGAATAGGCACACAAGTTCTCTTACAAGTAGGGCACTTCCACACTGCTGTAAGCAATCACTCGTCCAGCTAGAACAAAATGCAAGCAAGCTACCTTCCATGAATGTGCATTTAAGCCTGTCAGGTTTCAGAACTGTATGCAAGCTTCACAAAGCTCCAGGACAGCTGGGATTGTGATCCAACTGAATTACAAAGTAAAGCTTTGGCAGTGGAGGGGTGAAGGAAGGACAATTACAGTTTCAGCAGCAAAGATTCACAGCACATATCTGCACACTGAGACCTGAGATATTTGCAGAATTTAAAAAGTGTATGCTGCTACAGCTGCAGGGGTTAGGAAAGAGTTCTGGTTACTGATTTACCAGCAGTACATCACTGCACTGACAACTGTTATTTGAAAAAAAATATCATAATTTCTACGGAAACTATCTCACAGAAGGCCAATGTGGATTTCAGTGACATAGCAGCCTGCGTTTTGCATACAAGAATACAAAGAGCACATTGTACTACTGCAGTTAAATGAATCGCTATGTTTATATATGATTCAAGCGTGAAAACATCTAAAATATGATCATCTCTAACATTCAGAAATACAGCAAAGTATTACTATATTTGTGGGGATGCAAGTCATAATGTTGTAATACCATAATGAGCAACAGAGGAAAAAGCAAGTTAACCATGTATGGTTTGCTCTTGATTCCTTTTTTTTTTTTTTTTAAACACTTCAGAGTTCTGCTGCATTCTGTCACATTATCAATCATCCTCTCCTGTGTGATGCTAAAATAACTAACCACTATGTCATGGTAACATACAGATTAACTATGATGTCCCATATTCAACATCACTCAATTTCTACAGCATCAAGTGGAAGTAAAGAAACTGGAAAGGAGCTGAAAGCACCAGTTTAAAATTATCCCACAGTGGTATGACATTGCTTTTTCAGACATCTCCCAGAGCACATCACAACACAAACTCACATCTGTGGAAGACGACTTCATGCCCTTCTAAAACATCTGGGTACTACTAAACCTCAACAGACTTCCCATTGTACACACTTAGAGAAGGAAACTCTCACTGGCACTTTGGAGAGGATTTAGAGAACATACAGTTCAGTTTAGCATTACCCCTCCCCTTTGGATTCCTGCTCTATCTTTCTGAAAAAGTGCCATTTTCAGCAGCAGTTTCTGTTTCCCTGAAGTATCAATATCAAACAACACCATATCAATCATTTTGAGTGCAGAACTCAAATCTTCTTCAACCAGCAGTCCAAATCAGGCTCTTTCAAAACCTATTACCAGATCCATAATGTGCATCATCTTTAAAACACAAGTGTACATAGTATGCAAAGTAAATCAGTGCATCAACGAATGCTGACATTTTCACACTGTATTTCTTATAGTTTCAAGTAGCTTTCTTACTACAAGATCAGCTACAAAAACATAAACTGTCATGGCACTACGGACACTGAAGTTCCAGGCAGCCTCTGGTCCTCTCCTAGGGCCCTGCCTCAGCCCCAGGGACATCAGCCCTTAGTCTAGAAGGTGGTGGCAGCAGAGCCCATCTCCAGCTCCCTGTCCAACCATGGAACCCCAGGCCTAGTCCCCTTGCAGGCCTATGTCCCAGCCTGGCCTCAGCCAGTCTCCAGCCCCAGGAAGGTGCCTGGTGTGGGCATCTGGGGCTGCCTCAAAACCTCTGGCTGGTGCTGAGGCAGGCCCTGGTGGTTAGGTTCTGCATTGTCAGGTTACTTGCAGAACTCTCAGTGCTCACAGTTCCCTGACCCCAGGGAAATGCCAGCCTTTATGGTACTTCACCTGACATGTAAAAATACAGGAGACAGATCTTAGTTAAGTGCATGAAAGGAATATTTTCTAATAGATATTGCACTCTAGTATACAGGTCAATTACCACCTCTATCATTAAAAAAATCACCTATATATTCACCAAGGCTTCTGAAAACAGAAAAAACAAACAAACAAACAAAAAAAACTGTTAAATGCAACAATTAAGCATGATTTTCAGAAGCTCGAGTTTGAATACAGCAGAAATATTGTCCCCCTAAAAGCTGCCAAGAACAAAAAGTTTAAATGAAAATGAGGGCAAATGAGTGTAGTACCAGAAGGCAATCTGATGCCTTGCTCATGTGGGCAGGAGGCCCTCTGGGGTATAAGCACAGGGTGATGGTAGAGGCAAGGTGTACGAAACACAAGGTACTGTCATTCACTGGCTACTAAAAGAATGAAGCATCTCTCCTACTAGGACAAGCTTAAAGAGCTGGGGCTGTTCAGCCTGGAGAAGAGTAAGCTCCAAGGTGACCTGATAGCTGCCTTTCAGTATCTAATACGGGAGCTACAGGAAAGAAGGGGGACAGACTCTTCAGCACATTCTGCTATGATGCAACAAGGGGAAATGGTTTCAAGCTTGAAGAAGGTACATTTAGGTTAGATACAAGGAAAAAGTCTGATACAGTGAGGGTGGTGAGGCTCTGGAACAGGTTGCCCAGAGTTGTGGTGGATGCTCCACCCCTGGAGACTTTAAAGGCAAGGTTGGATCAGGCCCTGGGCAAACCGATCTAGCTCTGTGATGTCCCTATTCATTGCAGGGGAGTTGGACTAGATGACCTTTAAAGGTCCCTTCCAACTCTAAGGATTCTATGATTCTGCGATTCTATGAATGCTGCCTTGAAGATTAGAAGAACCAGAGCAACAAAAAGAATAAGTATTTTGTATTTCACATATATAAAAAGCCCTGTGTGAGGTGCAATATGTAAAATACTACCTTTTAGCATTTAATTGGGTTAAGTATGTTAGGTTTTCAAAAGAGCTCTGTGTGTGCATGCTTTCTGCTTCAGCCTACCCACATGACAAAATGATTGATACCGCAGCAACTCATCAGTGTAAATGGAGATATTATAGATGAGTGCAGCAAGAAAATACAGAAAAGTGATAGAATGTCCATCACCAGAAATCTTAAAGCAGAACTATTGTTTAGGTATACTCAGTTCTGTGGTGGGCTTTCAACGTCTTAAAAATGATTCCATAGAAAAGAACTTGTGTTACTTAAAATATTTATATTTATAATGCACTGATACTTTAAAAAAATAGGGAGACTGAAATAGGACTGCAGTTCAAAGGTAGTAGAATATTTTAGTGCTGTATAGCAATAAGCAGTTTCTACTACTCCATTTAACATATTCATAAATAAGATCTATATCTAAGTCCATACCAGTATGGGAGAATTATTTAAGCTATAACACTAAACAAAATCATGCATCAGCAAAATCTTCACCCTAAAAAAATTAAACAGTTCAGATGTACTATGACTTACAAGGCTACTGGCCATCATCAGTACAGCTGGATTCCAGAACCACAGTACTGAGAAAGCATTACATGATGATTGGGGCAAACACTATTATTTCTTACATATATTTAATCATATATGAAAATACACAAATATGTATACATGTAATAAAAAAAAATCTAGAACTGAAAATAATGAAAATACAAATTCAGTGCCCCCTTATACTTGACTGATGGAGTAGATTATAACTACTTAAACAACTGATCTTGCAGATTGTACCATGGAAGTAACTTGCTCAGTTTGACTGCACTGAGCTAGAAGGACACCAGAGCAGTCCATGCACTCCGTTTATGATACCCATAGGGAAGAGTTCTAAAAAAAATCAAGAGATCTCATTATGAACCTTACCAGCTCTGATTTACACAGAAAATATTATATATTTCATCCAGAATATATGCTTTAGTACGTATATACGATGTTCTAGAAATAAGAATCATTAAGTAGACTTAAATTGAATTTGTAAGAAAAAATTAGAACATACTGTCTCAAAAATTTACAATTCCTCAATATTAAATATATGGTTTCTGAATAAAACCAGAGATTTTCTGAACAAATCTCACAAAACACCTATATACTTTACCAATGCTTTAGTGAAACAGAACAAAACGAACAAACAAAAAAGTAAACAGCATTTATCTTAGAAACAACACAATTGGAAAGACAATTAGAAAAGGTTTGGTTTCCATAATTCACCAGTGCCTTCATACTTTATTATGTTTTGCACAAGTCTGAACTATTTGAGGCCAAACTCACATATGCTCAGATTTAGGCTCCCTGATATTCACAAAACATGAGAAATGTGTCATACAAATAAGTTTCTTAAGTCCAATACAACAGATCTAGATAATTTTTACAACCTACATGTTACTATGGCAACTTTTTGTTTTTCAAAATGTAAATTAACAGTGAGGCTACATTACAAGCTCTTCATTTCCATTGTGCTTGTACATAATTTTTTCTCACATATGGATTGAGAAAATACATTTTTACTTCATATTGCTACAGTCTGTATTAAAAGATGAAGTCACATTAAGAAGAGGTCATGATTAAATCACAGCTGGTAAACATACCTCTACTTAACCTTGACCACTTGTAAACCATAAACAAACCCAGGAGAAAGCAATCAAACAAATGAGTAGTTCTATGTCAAAGGTTTCTCTGTTTGGCTTTTAAAATTGTAAACTATTAGAAAATTAAAGTATGCTGGAAATTGCAGTCCTTTTGATGCTGTTAATTCTATTAAAATGGTACTTTTTTTTTTTTTAAAAAATGAAGAAGAAAATATGATTGCTTTGTTTTCGTACAAAGAAAATTGTGTTTTGACATGCCACTCTATTACTGGACGGCTTCACTGAATTCAGGAACCTACCAACCTAAAGGTACACAAGTATCTGCAATTCCCATTACAGTGATCATGAACTAATAGGAGCCCAGAGACAGTTCTGACATCTTCAACACCACCTCGGAAAGCAATAGCATTAGAGTGAATCAGAAAAGACAAGCTACTCCTTTTAATTTGACTCATCTTTTGTCTGCTGGAAAGGGGAGCAGATATCATCCACTTGTGAACTGAAAGTCATTTTCAAACTACTCGTTAAAATACCTGTAACAAACACAGAATCTGCATGCATTCCAGATCCATAACACAAATTATTAGATATGCATTATTTATGTGAACTGAGTTTAATATTAGGAGTTATTATCAATGTAATGTGTTTTAGATCTCATCGTAACAGAGCTCACCAAACTGAAGAAAACTTAAAAGAGCAAGACAATAATAAAATGCATATAAAAGAAGGTGAGTTTTGTCACATACAGACATGAGTCTCCCCTCCCTAGTGTGGGCATTCGTTCTTATTTCCTAAGGGACCAGTCACCCGTAAGTTTGTAACTATGAGTCATCTAGTGCAAAATTTCCATGCAATAAAGAAAAGGTAATTATGAAAAGTGCATCAACTCCTCATTCGCTTTAGTTCTCTGTTAGAATATATTCTGAAGCAACTATAACAGAACACTAGTAACATCCCAGTGCCCTGGTGCATTTTGTATGACTAGCCATATTCTAACCTAAACATCGTACTGGAGGAATTTTATATTGGGAAGAGGGACAGTAAAGGCTACACAAGCATACAGAAAAAACTAAAAAGGAAATAGTCTCTCAGAGAGCCTAGAATTTAGGATAAAAATCCATGATATTTGAGTATCATAACAGATCCACTGACCATCTCCTTTATCCCTTGTGTTCCCACACATGCTTGCAGAATGAAGCTGTGGGTGTTTGGCATAGCACAAAGAACAGAAGGCAGGAGTGTGCTGGAAGTGGACAAGGACTACTGAAGAAATTAAGCATTCTAGCTGTCAGGATGCATTAATATGTCCATAAATACCAGAAGGAAGAGTGCAAATAGGAAAGAACCAGGCTCTTTCCAGTGGTGCCATTGAAATGACAGGAGAATATGCATACAAGCTGGAACACAGGAGATTTCTCCTGAACAAGAGGATTAATTTCAGTGTTGTGCAGGTGATGGAGCACTGGTGCAGGTTGCCTGGAGGCTGTGGAGTTTCCTCCTTGGATATCTCCTGAAGCTGCCTGGACACAGCCCTGGGTGTCCCTGCTGGCGCAGGGATGGGACGGGTGATCTGCAGAGGTCCCTTTCTACCTCAGTCAGTCAATGATTATTTGCGTGTGCTTTATTTATTTGTTTGTTTGTTGTATGCACTTCTGTGAACTGTGAGCTTCTCTAAATGTGCCAAGTGACTGCAATGGGACAGCTCTGGCTTTAGGTAAGCCTCAGTGCATACTAAAACACAAGTCGATACTAAAAACAGTAATAATGCACTGTATAGGAATACTCAATTGCACATAGTATCCATCCCTAACTTTTAGCATCTCTGGAGCAAGAAAAATTACCTCATTTTACCAGAAAATGACAGTGGCATAAGGAGCTGAAGTGCCTCAGTATGGAATGGAGAACTGGAGCAATAAGCCAAGCCTGCCTGAGTTAAACACAACCTTTAATTGGTTGGTTTGGAAAGCTCTTCAGTTAACAATTAATTTGCAGATACAAGTTATTTGACTCACAGATCTCACAGATAGGAAAAGAGGCTTTCCCAAGCCAATGAACCAAGGCAAAAGTGAGCTGAAGAACCAATATTGTTAAAGTGAACATTAAGAAGCTCACCATCAGCTTGGAGAAAAGGTTTCATTCCTAACACAAAATAGTGTGTTCATTTTCTCTAACCACACTGCTGCCTTTAACCTTACAGTTTTGTTTCTGAAGGCTGTTACAAGGGACACTTTTCACTTTCAGGTTATTTTAAAAAGTGAAAAGCCATGTGTGGCCTGTGAAATGCTTTGGGGCTCAGGAAAGCTCCACACAAAAGAAAAACTGATACAACACAAAGGAAAATGGAACATATATGGAAAAAAGGGACAAGAGTGGAAAGTTGAAAAGTTTCAGTATAACAGAGCTATTAGTGTGTAATGCAAAGACAAAAGTTACACATATCAAATGAGTTTTATCTTTAAAAGACTTGACTCAAAGTCTTCCCAGCGTCCATTATAATTCTACAACAGTTAAGGCAGCATCTGGTACTGTTTGTATACGTTTACAGCCAAGTATACAAAAACGCTTACAGCAGTTATGAGATATTCTCACAATAAATGAAGCTGAAGAGTCTACTTCACCTACCAATATGTATTCAGAAAAACAAGCAAAAGCACAAATGAAAGAGGAACCCAGAAGCATGCCCTTTTTTTCTTTTCTTTTTTTTTAATGACTAAATGACTAAATAATACTTTTAAAGCATTAACAGATAATGGGAACTGCCAATGCACAGGAAAAGGAAGCATCTCACAATCATTTTAGTTTAATCTCAATTAGTTCATAGCCGTAAGCAAGGTGATACTCAAGCGGTGACCGTTTCAAATAACTGTTTGATTCTCTTGAGGCTAAAAGTATTCCCAGATCCATCATGCACAGCTCTAAAACATGTACAACACTGAATAATGGAGCAGTGCTGTGTTTCTTTTTTTCCTTAAAGCCATAAATTTGTATTGAAAGAATTATGCAGAAAACCATGTAATTTAATATAATAAAAGCCGTAGTAAAGTACAAAAGATACCATAAAACATCACTGTCATTATTAATTAGTACTCACTACACAACCACAAAAAAGTGGGTGCTTTCTGACAAAGTACTGTGAAGGGGTAAAGAAATTTTTACTTTCCTTATAGAAACTTATAAAAGATTTCCTATATCCTGTCTTTAAATAAATATTAATGCTGCTCAGGGAAGAAACACCTGGTATTCAGCTCCCCTGCTCCTCCAAGCAGAACAGCTCTGCAGTGTGTAACTGTTCCAGAGGCATGAAAAAATTCCAGGTAAGACGTGTTCCAAGCCATAGTGTATGACACCAACAACAGACTGTCTAGGTTTGCCTATTGCTGTTGTAAGAAGTGACCTCTGTTTTCTTACACACCTATTGTAAGCACAGCTTGTTGCTTTTCATTTTGAAATTGGATTTAAAACCATGCAGAAATAAAAACTGGATGGCATTGCATCAAGGTGGAACAAACTCTCAGCTACAAAACACATTTTTCTACAGTCACCACGATCAGCTGTGTATTCCTGTCAGCAATGAGAAAGAGCTTGCATACCATGCTCATAAAAATCTGCATCAGCAGAAGTGACCCACTGTTTCACAGCTATCATGACAGCTTCATTGCTAGGAAAACATTGCCCACACAGTCCATCTTTCATCAGCCTGAAAAGATGGAAATCAGAAAGTACCAAATCTGGACAAGATGGTGGGTGTGATAGGACAGTCCGGCCTTGATAGGCAGTTTGCTCCATGGTCTTCAAACTGACATGGGACCTGGCTTTATTGCGTTGCAAGGGAAAGGTTTCCTTCTCTGGCCTGACTCTGGAAGTTTGAGCCTTCAGCTTAGTGTCAGCGCTGCAATGCAGGAGACAGAGTTGACGGGTTCCAGGAAAACCAGAAAGCCAGAAAGACCACCCCTTTCTTACCCTAAAAGACAGTGCACATAACTTTACCCACTGAGGACTATCTTGAACTTTTCCTTTGATGGAGAATTCACAAACTGCCACTCCACAGACTGTCGTTTTGACTCTGGCTCACAGTGGTGACACCACATCTCATTACCAGTAAAGATGCTCTCCAGGAAACTGTCACTTTCAGCACTGTGTTGGATCAGCAAGTCCTGACAATCCTGCATATCATGTTCTTTCTGATCCTGCATGAGCATTCATGGGATCCACCTGACACAAACTATGCAATGATATTTCAAGGTTGTCACCATCATTTCCAATGCATTGTAGCCAATATTCAGCTCCAGACACAGTTTCCTGGTCATAATCCACTGATTTGCCTGGATGAGCTGATTGAGCTGCTCTTCATTTCATGGTGTGACAGCTGTATATGGGCATCTGGTATGTGTTTGTATTTCATGTCTCAGGCTCCACTGCTGAAATGTACCACCCAGCACCTCACTGTGCCAACACATTCTGTTGGCTCTCCCCAAACATTCAGCAAGCATCAAAAAATGTCAATGGGTGCAATTTTTTCAGCATGGAATTTGGTTACTTACCTTTGCTTCATATGCACTTCCATGTCAGACACTATTTTTTTCAGAGTGCATCTGTGCTGCCATCAGTCACACATCAACAAAATGTAATGGAATACTGGTGGGAAGGTGCATCCTCTTCTGCTATACCACCAACATCTGCCTCCAATGTCACGGGTCAGAATAATAAAATAGGAGGCATTACTTCTGGAGTACTCCTCGTTGTAATATTGCTGCTCTTAGTATATGAAGAAGAATGAACAGAGTAAGGCTTTACTTCAGGACACCTTTGAGTCCTGAAGAGCTTGCAGTGTAAAAAGCACTTAAAAGATTAACTGTTAGCTACCTCAGTTTATTTTCTGACATATCCAGAAAGTCTAACATAAATCATGAGATTTTCTTTTTTTTTTTTTTTTTTTTTTTCTTTTTCAGCTATATCTGCAACTCAGAAAGTGATATGATTTAGCTAATAAAGTACTCAAACCACTGGGGTTTCTTCTTAAGATTTCATATACTGCTTTATCCTCTGAATTCTTTCAGATCCCAGTGTATCTTCTCATAAGCCTTCACTTCAGCAGTTAACAGAAAACTGCCCTAAAGTCAGATGATTCCTAAAGCCCTTTTAGCTTTCTAAATACATTTCAGGTAAGGTTGCATTTTGGAGGATAAGGCTTGAAGGCACTTCAAGAGGTCACCTGGTCCACCTGTCTGCTCCAACTTGATGATGCTATTCCTAACACATGACCTTTTGACCTGAAAGTAAAACTCTCCCGTTTCACAGCTTCCCAAGAAAATCTATTACAGTCCTTAGCCGTCCTTGACATCGGTAATTCTTCCCTGATGTTCAGCACAAATTTCCTTTGCTACACTTCTTCCAGATAGCTAGCTTAAATCTCCCTCAATTCAGCGTGTGCCTACTGCCTCTTACCATTTTCTCACTTCACAGGAAGAACAGTTTGTTACTCCTAAGGCAGAACTTTATCCACTGAAAACCACCAAGGTACCGGTCTCTTCTCTAAACTCAATAACCCTGACCTCTTCATTACTCCTTTCTAGGTCAGATCTTCTAACACTGCACTTCTTCCCCTTGTTCTCCTGTGTATCCATCTAATTTGGCCTACATCTCTCTTCATGTATGATTGTAGTTAAGCATCTAGACTTTGGAATATACAATGTCCTTGTAGCACTGTAGAAAGAAACTGAGATCCAAAATATACTGGTCTATCGTAAAACCAGTTTTTCACCTGACAAATTAACAGTCCCCTACATTCCTCCTTACGGTCAAAAATAATAAATCACTCACAAGAAAACACACATTAGCATAGCATCTGCTTTTAGAATATATTTCAATAGGTATTGATCCATTACATTATTTTTCTAATTATTTATATGTTAATTTGTTGTTTGGATATATTTCAAACATGTTACTCATTGCTTTTCACAAGACTAATGACAATTAGTAGGAAGATCTATTGTTCTGACTAGCATTTCTCATGAACGGATGTAGTGCCAAAGGAAAAACATAATGAATAGGCAGTTTCATTACACCGTGTTGGCTTTCTAGAGCACACATGAAAAGCACATTTAGGCAAATAATCGGATTTTGCTATTAAACAGAATCCTTTCTCGCTGCAGGTTTAAAGTAGCAAGAGGATATCATTTCTGAGCAAAACAAATATCCACTAAAATCCTGACGCTGGATGTAACAGATACCTGGGCTGGACTTGTACAAACACACACTAGAGCTGACCGTCATACACAGGTGAGCCACCAATTCCAAGTGGGACATCTAAATACTACCAAAAACCAAACACAGTTGGTTATCATTAGGACAAAAACTCGTGTTGCTCAATTTCTTCCTATGATTATATAAAATAAAAAGAAGTATTAACATGCATGAGAAAAAAGGACTTATATTTGTATTAGTGAACTTATGTTAAAGATATTTATAGTTTTGTTTTGATTTTTTTTAAGCAACGCTATATTAAACTCTTGATCTCTAAATACATGCTTTTTTTTTTGTAAAGCTTTTGTTTAAGTTCAGTTGAAGAAATCTCATTGTGCATGTCTTGTTTTTATTCCAGCTTTATTTTTGATCCAGTAAAGATCAAATCTGTACGTCCACTTAGAAATAAGAGAAATAATAGACAGTAATCAACAGATCTAACAAGTACACATTTTTGTATGATGTGAATCACATCAGTCTACAGTGATGCCTTTTATAATAGGTAGTGCTAGTAAATACTGAGAAAGGTCAGTAATTCCTCACTTGTGCTCTTGGGGCACGAAAACAGGCAGACAAAAAGACTACTGAAAATCTGTTACTAATTCCTTTTGTCAGGTTACTCTGTCAGGAAAAGTAGGGGTTTTATACCATCTATGGTGCACTGTGAAGACAAATGCATCTGTAATTTTCATCACTCAAAATCTAAGACTACTTTGAAGCTGCCTTCTACGCTCAGAAAAAATACCAGACTCCTCCTCTTGTTATCTTCTGGCACAGCCAGATGCCAGGCAGAAAGACCTCTCTGACCTCCCTGAAAAGGAGACATTTGAGAATTTCATCTGCATAGTTTCCTTTTATTGAAATACTTCTCTATCCTAAAATAAGTAAATAAGAAAACAAACAAATAAAATAAATAATGAAAATACCAAAACTTTTCAAATTTATGTTCTTTCCTTGTGCAGCACTTATTCAAGCTGGGGCTTTTTTAACAGTCAAATTTATTTCCTGAATAAGAAGGCAAACCTTTCGCTTCAGCATTCTGCTCCTCTCTTCGGTCTGATGCGCTGCTCTGAGAATCTCATTCCCATCTGCCTCTTCACAAACCAGTTAAAAATGACAAATAGGAGAAAATAATTAAACTAAACTACAGTTTGCTAAAAGCAACTGAACACCAAAAAGCAGAAAAATTTACATCTGGGACAGACTGTCCTCGACTCATTTCTACTATATATAGGTAACATATGCAGCACATCTGGTATTCAAGGTACCTTACTGTTTTGAGTCACAGGTTGAGCATAAAAGGGCAAATGGGAAAAAAAAATAACTCTGGGATAAATGCAGAATTTTTCCACACATTCTTAAGAGAGATTCTCCTCTTGTTTTGTCTCAAGTCATTTTTTTTTGAATGACTTAAATATGAAAGAAAAACAAATGTTTAGGGGAATATTACCTACCCTTCTATATCACATTCAAATTCTTTCAGTGAAAACTGCAAGATTCTCAGAAAGTTTCAGAAGACCTGGGAAGAGAAGTCCCCTTCTCAAATGCTTTATACAGCAGTACACATTAGTCTAGCAACTATACAAAGCTGTGAGGTTACATGAACAGAAAGCTCTGAAGAAATACTCCCATCAATAGATGTTTTGCATGTTAGCAGAGGGGTAGCTGGGTTGTTTGGTGTAACCTAAATGGAACGGTACAGTCTGGATATTTCCAGTTGCAAAATGTACATCCTAAAAACTCATTTAAAAAATGTATAAAATAGTCCCATCATTTTACAGCAGGTTAACATACTAAAAACTGCAAAAAGTGTCAGATTAAAGATCTTAATGTTGAAGTATAAACCTCAACCAAGTTATTATGAGTAAGAAATGCACTTTTTAAAAGTAAGCACTGAAGCGTTTTTGCTATTGTGACACTCACTCCTCTAAATGTTCTTGACAGAAAAGTGTCAGCACCGAGTGTAGCCAACAACTGCAAACTTTTGCCTGGGGCAGAAAAAAAGATAATTATGAAAGATGTGCTAAAGAGGTATACTATTCGTAAACACGAACATATGCTAAATTTGCACAGGTTATACCAAAATTCTGGTTTATAACGATAACCATCAGCTTATAACAGAAGTACCAAAATTCCCCTGCCTCAACTACTGCAGCCTATCCACAGGAACTCAACCTATTTTACGTGGTTTGCTCCAGAGCTTCTACCCAGCAGACTGAGTGCAGTTTGGAGACCTTAATGCTCCAATCCTTTCTATTTTAAGGATGAGTCTTGGTACTGACTCCATGTTTCTGTTTAGTCCCGCTCACACGCACAAATCTCATAAATCATTCAAAATATTAATTTGCCCTTGATAGACAAGGTGCTCTAGCCTCTTAATTAACAACCACCGAATAAAAAACAAAGCTTCAAAGTATATAATAGGCTTAACACACTCCAGACACAGTATATTCACAAGCTTCCAAAGTTTACCCCCTTACCTCACTGCTTTTCATGGAATTAAAAGACACATTTCTAAATATGTATCCTTTACCCTTCGCCACCACTGCTGTGCTTGAATGGTTAAATGTTCTTCTAGGTGAAAAGGGCACTTGTCTGGGGGCAGAGAAGTGCCCACGATTAGTGTGCATAACGCCAACTCAGTGTTTTCCCAGCTCTCTTTGAAAGAGAGTTATAGAATATAAATAATTTAAAATCAGACTCGGGTAGTGAAAAGTAACTCCTTACTTTTAATTGTCAAAAAAAGTTGCAGATATTTCAGTTCTCCAGACCACTTCACAGTAACTGGGGTTGACTGGGGTGCGTTAAACTGCTTTGCAAGAAGATCAGACAGGCTTGGAACTGCAATTACGAATCACAATACCCTTTTCTGGGTTCACAGCTCTATTCATCTTATAGAAACACTGAAGGACAGATTGGACAGAGGGGAACGGATTAGCCACAGGATGACCTGTATTTCCACACAAAAGCCTAAGTGTGGAAAAAATAGCACCCTGTGTTACCCTTTCTTCACTTCCTGAAAAAAACATATTCATGAAAATAAACCTTTAAACAGCTCTTTCCCACTCATCTCAGAACAAGCACTCATTGTCTCTCGCGGAATTTAAACTGCAGCAATGTAAGGCTGCTACTAAATTGCCTTAACTCAGAAACAAGCACTAAAAAAATTTAAGAATTAAGTCGGGTCTAGTTGGAAAAGAATGTAAATTCAGCATGGTAACTAAAAAGAAAGAATAACAGTGTGAAAACTCTCAGTAGACCAGAGCAGCACACAGTATCATATCTATAAACATGACTGAA
Organism: Oreortyx pictus; assembly: GCA_036925125.1. NCBI lineage: Eukaryota > Metazoa > Chordata > Aves > Galliformes > Odontophoridae > Oreortyx > Oreortyx pictus. The sequence goes on from JAUPFR010000001.1 coordinate 169,705,678, forward strand.
AGAGGATTTGCTTCTGGTACTAAGTTTTAGTTGGATGTCATAAAAGTTACACACTCTGTAGCCACACAGCACAGCTGAAATTGTCAAAATTGCTTGTGTTAATAGGTGGCAAGAGTCTAACAGATAGCATCACTAATTCAAAGTGATTAAAAGGAAAATTAACACAGAAAGAGAGCAAATAGCAATCACTTAGAGATGTTGCAAGATGTGAAGATGATGTCAGTTTTCCATTAAGACTGGCCTCTGGAAAAAAATACTGAGCAGTAAATACCACAAAACAAGCAAAAATGGAGAGAGTGCGCATTACGAAATCAACTCAGACCTTTAATTAAGTCTACATGCAATTCTTCCTACATCAATTGTCTTGCAAACAAAAGAAATGTATGCTGTATAAACTTGTACTGTCAAACTGTCTCTGGAGATGCATGCTATCATCTAATCGGATCGAGCTAGGCAGACGGGTGGCTTACTTGTTTGCTGCTTGGGACCACAGGAAATTATCCTTCTGCACAAGAAATAATCGCATGAAAATGTCCAAGTATTTAACTTAGGAATTTGACTGCACAGCTGAGTTACAAACAATGAGCCCATGTAGTTCATTAGACTCCGATGGGAAATTAATCTTTTTGCCAGGAAATCAACAGCCCAGTACCATTATGTGTAATGTGTAATGAGACACACCATTCCCAACTTTTTAATAAAATCTGAATGCAAAGGACTAACTCCAATATCAGAGAATAATTCCACATTTTCTGGAGGTAAGGTGACTGCCATCTCACGTGTTCTTCTTTGTACATATCTGTTTAGTAAACCAGCTTAGTAGACTTATGGTTAAACGCTTCGCTGGTACTTTCCTCAATTTGCTTTCCCTTGGTTTCTCACTACAGGCTTCAAAACAAAACAAAAAAAAAAAAAAAAAGGAGAAAATTCAATGTTGCTTTTGCTAACTGTTTACAGTATACAGCTCAAGTCTTCTGTTATCTATCCCTCCGTCTGCTACATGCCTGTATTTGAATCCACAGCGGCAAAAACTACCACCTTTATTAAACACTCTGAAAGTTGCTCAGAGAGAAGAACTCAGTTATACCACCTCGCGTTACAGCCAATTCCACTGCACTACTCCATGTCAGGACTGAAACTGCGGGGGTGAAAACATGCACTGCTGAAGTAATTATACGGAAGGATCAGAACGCAATTGTGCAGATGAGCACCCGTCAGGAAGGGCTGACAACCGGCCCCCCACACACGCAGTCTGTATTTACCATGAGTACACAGGTCACTGTGTTAGACAAAGAAGAAATATTTTCTTCACAAATATAAACAAACCAGTGCAATTAAGTTACCCAACAAGCTCCACCGCCTCAGCTTTCTCTCTGTGCTGTGCCACATAAAGAGCGGCTATAAAAGCTGGAGGAGAAGCAACGGAAAACATGTTGAAGTGCTCGGTGTGTGGCCATGGCTTCTGCCTTTACGTATTAACTTAGTAGCAGCTTTCCATCCCACAAGGCAAGAAGAAATACTTTAAATGACACTAAACGCTTCTTCCATTATGGATTATTCGTGATAAAGGGGGTCTAAAAATCAAAGAGTGAAAGGCATTTAAAAAAGAAAAGAAAGAGCAAAGAAAAAGAAGCAGCATCATGCAAATGCTGACAAAAAAACAACAACAACAAAAACCAGCCTGAAACGCAGGCAATATTTCTTTCTGCGATATCTCCTCAAAATGAGTCACCTAGTTAGACAGAGATAGACAAACAGGACAGTCTGAGTTTAAACAAATGCTCGACAAAGTGTATACACATGAGGTACTTCACCCAATGCATGGACTTTCCTTAAAAGAGAAACCTCTGGCACTGTCGATATCTGGATACCACCTTTTAACTAAGCAAACCGGGCAAATCAGTGTTTATTCGTCCCAGAGATGTGCAGAAAGGCACAGCCCGGCAGTGTGCCGGCCCAGGCTGCAGTAATGTCAGCAGAGACCCTTCCATGGGAGCAGGGCAGGCACTCTGCCCAGCCCGGAGCGAAACTTTGTCCCGGGGACAGAAAAGTTTTCCTCCTCACTTTGCACAGCTTCACAGCCAACCCCGCTGCTTCCTCCAGCAGCCACCACCTGAGCTGCACTACAGTGACAAAAAGAAATACGCAGGGGGGTTCACCAAAACGCTCCCATTTTTGTGTTACGCTTCTTAAGGAACAGCACTGGTCTTTCTCATACACCATCCAATACAAATACATCTCTCAGGATTTCACACTCGAATCTCAGAGCAGTTTCCTACACAGATAAGGAAAAGAATCACAGAGAATTACAACAGAGGGAAAAAAAAAAAAAAAAGTAATAAAACAAGAATTAAAAAAAAAAAGAATAATTTTCCAGTGAAGGGAAAAAAAGAAAACAAAACAAGAAACGTGGGAGTTATTCCCTGAGAAAAATCCTCTATCCACTTAGTCAAATGCTTTTATTTATTATTTTTTTTTTCCCGCCCAACTCGCAGAGGAAAAAAAGTAAAATAAAACCCGCCACACCATCCGAGCCGTTGTCTCCGACAAATTGTAATCACAATTTTCTGACCACAAGGTGGAAAAAACGGAGCCTTGAAAGCATGCAAAGGCCTCTGCTCGTGTTGGGGCAGCGAGGAGAAGCAGGATGCCGAATGCCCAGGATTTGCTCTGCCCTGCCCTTTCCATAGAACTTTAGTGCCATCTATTGAAAATTTACTGAACAAGGAAGAGGGAAAGGATGCCTATTGATTCGGCATAAAAATAAGACGTTTACTTGTTAAGGGGTTTTTGGTTTATTAATACTCCCATGACGACTGCTGTTCGGTGGTCATCTGATAGCAACAAATATTTCCTATGCACCGGACGTACCCCACAGAGCCGTGAGACATCCGCTAAGACGCAGAATGCAAACATCACACCGATTTTATACATCTATGCATTTACCAAGAACCTAAGTCCAAAGCTCGCTATTTGCTAACGGAACAAACACGAGAAGGCTTTAAGCAGAAAGAAAAAATAATAATAATTAAAAAAAAAAACAAAAAAAACGGCGTGGAAGCACTGCTGTAAATAGAACATACTGGAAACAGTAAAAAATAATTAAGGCACCTCGTACAGACCGTAGTATTAAAGAACAGGGTATGTAGACATGCAGATATAATTACCTTCTTTAAGAAACTGTGAGTGGATGACAAATATAAGAAAACAGCAGATCGCTGCTCCTGCTAGTGCCCATAAAGCTTTCAAGAGCTGCATCTCGGTCTGAAACTCAGTAAATACCCAGAAAGTCACACAATGAATTTCCACAGCGATGCATCAACGCTTCCCTCTGTGCGCCAGGCGCGGCGGCTCCCGGCAGGGACCACACTCCCGAGCAGGGCGGGCGAGCCCGGGGGCTGCGGAGGAGGGGCCGGGGCTTCACACCCCGCGCGGGGGCAGCGGCAGCGCCGCGCTCTCCTCGCCGAGGCGGCCGGCGCGGGGCCCCATGAATCAGCGCTCCGTGTCCGCGGGAGCCGCGCCGAGCCGGCGGCGGGGGCAGGGAGGCCGGCAGCGCCGGGCAGGTTGCGCAACAGCGCCCGCTGCGCCGCGGGGCCGCCGCCGCCGCCGCCGCCGCCGCCGCCCGCTCAGGGCGCGCCGCCGCCGGGCGGCGCGGGGCGAGCGGGGGCCGGGCCCACCCCGGGGAGGCTCCGCTGGAGCCGCTGCAGCATCGCCGGGCTGGAGGGAGCCGCTCGCTGCCTCGCTCCTTCGCTCGCTCGTCGGGCCGCCGCTCCGCCGCTCGCTGCCACGGCTCGGGGAGGAGGGAAGGAGGGAGGGGGAGAGAGAGAGAGAGAGAGAGAGAGAGCGAGCGAGGAGGGGAGGGAGCGGAGGGAGGGAGGGATTTCTCTTTACTGCAACTTCTCCCGGCTGGCGGCAATTTGTTGCACCCCCCGCCTTCTCCTCCTCCTCCTCCTCCTCCTCCTCCTCCTCCTCCTCCTCCTCCACCCCGGCACCGAGATCCAACGTTGGTGTGGGGGGACTGGGCTCTGCCCGCCGTCCGCCTCGGGGGCTCCGCGGCCGCTCCGCTTCTTCCCTCGTCCGCGCCCGTCCCGGCGCCGCTGCCCGGCGGTGGCACCGCAGAGCGCTCTCCGAGCGCCGGGCTACGGCGGGAGCGAGCTCAGCCTACAGGTTGATGCTTCCGTCGCAGCCATCCCCGCGGAAAGCGAGAGCGCAATGAAGGAATGCCATAAATCACCAAAAAAAAAAAAAAAAAAAAAAAAACCACCAAAAAGCCAAGGCTGCGGCTTTGCTGCCGCCCGCTCGCGGCAGCAAAGCGGTGCAGAAGATGCTGCCGGGGAGCGGGAAGGCCGCGGGAGAGCTGCGGCGCGGAGCTGCGGGGGCAGCCCCGACGGCCGGGAGTGCGCGCCAAGGGCGGCCGGCCCCGAGCTCCGCGCCGGGAACGCGCATTGGGGCGACGGAACGAGCGAGAGCCGCGGGGCGGGCGGGCGGGGGCTGCGGGAGCGCCGCGCCGCTTCCCCGGCCGGGTGCGGAGTGAGTGCGTGCGGAGAGCGGAGCGGCGGCGGCCGCCGCGTTACCCCGGCTTATCCGGGATAGGCAGCAGCGCATCCGTAGTTTAGAAGATACAGAACAAGTAAGGGAATGCTTGAGAAGCTTTGCTTTCGTAGCTCTTTGGTCAAATGTTTGCGTTCGTGCTGAATTTTAATTTTATTTTTGGTGAAGTAATACTTATCGTTGGCGTATTTTCTTAGTTTTTTAAAACCGGCAGGCGCTCAAGAGGGAGGACGGATCAATGCAGTGTCAGTGCTTCTGTTGGGCAAACGTTTTCCTTGTTGATGATGTGCGGTTCTGGCTTTTCACTGATAGCACAGAGAATCGTTAAAAGCAGCTATCTTCTGAATTTTAAACTTCAGACAAATCCCGATAAACGCATTTACTGCATTTACTATATTCAAAGACTACAGCGATGCAATGTTAAAGCAATGTCAGAGCTACAGTAGAGATACTGCACTGTAAATCCTTAATTCTCAAATGTACTCTTTGGTGAGAAGTTGGCCATGCTTGGGCTCAGTCCAAGCTGGGTTTTGTTTATTTGTCTTCTGAAGGAAAGCGAAAGTGGTCAAGTAGCTAATGAGAATTCATGTATTTACACTTAAGCAGCCATAAGAAAGCCCCACAACCCTACCAACCACTCCAAAAAAAAAAAAATCTTTATTTTTGTTTGTTTGTTTATTTTTAAGACTCCTGTTAGGTGGACTGTAAAGGTGTCTCAAGAGTTCATGCAGTCCTGGATGAGCAACATGTATCATTCAGTATGAACACGCAAAGTTGGTAGGGAGGTACAATGGCAAAATTTTCATAGCTGCTGTCCAAAAAGCACATGAAACTACACTGCTAGTGGATCAAAATCCCTTACTTGCTCCTTTGAGGTTCATCACGGCAGTGCAGCCCCCACTGGTCTCAGTTCGTGGAGCTTCTGCATTAGGCAAATACTCCTGGGCACTAGCAGCCTTTGGATGAGACCCTTTCAGAATCACGACTCCAGAACTCAGCACTGTGCTTCCCAGCCACAGGGGAGTCCCTCCGCACTCACACAGTGGTGTAAGTGGGAGCAAAATCTGGTTCAGCGCTCAGACGGTACGGAGATATTTAGTCTCATAGCAACAAGGGATTCCAGAAGACTTCCCATTTGGGAGGACAGTGGTACCTGGCAACAATGCTTGCTGTACTAAATATGGTGTGCTGTGCTTTTTGCGTTTTCTTGATAGACTTGGACCTTTCAAAAGGGATGATCCCTATTCAAAAATAGCCACCTTCTAATTCTTGAGGTGCCATCAACATAAAGATTTATAAAACATTAAAGATATCTCAAACCAGTGTGGACTTTTCTGGAAGACCTTTAGGAAAAAATTTCCCTGATTAAAAATGCTCCCTGATCCTTCAGCCTACTAAGACTTGAACCCCAACAAATGCAGTAGCACCTGTCCAACAATTTGCAAGCTGTGTGAGCCAAGAGATTTATAGCACCAACTCACTATATGGTTCCAGATTTTTGCCAGTGCTCTGACCCCAGGCATCTCTGGTAATGTAGAAGTGAAAAGCTCTCATCCCAGCAATAGCTTCTGTCTGGAAACCACTCTGCGGGGAGTTTTCCACTTGTGTTTTAATGTTAAAGAGGGATGCTGAGCACCTGAAAGCTCCTTCATGCAGGTGAAGAATGGTGATGGTGCTGGAAGAGATTTCCAACAGTGTTGCAACTGGGAAAAGCAGTAAGGAATGCATTTTCCTGATAATCACGGTGCAAAGCCAACTGCACTTAAAATATGAGCTCTTCCCGGTTCTTATGGAGAAGCAGCACAACAAATAAGAACATCTTTTCCAAATGTATATTCGATTTTGGAAACACAGCTCATTTGTTCCTTTTACTGAAACTTCTGTGTAGTTCAACGGAATTACTAAAACTGGAACTCTGTAGTGAAGACAGCAGCCTTTGCTCAGTTCTAGAGGTTTAAAAATATCTTCTCTGCTCTGCATTTAATTCTGCGAAAAAAAAAAAAATCTACCAACCTTTAAAAGATCCATTCTTCCATAATGAGATATTTTAAATAAAAAAATGCTAAAGTTCCTGGAACATGACCATGTTTATATTGTGTTCCATAACACTGTAAATAAGCGCCTAGTATTTTCAGTTGTGTTGAATGTATTTTTGCATAATGATTTTATTCCTGTTCATGCGATAAGCCCCAAAATTATGCATGGCCAATGCAGATCTAAATACAGTAGCATGAAATGACGTTAGCCCATTTTCACTAATGAATTTGGAATCTACTACAGGCATTGAATCATGAAAAAAAAAAAAAAAGAGCAGACAGTATCTATTATTAGGTTATCTAGCCCAAACCTTTGCCAGTGCCCACTGGATTTCATTTTTGTTATTTTTGAGTTACTCAGGCAATAGTCTGTCACCAGTCACTTGAGGCGATTATTCCAGCCCAGCAGTTCTCTCAGCTGGAATGTTTCTCCTGATGCTAAGTTTAACATTTTATTTTGTTGAAATTCACCCAGTTCCTCTTTCACATATGCCTGAAGTGGTATTATAAATCTTTTCCCACTTTGAATCTAACCAAAACAGATGATATATTGAGTATAAGTAAGGAATACAGATGGGTATATTTCTACCAATTATTTTTTGCAGCCTCTAAATACTTTTTCTCCATTGCTCTCTGTATACCATCAGCTGGTTCACATTTCTTTGCTATTGGGCTAGTCACTACAGCAGCAGTCCTCAAAATACCACCACTGATCTTCTGCTGATGATGGGCAAGTGCCATCAAAGTAGAAATTCATCTCTGGAGAGATTCTGTTAATCGCTGTTCTGTGATGTGCTGTAGCTATCACAGGAATAACAAACGTGATCACATCTGACCATCTCCCTCCATGAATGCCTGAAGTTTTCACTTAATTTTTTCCTTCACTCACCTAAATAAATGATGTGTTGATAGGGCTTTAACAATGTTTTGTCAGACCAAGCCCTTCTTCCCGCTCTTTCTCCTGCAAGCAGATTCATGACAGGGATAACACAGTGAGAACATTTTGGAGCAACCCAAGGAGCAATTTCTTGGTGTTGTGTGTCCTTTCTGCTTAATACTTCTGATGCGTATTTTTAAAGAAGTCTTTGGATTTCCTTTGGCTTTCCACTTGCCTCAGTTTGCTGTTCCTGCCTTCTTCCCACTATCTTATTGAGTTTCTATTCAGCTATGATTTTATTTCTCGTCTATTTATAGGGAAAGAACTGCACCAGCAGTCCATGTCATGTGGACAGTTGTCCACTGGGAACTTGCTGCTCATCCTTCCACTTACCAGCCACCAGTTGGTAATAGCTTTTGGCCATTGCTGACCAGGGCAGTATAGGAGCTGGCTAAGAAGTGAAAGGATCTGTGAGACCACTGCAGTCTTCTGATTACGGGTAAATTTGTGACCACCACAAATAAGAAATGAAACAATATGCCAGTGACAGGAACTATGGATAGCAGGGTCAAAGTCTATAGGATCATATTCTTTCTTTTGTGGTACACTCATGGACCGTCTTCCCCGTATTTGCTCACAAAGCAATACATAGGGGAGACCCTTATATCACTCAAAGCTTTAAACAACTCACTTCTGTACTGCTGAGCTTGTACTCTCATTTTACCTTACACACTCAACTTGTTACAAGGAGCACCTCGCTTTGCAGTAGCTGCTCTGACACATTTAACAGCACAATTATAGATGACTTGGTAACCACCCATTGACTAAAAATAACCTAGCAACTGAAGACACACTTAGGTATCTATACTCAGATATCCCAGAGGAACCCTTCACAGCTCTTGGAGCTGGGGAAAACATATGTATCTCACCAAATGCAGCAGGCTAGGAATCCTCAGGGGTGGGGGTGGGGATTATCAGGGGACAAGATAACATTGCACAGCTGAAAGATTTTCCAGACAACACTCTGCCAGCTAATCCACCCCTTTTCCAACTAGCTCTGCAATTAAGGTTTCGTGCTGAGAACAGTGACAGCATTATGACCTGGGGAATTTCTGACGTTGAAAAAAACCCAACACATCTGGGACTGCAACATTTAGAGCGTTAACAGAATTCAGTTCCTGCACTGGTGGTACTTGCAACCAGCATGTATCCACATGAACTAGTACCACGCTGCATAGGAGGGAGGATACAAGCTGTCACAAAGTAGAGGCTGCTGAGGGGGGAACTAGGACAGCATATCCTCCATGAGGAACCTGCAATTTTGAAACTCATTCTTGCCTTCTATAGCATGGAATTGTTTTCATGCAAGGTTTCCCTCAACCTCTTCAGGAAGGAATAAATCAATGTCTAAAGAGAGAGTCAAGAACTTCCAGGCAGGCCTCTAAAAGGTGTAATTTCATTTACCTGACACATTGCTTATGTATGCTATGTCTCCCAGTGGATAGTTTCAAATCTTTGAGGGAGGGAGGGGAACTCACCCTTTACTAAATTGTCAGAACTACACATCTGAATGGAGACAACTATAATATCAAGTTGCCTGCCTGCTCTTCCTTTCTACTCCCTTTTTTTTTTTTTTTTCCCTCTTTTTGTTCATGGCCTTCATGTATTCTAAATGCTTTCAAGACGCCTTCATTTGTCTACAAAGACCAGAGTAGGCAGCAACTCATATCCAGGAGGAGAACTACTGAAGTCAAAGAGAAAGTCTACAAGGTCTGAAGGGCCTTTTCACTTGCACCCAGTTAAAAGATTATCATCTTAAAATAGTTCAGAGAGTATATAACACCTGAAATTCAGTTAAGATTGATGAGCATAGCGTAGTCTTAAGTGTTCCAGTGACTGTAGAGCTACAAAAGATCACAAACAGGCTTATTGTATTTTAAAATATTTTGCATTTTTATCACTTCTCTACTCAAAATATATTTTTTTATTACTTCTTTTCCCCCCGGAAAGGATTTCTATTATAAACACGATGACTGAAAAAATGAACTTAATGGAATTTAGTTATGATCCATAGTTTCCAGCATCACTTCCTGAAGGTGTAGACTAGATACACACAATTGAAATGTTGTAACATTTAATCAGTAAGTTCCTCACTGAAAATGAAACCCATGAAGTATAAGCCATTCAGAATAAGCAGTGAGTCAGGTCATATAAATCAAGACATAGCAAACCTTCACAGATCAGCCAACAATGCAGAATAACAGTCTTGTATAGAAAAGTTCAAAAGTTGGAATCTTTTGAGGGTTTTGTAGCTTCCCCTCACCTAAGTGGAAATAGAAAAAAGATATATCCAAATTCAGCAGGAACAGTACTACACAAATTGTAAACTCCTACTCATTGGCAGCCTGGCTAATAATCTCTGTGTCTTATAGCTCAAACTTTAACCAGAAAACCTTCTTTACATTTATTTACCCGTTGACCTTCCCCCTCAAAATATGGATATCGCAAACACTGATCGGGAGCTGAAGCCACAAAACAATGGACACTTTTAATTGCTGATAGCTAAGAATGGGAGTTGCAGCAAAAATAGAGCATATATAGAGTAAAGAGGGCACTTACAGAGTTAGATAAAACATGCTCTAAACATATGAGGAAGAGACAATGTGTGTCTCTGTGATGTTTAAGCTTGTTGGCTGATATGACTAAGAGAAGGGGCAATTGCTAGTTGCTAATAAAACAGTGGAGGAGAGACAAATACTTTACGGATTCATGTCCAGACACTTCAAAAATAACCAAAACTTCAAATTAAAAGAATAAATAAGTTGTTACATGCACAAAAGAAACAATTTCAACAGTTATGTGTAAGTTAAAATGGGTTTACCACTATGGCACTCTTAATTTAAGCCTGAAAACTCTGTTTTCAAGAGTTTTACACCTGCATCAGACTGTGACATAAAAGGAGGCCCAGAGTTTAATACATTACATTTCTTCTGGGTCTCTGCTCAGGACTTCTTTTTGAAAACTTGATTAAGTAAAGGAGAAATTAGAGTACAAACTTGTTTCTCATTCTGAAATATAAACCAATAGTTCTACAAGCCATTCATGTATAATATAGTCTCCTAGTTCTCAGTAGTACCGCCCCTAAAAAGAAAAAAATAAAAAAACACCCCTAAAACAAAACAGAAATGAAAAACCCAAACAACATATTAGCAAGTCTGTAGCTACTACCAGATATGTCCAGATAGCACTAAATAGTATAAGACAAATTTTGTTCAGTAGGATGAAAACAGATTACTGCAAGCCAGTATGAGTTTTATTACCAGACTGCTATGAGAAATTAACACACTGGAGGCTCATTGATACACACTTGGGGTGGGATAATGGTAGGAAATACAGATTTATATAACCTTCTCCTGCATGTGCAACCTACTATTCGTTTGCTTGCCTGTCCCTGTAAAATGTTTATTTTTTTTCTGTTTGCCAGAAACATCAGGCACCCTATGGCTTACTACAGTTTATGAAGTGGCCACTGTATAGCAGCTTTTCACTATTTTTTTTTTTTTTAATTTTTCCTTTTTGGTGAAAAGTATGTCTGTAAAGGATTATATTCTCTCTGTTTTGGTTTAGTTTGGTTTTGTCTTTTTTGTTTTGAAGTAGAACGCTTTAATTACAACATGAAATGGGGTACCTAAGATTGTGGCATTTAACAACAAAAAATTAAAGATACTAAAGCAGAACCTTTAACTTACTGTGCAATATTAGCTTTGTTACATTGCATCTTCGGCTACTGGCAGCACACAGTTAACTAACTTCAGTAAAAATCTTGCAGATAGTGTAGCTGATTCAGTCAGATTTCAGATAGATGAAATACTACAAAGAGCACTAGAACAGCAGAAGGTCCACATCAACACCCCATGCCCATAAAGCCTGACTGGGCACAGGTTCAAGTTCAGGAGCCCAAATGTTTTTAGTTGCCTGTGTCTGTATCTGAAATGGCAGAAGATTCATCATAGCTAATTGCTCATGACTGAAAGAATGTATAAGGTAACACGTACAGTGAAGGGGTGATCACAGATTAGATCTGGATTATGAGTTGAAGTCTTAAACTGACATACTGGTTAAGCCATGCCATCTGAAATAGTTATCTTTGACCCTAAAGTAAAAAAAAAAAAAAAATTATTACATTTTACATCACCAGTATAGTAAAATAATGCTGATATTCTAACATTAGATCAGTATGATATTATACATTGAATGGCTACTATACAGAAAGTAGACACATTAGAAGTGGTTAATGGTGAAAAAATTTTTATATATGAACTACTATATACAGACTCAATACTGTATTTGAAAATACTTGATTTTTTTTTCCAAAAAATGTGTTTATTTTTTTCAGTTTTATAATTTAAAGAAAAAGTTTATAGTCTATTCTGTCATGAATGCAAAAAATAATAGGTTAGTAACACATTTTATAAACTATACGCTCTTAATCCATGCCATAGTGCTTTCAGAATGTGTCAACACTCAGCAATTTCCTTACCCAGCTCAAAAGCATCTTGGAAGCACCCCGGACAATGTCTCATATACAGCCATTGAGGGTTATCCGCTCCAAAATAGCTCTTATAATCTGAATGGAAGAACCATAAATGATTCAATTGAAATAACTGCTGAAAATGAAAAAAGAAATGAACACAGAATAAACTACAATATTAGGGGGTCTGAGCAACCCACACACCTGATGATCTTAGAATTGAAGACTTTGGAGTTTCCCCTTATAATTACCCTATTTTATATAATGGCTACTTCCAGATGCTGAGAACAGTATTATTAAAACTGACCTACACTGATTTTAGAAGGTACTTTTTCATCATTTCAGATACAAGTCAACCAAGCACATACCCAGCTGCATCTAATTTAACTGAAACCAGGTAAAAAAGTCTCCTTCATCCCCATCCCCACTTTCTTTGAAAAAGGCTACGTATTATATCTTCCCTATAAAGGAAATATATTATATAGTGTATAGTGTGTATCTACTTACAGGCTTCATAGTAAAATTCAGCCATATAAAATAAAATCTTAAACTCCAATGCCATCAAATGTTGGATCCATAAACAGTTTGCTTTGCTGGCTTTTTTGTTATTGTTGTTGTTTTTTGTTGTTGTTTTGGTTTTTATGAAGAAACTATGCTATAAAAAGAACACCCCCTTTTTTTCTTTCTTCCTTCTTTTTTTTTTTCTTTCTTTTTCTTTTCGCTACAGAAAACAAATGGTATTCCATGAAAACAGGACAAATTGAACAACCCAGCAACATAACAATTACTTGCAGAAAAGAGGGACTAGCAAAAGACAGTATAACAAACTAGAATAATTGTCATAGGGCATTTCAGATTTATTTTAAATGCCAGTGACAATAACATTGTATTTTCTTTGCCCATGCAGATTCTTCTTCCTTCACTAGGTATCATTAGTTTTTTTAAATAAACATACTTCTTTCATAATCCCTTTAGAAGAATACAGAAGAGATGCGAGAAGCAGGTAACACAATTTCTAATTGTATACTGAGCATCACCTAATGGTTTAAGGTCTGCAAAGAGATGAGGAAGGGAGAAGTTAATCTGTTGAAAATATGCACAACTGGCATCAATCCTAATGACATGCCATAGACATGAAGTTGTTTATCAATAAAGTTGTCCTATCAAAGTGGACAGAATCAGCATATGAGCCAATGACTTCCTACTGTGAGAAATCACTTTGCCATAAGGAAAAGGTTACCCTTTCCAGTTTATATGCCCTACTGCTTCACATAAAGAAAAAACCCTCAAGAACATGTCGGCTCAAAGTAAAGCAATCATTAAATCATAGTAATGCAACTGTAGTAGTCTGAGTAGGTTTAACTGCTTTTGTTTTACCTCTTCCAGATATACTACTGAAGATACGTTTGTTCCTTTTGACAGACATTTTCATTGCTTGTGGTGGTCATATTTTTTAATGGCTGACAATCAGAATGGAATTATGTAAACAGGCATCTTTTGTACGCTAATATTAAATGTATTGGTATATTAATCATTGTTATCCCAATTATTTTTGTGTGTGTGATGCAGATCATGTATCAAAGACCATTAGTTTGACATAAAGTGTAAAAGATTCCCTATTTTTAAAATAACAGTGGACTTTTGAGTTACTTTTTTATTTTTTTTCCCAAATATTTTGGTAGAAATTTTATTGTCATTGCGGTAATCTACTATGAAAATACAGTCATTGGGGAAATTTTTGGTAACAAAGGACAAAAATAATGCCTTATTAACAGAATCACTAGGAACCTAAAAAGAAATGTTACATAAAGCAACTCACTGAAAATAATATTTCATTAACTATTGCTAATGTTGCTGATGTTTCTTCTTGATTTTACTTCAGTCCTGCATCAGGTTTTACTAAAAAGAATTTTGAATTCTGATTAAGAATTCTCAAACATTGGTCCTGCATCTATTGACAGACTGAAAGGAGAAATGGCTGTTCTGAGTCTTCAGCTAAGCCTAGAAAACAGTGTACAACATATGAGGTTGGGAACACACTGATGGTTGTGAACGCATGTTAAAATTACATGCTGCTACCTGTAGCTCCTTCCAAAGTAATTTTGTGCTGGAATATTATATCTTGATTATTTCTTTCATTTGTAGTTCTTCTGCCCATAGTGGTATATATTACTTATATGTGTAAAAGAGGATGGTATCAAACCTATTCATTTCCCAGTCACAGACAGGAAAAAAAAAAAAAAAGTAATAATAATAAATGATACTGCACTGTTTTCATGTATAGCAAATAGTCTAACCACAGTTTAAAAGCAATATTCCTCTTGAGAAGCCATCACTTTCAGAAGCATTTCCACTAGCACCCACACAGGAACTTTTTAAAAAAAAAACCCTATTCAGTGCATATTCAAACAACAGTGCAGGGGTGGACTTCACTGCAATCAGTACATTAATATCAAGCAAGAAGCCCAAGAAGCAATTAGGCCAGTTTACCCATATGTTTCCATCTTGTAATTGACTTGTAAGCTCTGATTTCCCATAATTAGATATTTTTGAAGATCATGTAGATTCCCTAGATTTAATACAGAAACAAATAAGTCAGTATCTGTTCCCACCACTTTGGCATTTTCAGCATTTCTGTCTTCCAATGACCATGCATTTTCATAAACCTTTTGCAATTTCTAGTTGATATTTCTATCCTTTCAGGAAATGTGGTTGGTTTCAGGGTCCCAAATTAAAAAAGATACTTTGATACATTGTTTCCTGAGTCTCAAAACCGTAGAACCCTTTCCACTTCTAAGAAGGACTGCTCACACTCATCCAGGTCTCTTACTTCCATAATTTATATCTTCTGCCTCTCATTTCTACAAACAAAACCAAAACAAAACAGCCCTTTATGAAGTCTTTGCAGCAACGTTTTCCCTAGATTGGAAACTTATTATCAACAAGTTCTCTATGAAGGCCTTGGGAGTACTTAATACTCTTTTTCTTCTACTTGGTGCTAATGCTCTCAGCCCCACATTCAGATTTTAATACTGTACAGCACTCAGCTTGGCAAATTATCAAATCAAATTACAGTGGCTCACCAATTTACCTCCCATCAGCTCTAAAGCAGTACCTTGTTAACCTGCTGTAACTGCGTTGTGTGTCTGAACTGAACACGAATCAGTGAAGGTTATTTCAGAAAGAAAGGACAGACTGAAAGAGCAGCTTATTTCCACGAGAAAAAAAAAAATAGGGTAGACATTTGAGCAAACTGTTTAACTTTAAAGGCAATTAGGCAATGGAATGACTTGCCTGAGGATGTAGTTTAGACAATGTAATGAGAAGTGCTTAAAATAGAATAAACTATTTGTGAGACAGATACAGATGTAAATAATCCTCCATGTTTTGAACTAGATGAATCAGGAGAGGTATCTTTTCTATTCAAATTCCTGAGTATAACATTTCTATTCTCTTTCCTCGGGAGCAGCTTTCAAACTTATGACTGTTCCCACCTGTTCTGAATACTAAAGTGAGACTGCACTCCAAAAGGCAGTTTAACCTCGCTGTATCATTATAAAGTAGATTTATTCATAACAAGTATTGATGAAAAACTTCCAGCAAAAAAGTCCTTAGTCAGGGAGATGCACATTGTTGCAAAAATGGATTGTTTCTCTAAGTGCTTATATGGCCCCATCACTATAGTATCCAAGCGCCTTACAAACATTAATGAATGTATTCTCACAACTCCTCTGGGAGATAGAGATAGTATTATTAGCTAATGCACAAAGAGTAGCTTGTCCAAAGTCACACAGAAAGACTGTGGCACAGCCAAGACTCAAAACTGTGATTTCCTGCTCGCTGCCGTAACCATGACTATATTCTGCCATCCATATACAGCATTTCAAAATATGTTACATATAACCTCAGATGTTTACACAATAAGCCTCTCTGTTCAGCTGCAGCTTCAATTGCTGATTTAATAAATAATAATAACGTTATTTATTGGGAAGCTTCATTATGGCAACAAATTTGCAGGTTACTGAAACAATGACAGTTATATGGGCCACAACTGGTTCTAACATAAGAGAGCAGCAAAAGTGTATTCCCTGACCACCATATCCAGAACAGGACACAGCGTATCCAGAACATGATTTTAATACAAAAATATTTTCCTTCAGATGAAGTAAAGTGTTACATTATACAGAAGTAAAAAAAACAAAAACAAAAAAAGAGAGACAAACAACAAAGACAAACAAACCAACAAACAAAAGCAGGCTAACTATATTCCCACCATGATTTCTTTTGGATAAAATATTTCTGCTATTTGTGTAATAAAAGGTATATGGAATTTTCAGCTTTAATTAGGTCAAATCAGGAGGGACAACTGCAGTAAGTGAATTTACTTCAGAAAAACAGAGAAAAGAATTTGGCTTATAAATTAAATATTAGAATAATGCAAAGATATGCACTCAACATCAAGGAAGTTCTCCATATTATAGGATAATTTTTTAGTAATTTAGAGAGGTTAAAAATATAATGAGCTCAGAGATCTGATGGAATGATAACATGATTCTACTGAATCAGAAGCACAGCATACTGTCTTTCATTAGAAAGGGGAAAGGTATAGGCGTCACATTTTTCCTCAAATGCTAAATATTTAAAAAATAAGAAGTATCGGACAACTGCAGAAATACTGGAAAAAGCTATGAAGGGATAGTGGATGACGAAGTGAAAAATGATCCAAAAACAGCATGCTGAAACAAAGTAAAGTATAACTTTGGAATTCATTGACAAAAAAAAAGAGACAAGGCAAGCAGCATCTATTAAACTTCAGTCCTGCAGTTCCAACAATAGCACATTTTTCAGTTTGTAGCTTCATGTCTTAAGAAACATGTAGATAAATTAGATCTGGTTTTAATTAGAGCTACCAACATAGCAGAGGGGATTTACATCAGATGCTAATTGAAAACAGTCTAGCTATCAGGACAGTTAAATGATGGTACAGATTATCACTGACAGGGAAGCCACATCTTAACGTGATTTTTTTTTTAAAGATGTTAAAGCAATATCCATTAGGGGTAATCCTAAGGCAACAGACTACACTATGCCTTGAGATTCATTCCAATATTTTATTTATTTATTTATTTATTTATTTATTTATTATTTCAGTACAAATTGTAGAAACAACCATTCAGATCACCTGTTCTCAGTGAACCTCAACTTAGAATCTATCATTCCTTCCTTTTTCTCTCATTCTCTTACTGAGATTTCCTATCAGTGTTTACTTTCCCAACAGATCAAGAAATCATAGCCTGACCACAATAAACTTTATCAGACAGCAGTGAATTAATTTAAATATCAAGTTGAGAGCAGTGCTCCCCTTTGGCTGCAGTAGTCCAGTGATGCCTCAAAAAAGGGGGTTGTGGGTTGCGTTTCTAGTCTCTCCTCTGTGTTAGTACACAGTCACTGATCTCAAGAACAACAAGCAGGTATAATGCCCTCACTTCAGGATGAGAAAACTGCAACAACTAGGTAACTGGCAAAATTTAATTACCATTAAATAATAGAAAAAAAATATGTAGATGAACTATAAATGAGTAAAATAATTAGGTTAGAAAAACAGACTCTATTAAATAGCTTAGGTGTCCAGTTAGGTTGCATGAGTAGATTTTAATTTTCTCTGATTCTCCCAGCTATGTTGAAGTTGGTTGCTTGTTTCTGTAAGCCACCTGCTTTTGTTTGCACCTGCAAAAAGCATACTGAATCAATATGATGAGTACAGGTGGTGGTTCTGTTTCATAAAAGATAAAAAAATGGACAGATGATAGACAACAAAATGGTCACCTGTATGACCATTTCTTTATTTCCTTTCATTTCTTTTGAGATTGTTTAAACAGGTTAGTTAGAGATAGATGGAAAATGCATCCAACTAAAGGAGTAACAGTATTAAGTAGTTCCTAGTTCCAGGTGAGAAGTGGCATTTAAGCAGTGAAACAAGACTGGATGAAATGTTCTTAAGAACAAAAACAAGACTTTAGGCCCTCTTTGAGATATAACCTACCCAGAGCAGCTTTGTGATGAGTTCAGGTCATGTTATCTGGCTGGAATAGGTTTCTGTATTTCCCAGGCCACTTCATCCCCAGAGATGCACAGCTAATTCTGAGAAAACATTCAGTCATTTAAAAGTAAATAAAAGCCAGTTTCTCACTGCTCTAGTCTTTTTGTAGTAGCCAATAAACTATATTAACATCCCCATGTTAAGTCTGCCCATGACTGTAATAGGTGAGTGATCTCCCTGTCCTTATATCAATCCCTTATATCAGTCTTCTTTCATCATGTTTTCTCCCCATCTTCCTTTCAGGAGGGGGAACAAGAGATCAGTTGTGCTGGGAGTTTAGCTGTCATCAGGGTGCAGCCACCACAGAAGTAGACATGTCCTCACTCAAAGAGAATATACCTTTGTATATTACATGGAGGAGCCTGCAGGATGCAAGCAAGAAAGAGCAGTGAAGCTAATGGAAGTTTCTAGAGAACCTTCTTAGATGTTAATAAGAGCTGTGAAGTTTCTGGAGTGCTTGTTCTAACACTAATGAAAATGACACAGGAATCCCATACTGGTAACTGAAAGCTCAGCGGTTAAAACATGAGGGAAATACAGGAAGCTAAGCAGGCTGTAAGAGTTACAGGTAGTTGTGATAATATAGACAACAGCCTTTGCTGTTCCTCATAGGAAGATCATGTAGAGGAAAGGAGTCATAGAACTGTGAGCATCAGTTAAAATGGGTGGCTCCACTTAAATTGGAAAACCACTATCCACGTAACCAGCAAAGTGAATGATGAAGATTCAGTAAACAAAAATGTCATAAAATGTTACTTGACTTTTGCTCATGAGCAGTACTGTGCTCATTTTACCAGGAGCTAACAGACTGCCACCCCAGAGGGAACATCTCTAAGAGTGGCACAAACAAAGCAAATTCATTCTCTTGCAAAGGTCTCATTTTCATTGTCTGTATTAATAATCTCCATTGAAAAGATTTGTAAAAGACAGTCTTCTAGATGTAAGGTGGTTTTGTTTTTTCTTGAGTAGTTATGTGCTTGACTATGGACAAGTACATTGTTTTTTTTCACTTTGCCCAATTAAATAATAAAAATCTGTGGAATTAGTGGTAGTCATCATATAGATTCAGACTGAAAACATAAGTTTTCCCCAGGTAGCCTCTCTTCACCCAGAAACATGGAAAATATTCTCCATTTTCACAGAATCATGGGGTTACAAAATACTCGTAGGTAGAAGGAATCTCTGGAGATCATCTAGTCTGAAATCCCTGGTCAGAGCAGAGCTAACTGTTTCTGGTTGCTCAGAACTATTTCAATGTCAGGATGTGAATCTCCACAACTTCTATGAACAACATCTCCCAGTGTTCAATCACTCTAATACAGTAAGTAATGATAATAAATTCCTAGGTTTAAAAGGAATTTTTTTCGGTATTTGCAGTAATACACATATATATGTATATAATGACATAGTTCTATCTATAAAAAGGAATTCAGTAGCAAAATAACTGATGATAACACCAGAAAAATAAGGTCTACCCATCTGTCTCCATGAAGTCTGTGCAATGTTTTGTCAGATGAAATTCGTAAATTATTGAAAGGATCAGCACTGATAATTTGTCAGAGAATAGGAAAATTCTGCACCCTTGTAGGATTAATTTCTTTCTGCTTTTTCTTAATGCTCCTATTTAATAAATGCCTTCTTCCTTACACAGTGCACCTGACCTGGAATTGCACTTGCAATTTCTAGCAAAACATATGTAGTTTCACTGTTGGAGGCCAATGTGCACAGATACACAGGAGCAGTCCACCAAAACAGATAGCTTAAAATGTTACAATTCTTCTAAATGGATGTCCATTTTATTTTGTTTAAGATAATTTCTTATATCTCTCTCTGCTGTAAATTTGATCTCAAATGGATAGAGGTTCGATAAAATAGAATTCTATGAAATCTAATCTAGTACTTAGAGTTCTGAAACTATACCATATCACTAAGATTTCTTAGACATGCAGCTGGCATTTTGCATAAATGTATGATTAGCTCTACAATCTGAATGAATGTGTTTGCCATATTTTTAACATATTAGAATTTTCTGAATCTGAATTTAGATATTTTAATTATTAATATATTACTTTGCAAAAAGGTTAGGAATTACGGTATTATTTAAAATTTGAAAAGACGTTCGTTCTTTCATTCAGAAGGTAATAATCACAGTACATGGATAACAACATACTATTACAAATGATTTCAATAATTAATCCTCAATGAATAGAAGTATCAACAGAACAGCAATGATTGTTGTAGTATTTCAAATATACAAGGCCAAATTTTGTTCTCAAATATGTTTTTGTACTAGCTCCTGTTGAAGCTTAGGTGTGAGTAGGCCTCTATAGAGGGCCATGTCACAAAAGCTGTGACAGATATTTTAAATATTTACAGAATTTGAGTTGATATACTGAACACACTGTAAGTCAACAGAGAGAAGTAATAGGAAAGTTAGACCAGAATTCTTTCTGACTCTACAAAGGAAGATATAATTCCTGGTCATTAATGAGATCATTTCCTACAATAATAAAAAGCACATCTTCATACTTATGTGTTTGAAACTACTGAATTTAATGTTTATTCTCAGGAGTTCTTATATGTTTACCTTCAGAGCAAAGGCGTGTTTTTTTTTTATTGTTGTTGTTTGTTTTTTTTTTCTGTTTGTCTTCTAAAATGATGAATAGCATATGAAAATTTAAAAGATCAATAGAATTTTCAAAGTTTGCTTAATATATCAGAGATGAAATTACTAATGACTGAATAACTGGGTTAAAGAAAATTAGAGCAAAGTGCTAATTGCCTCATTATAATTCTGCTGGTTTGCTTTTGTTCAATTAAAGCTTAATAGTTTGAACTTTTCATTACTATTGAGTAACATAACAGATTAAAATCATATTGCGTGATATCCCAAAGCAAGGGATTTGCAGAGAAGGTGAGGGAGAATTAACACACCATATAATAAACTAATGAAAAAGAAAAGAGGGGGGGACGGGATTGGAGACAGGAGGTGTGGAAAAAAAAAAAAAGAACGCAAATACCAACATTTTACTTTTCTTGCTCTTCTAAGTGCTGAAGCAGGATCATTTAAAGGAAGGGTCCTCATAAATTACAAGACTGTATAACCTCAGACATTGTAGAGTACTCCATAAGGAAGAGGAACACAAAAAGAAAATATTCCCTATAATCAACCATATTTACTTGAAATGTATTTTTAAAAAACCGTATATACTATAATTATAACAATTTCTATAGCGTTGTGCATACTTCACCATTGAAGCAAAGCTTAGCACTGCCATGAGCTGTCCGTTCAGCACCACAACGCACCAAAGCACCACCAGCTGTCATGCTACAGCTTCAGCAAATAACTCCAGCAATTACCTTATAAAACAGCAAGAGTTCTCAATGTATTTTCAAACTCTAAAGCCTACATAATTAAAAGAAACAAGTTAAAATATCAAATTAAGATCTAAAATACATCTTTATAAAAATATTAATTTGCAATGGAATAGTAACACTGATAATTTTATGAAACTATATTTATTGTATAGATCAAACAAAACACCTTTTAAACTCTCTTAGTTGTTCAATCTCCATCAGTATTTTAAAATCTTATCACAGTTACAAAGTAATTAATCATATAAACTGAAGCATCATCTGAAACTAAAAAGTGTTCTTACAACTTGCATTTATAAGACATTTATTAAACAGTAAGCTAATTATACTAAATCCCACATACTATAAAAAAATCATTTTTTATATATGCGGTAAGTGTAGATGCTGTTTTCATTTCCAGAACTTCAAGTATTAATGTGGCAGAAAGTTTCTTCTTTGTAAGCAGTATTAAGATAATCTTTCCAATATCTTTCATATGCTGCAGGTCCATCGTTCTTAATTAATATATAAGGGAATAGGAAAAGATGAAGAAAATATTCTTAGACAGTAAAGTTGTATGAGAATGTGCTAATTTTTTTTTTCCTTGCTTCCTTTGACTATGAACATAGCTGACTAGAAGAGATAAAACGTGCAGGTTTAAAACCATCAATAACAATGCATTAAGACTCTGTCTTAGACATAGTAATGATTCCAAGGTTGTTACCTTCTTCTGTTGAATGTTTATACTGATAAACAGTCCTAGAGGTTTCAGAAGTATAATAGAATTAAATGATGTTTACTCCTCCTTGATACAATGAAATGATTGTTCATGATGGAAAGTTCAGAACTCCATCTTGTGGTGATAATTTTAAATATACACTGAAAACAATTTTGGAGAAGTGAGCTTCTTATGCTCCACTGGTGATGTGCCTTTGTAGAAAATACAAATTGAATGATCTCAGCTGTTAAAAACAAACACCAAAATACTAGAAACTTGTCTACTAATACTGTGGTTGGTTTTGTTTGTTTACAGCATTAATTGAATTAATTGATTTACAGGAAAAAATCCAGCCACAGAAAGCCTATTTCTGAAGAACAGGTCACTATCTGAACCTCTTCAATCTTAGGTAAAAACAATGAATCTAGCACACCAGGGCTACTCAGCTTTCTGTGTAAGTAGCACAACTCCATTTATGGCCAGACATGCCTTCATTACAGGAAGTACTAGTGTGTTGCAAGAGATATTAACAGCTCTACATTTAACCACACACAAATTTAAGGAAGAGACATCATGAACTGTTCCCTTGTGTGCATGTCAAAGCCTTTATACACCATCATTAGTCTCCTGAAGAAGGAGGATATAGATAGGAAAGTAAAAACACTTTGCTAATCTTAAAAAAGACATTTAAAAAAACTATGCCTATCTTTACTATATATATATAATATATATAATAATGAATAATATATTATAATATATAATATATAACATATACATAATATAATGTATATAATATATATATTGTATAATATATAATATATAAAATATATATTATATACATATAATATTATGATATATATATATAGTATTATATATATATATATATATATATATGTATTCATTGTTCCCTAACAGCTCACACTAAAAATGATGTCTGCAAGTAAGTGCTGTTTAGCTGAGAGTAGCTATAATTTCAGAAGTGCAAACATTTCAGAAGATGGTGTAAAAATTAAAAACCAAGGGCTTACCCTCTTCTACAAATAAATTAGCTCACACTTGTGCCTGAATAGACTCATTAAAGTGAACCCATTACTATAAATAAAGGCAACCAAAACAAACTTACAACCCACATAAACACTGGAATATATCCATCATGACATGAAACTAGTAGCAAAAGCAATATACAGCTTTAAAGGCTTGCATATAATTAAAAGTCAGATAATGACAGAAAAGATATCAACAAAGGCTGTTGAGTCTACAGGGAAGTTATATGGAATGATACATTTTTCTTTGTTTTTAGCATGGCTACCTCTTAGTGAAATGTTGCTACTGTTATTCTGCTGCACAGACAAAGCAACCTGAGGATGTCCTGTCAAATGAATGCATGCAGTCACAGAACTCTGCAAGAAAATAAGTTTTACTGGAATGAATTAAATACTCATCATACTTGATTCCCATAATGATAAATACATCAGCAGCTCAATTAAAACTGAGCTCAGTCTACAGACTACTGAAACATCATAAACATTTGGCAAAACGGGCAGGCACAAAATCCCAAACACGTAAACTTGCACATCAGTTACCAGGGTCATCCATAAGTTTCCTAGATTCTCTCTCCTCTCAGTCTCAGTTTTTCCTTAGCAGGAAGTCACCCCATCTCTTGTTCCCTCAGATCCCTACTTATAACCTTGTCCACAGCTCTCCTGAAAACAGCAAAGCAGGCAGAAGTTCATTTTGGGATGTCCACATTTTTGTATCTTATTTCCTGAATTTCCAAGCATAAAATTAATATATATATATATCTATATATATTAGTCTATCTTTACTCCATTTTATGAAGCATTCTCTCTGGTAGTAGAGAATAGTGCATAAAGCCCTAAACTGGGTTATTACCGTCTTGACTGTAATGGCTTTACATAGCTTGTAAATGTATTATTTCTGTTTCAGTATTTCAAATGCACGCTCTTAAGGGTGGCTTATGTATGCACTGTGTCTGTGACAGTACTTACCATTATTGCATTTCTTATGATACAGTGAGTTCCAGAGGGAGAATCTACTGGCAATAATTTAGGAACAATTTTTAAGTGAGAAATTCTTTTCTTAAAGAACTTAGCCACATGTCTTTCTTACTGCCAAATTCCCACTCAATACAATAATCATGGTTCATATAAAGTGGTTGCTTTTGTTGGTCTAATTGGGCATACACTGTAATTACAGATTTTCTTGAACCCAGCATGATTTTTTTTTAATTTCTCAGAGATTCCACTTAACCCCAGGGAGTTCAGATGAGCGGTGTCTGAGTGCACTGTGCTGACTTCAGGTATTGCACCTGCTCTGATACTGCCACTTGCTGAGTATGAGTTGCTACCTTTTCTCACTTTCTTTTTGTGGAGCTACATGCCAATGTTACGGCATTTTATTCAGCATTAAGAAAAAAAAAAAGAATATGAAAGCAATTAAAGAAAGTGTAGTTCTCAGTATAAATTTTACAGAAAGTTGAAAATAAAATCCTTTAAAATAAAATAAAAAAGTCCTGTTTGCATATTGTTTTTTGAACAAAATAAGAAATAAATTCTAATAAGCAGATACCTAAGGAAAAGATTTTAATCAAGTTTGTATAAGTTTCAGTCATAGCTCCTAGTAAAAGACACACTTTAATGACTTTAGTGAAACGCTATTGCTTTCTCAATGATCTTAGGCCGTACTGTCCCCTAAAGTTCTTTAACAATTTCCTTGTTAAACTTTATATATTCTGTTGTAAATTGTAACAAGCCACAGGAAAACCCACAGCTTAGGACAATTATCTATATGAACACATAGAGGATTTTTTTAAGTGGTTATTCACTATGATGCAGTCAGTTGACACTGATTAGGTTGTAAGTCAGTCCATCATCTTCTATTTAATATTTGTAAGAATAAACAAAAGATTTTTAGAACATTATGTGGCATTTAATTTTTTTTCCAAAGAGGGTATCTTAGCAATCAAAAATTTCTGATACTTATGACTGCAGACATGGCTATCATTCTGTTCTGTGACAAAAGAGAGGCAACAAAGGACAGCAACAAACTAGACTACTAAACCCAAAGTTGTTTTACTCAAAATATGGATACTTTAATGCTTATCCCTTTAAAAGATGGTGTGTCATCAGACCAACTTCTCACTCGGGTATGACCTCTTTTCTCTGAATGAGTAAATATTTCTGTGTATGGATGGCATTTTTGAAATGAGTGATATTGTACAACAGTTTTACCTAGACTTTAAAGAGGAATCACAGACTTCAACAAACAGGTTAACTATGACTGCATTCCTTAAAGTACTTTGGAGCTGCTGATGTGGGTCCGGAAGAGGGAGGGTCCATGGACTGTCAGAAGGCTGGAGCACCATTCTTACAAAGAAAAGTGGAGGGAACTGGACTTGTTCAGCTTGGAGAAGGTTCTGGGGAGACTTCACTGTGACCTTCCATTATTGAAGGGAGACCAGCACTCTATATGGTGGTAGGACAAGAGAGGAATGGTATTAAACTAAGAGAAAGGAGAACTAGATTCGCTAGGAAATGTTTTACTCAGAGGGTAGTGAGGCACTTGCACAGGCTGCCCAGAGAAGTTGTGAATGCCCCATCACTGAAGCATTAAAGGCCAGGTTGGGTAGACTGATCTTGTGAGTGGCAGCCCTGCCCACAGCAGGGAGAGCTGCAACTAGATAATCTTTAAGGTCCTTTCCAACCTAAGCCATTCTGTGATTATATGAGTTAAATACCTTCTATATATGAAATATATAGACAAAAGTCTATTTAATGTTTAATCAAATCAAATAGTAACTGAATTCTAATATGAGAATCAGTTAGCTTACCTGTTAACTGATGATGAAATAAACTAAGAAAATATTCATTTGTCTTAAAAACTATATTACGATTGCAAATAATATTATTTATGACCAAACATTTACCATTCATTTGACTAAAAATCTTCTTCAGTTTAAAATATATGTTCATATATAAAATATAAAATATATGTTCATATAAACAGTCAGACTTTTTAAAAAAAGAAATGTAAATATGTTTCAATGAAATTTCAGTTGATGAATTAATTGCTCATTTTCTAATTAGTTTAGCTAAACTAACAGATTTTATGTGATAAAAATATGCCAGTACTTAGAATTTTTTTTTTTGGCAGAAAATTACAGAACTACTCTTCAAAGCTATATTCAATACATAGAAAAACATATTACTTCCAGGAAAGGAGGAGGAAGGACTAGAAAAGCATTTGAAAATGTCATGGGGAAAGTGTAGCACTGATTGCTGCATTTATAGCGATTACTAAGGAAATGAAAATAAAAATCAGAAATATTTAGAATATTCAATGTGAAAGGACAAATGTACTTCTGAAAAGCTATTTTCTGGCTTCAAACCAATTTTTATAATCTTTTAAATTCTCATTATCCTGTTATTCTTAAGTCCAAGTTACCTGAGATTTGTTCTCAGTATTTCCTTAAGTTCCCAGTCCTGCAGTAAAAATAATTAGGCATAAAACACCCATATACTCTGAAGGGCTGTTATCTTCAGTCAGTTGTGCAGGCACAATATAAGCACAACAACAGTTTCCTGCTTGGTGCATGGCTCAAAGCAGATGCAAACATTTTCTCCATGGTGTTGGCAGAGGAAGGGTAATAGACAGTATCTAACATCTACTGATGTTAGCAGTGTGCCAAAACACAGTTCAGTACAAGAAAATACTGCAATTATCTCAAAAAAAAAAAAAAGGAAAAAAAAGAAAAATACAAGTGAAATGAGGTAGCAGAAAATACCACTTAGTCATAAAAGATATGTATCATAAAAAATCTACTGATTGCTGATCTCATTTATAAAAGGGTCATAAGCAATGTTTTATTCATATTTCAATTCTAATAAAATAAAACGAATTTCAATTTTCCACACTGCTTTAATAGCAGCGATAGTGTGCAGATGTCCAATACTCACTATCTAAAACACTCACTATAGAAATTTCTAACACAGCATTAAAGTGTAACAGGGAAACTTGGAATTTTGTACATCAGTGAACTGACTAACAAAAGAAGACATCCTGGGAAATGATAGGACATAACTTCCCCGTGGTCATATGCCTTTTTCATACTACTATTATTTAGAAGAATATTTTAATATAAAAACAAAACAAAACCCACAAACTTTAAAAAGACAGTACAGATTATTTTTTCCAGGTAAGAAACGAAAGGAATCTCTAATTCCTCCCAATATGATACACAGCTCTTAACCACTCAGCTAAGTTACAGGTTTCGTATCTTAAAATGGAAAGTGGCAAGCAAACTGAAACACTACTAAAGATAGAAGTTTAGTGAACCTTGAACTATAGAGTTCGGTATATAAGGTGTTCTCAAGACAGCTTTACAAATAGGATGATGTGACAACAGAAGCATACTCAGCATAGGTCAGCACCAGAATATCTCTAGCACAGGTTATAACACTGCAGATACAGTTCTCTGTTAATTGAGACCTTGCTGATATGAATTTCTTGCCATTAGCTTTCTGCTGGTTTATTTGCAGGGCAGAGCAGTCAGTAGTAATGAGGCATACAGTACTATTTATCATGCAAATGGCAATGGGAAAATGACAGTAGTTTATAAAAGTGGTTTCTGCTTTCATCATCACTTTTCCTATACCTACAGGTAACCTGGAAAGAGGAAACAAATAAAAGAAAATTTCATGAAAAATTATATGGGGGGAGTTCTAAAAAGCAATGTCTACTTACTGTGTGGATGTTCGTCTGAATACCTCTGCCTAATGTTTTCAGGAGTGGATGTTTTAATTTGTAGAAATTAACGAACATATTCATACAGACAGAAAATTAGTGGTAACTGCTGTATCGTAAGTCAACACTTCTGAATAGTAAGAATTTTTAGTCTTGAAAAGGGAAGAATTGGGAGCATGAAAGAGGTAGACAAGATCATGATGACACAGGGGAGGTAAACGAGGAGTAGCTAGTTTTTGGGGTTTTTCTGGTACAAAAGTTTGGAGCTATCAGATGAAGCTAGCAGTAATTGTGCTCTAGGGAAACAAAAATGAATATCTGTTATCAGAAACAGACCTGTGGAACACCTAGTGATGTTGTGGATGAATTCAAAAGGAAACAAGACAATCAGCACTAATGAAAATTTCACTGAGAGATGTTAATCTGAACAACCACATCAAGCTCAGAAAAACTCCTAATCTAGAAAGAAAAAAAAAAAAAAAAAGGCCAAGCTGTATTGGGAAGTACTCTACATGCTTGTTCTATTTCTACTCTTAAGCACTGACCCAGGAGTATTGCTGGAGACAGAATACAGGGCATTTACCTTTAAGGTGAATCTATATGACTATTAGGTTCTTATACTCTGGATTAAAAATGATTATTAAAAATGATTAAAAACTTCTATTCTTTTAGTTAATCACTTTCCTCAGCACTTTACATTCACATGTTACCATTTCAATGGTTTCTGTCCAATAGATCAAATTTAAAGTAATCCTGTTTATCTCACATACGCATCCTTAAAGTTTGTCTTTTTTTTTTTTTTAAATAGCAGATTTGTTGTTGCATTGGCTTTATTATCATTGATGGAAAGAACAGGATTATTCAAGCCTTTTAAATGTCTGTTTTGAGTACATTAGTATTGGCATATGATGGCCATGACATTTTGTCTGTGCAGTGCATTTTCACTTTTATCAGTGATGAGATCAGTGTTCTAATCATTCAGCTTGCAAGTCACTCACATACTTCACTGTTTTTTCACTATATATTTTCAATAGGATCTCTGATGTTCCTCCAAGGAAAGGCTAATTGTCATCACAGTACAGCAGTATGCTAGTCAAT
Source organism: Oreortyx pictus (assembly GCA_036925125.1). Taxonomy (NCBI): domain Eukaryota; kingdom Metazoa; phylum Chordata; class Aves; order Galliformes; family Odontophoridae; genus Oreortyx; species Oreortyx pictus. The sequence goes on from JAUPFR010000001.1 coordinate 169,734,706, forward strand.
GGATATTAGAGTACTGCTCTCATATCTTGCACCTTCTGCAGTAAGGATCACCCTGAAAGAATTATTGGCATTAAAAGCTCAAGCCAATTTTTTACTGTCACTTTCACTCCTCCTTGACAAAATGTAAGGATCAGAGACCTTACAGTCCAAGACTAGATGTAGGCTTAAAGTATACATCAAACATTATTTTCATCTGATTCTTATCATTATGATAAGCTCCAGGTGTGCACATACAGTATAAATCAGTTATCCAGTACACAGAATAAATCATTTTCTCTAATTTGGAATATGCAACTTTGAATTACTGGAAATAGCTAACATTGCTGATATCTAGTCTCTGAATTAAGTCTTGACAGGTTTTAATCTGCATGCAGAACTCTTTTTTATGGGATATAGCCTCTAAACCATGCAATCTTTGCAATTGGAGGCACTTAAAATGAAAGTCCAAGTTTTTACTTACAGAATTATTTAGGGTGTAATATTACCAAGCAAGGTATTTATATTTTCACCATTGTTTAAAACGTAGCTATTATACTTACTATTACATACACATACTAAAATCCAAGAAATTTTACTGTTAAATAATCCTGAGAAAAACAGAATGGATTTGTGACTAGTCAAAGGTCTGTTAAACAGATTTAGATTAAAGCTGTGTCCTCAAATTCAACAGATCATTTCCTTGACTGAGTTGTTTACAGTCCCTCCAAAAGGATTTATGAATGTATACTTCACCTTCAAAGCATAAACCACACCTGTAGACAGTTCTTAAAGACAGAATACTTTTCTGATTTCAACAGAAGTGATTATTTAACGCAGTAGATTCAGCATTTAATATGTTATGATATTAATATTCCCTTTCAATATAATGTAAATGTTTCTGAAAATGCTAAAAAAAAATAATATAAACAGCATTTATGGAAATTAGAAGAAATTAATGTTTTCTGTCACATACAGTGAATATGCACTGTAAAGAGAAACACGAAGAATTTTCTTTCATAGAAAAACAGGCTTTAGTTATTAAAAAACAGAAGGTTTGTATTTAAAATTTTTCTAGGGATGGATCCTATACTTTGGATGGAGTGCACACATTTAAATTGATGTTTTCTAAAAGTTAACAAGAATATAAAAATAAAAAAAAATTAAATGCTCCTTATGTTGCATTTTCCCAAGAGATACAGCTTCAAAGACAGCAGAAAGCTGGGAATCTGAAAAAACATTGTCACACATACATATCAGTGTGAATCATAAATGTTAAATGCTCCAAAATTTCCTGTGATTTTACATTTGTTGAAGACATTTAGGAATCCTTCTTTGTTGGTAAAGTTAATTAAACTAGTAGTATTAAAACTTTCATGATACAGTGGAGGGAAATTCTACTATAAGGGAGCTCTCTGCAATGACTCCATCTAGTAGTACCATTTGCCTATTCAAATCATTTTATTCTTTAAACAGATTGTATATAATCTACCTCTATACATCCTTATAAATAAGTAGTAAACCATTTCAACGCATTTTTTAATGTTTTATTTAATTCATTTGAAAAGAGCAACACAGGAAAAAAACCAGCCCATTTAAATTCTTTATAAAATAAAAATAAAATATCTATAACTAAATTAAAGAAATTTATTTTTCAGAAAGGTCTCCTTTAATCTAAGCTCTTTAGGAAGCAAATTGTAAGTTCTAACATTTATTTGGTCATACCTTTATTCCTGTGCATCTCTGAAGATGATGAAAAACTTCCAAAGTTTTTCATCATCTTCTACCACTAGTAGTAGTCAGCCCTTAAATTGGGTCTTGGAGAGGTGGAACCAGACTCCACCCCTTCTGGTCACACAGGTGAATTCCCTTCACCTGTGCTCCTGCAGCTGACTCAGTGCTCACCTCACATGATCAATCAGTGGTTCAGGCCGTGATTCAACAGTCCCCATACAAGCGGGTAGATAGGATCCTGAATGTACAGGAAGACATTTCTAATATTTTCCTATGGTTTTTATGATAAACAAACTAAATTATCTTCTAGATACACTTTCATACCCTATGTCATAAAAAGAAAACCTGTTTAATTGGGATAAAAACAAGTTCTACCTACAAATCTAGACAATGCGATGTATGGGTTTTATATTATGTTATGTTGTGTAACTGTTGATTTCAGTGGATTCAGGCTGTTCAGTGAGGTCAATTTTAAGTATATACTTGGAAAGTGGATAGGTTCAGATTCTTTTATTTAAAGAAGGATAATGCCGTCAAAGAAAAGAATAAATAAAGTCACAGTTGATTTTAAACAATAACCTGCAAGTCAAGACTTAAAAATACCTTGGTGTTATGTGAGGATAATAGGTCCTCTTTCTAAGTGCTAGGTCTATAATACTTAACAAGTTAAAAGCACCAAAGGAAAGAAATTAAATTGTCAAAATAAATTACTTCTCACAGCTACCCATTAGATAAAATCAATATCTATTTTCCATATGACTAGTTGAGAGAAAAAAAAAAAAGTATCTGCAATTATCTGTGAAATTGTTTGTCAGGGTCTTTAGTGCACTCCTCCCTCTTGGGGTTCAGCCCCTTCTGCTGAGGGTGAGTGCTGATGTGACTGAACTGTGGTTCAGTCTGATGTGAGAAAGGGCTATAGGAAGGAGCATCCTCTCCACCTCTTTCTGAAGAGCTATATTTGAGCTCAGGCTCTCACCCTTGGACCCTTTCTAATTTACAGTACAACTATGTCCTGCCTGGCCATATACTCTGCATATCAAGACAGGAACCCTGTTCTAGAGACTCAATTTCTTGGCTAGCCTTGGGACCTGACTTCTCACTACAGACTTTTCTGGTGATCACTGTGCTGTAATTGGTCCTGGTTGATCCCAGATTGACCTAGGAAATCTCTCATCACTTCAGTATTGTCTGCCACTCTAGACTGTCATCGTACTCTGGTTAATGCCATCAGACCTGCTCTGCTTGCTTTGTTTGTATACTGCAGGACTGGACCATTTCTGGTGAGGTCAATGTTGTCTTCCTTGCTGTCGCACAGTTCCTTACTTGCTGCTCCTTCATATTATTGTTATCACCTTTTATGAAACTAAATCATGGAATTATTCTTTATTCAGTCATTCTATCGATCTATTTTTTTACATATTAGGAGACACCATAAAGAAAACTAACACAATGATTTGACTTTGAGATAATGAAATATTAAGATTATTAGAAACAATGAACAGATGAATGAATAACTAAAAGAGTAAGTAACTGCATTACATTCAGTTATAAGTCGGTATTATTTGGGGAAAAAAGTAGTAAGAGCACTGAGCACTTTAAACGTGAAATATATCTTGATAAAAGTGGTATTAATGCAATTAATAATAACCATCTAAGTATATTCAGTTAAAGTAGACTGCCAAATGTCAACAAAATCAGTAACCACATTTAACATAGAAAATTTAAAAAATCACTGAAAGTAAAGTGAGGAATGTATCCTATAATGTAATCTAGTACTACATTTATTTAAAAGAAAATATGTGAAAAATGCTAACTCCTACAACAGGTAGGGTAATATAATTAAAAACATTATTACCATTGAAGATGTAAAGCTCACGATTCATCTTAGCATTGTCTTCAGTGCGGTATTTTTCCCCTATTATTTCTAAAATACGAACGCATGAATAATTATTATAAAACTATTTTTCTAAAAATTCCACCTTCTATTACTGATCTGATGCGGAGTTATAAGAGGGAATCAAATGGTGTAAGTAAATCACGACCGACTCAATTACATATGATGTAGACGATGGAGTTACAATGATGTAAAGAATAAAAAAAAAAATAGAAATTGTTATGTGCAAGTAGTTGTCACCATCATGAAATGCAGCTTTTACACTCAGAGCATTTCCATAAAAAAATAAAAATAAAAAAATAAAAAAATACAAGAAATAGCATATACATAAACTTAAGGGCAGTTAATGTACAAAAGAGATATAATGCAGAGCATAATTTTATTTCTGTTCAGGGCAGATGAAAGTAAATTGGCACAAACAGGATCCATCTCACCAATTTTGTAAAAGCTCAGAAGCCTAACCTCAGCTGCTCAACTAGATTCCATCTGTAATCTGAGAGGGAAGGCAGGTTTCCCAGATGGTACCATTCTATTTTACTTCGACTCCTACCTCAAGATTCTTACCTCTCTCCTCCAAGTTTAAATGTAGCCTATGTGATTAGCTTTATTGCTGTACCTACAGTTGTCTAAGAACACAGATGAAACAAAGCTGGTAGGTAGATATATAATTTCTTTATGTAGGAGGACTATTATTCCTATGCATTAGTCATTGAACTAGAGTTAGTATTACATGAGTTTGGTTGGTGTTACTGAGCTCCTGCATCAGTTTAAACTAGCTATCTGTTGGAAACAGATAAGGATCAGGTGAGTCACAGAGTGAGCACACTGGTACGGAACTTCAAATCATCAGTGCACATCCCTACTGGTATTTAGGGTACACATAAATGAAGATTTAAGAAGCATGGGCTGCCGTACATGAAGAGACTTAATAGAAATAAAGTCCGTATTACCTTATAGAAAATACATGTCCATGTGGTGATATAATAGGAAGGAGAGAGATTGTCACCTACCCAAACAACCAATCCAACATTTACTGACTGCCAAAACAAGGTTGTGTAGCCATATAATTTGTACCACAAGAGGACAAGAGCTCTGATCTTCCTTCCATCTGCTCTGAAATGAACAGACTTGAAAATAGTACTTGTTTGACAGTTCAATGACTAATTCTTCCCCAATAATTCAAGCTTTTGAGTTCATCTTTTCATCTTTATTTATTTATTTATTTATTTAATTACTTTGACATAGGTTTAAAATGACTAATACTGATAAAATTAAGAAATCCTTAATTCAAACCTCTTTGTAAATGCGTAACAGTAATTAGTGTTTCATATTTTCTGAAATTTTCATTAGTTTCTTGGTTTGAAGTTTCCTTTCTGCACACCTGTAGGAGGGTTTCATGCATTATGAAGCTAGTATTCTAATTTAAATTCCGTATCTTGATATAAGAAGTGAAAGTGCTTTATGGCCTTGAAGCTTATATGTGGTATTCATTTGATTTCACTTATTCTCTAGGATAGCAAGCAATAATCAAGAGTGACTGTTTGATGCTGAAAAATTTTTCAAGAAAAAAAAAAACTGCTCTGCTAATTTAGTTGTTTGCGCATGTTTTTGTGGGCTTGTCTAAACAGTTTGATGTAGAAAGTAGCTCATAAGTGCAGCCCACACTGCAAGCTGTCAGAGTGGGAATTGTTAATGATCCAACAGCTATTAAGTCATGTTTGCAAAGAACTATGCCTGTATTAATGAATCTCTCCTCTTACTTGATTATCTACATACCCAAAAGCTTCATAAGCCAGGGGATCTGTGACACGATAATCTTATTTTAAGATCAGAAAGATTTCATAAGAATTGAAGCATCTGTTTACAGCAATATCTGCCCATACTTGGATGGATACTTACGTACTTTTTCTGCAATTTTTAGAATGAAAATCTTCTAATCACATCATTTTGAGCTTATATTTTAGACATATTAAAGGAATATTGTTTATTAAATAATAGGTATATTCAAACTGTAAAAATAGAAACTTGGGCAAATTAAAAACAGCAATGAGATTTGCTTTTTTGTGTTCTTCTGTTTAGGTTTCATGAATGCTTCAGATAAAAGAAATATCATTTTTCTGACTTCCCTCTCAACATTACATGCTTTTCCTGAAAACCATATAGTTGTAGAGATGTAATTTACAAGGTAAAATGAGATTCAATTTAAATTTCAATTAAGTGATTCTGCCCTAGGAAATTCAGGATTTTTATTCAACTTTGTAGGAGCATATCCTTGCAACTTATCTACACTTAACTGAAACAAATACTTTACAAATTCATCATGATGAAAACTGTATTTTCAGGGGAAAAATGTGATATCTCAGACAGAAGCATAATGTGTTTTTAGAACTCCTATTTGTACACCACACTAAGTCATCTAAAATGTTCATTATAAATAATAAATAAATACCTACATAGCTTACTCTTGAATCTGTAGATAAAAGAGCCAACTTAAACTGAACTGCATGTGTATGAGGACAGCTGGTCAAATTCTAGAGCAATCATAATTTTGTGGTTTAATCTGTTAAGACAACAGTTTTTATTAATACTCGTTTGTTACTTGTGAGAAGTTGCTGACACAAATTGATGATTAAGCTGCTCTGACCTTCACTGAACCTTAGTAATTCTCATTTGCATTCTCATTAAAGCTTGGTTTCGGTCTTTTTCTTTTTTTTCAAATCTGTAATATCATTCTGTTCAAGTCTTTATAAATGTTTGCTCAAGAGCATTTAACTGTTCTGATAAAAAAAATTAAATGGATGCACATAACAAGTAAAATACATTATTTATACTGAAGCTTATGGATAAATGTTTGTGTTCTGAATCAATTAATTATTCTTATTTGACATATACATTTAAATATATTTGTTTAATACAGTTAAACTGAGCATTTTGCCAGAACTACCTTACTGTTAAGTTCTTTGTGAAGTAATAGGTGTATCATGAAAAGCTAGTCAAAGAGACGTGTTTAGTGATCATGGCCTGGAACCAACAGTTTTTTGTGTTTCAATAAAAACCGTCACTGGAGAGATTTGTGCAACTACTGTGCATTTCATTTCTGAATGTAAAGATTTATCAACTCTGTTTTTGAAAGGGTCTTTGTTATCAGTGTGTAATAATTGCTTACAAAAGATGTAATGCCATATATGCATCTGAAACATTTTTTATTCTAAACATGATTATGGCTCTAATTATCTTTAATGCACTACACATCCCCATAAATAAATAAATAAAGTGCTTTCAGAAAGAAAAAAAAAATCCTTGGAGTCTTCAAAATCTTAGCCTTTTCCATATATTCTTAATTTTGATTTTAAGTTACTTTCAGAGCAGAAAGATCTGCAGAGGGATCAACCTTTATGTACTGTCAGTATTTAGAGACATGGAAGAGCTGTCAGGAAGTAGTTGCTTTATCTTATTAGTTATGAAGAACTACTGAAGTCAAATGTAAATATCATATATTCTCTTTATAAGAACTACAGAAAAGGTACGTGACTGATTTTTATTATTTTTTTTAAGACTTCTTCCTTTTTGTTAGTTGCTACAACATAAAAAAACCTTGCTAAAAAAGAGAGAAAAAAAAAAAAAAAAAGAAGATCAGGTAATGTATATTAAAACATCCTGAAACTATTTTAAGCATCATGTGCTTAGCAAAAATGCTGATAGAGTATATGAAGTGATTGACCTAATTAAAGCACATATTAAATGTACTCAACAAATTCCAACTAATTCAAGATCCAAGACTGAGCAGAGAGAAAAGTAAAGGGCTGAATAATAAAGCAAAAGAAATGTATGAGCCAATGTTGTGCAAACTGGAATATACTGAAAAATGTTTTATTCCAGCCACACACACATGATTACAGTAACTAAAATCATGCTTACATCTCAATCCCACTGATCTCATTTTGAGATCCAATGCCTTATAGTTCTAACTTGTTTATCTTTCACAAATAAACATTATGGTAATTAAAGCAGTAAGCATGGCCTTGAAAACAAACAAACCAGCCTTAGGAGTGTCAAGATTATCTCTTTATCTGCACGACTCACTCCAGACCCACTCAGTAGCATTGTGATATACTTGTACAACTATAAGCAAGACACTGAGCAATTACTTTGCTATTGCAGGTTTACATTTGAGGTGATACAGAGGTCAATTCCTCATTTTGTTCTACTTAAACAACAGAGAACTAGATAATCTCACAGAGCACTCAGAAAATCCCTTCTCAGTTAGTTCTTCATTCCAATAAAGATACATTTGATATAGTGATATATTTTCCTAAAAATATAAATTCAAAGTGATTTTCTTCATGAACAATAATTTGGAAAGGTGAGCGGATAATCCAATTAGTGGCCAACTTCTAAAAGAATATAGTAGTGAAAGGAAGAATTTAAAGAGTACTAAGGAAGTCTGGTTGATTTAATTAACCTTCCTACAAATCTGGTCTATGCTTGGTTACCTTGATGACAATGCAGAACTAATATTTCAGCTAATAAAATATCACAATTTACAGGATAATCTGTTCCACAAATACTGGAACAGGTTCACAGACATTTTTTTTACTCTGATTCATACAAGCTATAAAAATAATGATTTCCTGAGCTTGTTTCTGCCATCTAAAATAAGTCTCAAAAATAGTAAATATGATTTCATGAAATACTGTGGCACTTCTAGGCTACAGCCCAGGCTTCTGTCAGATGAGCATGACTTCTGAGAGAACAAAATCATGTACCTGATTTCATCAGAACTGTAATACTACTTTTTATATAAATGTAACCAATGCTGTACAAATGAGTAGGGCTTATGTAACATCTGTTTATTAATACAACTAACCAAAAAAATGTCTTTGTCAAGCAGGGCAAATCTCTCTCCCATTCCTCTGTAGAACATTAACCCCCACTTTGCCCTAGGCCTTCTGCTTCCTCTCTTGAAGTCTGGATAAAAATCCATAGGAATAACTATCTTCTTGACAGTCTAAGTCTTCTTACACACAGTCTATGTAAATTTCTGTACATATATATACCTATATTCCATACAAATAATAGATATTGAGTAACTGACTGTTAATACTATTTGTACCTTGAATTTTATATTGCGATACATTTAAAGACTTTTCTTGAATTTCCATATGTTATTTTTTGCTTTCAGTTAACCATGAGCAACAAGTATTCAGAATTGACTATGCTTGAATATGCTCCTGGTAGGTAAAAGTCAATTGCCATCTTCCAAGCTTGTAAATCACCTTGTGATTTTGTACAAGTTTGGTTATACAGTTGAGATCTAAATCTGCATCTAGGATATCTTAAAACACCTGATTAAAAATGTATCTTCTATTAATATTTCTTGTTGTCTTCATCCAAAGTCTGCTAACAACCTTTTATCATGCGGTATTCAAAAGAGAAGAACACTGAGGGTATTGCAGTTTTCTCATTTTGCCTTTCACTTCCATGAAACTCTTGAGAAATTGAGTTTGTTTGCCTTTTTATACTAGAAAAAAAATTCTGTTTCTTATAGTCATCAGGATACGGAATATTGACAGAAAATAAACTGTCTGTTGTTAAAGTCAGGAAGACAAAATGCGATCTGTGTTTAAACTTGCTTTTAATTAGAACATAACAGTTTTCTTGAAGGCTAAACAACACTTCAACACCTTCACTCTCATGTTTTCAAGTGGGTGAAACTAGGTCTGTGAGTGGATGTACCTTGTATTTACACAGGTATCACACTGAGCTCCATCCTTATTTAGGCCATTAAATATTGTCTTAGCCTGAGGTTATAGTATTAATTAGTACCAGTAGTAAAAGGAAAAATAAATTAACAATTAAAGACTAATGTCATTATTCTGTATTTGTTGTAAAGATGTTTGGCTATTAGGCAAGTTAAGTTTAAATGCACTATTTCTAAATAGCTTGTGTCACTTCCATTCTGAATTATTTTCCTATAAACATTAAATTTATTGAGTTAAGAGATGTGTCTGTATCTGCACATTATAGAAAATATACATAGATCACTCCAAAAGTACTGCCTCCTATTTATTTCCATGGAAACTATAACAGATAGAAAAAGAACAATAACATTATTAGATTGAGTAAATGCTCACCCACAAAACACTATTTTTCAAAATTGTCACTAACATAAGCTAATGAACTTATTCTCATCACTATCTGCATAGCCATCTGGAACATGGCTTGTCTTTCTCGTCACTGTCACCACTGCTGAAATGCACCACCCACCACTTCCTTGCACTCACAATCACTGTTTGGTCTCAATAAACACGGATCAAACATCAATGAATGACAATGGGTGTACTTTCCTCTGCGTGAAGAAATTAAATTCCATTCCTTTGCTTCGTAGTTACTTCCATTTTGTCATACTGTCCCTCTGTTGTCATCTGTCACACTGGAACAAAATGTAATGGAATATTGTTGGGAAGGTTCAACTTCTACTGCCAAACCATCAACACCTGCCTCTGACATTGTGAGATTACATTAAAAAAATGGGAGGCATTACTTTTGGAGCTGTCCTCACATGACTTCTAATTTTTGCATGTTCTAACATTTGTTTTATAAGAAGTTTTCTTTTTTGAAATCAATTTTTATGCAAATTAAAATATACTGATATTCAGTAGGAAGACATTCCCATAAAGGATGCTAAATATGGCAATATAAAGCTTATTTCTCATAAATGAATATGATGCCATAACAAAACAGAAAAGTATACAAAATCACAGAAACACAGGAGTTGGAAGGGACCTCAAGAGATCATCAAATCCAACTCCCTGCTAAAGCTAAAGCAGGTTCCCTACAATAGTTTGCACAGGTAGGTGTCGAGATGGGTCTTGAATATGTCCATAGAAGGAGACTCCACAGCCTCTCTGGGCAGCCTGTTCCAGTGCTCCATCATCCATACCGTAAAGAAGTTCTTCTGTATGTTTGTATGGAACTTCCTATGTTCAAGTTTTAGGCCATTGCTCCTTGCTACACACCACCAAGAACAGCCTGGCCTCATCCCTTTGCCTCCCACTTCCCTTTAACTATTTGTACGCATTTACCTGATCCCCCATCAGTCTTCTTTTTCCCAGGCTGAACAGACCCAGGTTACTCAGTCCTTCCTCAGATGGGAGATTCTCCAGGACCTTTAACATCTTTGTGGCCCTCTGCTGAACTCCTTCAAGGAGAATCCTGTCTTTATTGAACAGGGTAGCCCAGAACCGGACACAGTAGTCTACACGTGGCCTTGCCAGGGCAGAGCAGAGGGAGAGGATCACCTACCTTGACCTGTTGGCCATGACAAAGATATGCATAACAATTCAGCACTGACCTATATTTTATTGAGATCTTTGTATTCCGTATTTTTGCTAAGTTGTATAACTAGTGGTGATACTTGTATGACTAAAAGCTGCTAATGGCAAATATGTTACATGGAAGGTACTTTTCTGAACATCCGTACTGAATGAGAGCTAAAGAACTACATCCTAATCACAGGTTTTCAGGCAATTATTCTTCAATAAAGTAAAAAAAAATATTTTCAGATGTATTTGCAGCTGGAATCTAGTCACAATACATGCAGAAGATACACATTAATTATGAAAACCAAAGGAATATGTTTATTTTAGCACAACATGTTAGGAAGTTCATCTTCAAGAACTAGTTTTTATATTTAAAGATAAAAGCATAAGATAAATCAAACATTTACTGGTATTTTGAAACCTTGCTTTGCTAAGAGCTTTGAAGTTAGATAGATGGATACACCCGATGGCTCAGACCTTTTCTTGAAGGTGTAGTCAATGCTCTGAATTATCTAATTTTTGCCAAATCAGTGGCCAAGATGCAAGTTTCAAAGTTTAGACTCAGTTCTTTCTTTTTCCTGAGGAGAGAGCCAACAAGATTAGTGTATGAAGCAAACTGTCTTGCTCCAACTAATAGGAGGGAGAGGAGGTTCTTTTGATATACTGTATGCGACAGCGAGATTAAGACATACTGGATCAAATGTTAGCCTGGCCAGTTTATTACAAATCCTAGTTGCTTAGGGAGATGGGGAAGGGAAGTGGGCAACTGAAAAGAGAGAAGAAATAAAAGCAAGGAGTCTTTGTAGGAAGCAAGAGAGAGACAGTCACCACTGGGATTCCAGCACCGATCATAGTTCAGCTGTTGACCTTCAGTAGTGATGGGTCATAGGAGGTTGTGTTGTTCATTTAACTACTTCTTCCATACTTCTTTATGACAGTACAAACTTATTTATAAGTCCGAAGTGGTCGCTAACAGCTCCAAAGAAATGCTTTCAAATATAAAAATGTCCACAAAGTGACGCCAGCCACATGACATCCACCCCTCTCCTCCTTAGATAAGTCAGTCTCATCGCAAAAAAAAAAAAAAAGCAAAAAAAAAAAGCCTCAGAAAGCAAGCTTTGAGCCATGTGAAAAAAACAATTGTCTTTCACAAAAACCAAGCAAATTGATCTCATGCCAGCATTCCTTTACAGGCAACAATGATTATGGAGGGAGTAGATTAATGATAATACCTGTGCAATAAATAGGGTAAATATCCCTAACCCTAAATACCTTTCAAACAGAAACAACTAAAAGTGACAAATATATTAATAAAATAGTCCTTATGGTGAAAATCAACCTAAAACTTTATAGTCTCATAGAATTACCAAGGTTGGAAAAGACCTCCAAGATTATCCAGTCCAATCTCCCACCTACCACCAGTATTTCCCATTAAACCATGTCCCTCAGTACAACATCTAAACATTTCATGAACATGAAATGAGTCAGTGGCTCCACTACCTCCTTGGGCAGCCCATTCCAGCACCTGACCACTCTCTCAGAGAAAAAGTACTCCCCAACATTCAAGCTGAATCTCCCCTGGCACAACTTCAGGCCATTCCCTCTGTTTCTATTGCTAGTTACTTGGGAGGCCAACCCCTTATCTTGGTACAACCTCTGCTCAGGTAGTTATAGACAACAAGGTCACCCATGAGCCTTCTCTTCTCCAGACTGAACAATCCCAGTTCCCTCAGCCTCTGTTCATATAATGCCTTTGCTCCAGATACCTCCACAGCTTTGTTGTCCTTCTCTGAACATGCTCTAGGGCCTTGATGTCTTTCTTGCAGTGAGCGGCCCAAACCTGAACACAGTATTTGAGGTGTGGCCTCACCAGAGCTGAGTAAAGAGGGATTACTTCCCTGCTCCTTCTGGCAACATTATTTCTGATATAAACAAAACATTAATTCCATGAAACTCATCCGTACAGCCAGTAAATCCAACTGGATTTTACAATTACCTAACAGGATACGAAATTCTTGATTTTACCTTTTTTTTCTCTGGTGACAAAATTCTAAACATTCTGAAGATTAGCAATGAAAGAAATTCTACAGCTTTTTTACTTACAGAATGTTTGCACACACTTCAGATGTTACAGACACTTAAAAATTAACAAATTAAAAAATAATAATAATAAAAACACCACCAAACAACAAGTGATCCCTCATGTAATCCCAAAGTAAATATCCTAGCCTAATTTTCATAGAACACTTGATTGCAGTAAAATATTATGGAAGAACATTTTGCCTCTGTAGTACAAAAGAAAGTTTTATTTTATTCACTTTATTCATTTTTTTTTTAACTATAAAGAATATGATAACAAATGTTAAGGTCTTTTTTAAACAAAATAAATACAAAAAGTTCTTAAAATAAAGCTTAATAAATAAAAAATAAAAAAATAAAAAATATAAAAAATAAAAAAAATATAAAAAATAAAGCTTATTTCAAAGGTAAATCTGTGGCAATGAAAAAAAGAAAACAGCTGCATACCACAGCAAACGCAAACAATGAAACAACCATAATATTAATATTAATATTAAATCTTGTGACATTTTCCTTTTACAGAAAGATAGGAAGGAATTTACATCTTTTAAATAAAATTAACAATAATTTCTCTTTCCTGCTTTAGTGTTGATTGTAATTAAACTGGAATCTTTTCTTTGCAGCAGTCTGTACTGAAACCAAGAGTCTTTCTTTGTGGGATATTAATGACCACATAATTAACTACAATAATTTCATGTAGGCTATTAATTAGCTACAGAGTACAGTATCAGTAAATGAACCACAGCTTTTTGTGGGAGAAAACCATAGCTTTTCAAATTTTGTAACTTCTTCCTGATTCTTCTAATTCTTCAAGAACTAGAAGTCATCGACATCCTACTGACCTTGATGTCTCAAGTCCTTACTGTACTCCATTACTATTTCTCTTCTAATCAGTTCAAAATACTGGTAAGTAAAATCATTTTTTAGACTATCACTAACTACTATATCTTTTTTAAAGTTGATTTTTTGTTTCGGGTTTTTTTTTTTTTTTACTATCACCTGTCGCATTTCTGCCTTTCAAACCCAGATCAATTTGCCCCACACTGGGAAGCTCTCACAAAGTTAACCGAACCTTTCTTACTATACTTACAGAAAGGCCAGCCTCTATGTTTTAACTGGCAGCCACACTAAAGTGAAAAATATAAATGTAATTTTCACATGTAAAGAATTCCCATTCAAATCTATGAAAACTGCATCTCCTCCACTGCTAAGTTTCTCCTGCTGTCATACCTACTGGCAGATAACAAGTAATAGAAGCTTAATGGTCAAGGATTTCCCTCCATTTATTTTTGCTAAAAATCTTTAATTATCATTGTTATCCTCCCTTCTTTCAATCCTTTTATCTGTTTTTGTCACCTTCTAGTCTTTTAAGTTATTAGCTATTTGAGGAACAGTATTTGAATAGTGCCGTAACAAATGGAGTCTAAACTAATTGAGTTATCCATTACCAGCCACTACCGCAATAAATACAAAATATATTATTACTACTACAACTGTGAAAAGTTATGAGCATTCTTTTATTACCATGCCTCTATTTTAGAACCCTCAAGCAACAATTAAGGGATATTTGAGGTAAATGAGGCACAACATAACTACTGTGCTTTTCTGGCCTTAGTACAGAAGTGTTGCAATGCTGCTTAAAATGATCTCACTGAAAGAGGACAAATTCATGACAGCAATGTCATTCCCCATCCTACCTTAGAAAATGGCCCCTCTTTGTCAGTTGATCCAAGCAGCAGTGAATCACCCTTTCATAATCTTGAGAGAAAATGTTCTCTGAAAGCAGCACAAATGGAAAGGTGACCACCACTTTCGTGCTGAACACACGGAGAAGGCAGCTGAAGGGAAGACAGCCATTTCCTTCACAGAGTTCCCTGCTATATGAACCAGTTCTAGAAACCACAAACATGTATCAAAACGTTAATATCTTGCCAAGGAATTCAGACAATGAAGGAGGTCACTAAACCATTTATTACTCAATTTCCCAGTATTTTGCAAACTTAAACCCACACAATCCCTTGCTTTCTACTGGTCTTAATTATTTCCCGTTTCTTGCCTTTTCACCAGTAGTGCAGAAACACCTGCAAAGAGCTTCTCAACTTAAAAGGATATTATATTATTATTGGAATTTTTGTTTTTTGTATTTTGTTTTGTCAACGGTTTACCGGGCTGGATCGGCCCGGTTCCGTGACGATTGGTGTGGGGGACCCGCAGACCCACGCCCCAGGAAAGGGGAAGGGGGAAAGGGAAAAGGAAAAAAAAAAAAGGAAATGGGCCTAGAAACAAAACAGCAGCAACGATCTGAGGAGGAAAGCTAATTTACTAAATAAGATATCAGAAAGCAAAATAACACAATATAATACAATATAATTGGAATTGAAGCTAATAAATCAAAGAAAATGAGCAAGAGAGAGTACCCAATAAACCGAAGGCCTTACGCTAACGCTGAAGGCGATACGGCAGCGAGCACCCACTGCTGAGTCGATCCCGAAGGAAAGAGAGTGTCCTGTGACCGCAGACACTTTTTATCTTTTCCCTCTAAGCGGAAAATACGTAAAAATGCAAAGCATCGCAAAGTCCTCTGGGGAATGTAGTTCTCTTCTGAGACAGGTATACCCGGAAATATCAATGATCTATGGAGTTGGAGTATTAACTCTTTAACTCTTAATGCACTACATGTTGTTATGATGTGGAATACCAATACCAAAAATCATAAAACCATGACATGTTTTCAGTGATTAATATTTTTTTTGTTCATGGACCTTATAAAGGAAATTAACTCCTGCAAACTACAAACATAATAGCTATCAATTAATTATATTTTACACTGTATAGATAAAGCAGCATTATAAAATGATCAGCTATTTAAGAACTGTCATTCAACATGCAGCATAACAATGGTCAGTTTAACTCATCACCAAATGAGTATTAACACAGGATTACTCCAAAGTTGAAAAGTAAACTGGAACAAAGAAGATGGTTGATGAAGAGGGAAATACTGTTTATCAGCACCGAGGTAGTACAGAATAAATTTCATTGTCAGAACTGACATAGAATACTTCCTCCATTTAATTACTGATCTCACACAGCTCACACAGACATAACACATCTAACTTCAAACATGGCACATATCAGTTTCAGAAGCCAAACTTCAACATAAACTATATAACAGATAAATATTAATCCAGTTTTAGCCTGTTCCAAGACACACAAAACCATGCAAAACTGGGAAAAACTCTGCTATCAGACAGACAGATTAGAGCTAGCTTGTATCTAGATGGAGCCATGAGAAATGATGCAGGGCTTCATCCGCTAGGACATTCATGGGCATGACATATTCCCTGCACAGACATTACTTGGAGCAAGGAAAGAGCCTGGATTCCACTGCTTCTTCACTGCTTCAATATCTTTAACTCTGTTTAGCACATAAACACTGCTATCTCAGAAGAGGTGGAATGTTCATCCCTCTGCTGAAGGCATGAAGTCTTCTTCAGAGGGCTGATGTTTAGAAAGGTTTTAAGTACAGTTTTTGGTTGCTGTTTTTTTTTTTTTTTTTTTAATCATAAGCTGTTCTGAAGTGTAAAGATCTAAAAATGTCATAATGTTTTTTGTTTATTTGTTTTTTGCTTGTTTCATGCTAGGTTTCTAGCTTTTCTTTATTCCTTTCTTCTTCTTTTTTTTTTCTTTTTTCTTTTTTTAACCTGGCTAACCTCAGAAGCCTGCTTGCCCAAGGGCTACTCCTCCAAGGAATCTGGCTATTTCTAAGAGTTGACTGAATTTTGTACAAAGGTCTACATATTTGCAGCAACAAGGTTAGAAAGTGCACTCCAAATGACTGATTTTTTATATTTCCAGAAAGGCGATAAACCACTGGGGACTTCATATAAAGGAAGCATAAATGAAAATTACTGGAATAGGAAGAGAAATAAATATCAATTCCATATTAAACAACTCAGGGTGGTTTTTTTTGTTTTGTTTTTTTTATTTTGTTTTCATTTTGCTGTTACTGTTGTGGTTTAATGTAAGCAGAACAATACTCTTAATTTTAAATGAACATCTCAAACACTTGAAAATGTTTCTGCTAAGGCAGATATTTATTTGTTCAGATCTGTCATTTAAGTTATTCCCTGGCACTCCTTAAGGCTGATTTCACTCAGCCTGTAAGCAAAAAATCACTGTGAACAGTGTTAACATGGCCACTGCTGTGAACTGCACATTGGAACTCCTCTGTTTTCAAGTTGTGATTTTTCTACAGATGAGACTTTACAAAAGTGGAAATTCCATGAATTCACAATACAAAATGCTGTAGTTCAGACATTAACTGATCAAGGCAATATTTTATGTCAAGTATTCAGCTATTTTCATCCAGTATAAACCCTTCTTAATATAATATTTCAAGGTTGGAAAGGTTTAGAAAAGAAGTAGAAAAGCAAGAACTGAGAAAATGAGGAAGAATCACGTGTTAGTCCTAATCCATAGTTTAAACTAAAAATCTAGCCTTAATTCAGTACTTTAAATGTGAATTTTGTTGCATTTCACAAGCACATTAACATCTCAATGGGTCCATGCTTTCAAATAATTTTCCATAAGCATATATGTGTGTTGTTTATCGTGCTTTCAGAAGTGGTACATACACAGCATAAAGGAGAACCTGATAGGACATCTTGTAAAGGCACTTCAGAAATAAGCACAACTCTGGAGTGCGTGATTCAGCAGATAAGGCATTCATTAATCTGATGTTTGTCTCTCTGATTTTCAAGAGAACTTGTGCTACCATCTTAAAATTTGACGATTCTCTTAGTCTACATGTAAATACTGTATATGCCATCAAATCATGCCTTATTTCTATTACTTTTATTTGTTCTTTTTATGAAATTACACTAATACATTCAGTGTGCCCTGGTGATCAAGTAAGTATGGCGAAAGTGACCATACCATATCCTGCTGGCTACAAACTCACGTCAAGACTTTCCATCCTGCTCAGAGCTCCAGTATGAAATTATGAGCTATAAAGTCAGGATTTATTTAGTGCATTCTTGGCATTCCCTATCATTATATACAGCTGAATCACTGGCATCCCGAGGCAGTGAAAAACCTCAGTCACCAACTCTTCATGCTGTTGTTGCACCATGTTCTGAAAAACACAATGAACTTCTGATTCTACTTAGCTCCAGGCTAGGCTCGTTACAAAGGTTGTTCTTTCTATGCCCTACTTTCAGCTCATTTTATCACGCAGAGCTTAAAGCCCTTCTTCTAATTTATTTATTGGTCTGAACACCAAAGAAGCTTTCTATTATGATCTGCAGCCATAGTGGCTTTTGAAATAGATTTTCAACTTAATATCCTGCTGAAACTAGCAGGCATAATACTTGAGTGTGTGAAAAATACTGACCAAGTCTAGGAGAGATTTAAAAATATGTACACTCAACAACAAAAGGTAAAATTAATAAAACAGATAGTGGCACAGTTTATTTGCTTACTGGACTGAGAATTCCATTTGCTTACCAGCAAATTTAAAGACAGTAAATAAACTAATGCAGATATTAATTTTCTGTTTTCTCACACCACTTGGCCTGCAAGGTAGTTGAAGACTGCAATTAACAGACTTTCTCCCTGTAATCCTGTTGATCGTTCCCAACAAAACTGAAAATGGAGAGAACTAGGTCAGTTTTATCACCGAACCCTCACAAGCTTCTGAGAATAATAATCACTCACCAGAAATGATATCAATGAGTTGCAAATGCTAGTTAATGCCTACAATCACGTGTTCAACAAAATGATCCTTCTTTGCTTTTTAAGAGATTTACCTATATACATAGTGTACATAGTGTTGTCTAATGGTTAAATAAACAAGCCACTTCAGGTGAATTAGAAAGGTCATATTGCTAGAGACTGCTTTCCCTTGAACTACCTTGAGAGAGAATGTAAGGCAGATTATGCTGGTAATTCTCCAGGTTTCAAATTCTCTGAAGTACTTTTTTTTGTGTCTTACAAGCTCAGAGCTTAATCAGAAATGGGATTCTCAGTCAGCAAAAGGCTTTCCTCATCGGACAGGCAGAAAGCATTGGCTTCTCTGTTCAGGATATAGTCCACACTGTTTTCTCAACTGGGCTATTCACCTTTATTTTTTAAAATAAAGACCAAGCTTGTGCATGAATTGCTCTTCCTGTATTCTTGAAGCACACTGTGGTTGTGTTTCTTATGCAGGTTTAATGTTTGTTATAAAGTGTAGGAAAATGATATGAAATCTGCAAGCGGTTTCACTGATCCTCTTAAGCAAAGGTTTTATGGTGTGACTGGCTACAACTACAGGAGAATGAGCCTGAAAACTGGCTCTTGAGATTTCTGTATTACTACAACATAACAACCTAAATATTTAGAGTTAATCCAGTGTTTCACATTACTTCTGTTTCACAAAATATCACCCTCTTGTACCTAAACAGATATGAAGTAGCTTCTGGTAGCAGTGGCAATGAGAAGATGGTTGGACTAGATGATCTTATAGGTTGCTTCCAACCTTGTGATTTTATGATTCTGTGATTCTATGAATGAGCCTAATTGAACTGAAGATTCAGAGGAGAAGATGCCAAGCCTAGAGATGTCTTAAAAACAGACTGAAGAAGAATCTTTAATGTGGGTTACTTGGAACAAATTGCATTGCTATTATTTTTCCAGAGTGAAACAAAAGATACTACAATTTAATATGTGCCAAAGAAGGCAAAACAAAAAAAACAAAACAAAAAAAAAAAGTCATTCCAAGGAACTGAATTACTTTCCTGGAAATGGTTTAAAACTAATGACTAAACTGAGTAAGGCATAGTTCATAACAGGATTGTATTATTTTAATAATATCCTCTTAAAATACAGCTGCATGTAAATGTTAGAGGATATTTTAAAGACTGTGAGCTAGTGAGACAATGCAATGCTAGTCTGGCTCCAGATCTTATTTTCAAAAAATACTAATTGCAGATTACCATTATTATAGCAGAAACTGAAACTGAATTGCAGAAATCTTGAAACACAAGGTTTAAAGAAGAAAAAAACTTACATTAAAAATGCAGCATTTTAATAGGATATACTCAACAATTAGTATAGCTTCTCAGTTTCTCAACATGGACAGACTAATCTACATTTTGGTAATAATAAACAATGGAGAGGATAACAAAACAAAAATTCAAGTGGCTTGTTAAAATGATTTTTATGTACTTACTGTTCTGATCCATCAGTAGATGAACTGTAGATGAACTTTTAATTTCCTATTTTACACAGTCAAAAAGCCCTATTCACTCATCATTCAAAAGTTCTGAAGATGTGATCTTCCCATTATTTTCATAAGTACTAAGGATTAGTGAATTATATTAATTATTGTTTGTGATGCTATATATGTCCTATTTTCTCATCAGGAGCAATTCCACAAATTTCTATTAGTGAAGCATTATTTCATTTATTATTATTATAATTATTCCCAATAAAATAATTAACAAGCACTAGACTTAATTAGAAAGATTGCTAAAGTAAGAATTCTCTAATATAACGAATGTCACATATTTACTGTTGCAGGCATTTTGCGGGATTAAGAATAGTGACAGGGCGTGAAATATTGAAATAATAAATATATTGTCATCACAACTTCAAGTAGTGCACTGGGAGTTAAAGAGTTAATGCTCCCGTTCCATGGATTGTCGATATTTCTGGGTTCCTTTCTCAGAAGAGAACTCCATCTCTTTCAGCTCTTACCAAAGCTGCTGTTATCCAAACGTGCCAGAGCAGTGCTAAGCAGAGCAATGACACCAAAGAACAGCAATAATTCTATTAACAAAGCCTCACGGTCTTTCTTTCAATGTATAGACTTCACTCACTGTAAGGATAATGAACTATAATTTAAAATCATTAAAACTTTAAGCCTATATTTAAATAGTAATTATACTGATTAAACTCTAGCACATTGTTTTTAATGTCTTCTTTTCAGAGCAGCTGAGTGTCTTGCATGATTAAATGCCAAACTCTGCAAAGAAGTCCAATGTCTACAACCACAAATAACATCTTATAATTGTGGTTACTTTAATTTTGAAATATCATGTAATCTGTTAAACACAAAAGTTGAATAAAGCCTTTTGACTTTCAATATGCTGCAGCAAGTCATCTGCACGTTACGTTTTGTGAAAACTCTGTAAAGCCACTATAAAAAATGAAAATTGCCTTTTTAAAATCACATTTGTATGGAGATGTGTCTCTGTAGCTTCCTCATAACAGCTGCCAATGACAGAATGCACACCAGAGGTAAATGGAACTGCGCTGCCCATCTGCGTGCTTCAAACAACATTGTGTGCCAGCAGCTGAGAAGTATATGTGGAAATACACATACAGATGTATATAACATCAAGCTGCTTCATCCTGGAAAGTTCAGTTTGAAAAGTAAAACCACGGTAGTAGTCCATGACTGTCATTTGAGTTAACAATGCATCAACTGCAGAACCGTGTACAGCTCTGGGACAGAAAGCAATACAGTTGGCAATGCCTCTGAAGTCCTGCCAAGATGAACATGTGTTGTCAGGGCAGACTTCAGTGCAGAACAGAACTTGACAAGCAGGCACTGCTTCCACCCTCTTGGTGAGAATCACTTGCCAATAATGTGGTTATCAGTCAAAGGAATTTCTGAATTACATACATTAATTGCTAAATTCAGTTAAGAAGAGATTTCTGTTCTTACCTTTTATTCTTTCATTCTAGCCTTAAGTGGTAACCCTTCTTTTCCACAGACTACTTTAACACACATGGAACTGTGGCCCAGATTAAAACAGATTTGAACTGAGTTTAGATAAAGGTGGTAAGTCTTGATGGTATTTAGTAGTATCCTATCTGTAATTTGAACAGGTCTTGAATATTTGCAATTATAAAGCTGAAAAGACTAAAGAAAATTTTGACTGAAATTTTATTTGGTTATAAGTATAGTACTTAATTCCTATTTCTTTCTATCTTTTTTTTTCTTCTATGCCAAGCCTAGCTGGCATTTATCTCCAATAGTACATTTCTGAGTAGGCAAGCTCTAAACAAGTTCATTACCCATTGGCCTACTTCCAGTAGTTTTCTATATGTGATCTTTCCTTAACTGTTGCTTAGAACAAATGTTTTGTAAGTGAAAGGCACTTCCATTTGAGGGCTGCTCAGAAAGTAATGCTTCCCATGATGTCAGAGGCAAACAACAGTGGCATAGCAGTAGAACTGAACCTCATCAATAAAATTCCATTCCATTTTGGTGTCATGCAACAGATGGCACCAGAGGGACAGTCTGACAAAATAGCATTTGCTGGAGATGAGCTCTGCAGAGAAGGACCTGGGTGTTCTGGTGGACAACAGGTTTGTCATGAACCAGCAGCATGCCCTTTTGGCCAAGAAGGCCAATGGTATCTTGGGGTGTATTAAAGAGCATGGCCATGAGAAGGTCAAGGGAGGTGATCTTTCCTCACTGCTCTGCCCCGGCAAGGCCACAGGCTCTCTGTCCACAGGCTGGACTACTATGTCCAGTTCTGGGCTACCTTGTTCAAAAAAGACAGTGATCTCCTTGAAGGAGCCCAGCAGAGGGCCACAAAGATGTTAAAGGTCCTGGAGAATCTCCCATCTGAGGAAGGACTGAGTAACCTGGGTCTGTTCAGCCTGGGAAAAAGAAGACTGATGGGGGATCAGATGTCGCCTTCAGCTCACGGCAACCTAGGTTATGGTCCACTCCGGCCTGCAGTGGCCTGACAGCCTTCAGGCCCAGCGCCCGACCCTGTTGGTCCCGCGCCCCGCCTGGGCCATTCACACACCATGAATGCATCAGTGTGATGGGTGGCAAAATGGCATTTATTGCAAGCAACATACTCTTCTTATAGCTTTCTACATCACAGTACTACCAACCACCTATGCTACAGTTATCTCTACCCAATAGATGTGTGACATGTCTTGTCTTCTCCATATTTGGCCTTTCTTGCTCTTCTTCTCCTATCTTCAAGATAGTGTTACCATGGTTTCCCAGGATCCAAGGAGCCCCTGCGGGTCCTATTACCGTCTGGTAACTGCCACAGCTTCTTTCAGCTAACTACAATCAGATAAATGTATACAAACATCTAGAGGGAGGTTAGAGGTAAACAGATGAGGCCAGGATCTTCTCAGTGGTGTGCAGCAATGGGACAAGGAGTAAAACTGGAACATATTAAGTTCCATACTAATATATGGACAAACTTCTATAAAGTATGGATGACAGATCACATGGACAGGCTGCCCAGAGAGGCTGTGGAGTCTCCTTCTATGGACATATTCAAGACCCATTTTGATGTCTAACTGCCCAACCTATTATAGTGAACCTGCTTTATAAGAGGGGTTGGACTCCATAAACTCTTGAGGCCCCTTTCAGCCCCTGTGATTCTGTGATTCATCATTGGTGACTGTGACATGAAAGACAAGCCACATTACGACATCCATGCACAGCTGTCACACCATGAAATGAAGAGCACCATGATCACGTCATCTCCACAAACCAGAGCAGTACAACAAGGAAACTGTGAATGGAGCTGAATATCAGCTTCAATGCATTAAAAATTATGGTGACAACATTGGAATATTGCAAAGTTTGTGTCAGGTGCATTCCATAAATGTTCACACAAGAACAGAAGAACATTCTATGCAATTTTTTTCTGATGAACTGATACAAGGCTGTAGGTGACAGTTTCCTGGTTCACAAAACTATCACTAATGAGATGAGGTGTCACCACTATGAGCCAGAGCAAAAACTGCAGTCCACAGAGTTGACATGTGAATTCCCCATCAGAGTAAAAGTTGAAGACACAGCCCTTAGAGGATAAAGTGGTTTGTACTGTCTTTTGCATAGGAAAGAGGTGATCGTTCTGGATTTCCTGGAATCCAGTAAAACCATCAACTTTGATTTCTACATCATGACACTGGCTAAGCTGAAGGCTCATACTTCCAGATCACGGAATAAAACTTTTCTCTTGAACCTGTACCAATTTAAAGACTGTGGAGCATATTGCCAATCTGAGATGGACTGTCCTACCACACACACCATATAGTCCAGATTTGGTACCTTCTAACTTCCATCTTTTCAGGCTGATGCAGGATGGGAAATATTTTCCTAACAACAACACCATCATAGCAGCTGTGAAACAGTGAGTCACCTCTGCTGGTGCAGATTTCCATGAGCATGGCATACAGGCTCATATTCATCGCTGAAATATTCGTCACTGGTGCAAACACATAGTTAATGGTTGTGACTATGTTGAAAAATGGAGTTTTGTAGCTCTTTGTATCTGTTGTAGTTTCCATGGAAATAAATAGGAGACATTACTTTCAGAGTGACCTACATATTACATACATAGAATTAATCTTAACCCTGAATGTAAAGCTATCCATCTTTCCCAAAACACAAAGCATCCTTAGCTAGTTATACTTAATTCTTTAAAATGAAGAGATCACTGATAGATCTCTCTGCATCAGCAAGGGAGGGTGCGATGTTTAACTCTCCCCACTTCAAAACTTTACATTCCCTGTTTTTTTCATATAAAAAGTGTTTCACCCTATTTCAATATAATTTGTTAATGTGCAGAGAAATCTTAAAACTCATCCAAAAAATTATTTCTCAAGAACTATCCTTCTCTTTTTCCTACCTTTATATCTTTCTTTTGGTCTATTCAAAATTACTTTCCCTCAGAGAAGTTGTCTGATGGTCTTCACTAAAGGCGTTATTTCAGCTCTACTCAGATTGATCATTCTTCCATGAATTACAAAACACATTTCAAGA
This sequence comes from Oreortyx pictus, assembly GCA_036925125.1. Classification (NCBI taxonomy): domain Eukaryota; kingdom Metazoa; phylum Chordata; class Aves; order Galliformes; family Odontophoridae; genus Oreortyx; species Oreortyx pictus. The sequence continues at coordinate 169,759,505 of JAUPFR010000001.1, forward strand.
TAAGGGTACTAGACAGAAAATAGTGTTCATGATTTGCATTAAAGGAAGTATCTGTGTCATGTCAAACTTCTAAAATGCAGTTGAGAGTATGCTTCAGTACTGAAATACTCTTGTATGCAGGTTGTAGGGGAGCTTTGTGCAAGTATTCTTTATTTTAATTATAGTAAGTCTGCAGTAGAATTTGGTACTCACTGCACAAAGACACTGCCTGACAGGACATTCATCCTGTCTGCCTTCACTCAACCAGCAGGTCTTACAACTACACATGATCAGAATCCAGCATGGCTGCAAGCAGGCCATGTGCTGCTCTGGCTTGCACCTTTCTTTCTGGTTCTCTCCAAAGTCAGTAGCTCACTTACAAAGGAAGTGAAGATAACCACAAGTGTGACATTTCAACACAATGAATAAGACTTCTCAGCTAAATTGTGACATCCATGACACAGATATTTAACTGGCAGATTGAATATTGTTTTTCCCATAAAGGGATTACAAAAGACAGTTTCAGTAGTGCCTGTTGAGGAGTAAAATTAAGGTCTGCCAACAGAGAGTGATGTGTGGAGATACACTAATAAGAGTCTTGAAACCAGTTAGCTAGTACAGCTGTATAAGGAGCCTCCCACAACTTGACAAACAGTACTGACAGTCCAAAGACTTGCAGACCAGCAGAAAGGGATGAAAACAGCTCTTCTTTAATTTTTTTATAGCTTCCCTATAGCATTTAGATCACAGAAATACAGTTAATTTTGGCATGATCCTGTGTTGAGCCAGGAGCTGGATTCAATAATCCTTGTGGGCCCCTTTTAACTTGAGATATTCTATGATTCTGATTTTTTTTCTTTCTCTGGGCAGTAAATTTTGGCCTTGTAGGCTGTTTACACTAAAAAAAAAGGTTTTTAATTGTGTGTTTGACTGCATGTTTATAAAATATTGATAAAAATCACTCAGCAAGGCCTCTATCAAAAATTTACAGCTATCTATCTGTTATTAATTGTACTTCAGCAAAAATATAACTTTCTAGTGTTTAAAAACAAGACAGTTTTTTACAAGTCTATCTAAACAGTCAAGTAGAACACTAAATATGAAGGGCATCAATGATAAAGGATACTGCACTAGTGCAGTACTGAGAATACCAATTGAGTCGACAGTGGTGCTAAGCTCCCAATTACCAGAACACCATTTTAATATCAAATGAGTAACTTCATATCCAAATCTCTATGTCATACTGTTAACATTTCAAACCACACAGCAAATTCTCATACTAGGGCATTGGGCCTTGCTTGCCCAAAAAAAAAAGAAAAAAAAATTATTCCTAACACAGTAAATTTTTCCAGAACAGAAAAACCATAAGGGAATTATTTAAAAACTATTATAGACGAATAATTTATTCTGATCCATTTCTCTTCTATATACAAACCTTGCTCTAACATAATTCTACTGACTTCAGAAGAATTAGTCTCAATTTTCCCCAAGCAAAAGATAAAATTCAAGTTAATTGTGTTCTGACCACCTTCATACATTATACCTACAAATTCATATTCAGTTAGTAATTGTTATTATCTCTAGACTTAGAGGTTCCATTCACCAAATTACAACCACCCAGTAGGTAAATTTTCAAAGAATCTCCAGGCCTGAGGTCAAAACATGACTTTTTTCCTTTTATCCTTCAGTAATTTTTCCAAAATATAAAATAATCTCTGCACAGAATATGTATGGTCTACATTCTTTAGTGTCAATTAGGAACGTAAATGTGATCATCCCTCTTATCTTGAAAAAATAAGACATGCGATGGATGAATGTCATTTCAGAAGGATTCATGCTTTAATGGAAGCAAAAGAAAATGCATTTCCTTCAAGGAGCTATTTGTTTACATAAGTTAGTAGGACACAGATCATCAATCATTGCCTGAATCCATCTTGAAGCCTTCCTTGAAATGCCTGATGTTACACCTACTAGATTCCAAAATCAACCAGATTACATGATGGAGGAGCTCAGAATGTGAAGCATGTAAGAAATATATTTCCCTCTCAGGAAAGTAGATCAGCTAAATCAGAAGCAATGACTTAGATGCCACAGCACAAATTGTAACAAATTTGAAATGCTACAGTTGATTTAAACAGACTAATGTATGTCCACAAAAATCTGTACTTCAAAACTCTACTTGAGGTATAGAAGGCAACTTGAATACTTATAATTGTTATTTAAATAACACATAAAAGGCAAGCATTAAATTTTACTTCCAATAAGATACATATATATATTTAAAAATAAAAAGATATTTATATATATATATATATATATATAACTGAAGTCGCATTTAAAATGGCTTATAAATAATCTCAGTTAACTGCCACATACACAATTTTTTTGTTTCATGATGACCTCAACCACATTAGAACTCATCTTAGAATGTGCAAAACTATTATTCCAGCTCTCTCTATCTATTCAGTAATGTGAAATACAGAAACAGTCACACGAAAAGTTTGAAAAAAAATTAGCATTCACTGTTTAGGTTCTGTATAAATCAAACTTAACATAGGTCAGCTGTCCCTATTGATTTCAGTTAGGGTATCTCCTGTTTACATCAATTAAATGAGGCCAGAAACAAGTGCAATCAATAGCTACTAATCTTAAATATCTCTACTAGAAGTAGTGATACTCTAATGTAAAATACTGCCAAGATTTTGTTTGTATGTATCTTTAACTGCAATATAAATTTGCAACTTTGATCCTGGTGTGTGAAATCTCACAGAAATCTAAAACAAATTTCAACCTGCATTCCTCGTAATTACATAAATTACAGATGAAAATTGAAAATATAGTATGTGATCCAACATCTAATGCTTTAAAAACATTGCACATTAACAAAGCAGTTAAAATCACATTGCAGAGGTAATCTTAATTCTTACTTCTGCTAATTTCTGAGTACTTGACATTGAGATTTTATATATTTATAGTATTAATAATATTCATATAGTATATTTTTAGCGCATTTCTTACAGGTATAAAATGTAGATCATTGCTCTGAACATCTGCCATTCTATGTGGCTCTCATTAATTTCTGAATCTTTTGGACAATTTCTGTTTATCTGAAAAACATAGTCCATTACTTTCCTAGTTTTATAAAAATGGCTGGTTAGGTAAAAAACCTTCCTAAACTTAAGATCCAGTGAGAACAGAGTTCACAATATGCTGTTTGACAGCAACCAGCTGGTCAGATGTGTATATTGGCCAGCTGATCAATACAGGAATAGCTCTGTGTGAACCACAGTATGTGTTGGCTCTTGCCTAGAGGTTTTTCCATACAGGGAGAGCTGTGTTTGTTGCAGAAGGAAGGAGGGAAAGATAATGAATACAAATCCCTGGGAAACCAAGCACCGTTAGCTCTTCTTCTCATGGAACAAAATGTTTTCCATGTACTTATCAAATGTCATGAGAAACAAAATCCTAAAACATTGGCAAAAGAGTAAACAGGTATTTTGAATCTCTCATATTTACATATGAAGCACACATGACCCACAGAGGAAAAATATTCTCACTATAATACCTCTGAAGTAGGCTTTGAACACAAGGGAAATAAACAGTGCTTCGTCTTCATTCAGGGGCAATACAGAGTGCCTGCACATGTGTCTGTCTCACCTGCTCAAGGCATTCAGAGTCTGGTGATAATGTATTCAGTTCTATACACACATCTGATTTCTTCTCTTGTCTTTCAGAGGGGAATGTAGCAAGTTTGGTACAGCCCTAAGGCAACAACAGTGACTATGAAGTGAGAACAAATGACACTTTATCTCTCCCCATTTTCTTTTTTACTTTTGTGAGTTGGAAGGAGATTGATTAGTTCACTGTGATTTCCTCTGGTTATGATAGCAGCAAGAAGTCAGTTTATTTATTTATTAGGTAAGAGACAGAGCGTGTGTTTGTATTTTCAAATTCTTTTAAATGAGACTTGAAGCCACTCAGCTTCATGAAAATTATTCAGTACCTGAAACTAAACATCTAAAATTGGACGCACTCAAAAGAAACCAACACTTTTGATTAAGGTTATTCAAGCAAGTTTGCACATTGAAGAACAGAAAATTGACCTCTGTGCTCCTAATTTTGTTCTCATATCACCTACTTTAAAAATATACTTGTCTAATTGTTGATATAAAGTATTATCAAAGCCTGATTATCATTTAGTCAGGCTGATGACATAAAAATTATGCTGGCCTCAAGAATTCAAGGTGATCTAGGTATTATACAATTTACACAGAGCAGTAATTGGAGTTGTGTGAATTTTCTGCAGTGAAAATGAGACAAATAGGTTTCTTAATTGTTAAACAAAACAATCTGCTTCATATTTTTATGAATGGCAGAGATAAATCAAAAAGATAATGAGAAATAAAAGCTTCAATAAAGAAATAAAAGCTGTTGTCATGGAAACAGTTAAAAATTTCTAATGTTCTCTCGAAACATCAAATTTTGATAACTTGGTTGGATTCCCTGCTCCTTAAAGTAAACTACTGGTTTAAAAAAAAAAAAAAAAAAAAAAGAAACAATTCTGGCATGAGTCTTTAACAACAGATCATCGTCAGTGGTGGAGCAAAACCATATTTCTGTACTGCTATGTAGTCGAAGACAGAAGTTTCTAAAATTTCTTGGACAGTGTAGTGGGGGAAAAACAGCAACATTATGATATGAAACTCGGATTTTGGATATTCTGTCGTTTTTGACAGAGGCATCACTTGGGTTTTACAGAAACTTTACAGGACTCAAACATAAGTTAAATTCAGCTCCTTGTTTGTGTACACAATAATGACCATTTAAAACACTTTTTCCTGGTGTTCTCTCCCCTCCCCTCCCCTCCCCTCCCCTCCCCTCCCCTCCCCTCCCCTCCCCTCCCCTCCCCTCCCCTCCCCTCCCCTCCCCTCCCCTCCCCTCCCCTCCCCTCCCCTCCCCTCCCCTCTCCTCTCCTCTCCTCCCCTCCCCTCTCCTCTCCTCTCCTCTCCTCTCCTCTCCTCTCCTCTCCTCTCCTCTCCTCTCCTCTCCTCTCCTCTCCTCTCCTCTCCTCTCCTCTCCTCTCCTCTCCTCTCCTCTCCTCTCCTCTCCTCTCCTCTCCTCTCCTCTCCTCTCTCCTCTCCTCTCTCCTCCAAAGCCAAACACATCCCACTGTGAAGTATTTTATTTTATCATAACTGATTTTAATTTTCAAAATCTTTTTCAATAATAGTGAGTGTCTAGAGACAAGCCAGGATGCTGTATTTAAAATCAGGGAAACAGACTTCAAGTATACTCCAAGTATACATCCCTTTGCTATGCAGTATATCCCTGTGTGAAGGGCCTAACTGCAGAAAGAACCATTTCTCATCACTAACTTTCCCCAGGGCTATGTTCCTGAACAGTACTATGATACTGTAATTGAATGGTAGAAAAATAAATGATACTATCTGAATCCCTAACAGAGGAGCTGCAGCCAGTCATTACATTTGGAAGGGATGGAAAACAACTGCTGCACTTAAATGTGAATGACACTAGAACAATACAAGGTCCATACATTGTCACACTTTAGAGTAATCACTACAGAAATCATTGGACAAACTGACTAGTAATTCTTATCCCAATCTGTAATCAAACCAGAAATCTAGTTCAGAAAAAATATCTTCAGACAGTATTTTATTCTCTTCTTCAAATGCACATGTAACTCAATCAACAGAAATAATATATACATCGTATTATTAAGAGAAAATACTCTTCAGTAGTTTCAGCAAATGTTTTACTCCAGGAAGGAAGGATAATTTTTTTCTGGCTTGGCTGCTTAACATTTAAATTTAGTGTTCCTGAAATGTATCTTGTCTTTATGAAGAAATAAAATACCAGTAGAGCTACATAAAATTGTTCTAAACAACATGAGAATAAGATTAAAATGACTGTCATACTATCTCATTTTTAATGTTTATTCTACATTGCCATCTAACTTAACAATTTAGAAAATGAAAAATAATCTAGGATGATAGAAATTATGACACATACTTAAAAAGATTGACAATTTGAAGCACTTCTTTTCAGAAGAAAGCTCATTTGAGTAGATGCTTAGTTAGATGACCATCAGCTGAAGTTTTGACCTGTAATATAATTAAAGAACACTGCAGAAGATGGATATTAGCTAATACTGATTCATGAATAAAATATAATATGACATACAAGAAATTCACCTAATACTTGCATCAGCCACCACTGACAGTTTTTTAGTGATTAATGATTAAGCCGTGGTAAATACCGCATGCCTGGAAAAAAAAAATCAAAATAGATAAAATTTTAGACAAATCAACTATTATTATACTTCAAAAAATCCAGATGCCAAAAAGAACGGTCGTCACGAAATAGAAGAAAAGTCATCAAGAACTCTTTTGTTGTCAAAGTTTAAAAATAAGCAAGTAACCAGACAGAGGCCCAGATTTACTACTAGCAGAAAAATGCAGAACCTTACTGAATTATGTTATGTTGCATTCATCTTTCTGTACCAATAATTAATTTGGGTCACACAGTAGTACTGATGTTATCAGTATGAAAACTAATTTGAAAAAAAATGTTTTGCAAAGGAAAAGCATCAAGAAGCAGATTCTGTGTTTCAAAAGAAAAGTTAGGAAAACAGTCAGAACAGGACAAGTTTGTATAAAACAAACTTTGCAGCTGAAGAGAATCGACTACAAGGCTTTTCAAAAAGAATGTGATTTTAGTATAACTTTACTGAAAACTTCACTATTACTAGGCTTTCTTCCTGTAATGATGACAAACAGAATTTACTGCCTTTTAAAATTGTCCTTTAGCAGGCCAATAGAGCAACAGTGATAGCTTACCAATTGGACTGCATGCCACTGGAAGTGGAAAATATAAGTGAAAACTTTTGCTTCCCACATGTTTGTGAGATCACAAGCAAATTATTTACAAAATCTTGTAATTAAAAAAAATCTGTACATAAGCCCAACAAATTATTTAGATAAGCTTGACAAATGAAAGATCTTCCACAAGACCTCATATAAACTTTTAACAGCAAGTGATCTCTTCACAGAATCACAAAACGGTTTAGTTCATAATGGATCTCTGACATTCATTTGCACCAACATTTCTGTTCAAGACAGACTACTTAAAGTACATTGGCGACATGGATTTTGAATATTTCCAAGAATGGAATCTCCACAAACTCTCTGAGCCACCTGTACTAATACCATCATTCCTACAGTACAGAAATGCTTCCTGATGTTCAGCCAGCACATTCTGCGTTTCAGTTTGTGCCAGCTGCCTCTTGTCATTTTCATAAGCATCACTTAAATGAACTTGGCTCCATCATCCCTACATCCTCCCTTCATGTATGTACAGACATTGATGAGGTCCCCCCTGAGCCGCCTCTTCTCCAGACTGAATAGACACGGGTGTCTCAGCCTTTTCTCACAGGAGATAGGTTCAAGTGCTTTCATCACCTTTAAAGCCTTTCACTGGACCCTGTTCAGTATGTCCATGTCTCTCTTGTACACAGGAGCCCAGAAATGGATATAGTACTCCAGATGAGGCATCACCAGAGCTGAATAGAAGGGAAGGATCACCTCCTCAATGTGCTAGGAAAGTGTTTCAGAAGATCTCCAGAGAAAAAAAAAATTCAGCACTAAATAGATAGTCTTCCTAACAAAAACATCCAGTACTTCCCTTCTGCCCCCATACCTCCTAGAAACAGGAACAAGTTAAGGAAGTTCTTATCTGCCAGTAAAATTACACTTGAATTATAGCTATCATTGTGATTATTAATTGTTCCTTAAGATTTTTTCTTTAACAATAATTAAATGATGAGTAAAGCTGAAAGACAGATTAACATTTACACATGATTGCATAAAAATGTTTAGGAGGTCTACACAAATTCATAAGAAAACTATGGACAGAATATATGTTAAAATAGAGGAAATGATGGAGAAGTCCTGAACTACAGACTAATTTTCCTCAAGTCTTTTTGAGAGAGTTCTCACTAGGAAATGTTCTGTGCATAAGAATCAGAACGAGATGACTTAATTTTATATTATGCTGACTAATGTGTGAGTTCAGAAAAAGTCACTTAATTTCTTATAATTCCAGTTTTCACCTTTAAATAATAGAGACAATGATGTTTATAAGATGCTTCAAAGAAGTGAACTATATATTCTCAATGTGATAGCCAGAGTCAATTCCTAGATGACATATGTGCTGTATTTTGCTACACACTGGCAACTGAATAAAACACTGCTGTTGCCTTCTCCTGCTTCTTCTTTTCCCTCCCCTGAAAGATCAGTTAGATGTCAGGGAAAATCATATTTACCTGATATCTTTGAAGTTAGAAGCACTGTGAGAAAATGAAAACCAGCCAATCCTAAGGAAAGGAAGAATGTTACAGGATATGTCTAATAGTGAAGCATAAGAACAAAGTTAATAAAATATAGCAATAGAAACAGATGTATCGCAAAAAAAAAGTTTGGAGTTATCACACATTTTGGTTGATGATCTACTGCAAAAACGTGGCTAATGAATAAAAATGATTATTACAGACTGTAAATAATGGCGGTGTCCATGTTAGAATTTAATGACAATCTTAATGTTTTGCACTCTAAAAGTAATTATTCCACAAGAAATACAAGATTAACAACAAAAAAATTGCTTAAGGAAAGCTTTTAAGATAGCATTCAGGTTTCAATAAACGTGTTCTAACATTTCTGAACCATCACAGAGAATCCCTTTGTCCAAATAATTGGGTATTTTTCTGTCCTTGATCATCTCTGATAAAGGCTATAATAAGCAACAAGAAAATATTACTTGGTAGAAAAATACAAAATTTTTAGCTGAATTCTGCTTTGGGATCTGCTGGAGATGACATCCAGGATCTTTCCATGAACCTGGAAACCCACAAGCTGCTGCCAGATGTTTTTCAGGGAGAGATGGGACCCAACTAGCTAACTTGATGGCTGATCATGGGTGCTGGGAACAATGTAGGAGGGTGAGGATACCAACAGTCCTGATGGACAAGGTTGACAAGAATAGAGCTAGACTGAAGTTTTCCTGATATCAATCTAATACAACACTAACTCTGTCACAATACAAAAATCTACACTGTTTACAGAGTCTAGACTACTAGATGCCTTGTACAAACTTCAACTGAATCCTATTTTCATTTTTTATCTCCTAATTGTTTCTGCAAAACTGTTCAGCCCACACACATTCTTGTTAGAAATAATTGCTACAACATGATCATGAAAGGAAATTTGTTCCATTCTTGATGACCAAGTCTGGCTTTCTATTGAGAATGTAAATGAAATAATGTAAAGTGCTTCCATGCAAATTAGAACATTTTAAGGAATGAACTGAATAGAAGCACTTCTCTATATGATAATATCATTTCCTCTCCCACTTTCCCACTTTGTTTCACAATGAAGTGAGGCAGACACAAAACCACATTCGGTATAGTGAGTGATCCAGAGTAAATTTCGGGAGCAGGAGGAGATACAACAGTACTTAAGCAGTAAACAGAACTTCCCAATCTCTATACAGAAAAAGGTGCAAATGAAAATACTAACTCAAAAACTGTGCGTGAGAGTTGTGTCAAAAATTGTCTTCATCAGACCAGGAGGCTAAAATTTGAACTGTGATAAAGACTGGCCTTTCAGAATAAGGGAGTAATTTGAAAACTTCACATAAACCCAAAGCTGCAAGCAGTTTTCCTAAGCAAAACAGAAATTAATCTGACTCATCTCTTAGGATAATTTTTTGCCATTTATGCAGAACAGTAAACTATTCAATGTAAGTACACAGAAGTAAACAAACAGAACTAAAATACTGTTGCTGCACAACAAGGATCTCACAGTTTCTATATGGTAACAATATACTTACTGAACATGACAAATGTTTTGGACTGTATGTTAACATACTAAGATGTGGAATTTTATTAGATATTTCATTACTCAGAGTCAGTACATACTGAGAAATCAGCAAAACAGTGTAATTTTTAAATGTGACTGAAGCCCTGGTGTTTGTGTAGGATAAATTGAGACCTGATGAGATAAAAGAAAAGCATGACATTTAAAGAGAATTGAAATTGTTCCTGTTCCAGTACTTCTATATTTTGATTTGACGAACGGACCACCTGGTCAATAAGGAATTGGCTGTAAGGTTGAAACTGAAGAGTTGCAATCAATGACTTGAAGTCCAAGTGGAGTCCAGGGACCAGCAGTGGGATTGGTACTACTCGACAGCTTTGTTGGCTACACAGACAGTTGGACTGACTATACTTTCATCAAGTTTGCCAATAACACCAAGCTGCATGGTGTGGTTGACAGGCCGGAGGGAAGAGATGTCATTCAGAGTGTCCAGAACAGGCTTGGGAGAGCCTATGTAAACCTCTTGAAGTTCAGCAAAGACAAGTACAAGGACTCAACCTCGGTCAGATTAATCTCATGCACAAATAAAGGCTGGGTGGAGAATGGCTTGAGAACAGCACCGAGGAAAAGAACTTGGGTGTGTTGGCTGATGAGAAGCTTAACACAAAATGGAAATGTGTACCAGCACCCCACAGAGACAACTGCATTCTGGGCTGCATCAAAAGAATCCTGATCACCAGGTTGACAAAGGTGATCCTCCCCACAGCTCTGCTTTCAAGATACTCCCTCTACATTCAGCTCTGGGGCCCCCAGCACAAGAAGGACATGGACCTGATGGACTGAGTGCAGAAGAGGACTGTGAGTATGATCAGAATCCTATGAAGGATGAAGGATCTGGGTTTATTCAGTCTAGAGAATGGAAGGCTACGTGGAAACCTTATACTGGCCTTCTAGTACCTAAAGGGAGACTACAGGAAAGCTGGGAAGGTACTGTTTATCAGGGAGTTTAGAGACAGGACAAAGGGTAGTGGTTTTAGACTAGAAGAGGGTATATTTAGATAAGATATATGGAAGAAATTTGTTACGATGAGGGTAGTGAGGCACCAGAATGTATTGCTCAGAGAACTTGTGAATACTTCATCCCTGGGAGTCTTCAAGACCAAGCTGAATAAGGTTTTGAGCAAACTGACCTCGTTTGAAGATGTCTGCCCAAGAAAGGTGCCTTCCAACCCAAACCATTCTATGATTCTGCAATATTTCTTCTTTTATATTCTTTTTCTCAGGAGATCATAGTATGTACAAAATCTTTACTGAAGAGAGATGAAACAGACTGCATCATGGAGCATGGAGAGATATATACACAGGTTGTTCAAAAATTAATGCCACTTATTTATTTCCATGTAAACTACAACAAACACAAAGAGCACAATATCACTGTTTGATAGGGCAAGTTTTCAGCTACAAAACATTATTTTTCGACATAGTCACCACCATATGCAGTAGTTAGGCATTTTTGACAGCAATGAACAAGAGCCTGCATGCCATGCTCATGAAAATCTGGACCAGTGGAGTTGACCCACTATTGCTGTTGCCATTGCTGAAAGGCACAGCACACGGCCGCACTGTGCTCACATCCACTGTTTGGTCTCCATAAATGTTCAGCAAGCTTCGATGTATGTCAGTGGGTTTCGTATTTTCCATGTGGAGGAATTAAATGACACATCTTTCTTCATACAAATGCCCATACCATTTTGTAAGGCTGCCCTTTTGCTGCCAACTATCACACAGCAACAAAATATAATGGAACACTGTTGGGAAGTTTCAGCCTCTACCATCATACCACTTACACCTGTCTCTGACATCATGGGCCAAGATAAAAAAAAAGAACAGGAGGCATTACTTTCAGAGTAACCCTCGCATATATATTATATCTGTATCTACCTTTAGATACCTAAGGACATTAAAAAAGAGAGAAAATATTCTGTTTGAGAAATTAAAAGTATTAGGCCTGCTCTCCCATTCTTAATGCTACAATCTTATCTCTTCTGTTGAAATTATAACAAATCCATTTAAAATTGACTTTCACTGACCTAAAGTTTCATCTGTAGAATAAGATGATTGCAAAAAAAATTATCAGCAATTATAGCTGGATGGAAGGAAGGGGAAGGGACTTTCTGTTCTTTTTTTAACATACTTCAAAGCTTAAATACTGCTTTTTAATAAAGAATTTCAGTAGTGCATATGATTAAACAAAAAATGTCTAAATCATAAAATTATAGTATCCTTAGAGTTGGAAGGGGTCTTTACAGGTCACCTAGTCCAACTCCCCTGCAATGAGCAGGGACACCACAGCTAGATCAGACTGCCCAGGGCCTGATTCAGCCTCACCGTGAACTTCTCCAGGGATGGGGCATCCACCACACCTCTGGGCAACCAGTTCCAGAGCCTCACCACCCTCAGTGTAAAATACTTTTTCCTTTCATCCAACCTAGATACACTGCCTTTAAACTTGAAGCCATTTCCCCTTATTCTATCACCACAGACCCTGCTAAAGAGTCTGTCCTCTTTTATGTAGCTCCACTTTAGGTACTGAAAGGCTGCCATCAGGTCATCCCACGACCTTCTTTTCTCTAGGCTGAGCAGCCCCAGCTCTTTCAGCTTGTCCTCATAGGAGAGGTGTTCCATCCCTTGGATCATTTTTGTGGCCCTCTTCTGGACATACTTTAACAGGACTGTGTCTCTCCTGTACTAAGGACTCCACATCTGGATACAGTACTCCAGGTGAGGCCTCACCAGCACAGAGTAGAGCGACAGGATCACCTCCCTTTACCTGCTGGCCATGTTTCTTTTGACGCAGCCCAGTATTTCAAAGTATGCAGCATTGAGTTGCTGATAGCTGTGTTTTTTAAACTTTTTCATATATATCATTATATTGAAGCAGGAAAGATTGCCATCAATAAAGGCAATATTCATACAACTTAAATATGTGTGAAATGTCAATGTAAGTTACTATAGGCATTATGTTTGACAGAGACTGCACAGCTTTAAACTATGCTGAAAGAAAATATCACCTGAAAATGTAGCTGTCTCCAAGTATCCTACGGTGTTTCTGGCAGTAAGCATCTACAGAATGTCTCTAGATTAATATATATTGTTTTAATAAATTTCATTTCAATGTTTTATCTTTTACACCGAATGTAACTAATTTTTGACCAATGTCTGTACATTAACTGCTGATGCGTTTGAATTATTATCCAGTAGTAGACAGAGAATAAGGTAACGTGTTCTGAAAAGAATCTGTTGGCACCCTTGTTTATCCCACATATTTAAAGAAGTAAACTAGTTAGCAGTCTAGGTTAATAAAAATTCTCACCTAGAGAGATGCTAGACAAATTACTGATACCAGATTTTAGCAAGATGTTTATATGAAAACAAAAAGCAAACACAAATGAAGTTCAGTGCAGAGGCAATTTTGTGACACTGTATGATCTGCTTAACATGAGAAGTGATTAGATGCTGTAATAAATCTTTCTCTTTTTTTTTTATTTATGGAAAAGGAGTATGTTTTCTTTAGGAAAAAAAAAGGGAAAAACAAGGGAAAAACACCAAATTTCATACTTTATAAATGCTCTCTACAGACTACATTTGGGTAAATTCTTTTCCCTTTGGCTTTCCTTGCCACTTTGTCTGCAGTTCCAGCTAGTCTGAAATGATTACGTCAGAACTCCAAACTTAGCTTTCTTTGTTTTTCCTAATATACCAGCAAGATGAACATATTCAAAAAGAGAAACTGCCTCAGTAGTAGTGCACTGCTCTCATAAAACACTTTCCGTGAATGTAGAAGACATGACTGGCACCTCTCTCTACTCCATGCCATTATGTCTGTCCTGTGTGGAATGGAAAAGTTAAGATTTCAAAAAAGTAGATGAAACCTTCTATCTAGAGAAAAAAATATTCAGAAAAGTTTGAGTCCATCTCCCCGGATTCTGGACACTTAACAAAAACTTCCATTTTGTATTTTGATTCCTTAGATTTTTCCTAAATTCAACGAAGATAGATGGATTATTTTTGGTACAGGTATTAGTGAGTTTTGCACAGCTGCACAGAGACAAGACCCAGTGGGAAAAAGTGTTTTATTCTCCTCCAACCTCTAGAAACTGGGCATGTGTAGAAAGATCTGTGAAAGCTGCACAATACAAAGGGAAAAAAAAAAAAGGCTTAACTAAAACTTAACTAAAGCTTAACTAAAAAGAGCAACCTAGTCAATGTATTGTCAACAGTTAGAGGTTAAAGCACTAAAATGAATATTCTGTATTCAATAGTAAATTACTTTTACAGTTCTTTTAAGGAATTATTCAATTTTTTTGTTTAAATACAACGACAATTTTATTGTCTCCCTGAAAGATCTGTGGGTCCAATTAATATTCTAGCACTTGAGTATCTCAGAACAGTACAAACCATTCTATTTTCCATACATTTAGAAAATAAATACAATGACTATTCAAAAGTTCCTTTCATGTCTTGCTCTTACTTCATTGTGCCAGAAGTATTTAATTATTCTTTGTCATGAACATTCATGATAGCTTTTCTTTTTTCAGTATTCAAAGAATATTCTTTAAGTAATTAGTCTTCTGTTGAAAGGTTATGTCTGTGAAGTTCTCGTTATCTAAAAGAAACTAACAGAATGCAAAAAGAACATACAGATGACATATTCCATACCATATACTAATATCCAATTATATGAAAAGGAATAGACTGCTTGGGTAAACATCCAATTAAAAAAAAATGTTTTCCAAACTAGCAGTAGGTCAGGAGAGCAGGCTATCAATCCTTTCTTTGCCATATTTTTTTAAATTTCCTTCAAAAAACAAAACAAAACAAAACAAAACAAAACAGAAAAAAACATAGCTGGGACTTAACAGCAGGTACTTCAGAAGTCTAACAGTCATTTAGTTGACACTAAACTTCTGAGTTCCACCAGAGGCCACACGATGGGCGCCTCAGAAAAACTGTTCATTCTGTCATAAGATATAAGCACTAAAAGAAATAGAATGAATTACAGCTGGTTATGATTCTTCTTTTCCATCAAATCCATAAAAGTGTAGAAGAAATGTTTTGAACTTTTGTTTTCGTTTTTTTTTTTTTTATGGCAAAAGTTCCCCAAATGCAAAAAAAATTAGTGAGAATTTACTATTTTCAGTTGTTTTCAGAATCAAAAGCTGTGAGGATTTCCAGATCAGAAACCAAAAGAACAAACAAAGCAATACCACCTGATGTATCTATATGGAGCTAAACACTAGGACAATGATGAAATAATGAAAAAAAAGATCCTTCATTCACAGCTGGAATCTCCAGAAGTTACAATCACTCTCCCAGCGAACAAGGGATAGGGTATCCTTTAAGAAAAGCTCAAGGGGATATTCATAGCAGTGATCATTGTTCATGCCATGGCTTACTGCCTTGCAGCAGGAAACAACCCAATTTCTCTTAGAACACACTAATTAGAAGGCTACATTGGCTAGACTACACCTTTTTTCTGACCTAAGGCAGATAAGAATTCATCTGTTAAGACTGTGGAAAGACAGAAAGTAGCTGCAGAAAAAATCAGGTAAGATATTAAATGGGAAGAACTTCAGGTCCAGTTCCTGCTAGAAGGCATAGGAAGGAACTGAATGCTTGTGTCTCCAGTACCTTAAAAGATGCTCTTGGCTTCTAAGATCCTGTAAGGTTTAGGTGAGCCTGCACACCCCTATGTCAGTGTGACTCACTGGCCAAGGTAGAGTCCATTATATCTGCAAAAGGGAAACTTTGGCAAACACAACTACTATAGTGTATAAATTACACTGAGTTTTAAGATGCAGAGGTTCACTGCTACCAAGTTACAATTTACTGACTTAACACAGAAGCAAGTGAGGGCCCTAATCCTTTGGAAACCATCAGATACATTTTTTTGGTAAAGCTTTTGGTCCTCAAGTCACCAACTAAACAGTGAAAGGGAAAATAAAACAGTAAGTGGATGACCAGATATTGTCACATATGATGACATTTATTTCCACCACTAAGACAGAAGTCAGTTTTAGACAGGAGTTAAACAAGTACCAGAATCCAGATATTATCAGAAAAATGGAAACTGAATCTCAAACTGAGCATAAATATAGCATTAACTACTTCTACAATACAACATAATAATTCTTTATGTCATGACTATATCTACTGTGCCTTCTAAAATGCCAGAACTGTAACTGTAGTGATCCTAACCAGAATATCACTGTACATTGAGGAGTTACTGATCCACGCAACAGTAAACTCGAATAAGTGGATGTCTGTGCTGTGTCTAACAGCTGTGCCTTCAGTCCTTGTGGTGTGTTGCAGACATAGCTATGTCATCAGGCCTGTACTGTGTTATAATTTTCCTTTTGAAATAAACTTTAGGTATGCCCTACTAAGAAACGGTGACAGCAGGCATTTTTTAATTAGCTTCAAGACCAATTCATATTTATAACGTACATGATCCATAACAATCTGCTTAAGAGTCCAGCTTTTTAAAAGTACACAACACTTAATGCTTCCTTATATTTTTGGCACTAATTTCAGAAATTTCATAACTAACAAACCACACTCTTCAAACAGTGTAATAATTTGTTACTAGAGATACTTATTCACAGGACCAGGAATCACAATCACAATCTCTACCGGCTTTTTACAAATGCTTAAGGAAAGATGCAGCTGCCTGCATGAATTACATATAAAGTATCCTAAGTTTGCTACAATAGCTCATTTACACTGAGATCCAGGTCAGAGTGAAAATCCCAGTGACCACATTTCCAGTCTACTCCTCTTTCAACATTACAACATTCAAGGGCACTGCTCCTGCTGGTGGGTCTGACCAAGCCCACTTCTGGTTCTCCAGACTCAGATCCATCACTGAGATGCCACAAATACAGGTGATGCTATAATTCTGCCCTCAGGCAATGTCCCAAACTCAGGCTCACTCCCAGGCACAGCTGGGGTCATGCCTTGTTGCCTGGTATAACTCATTTTCACACTAGACGAGGCACGCCCACCCCTTGCTTAAATCATTCAGGAGTCTGCTTCAGAGCCCCAGAGAAATTACTGAGCCTTGGGCTTGCACTTTCTGAAACTATACATCTGACTAATCTGCTGTTAATTATTTCCTGTCTTACAGAAGGTTGCAATTGGATGATTACATTCATCCTCCAGAAGAGGCATATGGTGAAAGTGCATCGAAAGCAAAGTTCATATAAAAGTATGGGACAGGAGTTTCAACAATAAGCAAAAGAACCAACCTCCAAACATAATTATTTAAGTGTTTAATGAAAAAAAAAAAAAACATATTATGCTCTTTTCTCATGGAGCTTGGTAGATGAAAATACCTGCAATTCTGGGATGAGTGGCAAAATTTAAAAGACATGAATCAAGAAGGCTTAAATACAAATCTTCTGAAGGAAAACTTGATTCTTACACTTCAGCAAATGCCAGACGTTTAGTAAACAAAGATCAGACACAAACACAGAGAATCTCTCTCGTAATAATTCCAGTAATTTCTATCCTGTAAAATATGCTCTGAAAAACTAGGTTTGGGAGAAGATTTGGGCACTGGTTGCTTTTTCTTTCGCTTGTTTGTTTGCTTTGTTTCACTTTTTTTTTTTTCCTGGATCCGTGACAACTAGAAACCTGCTTCTGCTTCTCTTTTTTTTTTTTTCCTTTCCTTTTATTTTCTTTTTATCTCCTGTATAAACAGGTACAAAAATAATTAGTATTCTTTATCTTGCCTTCTTAAAGATATATGTCCCTATCTTGAGTGAAACATATGGTCCATGAAAATGTTCTTCCCTCATCTGCATGGTAATTAAACATCTCTGAAGGTGCTACCAAAGAGCTTCCTTTGCCCTACTACCGCATGGCAACAAGGCAATATTTCACAATCACGTCCAAGGAACAACTGCAAGAGAAAAGACCATTATTAAATTAACCGTCATGGACTGGAAATGTAATGCAAAGTTTTCTCCCAGTTCAAATTGCTTTTACAGACTGTGATAACCACCGAATCTCTAGTCTGTTTTCATAAAAGGGGCGTTTTATAAAAGTTGGACCATCAGGACAAAAAAGAATCAAATAAAGAAGAAAGTAAAACTCATATAATATAATATATATATATATAAATCAATTCCACGGATCGAGTACTCACTGTTAGAGAAACCACAGTTCCAATGAACAGTAGATCTCTGTTAACTTCCCTAAATGACACATTCAAGAAACAAAATCAAAATAAAAGAAATCATCAGTTCAGCATTTAAGAAAAACACATTTGATAGTATATTTTTAAATGAAATTTCCTCCTCCAATAAAAGTGCTATGTTGCAATTTTTTTTAAGTCTATTCACAACATACCAACTTGATCATCTCATTCTTCTCCTGCAAAAAACCCAGAGCACACATAATGACAGTGTAATCAACATTTAAATGAATTCACTAGACATTGTTTAATCTTGTAAAGACCAGGAAAGATGCAACAATAAGCAGCTAAGAAACCCTCTTCACTATCCTTTATGGATGAGTATCCTAGAAGTGATGATCTCAAAGTCTGAAATGAAATTAATGAACAGAGAAATAACAGAGATAAATAGCAATTACGGCTTGATCCAGACTAATGCTGAGTCTCCTCGTCTTCCAAATTATTCATTATAAGGTGAAGGAACATAGCAGGGTTGGTATGCAAGATGAGTATTCATTGTAATGTTTAAACATCCTGCTAGTTTTTTTCTATCACTGTATAAGGAAACCTAGAACACACGTACATTTTATTTTGAATATGAACTTCATTTATTCTTTTTGAAAATGCGTTTGCTCAAAATAATGAAGTTACAGATTCTGTGGCCTCATATTTTACATGAAAAATTGATATATCAGAACTACTGATATAATTCATCCATCAAAATGCATGTAACTAAACTCTTCTCCAGCAAAACGAATGAAAATCCTTCAAGAAAATGAGTACACTTTTATATAAAGATCAGAAAACTAGAGAGTCTTTCTGATTGCACTAGAGAAAAGGATGCTAATCTAGCATCCAGACTCTTCAGTTTTTGTCATCCCTCAATGACATATACTGAGCTACTAGTTCTGTTTAGGGAGTTGCTAACTGCATTGCCTCAGAGAAGCAGTTTTTAGGAAGCCAAGTTTCTCTAGGAAGCCAAGTTTCAAGCTCTATAGGACTCAAAAATCAGTATTAGCTTCTTATACCCTCAAATAAATAGGAAAAGTCCTTTCTGTGTTGCTCCCTTTCCTACCTTAATTGGTAAACAAAATTCTCCGCTTTACTAATAGTAAATTATGCTACAACTGACATTCTTCATGACTGACATTATTTCCCTCTGGTACTCACAATTTATTTTCTTTTATATAGTCTTAGATATGAACTATGAATTGTCTGAAATATTCACTAGCAACTTGTTCAGGACCTAACATGAAATCAAGTTCATACTGCATGACAGTTCCAAGCCCTTACAGATTTGAACAAAACACACTTGCATCTTTTCCATATCTTTTCATGTCTGCAATACCAAATAGAAGAATTATATCTTTCTTTCATTACAAAGAAAACTAAAGCTTAAGCTTTGTGTAGTGGATAACAGAGGCAATGGACTAAAATGTTTAGAACATAAAGTGTTTCTCTTATGTAGTATTTATTTTCCCTGCTGAAAACACATGGCAGCTAGGGATCCAAGATAAATGGTTACAACATCGCTTGATCTATGTGAAGTTTTCTCCTAGACAACAGTGATTCCCAGTTAATCTTCAAAATTCTCATCTTTTTAAGCTTCCATCAGTTTCAGATAACTCTTCAATTTTTAAAGCATTTTTTTTCCACCAACTTCATGGTTTTACTCTTGCTAAAATGAAAAGCCAGTATCTGTAACGAAATACATTATTAAACCAGGGAAGCTATTTGGAGATTGTATGCCTGTAGTATATGCTTAAGATCCTACCTGGAAACATTATCTTATATTATAGTTGTATGTTATTGTGTCAGCTATTGGTTTTATAACATTCTTCTTAGCTAGTAAGAAAGAAGAGACTAAAGTAACCAAAAAGGATTAATGCAATGAGGAAGAATCACAGAATCACAGGGGTTGGAAGGGACCTCCAGAAATCATCGAGTCCAACCCCCCTGCCAAAACAAGCTCCCTAGCCCAGGTTGCACAGGTAGGTCTTGAAAATCTCCAGAGAAGGAGACTCCACCACCTCTCTGTGCAGTCTGTGCCAGTGCACTGCACTGTGAAGGAGTTCCCACACACATTTGTGCGGAACTTCCTATGCTTCAGTTTGTGACCATTTCCCCTTGCCCTATTACCATACACTGCTAGGAAGAGTCGAGCCTCATCTCTTTGCCTCCCACTCCTTAGATATTTATAGACATGGATCAGATCCCCTCTCAGTGTTCTTTTTTCAAGGCTGAACAGACCCAGGTCTCTCAGCTTTTCCTCATAAGAGAGGTGTTCCACACTCTTTATCATCTCTGTAGCTCTCCGCTGAACTCTTCTGAAGAGATCCCTGTCTTTTTTTCTACCGGGGAGACTAGAACAGGACACAGTACTCCAGATGAGGCCTCATCAGGGCACAGTAGAGGGGGAACATCACCTCCCTCGACCTCCTGGCCACATTCTTCTAATGCACCCCAGGATGCCACTGGCCTTCTTGGCCACCAGGGCACACTGCTGACTCATGGCCAACCTGTCATCCACCACCCTTTCCTCAGAGCTCCTCTCCAGCAGTTCATTCCCCAGCCTGTACCAGTGCAAACAGTTATTCCTTCCTAGGTGCAAGACTCAACATTTTTTCTTGTTAAACCTCATCTGGTTCCTCTTTGCCCAACTCTCCAGCCTGTTCAGGTCTTGCTGAATGGCAGCACAGCCTTCCAGTGTGTCAGCCATTCCTTCCAGCTCTGTATCATCTGCAAACTTGCTGAGGGTGGACTCTGTCCCCTCATCAAGGTCACTGACGAAGATGTTGAATAGAACCGGACCCAGCACCGACCCCTGAAGAACACTACTGAATACAGACCTCCAACTGGACTCTGTGCCACCAATTACAATCCTCTGAGCCCTGCCAGTTAGCCAGTTCTCAGCCCACCTCACCACCCACTCATCTCTTCCACACTTCCTCAACTTTGTTATAATGATGCTGTGGGAGACAGTATCAAATGCCTTGCTGAAATCAAGTTACACTACATCCACTGCTCTCCCTCCATCCATCCAGCCAGTAATGACATCATAGAAGGCCAACGGGTTTGTTGAGCACAACCTCCCCCTGGTGAACCCATGCTGACTATTCCTGATAACCTCCTCCTCTTCCAATTGCCTGGAGATAAAGAAGAAAAGGTATTTTATTAAAAACAATTGGTAAAACCGAAATTGTTTAAGAAAACCATATGACTACATAAACAGACAATCTGGTAGCTGACTCAATGAAAAATGAGAAGTAATGGGCCCCTTGGCTTGGAATGAAACATAAGTTTAATGACTATCTTCTGTCCTTTGTCCTTGCAAAAACTCTGAATACAGAAATAACAGTTTTAGCAGACAGCAAAGCTCACAAATTCATCAGAAAATCTCAGGTAGCTTCATATGTTTTTACTGCTTATGCAGACAAGAAGAGGAAATGCATTAAGTAAATTACAGCTCTGAAGTAAATGAATGTGACTCTCCATCTGTGAGATAGGCTTGTGGTTAAAGAGAATTCTGCTGTACATCAGATTAGGTGGGATAAGTTTCCCCTTGCCTGACTACCCATAAGCAGAGGTAATCCTTCCTAAACAGTCTTTGAAAGAATCATTGAGCTGCAGGGAGTACAGCTGTGACCTCATAGCTTGGTGAAGCTACAAATGCATTCTATATGAGAGCATCAGTGATAGTTTACACATGCCCTGTTCTTCTATGTTGACTTAATGTAAAATATTTTTGACTGCAATATACTACAGTGATATATGCATAAATAAGTTCAGGTCTGCTAGAAAGATTTTTGACAGTAGAGCTCCATTTAATTGAGGTTTGCCTCATTAACATATATAGGGCTTTCTCATCAAGACATTGTGCAAGAGTAATTATAGATGTAGCAATTTTAGCATAGTATTTATTTTCTCTGTTTCACTCTTTCTCTCAGTTGATTTGCATCTCCTAACTGGATATGATAAGTACTTATTCCATTGTAGTGTTTTTATCAATTCTCACATTATGTTTTGTAAAGAAGGTTACTACTGTGTTCTCTACTGCGATCAACTGAGAAACTTAGTCACAGAAAGGTCAGTTGCTTTTTAAAGGATACTCAAAATATAAATCATATAGCTAAGCTAGCAAGACTCCCAGGTCTTGGTCCTGTACTACATTAATAAGGTTATGTTCCCCTCCCTAGTTAAGAGAGGCAAAAATCAAGTGGCTAACTACAAGTAGCAACAGACAACCAATATTCTTTGAATAATCCAGTTTCAAAAACCCTGAATTACTAGATTCATAGATCACTTGTAAGCCTCTGAAGTAATTAAGGCCTGACTGGGGAGCTGAGTGATCTTCAGCTTCCTACTATGAATAGATTAGCATTTGTAAATAATAAATGCTGACCATTCATGCTCTACTTTGCTGTATAAGCAACAGACATAATTCATCAAAACTCTATGCAAACTATACACAGAATAGACACATATCTTTTTTACAAAGTTAAAGCTAATGTTAAGGGAAAGCATATTAAGAAATACAGTTTTACCTCTTATAATAAATAATACATGGTGCTCTCATTGACAGAACATAGCCATGTAAAGATATTTCAATGTTCCACGTGTTGAAGATCCGAGGATAGCAGCAGTAACAGCATTATGAACTGTTGTTTTTCTTTTTTCTTTTTTTCTTTTTTTCTTTTCTTTCTTTTCTCTTTTCTTTTCTTTTCTTTTCTTCTTTTCTTTTCTTCTTTTCTTTTCTTCTTTTCTTTTCTTCTTTTCTTTTCTTCTTTTCTTTTCTTTTCTTTTCTTCTTTTCTTTTCTTTTCTTTTCTTTTCTTTTCTTTTCTTTTCTTTTCTTTTCTTTTCTTTTCTTTTCTTTTCTTTTCTTTTCTTTTCTTTTCTTTTCTTTTCTTTTCTTTTCTTTTCTTTTCTTTTCTTCTTTTCTTTTCTTTTCTTTTTTCTTTTCAGCCATTTTCAAGCTGAAATTCTCCAACAATTGGAAAGGCTTTCTAGAATTCCTAAAATGCACTTCATTTAATATGCTTTAATACTGTCTCCAATATCGACTGTAAGTTAAACCTGAAATTGCTCTATTGACCATGGAGGAACAAGAAACCATTCACTAAATAGACTTGTGTTTACACAACACAAATAAGGCAATGAAATCTTTATATATCCCAATGATTGTAAGCTATTTGAAACAAATATTCATCACACTTGCACTCATCAAAACTCTCAGCATTTCATCAGTCTGCAAGATTGTTTTTCTTAAGGTAAATCATACTGAACCTAAGAACTAGTCTGTAGCAGTCACAATCACTGGATATCTGTCACACACCAAGAGCAGAATATCCATTTTCACCACGAAGTACAACCCAGATTAAGTGTGAATTTGATGAAATGATGAAAAGAATAACATTCCTCTCTGCACAAATTCATAGTCTTTTTTTCTACTTTCTGTGTCCATTTTCAGGAGGCTTTATGTGAATATTTGGAAAGTAATCGTATCTGTTGTCCAGTAAAGACACTTTTAAGAAGAGTTAATTTGAAGTACAGTTTTGGTTTGTCATTTCCCCTCCTCATGAGGTAGTTGAATCCTCTCTGTTGAGGACTGGTCAGAGAATTCATGGTGGAAAACTTTCGTAACTAGAAGCTTTCATTAACAGCAGCAGGACTTGAGTGTTTTAGAAGAGGCGTGAATTCGTATTGCTCTCAAGCTTATCTTTCCACCTGCTTATATCTGTGACTTCACATTCTGCAATGTCTTCCATCACTTTCCTTCCTCCCCTTCCAAGAGAATCAGGCGTCAAACAGGAAAAACAGGACTGTGCCTGAAAAAAGGGGGAAGACATTCTAACCTCATAGAAATGCAGTAAAAATCCATCATGGCTATGGATGCTGTTTTGGACACTTTCTCTACCTCTTCACTGTGATGCTTCTTCAGTGAAACAAATCAGTTGCGCAAGAAGTTCACTTTACATACTGCCCTTCGCATTCTGATTCTGTAAAGTGTCATCACCTCTTCTAGTCACAAATATTACATACTATCACAATTTATCAGGAGGTCCTGAGAGTAATTCCTATTTCACTGTAGGATTAAGACTAGGTGTACTAAGAAATTTTCTTTAAGCAACCCATCTCCTTTTCCAGACTGCAAAAGAGGAGGAAAAATCTTAATTCTAAATATAGAATGCAAACATTATATTGCTTGAAATTAAAAATTTAAAACCCTATTTCAATTATGATAATTGTTGAAAGAGTTCTTCATGTCTATGTGAGAAACACTTCTGGCCTAATAGATATGGTCCTGAAAATATGCAGGTGATGAAATATTTCTAAATCTCCATTAGAAGCTTAGATCACAATGGCACTTTAATGAAAGACAGAATTAACTTCGCTGAAATGCAAAATTATACTAGAAGACTCTTTATATTACGCTGAAAAAGAAGTGAGATTATACAAGCTTTTAAGGTGGCATACTGTTGGGTCCAATTTTTCAGCTGTGCCTTGCAAAGATGAGAAGAAAACCGAACTATTATAGCTCAGGTGCACTGCTAAGAAGTGCAGCATACATATAGTTAAAGTGAATAGGAACAATAGGTCAGCATGATGGAACTTGTGGGGGAAAAAAAAGCTAGGAAACGTGAAGGCCTACAAAACATTAAAATACATATATCATCCCTGAAATGATCTTTGGACTCATACCTTGTATTAATAGAAAGAAAGAAAAAAAAAAAAAAAAGGAAACCAGATCTTTGGCAAAATAACAGAGAGAAACATGAAAGTGCAGATAGAATTTGCAACTGTGCTAATTTGAATCAAACTCTGGAAAGCTTCAAAATGTTCTAAGAACCAAACTTTACAGAACTTCAGCGTAGAAATTCAACAATAATTTGACATCCGCTTCTTACTTCTGACACTTACTCTTACACGTTCTATATATTCAGTTAATACCGAGAGATGAGAGAAAATTTAAGCCAACTGACCTCTTTCACCTCTAAAGATTTCTCTCTAAATCATCCTATTATCCCTATTATCTCCCAATAATCCATAAGGTACCTCATGAAAACTGAAAACATCAGTCACATATTTGTAATACAAGAAGCACGTTACTACACAAGATAAAGACAGCAATTCATCTAGTCTAGCATCATGCTGCTGATAATAGTAAGGTTCACTTTCCTCTAAGAGGAATTTCTGCTTCTAACACGGACAAAACATAATGTCTTTGTGGAGTTCTCTCCACCACAAGCTATGGATAAGCTTCTCTTGTAAATTGTGAGATCTTGTAAGTATAATTTTTACTTTTATTTTGTCTAGAATTAACTATGTTTACATTTTCCATATAAAAAAAAAGCAATCATTTTCGATTTTTTCTTGCTTTCAATCTCTTTGACTCCTTGTTGCAATACGTTGAATGGCTTCACATCGTGCTGCTAAGAAAAGGATCATTTCCAGCTTCTTGCTTTCTTTTTTTTAATATTCATTCTTTCTTGAATTATTAGCAAGATAAGAGGAAGGTATAGTGTATCTTTCATAAAAACATTAACTTTATACCACTGGACCGAGTCTGGCCATCTTTGGTCAATACACTACCCACCTTTTCTATGTAATTAGAGACCAGTCCAAAATACACAAATATTTACGCGTATTTGGACATTCACTTCTCTATCTAACACAAAGTAGAAACCAAAAAATTTTAAAATTTTATTCTATGTATTTTAAAAGATAAAAAAGAAAAAGGAAGAAAAAAATGAATCCTTGTATTTAGAATTTATCTTATTGTATGTAATTTGGAACAGATGTCTCATTTGCAAACTGTATGTTTAAAGAACCCGATCGCTAATAACAATGAGCAGCCTGTAGCAAATAATGATTTTTTTAAATGACAAATACTGAGTCTGACTGTAATTGTAATTCTTCAGCTATATTTTTTTTTTTCATATTTAATAGATGAGAATGATTTGCTGGTGTTTTTTAGCTACATCTCTAAGGATATATTAGGATATGATGGATCCAAGAAGCCATACTTTTATTTAAAACTTCTTCATTTTGTAAATAGACCTTTAGAATTTCAAGCTTTAATCATCAGTTTAATGAAGTCTAATGGATCTGTTATTATCCTTTCCCTTTAATGTAGTGATGAGAATAAAAATATAATTAAGGGTGTTTGAAATAGAGGAATAAAAGCTGAAGACAAGGGAAAAAAGTAGTACATGAATACTACATCAATGAAAGGTCAAAAAAGCTGCAAATATGTAGGTCACTCTGAAAGTAATGCCTTTTATTTATTTCCATGGAAACTATGACAGACACAAAAAGTACAATAACACTAGGTGATAGAGGAAATTCTCACCAACAAATCATTATTTTTCAACATAGTCACAACCATTAGCTATGCATTTTCACTAGAAACAGAACAAGAGCCTATATGCCACACTCGTGAAAGTCTGCACCAATGGAAGTGACCCATTGCTGCTGCCACCACTGCTGAAACACACCACGCCTCACTATACATACATCCACTGTTTGGCCTCCATAAGCATTCGGCAAGCATCAATTAATGTAATAGATGCATTTTTTTCCTCATAGAGGAATTCAATACCACAGCTTTGCTTTGTACATACTTTCATGTTCAGTGCCATTTTGTCAGATAGCCTCTTTGCTGCCATCTGTTAGATGGCCACAGAGTTTAACAGAATACTGGTGGAAAGCTTCAGCTTCTACTGCCATACCACCAACATCCACCTTTCACATTGTGGGCCAATATTGTAAAATAGGAGGCATTAATTTTGGAGCAGTCATCATAACGTTTTCTACAATCAACCAACCTAAAAACATACTAACATAGCGTAGCCATAATTTAAACGCTGATTCATAAACTTGCAGCATGCTGCACTTAATTCAGAAACTCCATATGCCCCTCTGTGATGAACAAAACAATCGGAGTAAACTTGGTGCATTAAAATCCACTTTCAAAATAAACGTCAAACAATTTTACTGAAAATCAGCTTGTCTGTTTTAAGCAATAATTGTGAATGAGATTATGCTATGAAAATTTTGATCGTGTTTTATCTAAACTAAGATTATTCTACAGGAAAAATAAAGTCTGATTTCTTTCCATTGAGATAAATTCAATTTACATACCTATTTCCCACAAGTTTCTCAACTGAATTTTTTTTACTTTTTAATAGTTTTACCATTTCAAATAAATACAGGATAGAAGACAAAATCTTAATTAAAAAAAAAAAAAAAGATTAATAATATGAGGATGCAGGAGGAACAGATACATTCAAGTAACAACAAAAAACTGTATGAATTTTCCACACGTTACCCCAAACTCTGAAATGTATAAACTGTATAATTTCAATGTGATATTTAAAAATTCTTTTCCTCTTGTCCTACAAATAATAATAATAATAATAATTAATAATAATAATAATAATAATAAAACAAAACAAAACAAAACAAAACAGTAGTTCTAAATTCAATTTGGATTTTGATAGAAACGGGAAAGCAAATTTCTAGTATGACTAGCACAAACAGATAAACAAAATGTTTGGGATTTTTTTTCCCTGCTTTCTTGAACGGGGATAAAGCATATAAATTATTTTATAAATAAGATGGCTTTTCTTTATTTATCCTTTCTGACACTAGAAAACATTTCTCAACTTGTATTATACACTTCTCTTTAATAAAAGAAATAATCAGCATTATCAGAAGCTGCCAATCACTCCCTACCACAACCGTATAACTGATATAAACTGGAAAATTCTATGCCCTTTTGTTTCTCAATCTAAATATCATAATTAATTATTTCATACCGTAACATCCTACAATACAGTTACTTGGTATTCTTTCAGCACACTGTGTTATGAATGAGATTTTAGGAAATACTGACAGAAAAAAAAAATCCACATTTTTTGTATAAGAAGCAGCAAGGGAGGCAAGACTAGGTCATTTAACTTTAGTAGAAGACATGAACCTGTTCAGGATCTGAATAAGAAGAGTTTATCTTACTGGCTTTCTCCTTAGACACATTTAGTTGCAAATCTCACTAAAGAGAAGATATTATCTGAAGGAAGATGAGCAGATAGATTCATCATAGCTATTTCAGCTCATTGATGAGATCAATGAAATGAAAAAAAAAAAAAAAAGGAATTGATTTAGCTTTTTATACTACAAAAATTCAAAAATTATCCAACTTCCTTTATTAATTCCTCCCTATACCACCCCAAGTCTCTTCCTAGATTTCTGCAATACATGTAACTCCTCTGGTTATTAATCTTTTGGCTTCTCATTTCCACTACAGAAGATCTACATTTCCCTTGTAGCCTAAGGGAATTTTGCCAATGAAGTACAATTTGAAGTGCTGGGTAAAACGAGCAATGAACTCAAACTAATCTTCTCACACATGTTGCATCATTTTTTTTCTAAGAATGTGCAAGCTTGAAACACTGTCACTTAGATTCCTACTCTGAACTTAATAAATATTTGAGAATAGCATACTTTGGTCAGAAAAAGAAAACGAATATGCAAAGAAAGCTATTTTCAGAAAAACATTGATAAAGATTTTTTTTTTTTTTTTTCGGACTAACATGCAGAGAATTTTCCTTTCTTCTTCCATTGTCATATATATCTCAGTTCAATACAGTGCCAAAATAAGTTTTCTGTCTTGTGAATTTCTCCCCTTTTGATTCAGAAATGGTATAAGAGAGAACATCAAGGTAAACGATTTTGAATAATTTGTTCATGATTTTCTTCTAAGTTGTGTTTCTATGCATTGAGTACACAGTATCCCTGCACGACTCTTGGGCTGCCCTACATATTCAAGGATAATGGTAATTAGACATTTTGTAAAGGGGAAAAAGTTGAGCAACTCCTTCTTTCCTTCCTTTCACACAACAGTTGGAGCCAAGTGCTTGTTCAAGCTTGTTATACACAATCCTGTTGTTATAGGGAGAACTATTCCATAAGAAGATTAGATATTAGCTTAAGCTGCCTTGGTACAACTGAATAAGCATGAGCCTACAGATATACAAATGCTAAATCCACTGGCATTATCATTTCTTAAGCATTCAGAAACCTCCGAGCTTTTCTAGATGGTAAAGCATCCTACTACACATAAGTCTATTTCACAGACATACTAAATCTGTTTATTTTGAATAGAAACAGCATTGTTCAAGTTATGTTACAGTGTAATAAACAGATTAGGGCATTAGGCAACAGAGTTATTAAAAGTGAAAGATCCTCAAAGTGAAGGGGAAGAAATGAACGCTGAATCCTCTATTTCAAACAAATATGTAATACAATTTAAATTAAATCTACCTTGAAAGAATTTATCTTTTGACATCATACATCAGTATACTTAGTATGAGTTCAGAAAATAAGTAACTTCTTCAGCTGAAAGAAAAATTACCATCCTTTTTGATTCAGTCTGAATTTTCAAATTTAAAGTTACTTGCTAATTTATTTAAGGCAGCTTGTTAACATATTATAACACTAAAGAAGGATTTAAACTTGCTCTTAGAAATCTGACAGCATTTCAGCTTTTTCTACTTTTTTCTACTACCCTCAATGGCTTGCAGCAATTCGATAATAATGCAAATGGGGAATATGTAACATTTTCTTTTACCTGTAAAGGTAAAACTTCCAGGGAAAAAGTTCATCCACTAACTTTCTCTATGAGAGTTATGAACTGATTTGAACTACAGGTCTTACACTGAAGCTTGACACAAAAATGCTCTTAATGTCATCACACTGATTATTCTTATAAAGTAAACTATTGCATGAAGAACAAAGAAAGTCAATGTTCCTTGAGCAGAAGGGCTTTTTACTGCTAGCTATCGCTGTGCTTCTAGCAGTATTTAGCCTGAAGACTACATGATTCTATACTGTCTTTGAAAGGCAAGGATTTTGTAGATAGTATCAAAACCACAAAAATAGTGTTGGGTTGGGAATGGGGGGTTGATTTTAAGAAGCTGTTAATACCTATGTATTTATTGCCTCTTTAAATCAAAGCAGTCTTTATAGCCGCCCTACTTACATTTAGAATACTGCACCAAAACATAAATAAATGTTAATTTTTCTTACATTATAGCACACTGTAAATCAATATAAAATAAATAAATAAACAAACCAATGACCTAAATTTTCAAAGTCCAATCAATACTGAAAACTGAGTTAAATATTGAGAGACTATAATACATACAGGTTAGATGAGAAGACTTGAACACATAAAGCCCAGACATTCCTCTCAAGAAAATTCATCTTGTTGATAGGCACAAGCCATAAGAAGGCATCTATCCCCATTTCTAGTCACTGAACAGATAAAGGAAAAGGTACTCCTGTGCTAATGCTAACAGCACCAACCACTAAGAAAGTGAACAAAAAAAACCTAGTTATTTTTCTCCTAGTTGGGCCATTATGCAAATGCCTCAGAGATACACTGCCCAAATCAAATTTTAACTCAAAATAAACTCTGTCATATTTAGGCTGTGAGACTGTTGTAACAGAAATGGGAGAGTATCATGTGTGCTCTTCAGATAGCACGAAAGACAGAAAATCCAAATACATACGAAAAGTTATTGCTTTGAGTTATCTACTGTGGACACAGATGTTTGGGATGAATAAATCATGCAAACAGTAGACACTGCTCTGCAGAAAATGGCTAGGCTTATGCCTCTCTTGCCTCTGCCAGAGACAGAATACTAGACTAGATGGACCCTTGGCCTGATTCAAGAGTATTTCTTAT
This sequence comes from Oreortyx pictus, assembly GCA_036925125.1. Lineage (NCBI taxonomy): Eukaryota > Metazoa > Chordata > Aves > Galliformes > Odontophoridae > Oreortyx > Oreortyx pictus. The sequence goes on from JAUPFR010000001.1 coordinate 169,790,360, forward strand.
TGTCACGCTCCAATATAAAGGAGGGAGACGAGGTTCTTTGATCATGTGTATACCCGATGGCGAGATTAAGACACAACGGGTCAAATGTTAGCCCAACCAGTTTATTACAATTACTAGTTGCTTAGGGATATGGGGAAGGGAAGGCGAGCGATAGAAAAAGGTCTAAGAAGCAAGGAGTCTTGATAGAAAGCAAGAGAGATATAATCACCACCGTGGGTCCAACGAGGTTCGCAGTCTCAGGAACTCGTCTGGTCACCGCGGTGGATGGGAGATAGCAGCAAGCAGGCCTCAGGGTCCGTCTTCGGGAGTTCTCCTCAAAGATTTTCTCTTTGGGAGTTCTTCTCCCAGGAATTCTTCTCTTCTCCTCCCCACAAAATCCTTGGTTCAGTGAAGGCCTTTTATCCCCATTTCTCAGGTGTTTTTTTTTCTCTTGGTTTGTGTGACATGTCTGGCCCAACAGATAAGCCAGCAGCGGATGTTGCCTTCATTGCCATGCAGGAGCATTGTCTTTTTGTGTTGGTCAGCTTCTCCAAGCCGTACCCCCCGGAAAAGACTATTTGCCCCTATTTCTGCTTATCTTTACAACCATTAGCAGAGACAGTGAGGCACCATAACACCCATCTGGGTAACCGGCAGTTATCAGTCAGAGTCTTGTCACGAGAAAAGGCCTTACGAAGCAAGCTTTGAGACAAAAGAAAGTAAAAAACAGTTTCTGTCTTTCACACTTATATTGTTATCTCTGAGTACAATTTTCAAGGATTAGACCAAATGAGAACATTATCTTCTAGGTTTGGATATTCTATGATATCTAAACATAAATATTTCCAACCACCCTGAAGGAATAAAATGAAATGATAGATGGTCCTTCAGACAAGTCTGGGGAGTGCAGAGAGCGATATTTCCATGTTTGTTCTTTTTATATTTTATTTTATTTTATTTTAAGGGATTATTTTTTCTCTGAAAGACTTCTATGTAGAATTTTCATTGAATTATTACATATGTCAGGAAGTTTAAGCGCATGCTTTCCCTTAAAGGGTGTGCTTGTCTCCAAGCCTTCCAATCCAGAGCATCAACAAACACATTTAGTATTCAATTTTCCACCTCCTTTATTTTTTATCTGAGACAGAATACCTGGAATTGAAGAATGAAATATCACCTTAGTAAGTTGTACTTATTTCTCTTCTTCTGATGTGTACTGATGCTTCACTGCATTTGTTCTTCTATTAATCTCACTGTTCTGTAAAAAGGAAAACTTATGTCCGCTGTCTGCAGTATGGCATGCTGGGAAACAATGCTAACAAACAATTATCAATTCATTATTTCGTTTTCCAGAAATAAAGTTTGAGAAAAAAAAAATTAGACATCAAAACAGAAGAATATTTGGTCTAACCCAAATCTCAAAAAAAAGGCATAACAGTTGCAGAAAATTATTTTTTTCTTAAGAGTTTGGATGTGGTGCTCAGGACATGATTTAGCAGAGGGTTGTTAGAGTTAGGGTAATATGGTTAGGTTGTGGTTGGATTCAGTGATCTTTGAGGTTTTTTCCAACCTGAGTGATACTATGACTGTATGATTTGTTAGGTGTTTGTAACATGGGTACAAAATTTAATGAAGCACAACAAGCAATGTAATAATCCCTTCTGTGAGAAAGCAGGCTTGGCATAGATAAAACTTCTTCACTTGTGTGTGTATGCAGTTTGCAGATTTGCTATGAAATTCAGTCTGCTATGGTACACCATGAGTTTCCTTGTTGTCTACATGTCTGCCATCTTTCAAAAACAGCCTTGTCAGGTTGAGCCCACTTGGAAATCAACACTGACAACTACTTTGCACTGACTTCATTTTTTTCTGTTTGATTTACATTGAGACAGTATGAAGGACAGAACTATGCAGTTTAATGCTATATAACATGCAGTCTTCTATCCCAAACCGCTTACAGGGAACATCACATGGAACGACTAAAATTAGCAAGTGAACAGAACTGAGAAAGAAACTAAACGGTTAAGGCAATGAAGAAAGAAAGGCATCTCTCTCATTGCATCAGTGTAAATTTCAGATTTTTTTTCTGTTTCATTTACAGTGTTGAATGATTTCTTTGAGCATGGCAACAGCATATTTCAGCAACAAAACTCTGCTTTTTACTAATAACTGAAGACTGAAAGGGGTAAGATTTCTTTCTGATTAATATAAAAAGGTCAAACTATTCTGATAAGGACTTGTTGAATTTAATATGCAATCACTCACATAGAATTTTAGGAGGGTTATGTGGAATTATGCAAGAATTTGAATGCTGTTCTGGCATAATTTCTGAAGGCTTTAATTAGTTTATCTATTAACATGTATAGGGCACCTCTGCAATACCTGGTGACTGATTTCAGGCATATAAAAATACAAATATCTTTCCTTTGTGTAATCTTAATTTTTGTGTGCTGTTTTTAATTCTGTTTAGCTCTTTTAAAACTGCATTTCTTCTTCACACTTGCTTGAATACTCACTGTCAATGATTCTGCTAGAAATATAGACAGCGAGGAAAAAAAATTACATATATATGTAAAGAAGAGACTTATGCTTTGGGACACTAGCTGTAAAGGAAAGCATTTCAGTCTAAGCCTCCCTAAGAATTGTTTCATTCAAAGGACTCTGAAATGTACAGCATCTTCAGCAGTATCCAAAAAAGCCATCCTTATCAAATTAAACAGGAACATGCCCATAGGTTTTCCACATGGTCCTTAAAAGATCTATGAATCTATGAGTAGGCTAAATACATAAATCTCTCTACAGTATTAGAACATTTATTTTTTGATACTATTTCATATTGATTTCTAAGCAGTCAGAATTTGTCAATCTCTAATTTCCTTTCCGATCATTACATATCTTCCAAGTCCTATTCAACTCCATTCTAAGTTACAGTAATCTATACTCTAGGAAAAGAGCAAGTCTTTCTAACCAAAAATTGCAAAAAACTGTTACTGTTCTAAACAAAAATGTACTAGTTTTTTGTTTTTTTTTTTTTTTTAATAAAATGAGCAAGGAAGATTTATCCTTAGTTGTAAAGGATGTGGTTGGAAAATAAATAAACAGGACATAGGTAAGACCATGGGCCCTGATGGGATGAATCCATAAATGCTGACAGAGTTAGCAGACGTGACTGTAAACTCTCAAGGGTCTTTGAATGATAACGGCTATTGGTAGAGGCACCTAAATACTGGAGGAAAGCAAACGTCAATTCTGCATACAGAGAAAGAAGCAGCACCCAGGAAACAAGGCCAGTCAGCCTCAACTCAGTTCCTGAGAAGGCGATGGAACTACTAATCCTGTGAACCCTTACCACACACAAGGAGAGAAAGGAGGTCATCAGATGTAGTCAGCATTGGATTCACAAAGAAATCATGCTTAACACCTTGATAAAGTTCTACAATGAAATTACTGGCTTGATAGATGAGGGGAGAACAGTGGGTATTGCCTACTTGGCCTTTGACCTTACTGTTGCCTCCCTCAAGATTCTCAGAGAGAACTGCTGATGTATGAACTAGATGGGCAGACAATGAGGTCAGCTCAGAGTGTGGCATAAAATTTTGTTGGAAGCCAGTAACTAGTGGAGTACAGAGGGGGGTTATATTGGTTCCAACCCTGTTTAACATCTTCATTCATAACTGGATGGTTCTAAGTGTGCTGACAGATGATAGTAAATACGGAGCACTGACAAATGCACCAGTTTTGTTGGGTCTTTTACACGCTAGTGAAATGGGCTGACAGGAACTTTATACAGATCAATAAAGGAAAATGCAGAGTCCTACACCCAAGGAGGAACCTGGCACCAGTGCATGCTGGGAGCTAACCAGATGGAAGGAAGATCTGCAAAAAAGGCCCAGTGGGTCCTGGTGGACATCAAGACGAGCACGAATCAGCAAAGTGCTCTTGCTGCAAAGAAACCTAATACTAGGTTGCAAAGTATGACAAGCACGCTGTGGGAGGTGAGCCTTCCTCTCCGCTCAGTACTGGTAAGCCCACACCTGAAGGGCTGTGTCCAGTTCCGGAAGAGAGATGGATATACTGGTAAAAGTCTAATGAAGAGTCACAAGAGTCACATTATAAGGGACTGGAGTATCTCTTCTCTAAGGAGAAGCTGAGAGAGCTGAGCCTATTCAGTCTGGAGAAAAGAAGGCTCAAAGATCATTTTATGAATGTCTACAAATACCTGATGGGAGGTACAAAACGATGGAGTCAAGATTTTTTCAGTAATACCCAAGACACAAGACACAAAAAGTAAAGACTGATCACAGGAGCTTCCATTTCAACAATCAGAGAAACTCCTTTACTGTGTGGGCACTTTACTTGACTGAGCACTGACACAGGTCGCACAGAGAGGTTGTGAAGTCTCCATTACTGGAAACATTTAAAAGCCATATGGAAATGCTTCTGGGTAACCTCTCCTAGTTGTTCCTGTTTGAACATGGGTGTTGGATCAGAGGTGCCTTCCAACATCAAACATCCTGTGATTCTCCTGTGATGAAAGTAGAAGTAGACTGAGAAACAAAAAAGAAAGTGGATTCAATTTTCCCTATTCTTATCACAAGACACAATTACGTTATTTTAGCTACATTGTAACATTCTAACAATAAAGGACGCTTTCTTCCAAGCTATTGCCGGAAGCTACTGGTGAGTTCTTACTTTTCTGAGGTCCTCATACAGCTACTTAAGAAACAAAACAGCCTAGAGCACTCTAAACCCTCTTTTTGGGAGGCACTATCAGAGCTGTCATAGTAATAACCACATAACATTTCATTATCATGCAAACTGAGCAGCATAACCTCAATGTATCTTTTTCTTCTAAAGAGAAGTAATTCTTCACTGTTATTAGAACATGCCCCCACCCCAGCCGCATGAGAAAAGACTCAACAATACAGTATATATTGGAATAATTGATAAGCGTTCTATTAAGGTCATTGCTGGAAATACTTTCAAAATTACTTCACCTGAAGCCAAGATTTTATTATAAGAACTTGAAAACTTCAATACTTTCAGTACTAATTGAATAATTGTATGGGTGGCAAGATTATTATTACTAAGAGAAGTATCTTTCAAAATCAATAATAATTCACTAAGATAAAGTTCCTTGCCGTCTACCTATGCCAAGACACTTAATTGATTAGCAGTATGTTACAGATATACAAACACTGCTGATAGAAATGCCTTGATATACATTTTAAATACATACTAAAAGCTCTGGACGGCATATTCATGGGAAACGACAAAGCTTGTAACAAATATTGATTCATCTTTTTATCACGCTGCTTCTCCATTTAAACACAATTAAGGGATCAAGGGTCATTTCTGTTTCAGTCTCCATACTTCATAACATCAACATTACAAGACTGAAAACTAGTACTAGTGGCATGGACTTCTCTATAACTAGAAGAAATTAGAGCTGAAGAAAATCACTGACAAGTAAATGCTATTTTTTTCCTCCCACTTCTAACGCCCATCTAAATCTCTCCTAGTAAAAACACCGGAAGAAGGCTCAACCAGTCACAACAACAGATATTCACTGCTAACTGCTGGTTAACTGAAAGGGTAGTTGTGACTAAGGAGTAATTTACATGAGAAAGACAGAAGCATATAAAATGATTGAGTTCATGAATATTCAGAATACTCCTCAAAAATGAAGACACAGTCAACTTCATTTTATGAATCTTTTGTATTTCTTTTAACTGCACCTGGAGAAGAAGCAGATACAAAGAATTATTTCATAATGCTTTATGATCATAAATCTCATTTGGATATTTCCACTCATTCAATTTTGTACCAGTTCAAGCAACACGACTATGTATTTCCATGGGCTGCAGTTCATTCATGGTATCAACTTTAGGAGGGAAACACTGTCACTTTTGAAAAGAGCTATTGTTATGACAAGGGTAATTATAATAGTGCTTAATGCTTTGGGGAGTAATGCAACACAGCTCTGGTTCACAGAAGGCACAAAGATTATAGTTACAATGTATGTGGTATGGTATGTTATTCGGTATTATTAGCCCTGTATGACATTACTGAAGAGAAATAGTGGCAAGTTGGATCTAATATAACAGGAACTAGAGTATTTATAATTACCCTCTTAACATCTGCTCCATAAAATGTAATTTGCTCATTTGTGCAAGCTGCTTCTTTAGCAAATCTCCAAATCCTTTTTGGATATACCTGCCCCAATTTGTACAACTTGAATATGGCCCACAATGGCCTGCATTTTAATTTCACATTATTTAAGGACGCTGCAGTAGCGTCAGGTGACCTGCTTATTTAAATTATGTAACAAAGCAACACACAGGTCTGAGTGGCCAGAGAGTCAGAAAGGAAGAATTCAAATAGAGATTGCTTTTTTTCACTTTTTAAGAGGAAGAGCTCTCAGATCGCCAGGAAGAATATTAAGGAAAGCAGTTAATATGTACTTAAAGGAATCGTAATGAACATGAACATATGTTGTTTTACCTAAATTTGATCAATTTATAAGTAAAAATGTCTTTATTCTTTCAGTTGGTTTTAACACACCATCTGGTTTAATTATTCCTTAGGTAGTACACTATAAAGATAATAGTAACAGTATTGCTAAGCCAATCAAAAAGAACGTTTCTGTTGTGATTTTTCAGAAAGGATGTTTCTCTTAAACTCACTGATGATGAGGTCAATGTAATAAGCTTTTGCATAAGTATTAGGTAACTGCCAGCTTTTAGCTGACGGGAGCTTAGGACTGTCTCCTCTACATTGACTCAAATCTTCTGTGCATTCAGAAAAATTTCGTTCCAATCTAAAGTACTCCTTTAAATTAGAGTGTCTGGCAAATTACAAAAATCCTTTCTAAGTATTTTAATAAAAGATACTGAAATAGTTTTAAAGTAGTTTAGAAGATACGAAGTCATTAAAAAAAATCTTATAGGATTGTCTGTTAAAAACCAATAACCTGCAGTTTATTAAAGTCATATTGATTAAAGAATCAGAATTCTAAAGTCAATCTCAATCCTCGTTTAAGCAAGGAAAGATATGCCAGCGAGACGTATTAAATCCACTTCTTTGATCAAATAGGCAAGTGAAATATTGAGTGTTCATTATTCAGTGTATGTAATACCAGAGGGAAGGTAGGGATTTAGGGATTCACTTCAACATTTTTGAGTTGAAAAGTAATTTCAAGCAGTTTTGCATAATCCCAATTTCAAAGAGTCCTACTGAAGTTCACCATGCAACTCCTGCCAACTTTCAGCTGAACCTCGTTATTGCTCTAGCTAAAAACTATCCAGTATTGATTATCTTTAAAACTATTATTCCAAAAACTGAATACTTTAACAAATTCTTACTGAAATGAATATTCTGTTATAATCCAAAAAATTCTATTGCCCCTGATGGGGTTTGAGAACTAAGGAATACAAAGAAATGAATTATTTTAATATTATATTTTAATGAAATAATAATGTTATATATTATATATAATATGTGTAATAATATAACTATTTTATATCTATATATAAATTAAATATTATACAATATAAATACATTATTATACATAAAGTAAGTACAAGACAGAATTTCTTCTGAAGGGATGCATAAAAAATGAATACTTTATGAAACATATACTAGGCTGAATTCAGCAAAAGAACATTTAAACACTGTAATACTGTAACATGCATAGTTGTACTCTTCAATGTACTACTACTGTTCTCATTCCCTGTTCCTGATTTCAGCTATGCACAAGAAAGAACATTAGGGGGTAGTAATGAATTAAGAGAGGAAAAAGTGGACTGAAGTCTTATCCATTATATTGAAAATAATTTAAATCACTTAATATAAAAAGGGTTTCTCAATTCTTATGCTGTCTCTTGCACCTGGATAAAATTGATGTCATAACACCGCTATTCTAAATTACACTAGTTAGTCGTGTCTTATGATCCAATAAGATAAAGGAGGGAAAACAACAGCTTTGCATCTCAGTGTCATTGCTAAATGAATTTAACAGAAATAATCTGATTTCAACTGCCTAGAAATCCCAATCAACCCAGGAAACTGAGAAGAAAACAGTGAAAGGATAGAAGGGCTTTTGGGACAAGTGCTATCTTTATGCTTTCCTAAATATCCATTTACAGCTACTACTGTGACTACAGGCCTGAATGACTTTTTGATGGAACCAAGTGCATTTGTTTTTATGCTTCAGAATAAACTAAACTACATACAGATGTAGCCCATAAGCTATGAAGATACCAGACAACTTTGGGTACTTGGATATATTTTATCAACACAAGAGGTGTTAAATAAGGATGGGGATTTCTCCCAGTATTCACTATAGTAACTTCTCAGAACAAGTACTTTACAATTGGACATATAATATTGATAAGAAAGAGAGATTAGAGCTGTAACTTAAAATGTGAACTTAGGATTCCTTAGTATTGAGTTCAAAGGAGTTAACACGTAAGAGATTTCAGGTGACGCAGACAACAATTCCATAAAGAATTCCACAAGTTCTAAGAACTTCTTTTCTGGATGATGATCAAAGAGCTTTCATTTTACTTCAAAAATTCATGAGGATAGTTAATAAGCACACAACACTGCACTTTCTCTAACTGTAGTTCATTCCTTTTCCATTATTTAAGTCTTCAATATCACTTGCTGAGGTTACACTTCATCCTGTACTCATATCTGCAGCATTTTTAAATGCAACACAAATACATTTATCTAGATATGTGCAATCCAAATATAATTGCTTTTTTGAGGCATTAGATATAAGGCATTCTTCAACATAATTTGAATGAAAGACAAAATATCCCAGACTTGTATCAAATTATGGTGAGGTTGAATCATTTGTTCTAAAACAGTTAAACCAGCCAAACAACAATTTCTACACACAGAGACTACTGCAACAGCTTTTCGATTTTATGTGTATAAGAAAATGATTAATGCTTTTCACTTAGTAGGAAACATCTGTTCTTCTAACTGCTATCTGGAAAGCAGGAGGAGAAGTAGCTGTTTAGAACAATCTTATCATTTTTTGTGACAAATGGTTTCAACTTTGGGAATAATTGCTGATGCCAGTAAGTTGTTAGAAAATCATTAGCAAAGCACTGAAATAAAATGTATGAAGGCTCAGAAAATTTTCAAATAATTATCAATGTGAAAAAGAACAAACAAATAAAAACTGTTCACACATATCAGCAGTTAAGAATACATAATCCTAAGAAAATTTTTCACTCACTGACATACTACTGTAGCTACATAACGTATCAAAAAATGTTGAAAAAGAGAGCTCTGGTATATTAAGAGAAAAGCAATCACTTTATCCCTTTCACTCTTTTTTCATTTAATTGCAAGTTTTAACAACATGAAAAAAAAAAAAAAAAAAAAGAGAACCTGAATTATGTTTTTTTTGCCAAAATTTAAGTGAAGAGATATATACATACATGAAAAATAAGAGATGTAGAGGGACTCAGTGAAGATTAAGCACTACCCTCTTATTTCCACTTCCATGTTGATCAAGGAAGTATTGATAGCTTTTCCAGTTTTAATAAATGTATTGTTCTTCTAAAAAGTGGTCAAATAAATGATTTTTTTACAGAGAATTTGACACAATATTTTCTAACAAAGCAACTATGCAATTACAAGACATTGATCTTGAGTTTGAACACACATGTACAGAAAGTGACATAATGTTTAATTATCTTAAAAAGACTTCTTTTGATTAAGACTACTGATGTGAGGTGTTAGAAGTACTAAACCATGCAACGCTCAAATGCACCAGTGCTGGATGCATCCCCATCTGATACCTTTTTCTAAGCAAGGTGTTCAATGCAGTAGTAAAAAAATAATAATAACAGAAAACAACTGTCCTGTCTAACAGCACCAGTCAGCTGAGCTTCAGACCAGGCCACCAGTCTGAGACAGCACCTGTGGCTCAGCTGGATGACCTCATTACAAGGAAACAAAGGAGCAGTCCTATTCATTCTAAGATCTCTGGCAGCCCTGGTACAGTTGACCTCCAAGTACTCCACTTTCAATCCCAAAGACAGCGGCAGATGGGAAACAGAAATAGCTTGAGATGACTTGGATCAAGTTTCTTTGAGCAAACTCAGAATAGTAAAGGCTTTTTATTTTCTTTTTGCCTACCACCTTCAGACTCACAATGATGACACTCATCCTATTTACTTGTCAACAGGATCTAGGATGTGTGTTAGCAGCAAAGCACACACACAACATTCAACTCATCCCCAAGCTAATTGTGAAACTGTGAACATAAACTTTGTCAAATGCACCTGCAGAAAGAGAAGCTGGTAAGAACCAAATTCCAGGAAGGCCAAAATAATGCTGGAAGCTTGACAGAAGTGCTCTGAAAAACAAACTTTATCTACAATCACTTCCATTTACAAATATGTTTGTGGTACAAAACAAGATGTATTCTCCTGAGATTCATGCAAGATTTGCTGGAACTTACCTGCATTTCAGGCTGGATTGGGCATAACAGATCCAGTCATTCATTATTTCATATTTGCAATGTATGCATAGAAGGAAGGGGAAATTGTGATTTTATAAGAAAATTAATCTCCAAATGGGACAAAACTCAAGAGCTCGTGTTCTGCAACAGAAAACAGTCATCAAGCAGTGAAAACTTGTACAAAATAAGCCCAGTACAAGCTTTCAAACTTAAGCCAGAGGAGAATACAGGGATGTCATCTGCACATGCAGAGATAAGATCAGGAAAGCCAAGGCATAGATGGAGCTGAACTTGGCAAGGAATGTAAAATATAACAAGGGGTTCTCCAGGTACCTAGGCAGGAGGAGACAGACCAACGAGAATGTCCTTCCTCTGATTAATGAGAATAGAGAACTGGTAGCCTCAGACACGGAAAAAGCTGTGGTGCTCAATAAGTGCTTTGCCTCAGTCTTCACTGGTGGCCAGGTTCCCTATGTCTGCCAGGACCCTGAACCTCCAGGTGTGGGTGACAGGATCGGATTCCATACCACTGTAACAGTGGAACAAGTCCAAGACCTCCTCATGTAACTGACCATATATAAGTGCATGGGGCTGGATGATACGCATCTTAGGGTTCTGAGAGAGATGATTGATATGGTTGCCGAGCAGCTCTCCATCATGTTGAAAAATCATGGTTATCAGGTGAAATCCCAGTTACTGGAAAAAGTAGTTCCATTTATAAGAAAGGGAGAAAGGATGACAACAGGCCAGTGACCCTCACCTCTGCAGATCCTCCTGGTTACTATGTCAAGGCACATATGAGACAAAGAGATGATCTGAGACAGCCAGCACAGCTTCACCAAGGGCAGATCTTGCCTGACCAATCCAGTAACCTTCTATGATGAAACAATAGCACCAATGGGCAGGGGAAGGGCAACAGATGCCAACTATCTGGACTCATGCAGAGCCTTGGATATGGTCCCTTACAACATCGTTCTCTCTAAACTGGAGAGGTAAGGATTTGGAAGATCAACTGTTTGATGGATTTTGAACTGGTTGGCTGGTTGTAGCTAAAGGCCCGTAATCAATGGTTCTGTGACTGGGTGGAGACCAGTCATAAGTGGTAAGCCCCAGGGATCAGTCTTGGGACCGGTGCTCGTCAATTCCACTGCCTGTGTCAGTGATAAAGATGTTGAGTACACCCTCAGAAAGTTTGCAGATGACATCAAGCTGAGTGGTGCAGTCAATATGTTACAGGGAAGGGAAACCATCCAGAGGGACCCGGACAGGCAGGAGAAGTAGACCCATGTTAACCTAACGAGGTTCAACAAGGCCAAGAGCAAGATGCTGCACTTGGGCTGGGGCAATCCCAGGTACTTACACAGACTGAGGGAATAACTCCAGCAGAGCAGCCCTGCAGAGAAAGTTTTAGAGGTCCCAGCAAACAAGAAGCTGGACATAAGTCAGCAGTGTGCGTTTGCAGCCTGGAGGGCCAACTATATCCCTAGGCTGCATTAAAAAAGGGGTGGACAAGACAGAGAGGGAGGCAACTGTCCCCCTCTACTCAGCTCTTGTGAGGCCCCATTTAGAGTACACTGGAGCCTGGAGCCCCCAGCAGAAGAAAGATGAAGAACCCCTGGAACAGGTCCAGAGGAGGGCATTTAAAATGATCAGAGGGCTGGAGCATCTCTCCTGTGAGGAAAGGTTGAGGGAACCGGGCTTGTTTAGCTTGGAGAAGAGAAGGCTCCAGAGAGACCTCATTCCAGTGGCCTTCTAGTACTTGAAGGGAGTGTATAGACAGGAGGAGGAATGACTGTTTATACAGGTTGCCAGAGATAGTTTAAAACCATTCCTGCTTGTCCTAAGACAGGAGATTCAGGTTACATGTTAGGAAGAAGTCTTTCACTCAGAGGGCAATGATGCCCTGAAACAGGCTGCTCAGAGAGGTTATAAATGCCCCAGTGCCTAGAGGTATTCAAGGCAAGGCTGGATGCAGCATGGTCTAGTGGCGGGCAACCCTGTCCATGGAAGGAAGGTTGAAACTAGATGATCTTTGAGGTCCTTTTTCAACCCACACCATTCTATGGTGATTCAAAGGCCTACACTGGTCTATCATGGAATCACAGAATCACCAAGGTTGGAAAATACCTACACGATCATCCAGTCCAACCATCCACCTATCACCAATCATACTAAGCCAACTTGGTGTCATCTGCAAATTTACTGAGGGTGCACTCAGTGCCCTCTTCCACATCATCACTAAAGATACCGAAGACAACAGGCCCTAGTACCAACCCCTGGGGAACAGGAATTTAACTCCATTCACTACTACTCTCTGTGGCCAGCCCTCCAGCCAGTTCCTTACCCAGCAAAGAGTGTACGTGTCCAAGCCAGCTTCTGGAGGACAATACTGTGGGAAACAATACCAAAGTCTCCACTGAACTGTAGGTAGACTACATCAACAGCCTTTCCCTCATCCACCCAACAGGGCAACAGATCATAGGAGATCAGGTTGGTCAAGCAGGACCAGCTCTCCATGAATCCATGCTGTCTAGGCTTGATCTCCCAGTTGTCCCACACATGCTGTGTGATCTCCCTTAAGACAATCAGCTCCATCATAAGTAATAATATAATAATATATATAATAGGTAATTTCTCATGGCATCACCATTTCAAGACAGATGTTATGTTTGCCATTCTTGGCAATGAAGCAAAAGATGTTAAAACAGTATTAGCAACATTCTGATATTAATTCCCCACAAGATTAGTGGAATAAAATACAAATGCAATTTATTAAGATTAATTTATTCTGAAGTTTTTCTCTTGCACAGAAGAAAGGAAAGACTCCAATAAACTTATTGAGCTATTTATTCTATAGAAGAGACGGATATGTTTGTTGGCAGTGTTTTATGAACCTGAAAGGTAATGGGGCCCATAAAACTCCTTGACACTTGTTTCTGAGCTTCACAAATTCAGAGTGTATACTTGACATGCCAAAAGAAACTACTTTATTTTGTCTGATTCATCATAACAGCCAAGCATACCGCTCACAAAAATTTCCAAGAATCTATCCACTTCTCTTTAAAAATATATTAATTTTCTTGATACAATGTCTGTCATTAAATGACAAAATAACAGCTGCATTATGCCTGTCCTGCAAAACAAACAAAAACAGCATATCAAAACTGCTGTTTTCCAGTGTTATCAAAAACATATATAGGAAATGCATCTACATTTAGAAGCCTATTGTTACTCTAAAATCAATATTGTTCACGGAAAGCTGCATAAATACGTTTTTATTTGTACTGAAACTAGTTGAGCAATGAAAGAAAAAATATCTGCTACAAAATAAGGTTTCTGCTGTGTATAGGCTTATTCTAAATGCAGTCAGAATCACTGTGTAAAGTGACATTTTGGGAAAAAAAATATCCTGTATTTGCAGATACTACATGAAAATGCTTACACAGTTCATCATATTGAACAGAAAACCAAAGCACATTTTAAGAGTTATATTCCAATCCCACCTTTAGTATTGTAGCTTTTTTTTTTTTTAATATTCTTTTATATTTAATTAGGCGAATTTTGGCAGATATTTTGATCTTCTGCCTGCACAGATTTCACTTGTGGAAGCTATTCTTCCTTTGTTAGCTTCACTGGTTTAGACACTCATGCAAATCTCCAATGTATTGCTTCATCATTAGTTATTTTAAATCAAAGTTCAAGGGAAAAACAAACAAACACTTTTTTCACCATTAATTCTTGTTCGTTATCTGCAATTGATTTAAAAGGCATTTTTTCATCCACTTACACACAATAAATCATTCCTCATCTTGTGTATTTAAGCCAGTTCAAAATGTTTGTTTTCAGGAAACAAGCTTTATGGTCATTTTCCCAAAATAATATCAACTGATAGATTAAGCAATTTTTTAAATACATTAAGCAACATTTTTTTCTTTCTGTCTGAGTACAGTTCCAAAAACAGCTACTTTCAATTTAAAAGAAAGTTGTATTTGTGGCAACAAAAAAAACCAAAACGTATTTCAGAGAACTAGAAGTTGTAACCTCCTGATTATCCACTAGAAGTAGATAAACCTCTTGGCTGAGATTCTAACAGTGTCACAGTATGTGTGTGGGACAACTGGAATAATTAGTCAAATAAACAGTAAAAAAAATCTCTTTTTCCAGCCTCAGCTACAGTACTGTTGGGGAATTACGTTTTTTATTATTTTCAACAGCTTTAATTCCTCCACTAAGCCAGTTCCTGTGTTATGCAAGCATGGAATTGGAAGTTCTATCTTTAAATAAGTGAGGTTTCTCACAAGCAGTAATGTTTCAAATCCAGGTGCCTCTGCAAAAGGCAATAGAGCAACAAGGCTGGACACACAAACCACTACCTCAAAGCCATCTCTGAACTCAACTCTTAACTTTCTTTAGAGGATTTGCAGCCACAAATGAATCCAATGCCCTATAAATCAATAAAGCTCTTTACCTTATAGGACTGGAAAGAACTGCTGTTTCAAGCGTTCGCATACGATATTGCAAAAAAGAGCCATCAATGAAAAAATTACACATATT
Organism: Oreortyx pictus; assembly: GCA_036925125.1. Taxonomy (NCBI): domain Eukaryota; kingdom Metazoa; phylum Chordata; class Aves; order Galliformes; family Odontophoridae; genus Oreortyx; species Oreortyx pictus. Next base: position 169,805,376 of record JAUPFR010000001.1, read on the forward strand.
TACCGACCAAAATATTCCTAAGTAAAAGAACGTTACTCATATCTTGTCTGGAATCTTTGAGACTAGTAAACCAATATGATAACTTCATTTCAAATGACGCAAAACTAAAATTGATGTTCCAGATTATGATGTAACTTAATAGTATTCACATTCACATGTTTATACACTAATCCATCCTGAGATGAAGGTAAGAGGAAAAAGCAATGAACACAAGCATAAGTGTGAAGTCCCATGCTTTCATTTCATAAGGACAGGTTTTCCTCAACACAGTTTTGTCTATCACACAGCTCTTCTTGATTTGAAAAAGCACTCTGTTGATAATGTTTCTTTGAAAGTCAATGTCAGGAAATTAAAATCTACACTGCAGTTCTTTTCAACCTCTCAACAGTAAGATTAACAGTTTTATTTCCTCTCTTCCTTCTTTAAACACATTTTTCCTCTTCTGAGGCTTCCATTTTTCCTTCCTTAAAAAAAAAAAAATAATCTTGTGGTTATTTTCCTGAAGGAGAGAGATAAACTGATAAATTTAGAAATCTGGGAAATAAATCCATATTTTGGAAGTTAAGTTCAAATGCAGTGCTACATCCTAAGAATAAATATACGCATTTGTACAAATACATACAGTTTTCAAAATGACTTGAGTAAAACAAAAAGCAAAATAAGAACATAACATACGTTGAAAGCAAACATCAGAACCACTACTTCTAGACTTTAAGGAAGAGGTCTGAAATTTTCATTCCGTGTTTTATGTGACCAACCAAAAATTACCTTTTCCAGATCTCTTCCAAACAAAGACCACAGTTTTTTTTTTTATATTTCTGCTACCTATCTGAAAGAGAGCTATTTCACAGCTGGAAAAACGTGTAACGTCCAGCCAAAACATAGGTCATCTTTTGTCACACAAAATATACATCACTTGAATAATACTAAAAAGTATTTAAAATTTTGATGTTTCAACCATGACAAATAACACAATCACCATCTAACACAGTTCTCCGACATTTTGGTCACGGAAGAATGACATGATAGAATACTGCCTCAAGCATGCCGGTCTACTGTACCTCCATAAAATGCAATATTGGTTTTACTGCCTGAGAAATGCTCTACCTCTCTTCCCATTGGTGAGAAAAGGGAAAATAAAAAGTGTTTGCTCAACTCCTCTGCATTGAAAGTGGAAGCATGTTTTTCCTCAGCAGCTCATTTCTGTTGTTTTAAAGTTCTTTTAACTTAATTTACAATCATGGAAGAAAAAATATCTACTGTTGTGTGCATATTCTTCACACTGCCAGTTCACTAAGTTCTAGTAACAAACATAGATGCAAAATGATCAGAGTTTATAATTGGGCCCAGAGAATATGATACATGCGGAAGAAAAACAATCAAGTGCAATTCTTAAACCTCTGCAGGGCAAGCAGTCGGGAAGAAAAGCCTCTACACATAAATCAAGTTAATTTGTTTGAGAAGTCACTAGCAAGTCAACATGATTCACATGGCTGTACTTGTCAGACTTAGTAATAGACAAAGCACTTCAGAAAGCAGCAAGACGAATAGGAGGGCCAATTCACCCGACCTCCGTTAAGAAAAATAAAGCAAACTGAAAAATGTAGAAAAATTATTACTGAAACTCTGTAACAACACAGAGCACTAAATTCCAAAAGAAGCACTCAGGAAGGAAATGGACATCAGTTGTCACAAGCAGCAAAAAGAAAGGCTGTGAAATATACTGAGAATGAACTCTATTAAGATAAGATAACATATGAAATATCAGCTTGATTTTGCAGATTTGGTCTGTGAGAGAGATAAAAAAGAAAAAATTCAGAGGCTTGACATAAATGAGGAAAGTAGCTGCTTCATTCTGTTCTGTATGTTATATTAAGACCTCAAGAGGAAAAGACTATTTTCACACTGCAGAAATGAGGATTCTGAAGCACATCCCTTTCCTCTATATACAGATAAATTATCTGAGAAAACATTAAGCAATGATTCTTAGTGTAACATATGCTCAATATGATATCAGTCTCATAAAGTCAGTGTAATATTTCTGCCAAAGAATATGCTGGCTTACCTATATTCCTGTCAAATGTCAAAATAGAAACAGATAAGGATTAAGCTGTTTCACAGAAATTGCTTTTGAAATGCCACCAACTAAGTATTATAAATTGTTTTCAAGCTAATTCTTTGGAAATGTATCTGAAATACCTCAAGTCCATTTATTGTAATTACAAGTGGCAGTTCATGCAACTTGTTATCACCCTGAGAGTTTGCAGAAGCACTTCACAAAACTTCACAAACATCACAAAAATTTCATATAGCAACAATACCTGTTAAATGGTCTCTTCAGAAAGGCATTCTCAGTAAGATTATATTAAAAATAATGACATTTACAGATAGGATTAAGGTAGGAATCTCTAGCTATACAGAAAGCACACAGTTCTGCCCAGCTGTTAGACAAAAAAGATCCATGAACCACCTAAAGAGAAGATATATACCATGGACAAAATGTAAAAAGTAGTAATGTATTCCTTGAATGGTACAGACAAAAGAATGAAGCACAGTAAAAAACAAACCTCTTAAGACAAAAAAAAAAAAAAAAAAAAAAACAACCTATAGAACTGACATTTGCATAGAATTGGAGGAACTGTTTCAGTACAGGCCAACACTCTAACAAGCATCATGTAGATAACATTTTTTTTTTCAAAAATAGTTTCTATTTTCCCAGTAGGATAAATAAGTTACTTTGGAAGGGTCCTTCAGAGATCAGCTAGTACAACTGCCTGACCACTTCAGGACTAACCAAGAGTTAAAGGATTTTATTCCTAGTTCTTCCCTGCAGCTTCCTATATGTGTATATACATATATACATACACATACCATTAATCCCTAAACTTCTTAGCTAATTCACTAGAGCAGGTGACTTAAATGAGTTCATCACACTAAAATTTCGCATGGTGCAGAAATGTTTAATGACGCTTCATACAGAACGTGCCAAGAAAATGAGGAAAACACAACAGTGAAGTTAATAAACTTTGGTACACTCATCTAAAATTCACCTAGTTTCCAGCTTTGAGGGAAAGACAGCATTTTTAGAGTATGTAGAATGTGAAAATACTAGCAATAAAACCAGAGCATTGACAGTAAGACAAAACACATTGCAATTCATGATACAAGCTGTTCGCAAAGATGTCTTCAGAAGATCCCAGTTGTGTATGCCAACCACATCTCTCAATTTATACAAGCTCTTTGCTGCAATAGTTCAGTATCTTGACCTACACTCTTAATGAATCTTTACCACAAGCCTATTTTGCCACACTTTTTCTTCCCTTTCTTACCTACAGAAATATTGAGACGTTTAGTTAAAATTAAGCATTTATACATTAAGCATCTAAAGATGCTTTCACAAAGGGAAGGATTCTCCTGATAACACACGTTTAAATTGTTCCAGCTGCATTACAGCCCACAAAACTAAACACAATGCAGCTTGAGGCAAACTGCACTACAGAAAGGTATCTAAAGCAGGTTGCATGTCTTGCACAGTAAATTATCGTAATTTCCATTGAATTTAAAAGGAGATTATGATAAATGCAAATGACTGTACTGCAAAAATCCCAATTAAGATCAACTGTACTCAGAAAGTACTAAATGTGTTTGCCATGTCTTTTCACCCAACCAGAAAAAGTTTGTTTTTTCTATTTACAACAGATAACCTAACAGGAAAACATCCACACAATTATTTTTGTTGTCTTAAAAGGATTGCTATCCTCAGTATTAAGATATATAAATACATGCTAGGCCTAAAGCTTTTTGGGAAATGATTTCAGGGAAACTACCATCTTTAAATAACATTTAATTAGAACAATTTCTAAAACCTCTTGCTTTTATTTTATATATTGAAGGATTTTGTATTTTTATTTTTAATACATATACATTCATAAATACTTATACACTTACTCATCTTGAAATTATTCTTGAGGTGAATGTTCAATAAAGTACTGCTGAGAACATATTGAAGAAAGCTCTAGAACAGCTTTCTGATATTTTTCAATAAAATGATTTAAGATTAACTCAGATTACTGTATTAGCTCAATTCAGAAAATAATTTTACATTTTTATGTTTCAAATCTATACCCAGAAGAGAACTCATTCAGTAACACCAGAGAATGCCAGTAGCATATAACTTTTCACAATATCATATTTAGTTTAGTTTGAAGAAAGATAAGAAGTGTCAGAAATCGCTGGTCACTATTACACTTCTGTCAGCAAATTAATCTGTCAAAGAAAAATGCAGAAGCTTAGCTTAGACTCGCATCCACCATTTGACTAAGCTGCCACTCTGCAGTGGTAGAGTTCAATGTAAAAATAAATATTCCACAAAAAGGAGTACAGAAAACTGAGAGTTTTACATATGATGCAGGTGTTTGGCAATAACAGTATGTCATTTTGTCAGAGTATCATCTCAGAATTCGTTTGTCAATATCGGAGTCCTGAGACAATCCTAAGATCAAAGGTAAAAGCCATCATAAATTACACTGATTAACAAGAATACAATTCCCTTCTACATTTTGATAGATAGAATTCGGAAATACAATTTTTGCTTGCTTATTTTTCCCCATACCTAGTAATTTCTTCTTCCTGTAAGAATTAAGAACCTCTCTCCTCAATGATACAGCTTTTCTTAGCTAAAATAACCAGAAGAGTCTACCCCTGTGCTCTAATACAACTGGTCGCTATGATTCTGTTTTGTAATGGAAGAAAATCAGGGATCAGTTCAACCAACAGAAATTGCAATTCGAATTATTACCAGCCTCTTCAGCATTCTGCTCCGGGCTTTCACTCAGCCTCAGCTAAACAAAATACAAACAAAACATATCTGTTAACAGCACTCAGAAATTAACCTCCACACAAAACAAACGGACTAAAGACAAAGGCAGCCCCCATTCCGAACCATTAGAACACTAAAAAGAACAATTGGATCATATATCAAATTCCTATTTCCAGTCACAAAGACAGAAGAAAGCTTTATTTTGCCAGGTATGTTATCCTGAAAGCATCCCAACCTACTACCACACTTCTTGGAAAAGCAGGAGTTCCCATTGCTGGAAAGCAAGGAGGAAATGGCCTAAAGCTGCATAGCAGGAAATACAGGTTGGATGTTAAGAAAAATTTCCTTATTAACGTCCTGGGCTACAGGCTCTTAAAGAAATACCGGAGGATGCAAAACCCAAGATGATGTTGAATAACTAACTAATTCCCACTCAAGAAATAACCTATTACATCCCTCTCCCCAGAGTTACACAAGATACTTGGCTGAGGGCAATCAAGTGTTTGAAGAAAGGTGACAAAAAAACCAGCCTACCCAAAGCCTGAAGTAGGATAGGTCACAAAGACTTAGGAAGATCAGTAGGTCATCATATGAAAACAAAATTATACATGATTATGTCTGCAATTCCTATGTTTTAGCCAGTCTACACATTTAAAAATATGCACGAAATCTTTGAAATAAATGTCAACAGCAAAAACACTGGAAAATGCATATACTTCATGTAGTTCATTGTTTACAGAATTGTCACCACAGAAGATTTATGTTAGCCCTGCAAGTATCACCAAAGAGACGACTTCTCAAAAATTCAACAGTATGTAGTTCTGCTGTTTGTCTGTACAAAAAGCAGTGTAACTTCCTTTTAAGCAGACCCAAAATAACCAATTCCATTTAACATCAGAATAATACATCTGGTCAAATATAAACCTAAGCATGAAAACATTCTGTTCTGAGTTTCGCAAGAAATAATGAAACTAGAAAGATTATGGTCAATCAACCCTATCTAGATCTGTCCTTGCCTTTTACAATACTGTCCATAGTTCAATATGCAAAAGCATTTTTGTGTTAATGACAACATTCAAGACGCACCTATAATGTCTCTTAGTTTATAATATTGTCCCTCAGCATCAGAGGTGGATGTTGGTTGTATTGCATGCAGCAGAGGTCAGAGCAAAGGGGCTCTACCACACACTCCCAATACTATACTGTTTTCACAGCATATGCTATGAGATTTTGGGATCTCTCCTACAACCCTGCTGGAGGACATGGAGAACCCTATGACATAAATTTAATTGAAAATGTTCATTTCTTCCGAGCGTCCCCATCCTTCTCTGCTATACACTATATCTATCACTTGTGGTATATTTGCAACTTGTACAGTGATTACTCACACTTAAAGGGTTGAATTCAACATTAAAGGCAGAAAAATTTATTCCTTATGTTGATACCCATGAGTTCTATGGAAAAATCATCTGGACAAATGACAACAGAATGGGTAAGGCAATCCCTCATCAGCTCACTATTTCACAATGACAAACAGTAGTGCTGTAGAGGCCACTAAATTTAAAGTGCTTTTTTCTTTTTTTAAATAATCTTCTGAAAAAGGCGTAGCAGAGATATTACACAACCAAACAACTTTAATATCTTGGCTTTGGAAAAAATACAAGCACAGTAATTCTTGCAGAAAACCTAATAAAACTACAGAGCAGTCAGAAAAAAAATAGTAAATTCATACATCTGTAAAAAAAAAAAAATTGTATGTATGACATAAGATCAGCAATGGGAGCTGCAGTCCTTCATTCAGTGGAGACCGGTTCATGTAAAATGCAAACAAGTAGTGACCACGTATCATCCAGCAACTGCTCACTAGCCTACAGATGATGCAGAAGTGCCTGTTTGAGAAGTGTCCAGCTGACAGCCACTGCCTATGTTCATCCCTGAGAGCAGTATCAAACAGTGTAAGGAAAACATAAGACCTGTAGACTATAATAACCTCAGCTTTCCAGACTAAGTAATTACAGAACAGTATAATGAAAAGGTATTTCTCAAGCAAGCAACGTCCAACAACGTAACAACAGAACATCAAATGTAGGTGGGATCAATGTAATATTTTTAATAAGAACTATCCATATTTTTCATAGTACCAAGCCAAGTCTTTCAATTGCTTTTTTATTTTATTAATCATGCTTCTGATGAGTGAACAAACTCCTCGGTAGTCACATAAGTGAACTTTGTGTATTAACAGCCTAATTTATCACTTTAGTGTACTCAACAGCCTTCTCCTGCCGAGAATCTACCAAATGTTTAGAGGGAGAATATTACATTATATTTATCACTATAGCAACTAACCTAATTGATCTGATGCAGGTTTCTCTTCCACCATAGGATGGAGCCACTATCCCTATGTATAATCTAAACATTTAAGAAATAAAAAAAGTTATCTGCTCATCATTTTACCATGACAAAAATAATATAACTGTGCTTTGAAAACTAAAGTATAAAGGAAATCTAACAGCTTGAACATATGCATTCAGAACAGGCTTCATAGTATCTGTTTAGCTGTAAATTGCAACTCAGAACATAAGCAGATGCTTTTAGTAAACAACAGGGACGGCCACTGAACAATAAAAATATTTCCAGAAACAAAGATACATAAAGTAACTAGGAGAAAGGAAAGAAATATTCATATGACTAATTCAGGAATAAGTTTTGTCAGACTAGTATATTCAAAATTAAAATAAGGACAGCAGCTCAGAAGTTTTACATTTTTTCTCCTCCAAAACACTGTAAAGAAAAGTAATTTTTTTTTGAGGTGCAAAATTTGATGCAATTGATACAGTGAGAGAAAAACAGATGAGGTTCATGTTTTTTTTCCCCCACATAAAGCAGGATTATGTAAGAGATATAAGTAACCAAACTGCAATTTAGCTGAATATGAGGTTTCTAAAGAAATACAAAACTCCTTAGATAGTCAAGTTCTTTTACTTAAAAAAAAAAAAAAAATTAAAAAAAGTACAAGACTCTTCCTCTTAAAAAGAAATCTTCCTCCCCACTGCAATCCTGCTTTTCCTCAAAATAAATAAATAAGGCAGCTAAAAGATAAATTCCCGGTGATCTTAAAAAGAATTCATAAATTTTGCAGTACTTTACTTAGAACTAGCTGCTTTCCCCCCCTCTCCCCCCCCCTTGATTTTTAGACGTCTTCAGCCTTTACACATAGAAAAGGCATTTCTGAAATTCTGCAAATACTACAGCTAGATGAAGTATACGTGGTGCTTCATTAACATTTGGAATTGCAGTTGTCAAATCAGTGAAACGTTGCATAAACAGTGGAGTGTTTTGACACTGCATATTTTAGGCTGCGTGGTGTTTTTCAGCACTATACGGCACGAAGAGCGTAGTACATGCTTGAGGAATATTACTGACACTGAGTGAGAGAAGTAATTAGAAACTGGTCATTTAAACACATCAGAAATAGTCTTCCTACTAGTTAACAATTACATCTATCAGCAAGCAATGCCAGTAATAGAGATTTAACAACTCAAGTGAAAGACTTTACACCTTAAAAACAAAACAACACCAAACCTCTCAATGTTGAGAAGAAATATTTTTAAGAAGTTTACAATCAATGCTTTCTGAGGGTATGCTGATAGAAGATAAACTCACAGAAGAATTTGTGTCATTTCATACAACGCCTAGAATCCCCCAGATTTCTAAGACAAACCACTAAATTCCTTAATAATTCCCTCTACACTTGAACTATTATTCTCAAACATGCTCTACTGATGCACTTCTCTCTTAGTATACTAATTCCTGTAAATCTCAAGTGTTGTCAAGTATACCCTGCATATTAGCACACTGAATATGGGAATATGGCACTATGTACAAAATGAAATTACTCAGAAGAGTGGCCTGTTTTATACGATTTTTTAATGAGAAGCGCAATGCAAAATGTATTAAACTATAAGAAGTCATTACAAAATATGCTATTATTTTTAGAATAAGCTTCGTCTCACTCTTGTCAGTGCACCATCCTTGTAACATACAAAGTAAATTAAAGGTTTTCTTATCCAATTAATATATTTTTTTCAGGAAAAAAAAAGAAAAAAACATATCAGAATTGGAGAATGTGATACAGTTCGAGAGACTAGAACAGAGAGTTAAGAAACGCAGCAGGAATGCTCCTGAAAACAGGAATCCATTTCTTATTCATCGCAACCTCCACCTATCACAGTCCAACAAGATGAGCTTAGAGCAGTCTTTCATTTTACAGCTAAGGAACAGAACACACTCTACGATTAAATTACAGGGCACACTCATCTTGTGAAAATACAGTGTGAATGCATTCTAGCAAAGTTGTGCAGGCCCCTCCCAACAACTTACTGTTTTCTTTGTTGTTAATTGCTGCATAGGAATTTTGTTTGTTTGCTTCTATCCTTCCAGTTGAAAAATTCACACCCTGGTATGATGGACAAACATGCATTCCCCAAAAGAACAGGCAGAAATAATAGTTATATTGCAAAACTGCTTGAAAAGTACACTTGCTAAGAGCACAGAACTGAAACAAGAAAAAATTAAGACCTTCAAAAGTATTGATATTCCAGCCATTTGATTCTTGGAGATTTATCTCTTAAATGAGCATGATTAATGGACAGTCTACCAAACCTGAAAAAGAACATGCAACACTCTACCAACAATCCCATGAAGTGGCTCTAAAACCAATAACAAGGGCTCACTAAACTGCTGAGCATGTGCTTTAGAGGTTTCCTGGCTTGTTCCAGTGCAATTTCACAGTCAGAGAACCACACACGATCCAAGAGATGTTGAGGAACCTGTCGCTTGACTAAGTACATGCTTCCAATAGGAGTTAACATAAGCAAAACTGCACCCATTGATGAAAAGTAAAGTAGTGGAGTACGTATGCTGAGGGAGCAGTGGGTAATGTCTGCTAACAGTGAACCGGTACCAGATCACAGTTACTGAAATAGAAAAGTTAGCTCCTAAGATGCAATAAATGCTTGTGTTTAGAGTAGACATGCCGTATCTGCAATCTAAGGACACATCACGCTCCCAAGAAATAGCAGTATCAAAGTGTTACTCTACCTGCTTTATCACGAGAGTCAAGACGTGAGGCTAACTATGGACAACCCCCACATCTGCCAGCCTCACACCCTGGCCTTCACCTGAAGCGTTACCTGAAGATTTACATCCAGGAAAAGCACCAGGACAAACATGTACTTACTGCAGTAAGCGATAAGGAGACTAGCCAGGATCATGATAGCCCAGAAAGTTGAAGACATGCTTGGCAAGGCGTTGGCATCTTTCCTACTGCTTCTCCTGGGAGATGGAGCCATTGAAGCCACTTCCCCAGAAGGGGACAAAGTCAGACAGGTTCACCAGCCAGCTCTCCCCTGGACCGACGGCCTTTCTCCATACGTAATCCCAAAGGCAAGCATGCTCCACAGCCCCGCGCTCCTCAGCAGCGGCACACTCCTGCGGCAGGACGCATCTTCCAGCTGGAAAGCTCAGAAGCCTCTAAGGCGTGCGGGACCTCGCTGCGGCAGCAGCAGGCAGCCTTCCTCCTGCCGCCGTGCTGAGGTTCACCAGCGTTGGCGCGTCCTATAGGGAGCTCGGACGCCTGGCGCGATGCTGAGCTTTGAAGACGTCCCGCAAACGAGCCTTTTTTCTCCCCCTCCCTCCCTCCTTTTTCAGCGTGCCCTAAGTTGTCCCGTTCTCTCCCCGCTTTCCTCTCCCCTCCCCCAGGACAGGGGATCTCCTCAGACACGGACCGTGGCCGAGGCGGTGCCAGCGGCGGGGCGGCCTCTCCCGCCCCCCGCCCTCCGCGCTAGGGCGCCCGCCGCCTGACGGCGCAACGCCGCATGGCCGCCGCGGGGCCGGGGCACCTGGGAGCCGGCCGCTGCCTGCCGGCCGGGCAGCGCCGCGAAGGGGAGAGCGCGATGCCGCCGAGGAGAAGGGGAGGGTGGAGGTGCCCGCCAGCGGCCGGGGACGGAGACAGAGGGGCAAGACGGTCCGGTCCGCCGAGCAAAGCGGCGCTCCGCGGCGAGTCCAGCCTGGTCCCCTTCCCGGCCGGTCCCGCGGATGAGCAGCGAGCGGGATACTTCGCGCGGGTCGGTAGCAATAATGTAGACGGCCTCCGCTCCGCAGCTCCGCTTATAATCTCTGCAGCAAGAGCAGCGCCGGCCCTTCGAGTAAAAAAAAAAAAAAAAAAAAAAAAAAAAGGAGGAGGAAGAGGAGGAGGGGGGACGGTGGTCACGCCCACAGGTGAACAGCTCACGGAGCGGCCCTTCTCCCGGTGCCGTACCACCTGCGCGCAGCCGCGATCTCGCAAGGCCGGGCCGCTCCACCTCTGCTCGCCGCCGCCTCCGCTGGGAGCGCGGTGCGGGGACCGCTGGCGGTGGGGACGGCGGGAGGGGAGGAGGCAGCGCTCGGCCGGAGCTCCCCGGAGCATCCGAGACGGCGTTTGCACAGGAAGGGAGGGGGACTGGGGCCTCTTCCTGCCCCCTCACCTGCGCGGCTCGACATCTGTGGTCACGGAAACATTTATAGAATCGTTAATGTTGGAAAGACCAGTAAGATCGTTTAGTCCATCCCCATGGCTGTAACCAGTCTAGAGCATTTCCCTCAGTGTGTCGTCATCTGCCCTTCTCTTGAAAACCTTCAGGGACAGTGACTCCATCACCTCCCCAGGCAGTCTGTGTGCCTCGTCATACGTTCTGAGGATATTTTTTTCCTAATACCTAACCTGAACCTCCCCTAGTGCAACTTAATGGCGTTACCTCTCCCTATCACTCTTTACCTGAGAGAAGAGGGCTGCCCACACCTCGCCACAGCTTCTTTCCAGGAAGCTGTAGAGAGCGATAATAATCATTGCTTTTTATTTTATTTTTTTTCCCTGGGTCTCCCCCATACTGAACAATCCCAGCTCCCTCAGTTGCTCCCCATAAGACTTGTGTTCCAGACCCCTGACAGCTTCGCTGCCCTCCCCTGGACAAGTTTCGGGGCCTCAATGCCTTGTAGTCTCCTCCTGTAGTCATATGTGGTCCTTATGGGGCATGTGGTTTCTTGTCACTGAAGATGCAGGGATGCATTGGTGTGGAACTCTGCTTAGGGACTCCAGTTCACCTATGTTAAGTTAGACTTCAGGGTAATTAAAAAAAGCTCTGTATGTTAAGAGAGCCCAAATAGTCGAGCTTTTCAATTTGAAGTCTTCATGGCAATGTCCTCAACATTTGAAGTTCTGTACAACGTGGTCGTGCCCTGGGTACAGGCAAGGTTAGCAAACGAGAAGACGAGCATGGTCACAAAATATCACAATTGTATTCTCTTGTATTTTTTTAGTACCACTGAACTTGTTTAGGTGCTTGGAACTAAATTCTGTTTTACATCATGAAAGCATTGTCATTGTCGTCTCCAAATTTCCAGTCTGATTTTCAACCACAGTTATCTGCATCCTTAACTATTAGGGCAGTAGGTTTATGTGTTCAAGTACAGTGCACAGAGATGAAGCTATCACTTTGATATACATATGCACAGCATCCCCTACCAGGATCTGGCTTTCCCTTGCTTAACAGTGGGAAATTATCTATATTACAGTTAAAAATCAGAATGTATTGTGACAAGCTTTATTCTCCACCCCCAGATCATTTCAAAAAGCTTTTTTATTATTTTGCGTTTAGAGACTAAATCTATGTAACACCTTCTATCCCTCACTTAGACACCAGATTCCTTTGTAAGTCAATATAAATTCCATGCCTCCCTTGGTATCCTGAAGTATTAGTTCAATTTGATGTTATAAAGTACTACTGCATAATGAGTTTTTTTTAAAGAATTGGACTTTCAAATTTCCTATTCTCAGAACAAATGTAAATAAGTATTAGGCAACAAAAATACCCCAGCATGATGTGCTACTGTTCATTGCAATTTCAGGACTAACATGTAAATTAAGCTATTTTCTGTATATATGGAAAGAAAATTGATTTCCATTACACCTGCATATATTCAGCATACTGTTGAATTATATATTTTAACTATTAGTAGAAGGAGAAAAAGCATGAGTAGCTTGATAACAGATATATGGCATGACATATAAATTAATAAACTTTAAAGCCATGAGGAATAGCTGAAGCTTTATATAGGCTGCTATACCTTTCAGTGTAGTCCATAGAATTTTATAAAGCAAATCTTATAGTTTACCCATTAGGCTGTGGTTATACGAGGGAATTTCCCTTGGAAATACATCCAGTTTTAACTCTGAGGAGTGGGAATCATGATTACTGTTCAACTAAATAAAGCCTGAAGCCTTGCAGAAATGAAAGTATTGCTTTGCTAGTTCTGAAAATTGACATTGCTCACTTGAGACCAGGCTAACTCTGCTGGCTGAGAACTACTCAGCTACTCCGAAGGTAAGGTGCCACTCACTGAGAAAAGAATTACTGAGATGGGGTCTTTGTTGCTATCCACGTAACAGTTTTTTGTGAGGCATATTACTTTCTGGTTTGTTTGTCAAAGAGAAGCCTTAAAATTCCTTAAAAATAGCTACGTCACTGTTGTTACGAAGGTAGATGTTTTGGGCTCAAGTAATGGTCTGGCTGTTCTGCTATGTCTTGTATTGAGAAGTAAGTCATCTTAGAGTGACATTACTCATAGTCTGAAATTCTACTTGGTGAAACAGTGGCAGGATGTGATCTTAAATTAATGTGTTTGTATCCTTCTTGATACATCTCCACCCATGGTCATTTTTAAGGAAACTGTGTTATGCCTGGTGCCTCTAATACTTACCTTTTCCTCCAAGGAATTCACAGTATTCAGACCTTTGAATGTGCAGAGATGTAGAAACAATGATTAAAACAGTAGACAGATGTCTGAAACCAAATATACCTTGAATAAGAGAACAGAAACCCACAATAAAGACTGTATATCAAAGCTTGTCAGAAATCAGATTTATTCCCCTACAATCAGGGACACAGATCTCTTCTTCTGCCATTGCTGTTGGCAGAGTTAGTATCTAAAAGGAAATTAAAATAATAGTTATGCTATTTATTAAGATAGGGTGTGCCATTGCTCTGACTGAAATTGCAAGCAAAATGTTTCTATTGACTTGAAACAGCCATAGTTTGAAGTCTGTTGTATATGCTGTATATATGTGTCAGACAGTTTGTGCGTGATGTGTATACGCACCACTGCTTTCTGCTAGAATGTCAGACCTGTAAAGCATGTGCAGTGATGTTGACCTCTATTACAGGTGCAGTCTCACAGGATAAATCCTAACGTTCTGTTAGCACAAAACAGGTAGAGGATAGAGGGAAATAAACATTCTTCAGAACTTACAGAGAGACCTTCTGTTCATTTTGAGTTTTTTCATTTACTTTGATGAGAGAAATTTTAAGTAGAAAATCGTTAAGTTCTGTGGCAGTGATTAAATGCACATAGTAAAGAATTAGTAACCAATAATATATGAGCCAATAATTGAGTTTTAGTTTTATGTAAAGTGTTGTACTTGATTCTGAGTGTTGATTTTAAAGGAAAAAAAAGGAGTATTTTCTGTTTAAATGCGTTAATGTTCAGAGAAATGTTTAGTAAAATGAATGTAGAAGAATAGTATTGTTTGTTTGTTTGTATGTACAATGTTACAGACTTTATTTAAATACAAGATGATCTATGTAACATCAGCATATTATTTTATCTCACCAGAATTTTCAGAGAAAAGGTAGTGGAGCTTAATACTGAGACAGTAAGTACTTCAATTTTATTTAAGCATTTAGATTTACATCAAAGCAGTTAAAAGACTTTTTTTTTCCTAAAAAAAGCTAATTGACTGTTAAGGGGATTATATATATAGTTTTAAACCGTGTTTCTGATTCAACGTGAAATCTTTCATTAAGCCATAGAAAATCCTCACTCGGTAAAACAAAATACATAAAGTTTTTCACCAGCAGCTGTGTAAAACAATTATCCAGTTATTTGCAGAGAGAAATAGAAAAACATTTTTAAAGAACATTGACAGTAAAAATACACTGTCAATACAAAACATTTTATACCTGTCTGTATAACTGATGTGTTGTCAAAGCATCCACATTATCATTCTGACCAAACAGTATTCATAGAATTTACACTAAATTTCAGAAAAAGTCTGAAGGAGAACCACTTTAGATGAATTTTAATTTCAACATGTGACAAAGGCAAGTCTACACTTTTAAGAAAAAAAAAAAGGCAATATAATAACCTATCAAAATCTGTCAAAATTAATATAATAACCTAACAAATTTTTTTTCAAGAAATCCTCACTATAAAAAACCAAGAAACAATATTTTTTTGTTGAAAAAATACTTCATTGTCATATAGAGCCTTAAAATATTGAGCTAAAGAAATGTAGTAAGAGTTAATATGCAAAAGCAAACACTGCTCAAATGTCAGAATTAAGGTTCGGTTATAATAAAATACATCTTTTTATAGCACTTACTAATAAAATGTTTATTTTTACGATGTGGGTGTGTAAGATTGTTTCTTCACACTGAAGTGCCTACAACTGATGTGGTACATAAGTACATTTCTGTAACTTAGCAACCTTCACCGTTTCGGGAAAAAAAAGAAAAGAAAAAAGGTATGTGGAATGCTATTATTGAAATATTCTGGAGTTTAGCAAATTATCAAATCATTCAAAAGTGAGTCATTACCTGAGCTACAGCGCTGCTATACACTGGATCTGACAGTAATAACAGAAATAACTAACTTGTATACCGGGGTAATTTAGGAAGTTATTTTTAAATATTAGGAAATGTACTGGGACATGAAAGAATAAAACTGAAATAAATAAAGATATTGCAGATCATTTTTGTTTCAGTATATACGTAAAGAATAAGAGGGTTATGAGCAAATTTCTGTGTTGGAAATTATATAAATGATATAAACTGTCAAATCCGTTGTGGGTTAGGTCTAGTTTCATTTAATGTATTAACATGAAAGGAACATTAAATTATCTTTTTGAAAGTACAGAAAAACTCGTGTTTGATATGTAGCCAGTAACATAAAAAATTCTTTGTCAGTAAGATTTGAGCAAGGAAAGAATAAAATTTTTGGGGTGTAATGTACTCAGTTTTCGTCTGTATTTGTTCTAATTTCCTCTTTATAAGTATTTATAATACTTTATAATACTTTATTTTACTTTATAATACTTATAAAAACTATATAAGTATTTTATAAGTATCTATATTTTGTTTTTCTTTTCCCTCACTTTCTTCATTGTCTTTTTACGTCTGCAAGATGCAGTTCTCCAGGAGAGAGTAATCAAGGTATCCTGTAGGTGTGTATCCTATATATTCAGCAACTGCCTATTTGAGAAAAAGAAGTATAATTGGAGATGTGTCAGCTGCATGACTCTGGCATACGTCTTTCAGGGAGTGTGCTCCGAAGAGTGATTGTTTCCTTTGATGTTCTAACACACAGCAGAGAGGTGAGGGCATATATGTTAAGTGTTTCTACCTGGCATTTGCTGGAAATCCTGTAAACTCTTTACAAAGATTATTGTAGGAGTAGAAAGAGGTTATTCTGTCTGGAGGTTGAGTACTGGATCGCCTTCTGGAAACTGACATCTGCTGATAGCTAACAGTATTTTTACTGAGAGGCTGTTTAACAGTTGTTTCAGTGTTTCTTAGTTTCTGCTGGAACTGTGAGAGTTTAATGATTTCTCTGTAAAGTATTTAAAGCTATATGATGAAATCTTCTGATTGAAAGTGAGGCAAGGAACAAACATTCTACTGATATGTTGTTAAGAACTCATCTCAACAATAGGCAGCAAGTAGAGTCTTGCTCTGCCTAGACAGAACGTGAATTATTAAATTCACCATGCACCAATGTGGTTTCACAGTGAAAAGTGAGAGGCTTCATCAGAAAATAAGAATCTCAGCAAACTAAAGCTTCAGATTTTGAAGCTAAAGTTCTCATCCAGAATTGATGAGACTTTCAGACAATATGGTTTGTTTGCATTTCCCTATTTGACTATTTAACTAGTAGATCCTCAGAGTAGAATGAAATGGTGATTATATTATCTTTACACCATGTTTCAAAAAGCAGTTAACACTGTGTAACCAGGAAATATTTCAAACAAATCATCACCTTCCTGTGTGGAAATTAGAAGTTTTCATGAGCAGTATGCTCTAGTTGATGCTGCTTTGAGCAGATAGTTTGGAATATACAATCTCCGGAGGTCTTTAGCAACTGATTTTTCTTTAAAAAGTAGTTGAATAGTGTTAAATAGTAAGAATTTTAAAACAAGTAGTACAAGTTAGATACAGGCATGCCTCTTTAAAAAGTATTTGACATCCATCTAAGGGTTCAAGTAAAATTTGTCCTTTTACAGTACATGATGAAGGCTAGGTACCTTCGCACAGGATCTAAAGATTGACTCAGTATATGTATGTAACTTAAGAAACAGCTAGTAAATAGCCAGTAGAAAATACTGAGGACAAGGTTACCTTTTGTCCTGTCATAGGCACTAGGAGTATTTTTGCTATTCATTTGGGTCTTTATCCCAGATGCCATCCATGAAGGTAGTCACCTATAATCCTTCGTTCTAAGTATGTGTCATGTTTAGAGAAGAACAAAGTGGTGATGATAGGGCAGATGCCACACCATGTCCTCAAGGCATCCTAGTTATTACAGCATTTGTTCAGGATGTATGGCAGCTCAGTTCAGTTCTCTTCTCTGCCTTAGGCAAATGTGCATCAATCAATGATTCTATAATGGGGCACTTAAAATCCCCTTGTTGAAACAATGTCACTGTACATATAATAAATCAAGACTTACAGGACAGAAGGAGAAAGTATAAAAGTGAAACTGAATCTGTGGCTATTTATGAAGTTAGTCACCTTGAGAGGAGACAAATCTTTTCTTGCCTGATCCCAAGATAGTTTCTATAATTTTAACGATGAATGTATAATGTGCTTAATTATGAAAAAGACAGGCCATTGTAGAAGATTGATACCAGAAAACTTTGATTTACTTAGTCTTAGCTTCCATGCTTAGTCTGCGGAGTGGATAATAACCTAGTGTAAGTATGTAATATTCATGGCAAATTTGGTATCACATTGCATATAATGAGATAACCCTGATACTGACTTTCTGACATTGAATCAGTTTCTAGCCAACACATAACTGTTTTTTCTGAGTAGTTACATTTAGGACAAATTTTGTCAACCAAACAATAATGTTTTATTAAACTCAGCACGTTTTGTGAGAAGATCAAAGAAATATAATGATCAACACACTGTTATTCACTCATATAAAGTCTCCTTTTTTCAGACTCTCATTCTACTATTTTTTTTTTCTCTTTTATTAACAGGGAGAGTTAATTAGGAAATTGGGATTTCTGGAAATGCCTTTTTTCTCACAAAAAATACTTTTCTGTCGTGCAAAACTTGTCTTCTCTACGTATTCATTTGGACTGGATGATCTTGTAAGTCGAAAACCTTGGTGATACTATGATTTTTTGACCTTTCAATAGAAGTTACATTCCTTTTCATGGGGATTATCCATTACAATTCAAAACTTTTATGTAGTGTTTATGCCTGGCATATGAACTGTGCCTGTAATCCACATCTGTTCTTTGGTCAGTGCTCATTCCTAGCACAGGAACCTCTCTGCTGGAAGTGGGGACATGGACGCACTGTGGTATGCCACATTCCCATGCCAATGGTCCCAGCCCTAGTGGGGATCAGTAAAATCCTCATACCTCTGCCTCACTTTGATGGAGTCTGGGATTTTCAGAGCAGGTCTTGGTGTGGATGAAGGATGGGCACCTGGTGTGGCAGCAGAATATGATAGTAGTCAGCTGGATCTTGTGGATGTAATGGCAGCTGGATGGGTGGATGTAAAAAGCTGCAGGAGACTGTCCTTCATGAATTCTGCCCAGAAAAGTTGAAGAGTTCTCCATCTGTAGAGATACTTAAAACCGGATTGGACATAATCCTGAGCAACCTGCTGTAACTTATCATGCCTGAGAAAGAGAACTAGATGCTCTTGATGTCCCTTGCAGCCTACATCTGTGATTCTGTGAATAAACATCATTATTGATCTTCTTTTTAGAAATGGATTCCCTTCCGTATTGAAACCTGTCGAAGATGTAAATAGGAAGACAGAATGCATCAGCTCTGTATGTTAATTTGTCACAGACCTGTTTGATTCATAAGGCTTCAATAAATGACTTTTCCTCAAAATGATTAACTCATAAGAACTGGTTCATCAGTTTCCTAGATAGGATTCTACACTCAGGTCAACTTAGTTCTGTCTCTTGGTGAGTAAGCTAGCAAAAAGCTGGTCGACTCTTGCCTCAGACTGCAAGTATTTCTTTCAGATATCTCTTTGCTTCTCATCTGTAGACCTACACTCTATCATACTAGAATCCTGTAATATTATCTCCAATTGAATAGATTTGCTTTCTATTTGGATTCAGGCAACCCACACTGTTAATCTAATCAAAAGTCCTGCACTGAAAAAGTAATGTGCAAAATGTTAAAAATAATTGAACTGACCTTGTCTTAAATTAGGGAAATGATATATTTGTTTACAGGAACAATAATGAATATTTAATTCATTTTTATTCTTATGCTGAGTTTAGCTGAACAATAAAAATGGATCCCTAACACGTTTCTGTGTCATCATGAATTAAGGTAATCAGTATAATTCCTTGACAAGCTGCCAGCCCTCATCATTAGGGGCTTTTCTGATGCTCATAACACAGAGGATTTTTAAATCTCATCAGCTGCATAAGCCTTCTTTGTCAGACAGGAACGACATTAGTAATGTCTTTATTTATTATATGAACATGGCAAACATGAAATTAACATGATTCGTAAAGTATATTGTAAATGACTGTATGTCCATAGTCCTTTTTGAAGATGTTCAGAATTGGCACATTGTATGGGATGAACTCTTGATTATCTGTGCTGTTTGAAATTCTACAGAATTTTGTCCCCTTCCTTACCCCTAAAAAAACCAAACCAAACCAAAACAAAACCAAAACACTTGACTGAAAAAAAAGACAAAAAAAAAAAAAACTGATATAAAACCTCTCTGCTTTATGTCAGATTTACACGATATTTTAAGCATAAGAAGTATTGGGTTTGAGAACAGATTGAATAAAAATCTTGCATACTTCAAAAGACTGTTCTGAGAAGTTTTGGTGCAGCAGAATTGCACAGGTTTGACTGATTCAGATGCTCTTCAAACTTCTGAAGTGAAAAAATTGGATTCAAGGGAAGTTTTTTAGACAGTTATGTCTTCTCCTGCATTACAATTATTTGTGCTGCTGGATGAATCTTTCTTACACAGTATTCTTTCCTATCTTGTCAGTTTTATTTACAATATAATTTTAAGAGAGCTTTTGAATCATTGGATTTTCCACCTAATTGAAAAGCCATTACAGGCATGATATGGCAAGAGCATACGTATGCTTAACTTTAATAGCAGTCCAGCCACCTTTGCTTCTTTTTAACTTACTTTTAAACTCAGACAAGATACCTCATGATGTTTTCCATAAACTAAAATGTCTTCTTGGAAACTTAGATACCTTTCAAGTATTGCAGAAACACAGACATATTTCTAAGCTGATTCTAATGCCAAATGGGAAGCAAAAGAGTAAGTACCTTTTAAATAATGTCAAAATGAGTTGTTTTCTTGTCTCTTTCAGGAAGATCTGGTGACAATAATTTTGACAAAAAATTTTTCATCAAAAAATATTGAGTTGGTAATACCAAAGTTTTTCACAGAAATCTCTCTTTTTAATAAAAAAAATCATAATAATGTTTTTGGTTTTTTTTTTCAGGTTTCAGAATAGACTTTCTAATTGAGCCCCGACAAATGGAGATGCGCCTACCATTGTTATCACTGCAAGTTAGCAGGCATAGATATAATTCTTTCACTTTGAGCTTCAGCATGTGGGTGAGCCTTGGCCTATAACTTTCAAGGTGGCTGTCCTTAGCATTTGAATGCTGGATTTTAGGGTAAATCTCTCTTAGATTCCCTCCTTCATATTACTTTTGAAGTTTCTAGATATCATAGTTTTTCTCTTGCATAAAGATAAAGCAAATTTAAAAATGACAACTATGTTTACTAAAATTATTATGTTTTCAGGTAGGTCTATTTGTCAGAATGAAAAAAAAAAACAACACATAGCAGGATGTAGTTAGGAAGTTTCATGCTGCATTTGTGATAGTCTGTGAGGGCTGCTCTGAAAGTAATGCCTCCTATTTTATAATGTTGACCCATGATGTCAGCGACAGATTTCGGTGGTATAACAATAGAGGCTGAACCTTCCTGACAATAATCCAGTACACTTTTTTGCCGTGCAACAGATGGCAGCAGAGGAGCAGTCTGATAAAATGGCATCTGATGTGGAAGTACATATGAAGCAAAGGTATGCCATTGAATTCCCCCATGCGGAAAAAACTTGCACCCACTAACATTCACTGACACATGCTGAATGTTTATCTACACTGAACAGTGGATGTGAACACTGTGGCATAGTGGCTTGTACATTTCAGCAGTGACACCATCATAGCAACTGTGAAACAGTGGATCAGTTTTGCTGGTGCAGATTTTTGTAAGTATAGCATGCAGGCTCTTGTTGATTGCTGGCAGAAATGTGTAGCTACTGGTGGTGACTGTGTTGAAAAAATAAGATTTTGTAGTGGTGAATGTGCTCTATCAACTAATGTTATTGTGCTCTTCGTATCTGTTGTACTTTCTGTGGAAATAAATAGGAGGCATTACATCTGGAACAACCTATGTACTAAGCCTCAGATCACAGCTCTGTGTTCATTCATAACACATTATCCTCCTTGACTAATGTGTAATTACCTCTATGGTACAGGTAGAAAGCTTGAGCATTTCTGTTCTTAAGATCTCACAAGGAAAATGAATCCTCAGCCTTAAGACTAGAAGTGATATGAGTTATTGATCAATCAAATGAATAATTTTTTGCACATTCTACATATCAATACAAATTCTCTGCCTACCATACTATGCTAGTTCTCTCCTAGATAGATTTTAGTTTCTCGAATTCTGTGTGACAAGAAAGAATTTATATCAATGAAATAATCAACCACACAGTTCAGGATGTTCTAAGTAGTAAAGAAGGTTAAAATTCATGGTAACATGTTATGACAGTGGACTGAGAGCAAATAGTACACAATATTATTTTTTCTAAATTAATCCGAGGCACTTAAAATTGTGCAAGATGACTGTCAAGTAGTCAGCTGTGCATATAAAAGTATATATAAATTTTCACTGGCAGCTGGGATTCTCACATCCCTGAGCTTAACATCCCTGAATCTGAACTTCTAGGTGGTAACTGGGGGAGCAAACTCCCCCTATTTTAAGAGTGGAGCAAATCTGAGAACAGCTCATGAGACTGAATGTGTACAAGTCAGTGGGTCTAGATGACATGCATCCCAGAGTACTAAGGAGCTGGCTAATGTGGTTGCTGATCCACTCTCTGTGATATTTGAAAAGTTGTGGAAGGAGGACCTGGGGAACTACAGGCCAGTGATTCTCAAATCTGTGCCTGGGAAGATCGTGGAACAGATCCTCCTGGAAGACATGTTAAGGCACATTAGTGATGAGCGGGTGATTCAGGACAGCCAGCATGGCTTCACCAAGGTAAGATCATGTGTGACCATTTTGGTGGTCTTCTATGATGGAGTGACAACACTGGTGGACAAAGAGAAGGCAATTGATGTCATCTGCCTGGACTTTTGCAGGGTCTTTGACATGGTCCCCCACCACAACCTTATCTCTAAATTTGATAGGTGAATTTGAAGGGTGGACTATTTGGTGGATAAGGAATTGATTAGAAGGTCTCAACCACAGGCCTGTGGTCAATGGCTCTATGTCCAGGTGGATGCTGGTAATGAGCGGTGACCCCAGGGGTCAGTCTTGGGTCCGGTTCTCTTGTTCAGTGACTTAGATGATGGGATGAAGTACACTCTCAGCAAGTTTGCTGATGACACCAAGCTGAGTGGTGCATTTGATACAGCAGAAGGGAGGAATGCTATCCGGATGGACCTCAATAAACTTGAAAAGCAGGTCCTTGTGAACTTGATGAGATTCAAAGAAGCAAAGTGCAAGATTTTGCATATGGGTTGATGTAATCCCAGACATGTATACAAACTGGGATAAGAACTCCTTGAGAGCAGATCTGCTGAGAAGGGCTGAGGGGTTGTGGTTGATGAAAAACAAAACATGAGCCAGCGGTGTGTGTTTGCAGCCCTGAAAGCCAATGGTATCTTGGATTCTATCACAAGAAACTGTCAACATTTTACAGGCTGATTCAGTCCGGTTCCATGATGACTGGGGCGAGGGGAACCACAGACCCACACCCAGTGAAAGGGAAAAGGGAAAAAGGGAAAGTGGAGGGAGATGAATCTAAAAACAAAACAGTGGCAGTGATCTGAGGAGGAAAATTATTTTACTAAATAAGATATTAGAATGCAAAATAACACAATATAATGCCATATAATTGGAATTGAAGCTAATAAATAAAAAAATGAGAGAGTGTTTGAAAACCAAAGGTCTTACACTAATGCTGAAGGTGGGATGGCTAGGAACACACACTGCTGGGATGATCCGAAAGGGAGAAGAGCCTGTGTCTCATGACTTGCCATCAGTTTTTTATCATTCCCTCTGAGTGGAAAACAGAAAAATGCAAAGCAACACAAAGTCCTCCAAGGTACGTAGTTCTTCTCTTCAAGACATGTATATCCAGAACAATCAATGATCCATGGAGCTGGAGCATTGACTCTTTGACTGCCAATACACTACCTGTTGTTATGATGTGGAGTACCAATAAAAAAATCATAAAACCATGACAGAGAGATGGCCAGCAAGGCAAGAGAGGTGATTGTCCCCTTCCATTCTGCCCTCATGAGGCCCCAGCTGGACTACTGCATCCATATCTGGGGCCCCCAGAGATGTAGAGATTTTGGAGATGGTCCAGAGGAAAGACACAGAGATGATCCGAGGGCTGGAGCACCTCTCCTGTGAAGACAGGCTGAAGGAACTGGTCTTGTTCAACCTGGAAAGAGAAGGCTGTAGGGAAACCTCACATTTAAAGGGAGATTACAGACATGAAAGAAATTTAACTTTTTATACAGGTAGATAGTGATAGGACAAAAGGGAATTATTTTCAACTAAAGGAAGGGAAATTTAGATTAGATATTAGGGGGAAGTTTTTACTGAAAGAGTGGTGAGGTACTGGAACAGGTCACTCAGAGAGACTGTGGATTCCCCCTGTACCTAAAGGCGCTACTTAAGACCAGGTTGAATGGGACCCTGGGCAATCTGATCTAGTACTTGATCTAGCAGCTGGTGATTCTGTGTGTGGCAGTGGGGCTGGAGCTTGATGATCCTTGAGGTACCTTCCCACCCTGGCCATTCTATGATTGTGTGATTCCATGATAATGAGATACATTACTTGCACATAAATTTAATGCATCACTATGACTGTTTGGAGTGATTATCTAAAAATTAACTGCTTAGAAAGAAATTACCTTGGAGAAAAATATTTTTGACAGCCAAATTGTGCATAATTTTTATAATTAAAGTAAGCTGAAGTGATTGATTTTTTAATGATATATATCAAATATTGTTACTGAACATACGTCTCTTGATATATGGCTGCTAAATGGCATTTCATTCCAAAATAAAGTGATTACAAAGATTTTTAGTGTCGCTGATATTTCCATATGGATTTAAGATAATCATTTATTTATTTATTTATTTTAATTTATTACTGCGCTTATTACTTTACTGTTCACAGTTCACATTGTACGTGGATCCAGTTGTGAAGGATGGATGGCCTTTGGATATCTGTTTTTACTCTGACTGAGAAACTATAAAATCCTTTCTAGTCAGCCATTGCTGAGCGTTGAATGTGTTCATGTAGAATGTAGAAGCTGGCAGATCCTCTACATTTCTTTTAGTATGTGAGTAAGCAAACCTGGAAGGCATATTTCTCAAAGGAAAGGAAAACATTCTTCTAAAAATATGTTGGCCAAGTCAAATTCAGAGGGGCTACCTTCTTAGAGATTGAGACCCCATTCAAAACTTAAAAGATGAGGTCAGAGTGGGACTTCTGCATTTGGGATTTCACTGTTCTTTTGTAACATCCTTTATACTGTATGTAACTGTAAAGAGTTCATTGATTAAAAAAAAAAAAAAAACACTTCTTTTAACAATATATTTCTTAGATTTATTGCCACACTGAACCAGGTATTTGTAGCCAAGAAGCTAGAGCTCCCTATAAGCTATTGTCATACAGTGGACAGAGATGAGGAACGTGCCTAAGGAACGGGCAGAACTGGGCTAAGCGGTCTGCCCTATACTGTTACATCAGAAATAAGGTACACACACCTGTCTGCACATCTGTGGACACAGGTCTCAGAAAATTGGGAAGTAGTTATTCATATCAAGAGGGCATTAAGTGGAAATACATAGTTGGCTTCAGTCAAAACAGGTGTTTATTCAGTAAGTGGAACAGGGTTTCTGAGAGAAAGTGCTGTTTGCTGTTAGAAAAGTTTGCTTTGATTTTCTGTAGAGTCAAATAAATCCACCTCTGCGGGGATTTAATTTTTCAATCGTTTTTGCTGTTCTAATGTGATGCTCACTTCACGCTCCTGACTCAAATGGTAGAAAGTGAGTGTTTGACTTTGACTTTTTCTGTGATACCAAGGGTGGCAGGAAATGGCCCACTGCTATTATACAATCAATTCAATGGGTAGCTGCGGGGTGCTGGCATACCACAGCCTGTAGCAGTGCTGACAAATTAAAAACACACACAGTGTCTGTCTTGGAAAATGTACAAATCAGATAGAATGAAATGACCCAGAAGGGGATATAACATTTAATTTGGAAGCAGGATCTTACGATGTAGGCTGTTTTGTAAGACACTTGTTTTCTTGTACAACATATTCTGAAAAACTGTGAAAATCTGTCCTGATTTTCTTATTTTGATCTGTTTCTTTCTAGATGCCAACCCTTTTTAGCCCAAAGGTCTTGCACATTATTCACATGTATCTGCACTTGCAAGTAAACATGTAGGCATAACTACTGACTGGCTTTCTGCCAGAGCCCAAGCACAAGAATACCTATTACAGTACCTGCCAAACAACACATCATGGGGGATATGCAAAATGATGATATGCTGCTATTTTCTGGCCCTTCTCTAGTAACGCATAAAACACTGTTTGCAGGTGTCCAGACCTCTGTATTGCACAAAAGGAACCTGAATGACCACAACCTCTGACATTAAATGAGAAAGAGAGACAAATGAACCACCACCTATAAGGCAGTCCTACATATAATGTTTTCAATCATTAGGGTTGCTCCAAAAGTAATGCCTCCTATTTTATTATGTTGAGTCACTGTGTTGTGCGTGGATGTTGTTGGTATGGCAGTATAGACTGAACCTTCTTGCCAGTATTGCATTACATGTTGCTGCCATATGACAGATGGCAACAGAGAGGCAGTCTGACAAAATGGCGTCTGACCTGAAAATGCATATGAAGCGAAGATGTGGCATTGAATTCCCCCACCTATTGATATTCACTGATACTTGCTGAATGTTTAGGGAGATCAATCAGTGGATGTGGCCACAGTGAAACAGTGGGTGGTGCATTTCAGCAGTGGCAACAGTGGGTCACCTCTGCTGGTACAGACTTTCATGAGGACAGCACGTGGACTCTTGCTGATTGATGGCAAAAAATGTATAGCTAATGGTAGTGACTATGTTGAAAAATAGCATTTTTTAACGGAGAATATTTTCTTTCAAATAGTGTTATTGTGTTTTTTTACTGCTGTAGTTTCCATGTAAATAAATAGGAGGCATTACTTTCGGAGTGACTTGTATATGTTTTGTCAATAATATTTAAATCCTATACTGTAGTTACCTTGAAAAACCTTGATAACCTTGATCACCTTATTAATAGTACTATTGCAAGATAATAGCCAAGAAAGATCTTAAATGGAAAGAAAAATACTGAATAATTGAATAGACTAGATGAACATGAGATGATTGGAAGATGTTGATAAAGAGAAGAAAGAATGCAAGAATTTAGTTCTCAGGCTAGTGAATTGAATTTGTTTAAATGCCATATTTTTTATTTCCCTGAAGGGGGAACCCTATGTGAAATGCTGCTTCCATCAACATCAATAACTCATTTGAGGAAAAGATCAGATTACAACATAAACTCTATTAACGTAACATCTATATTGACACGGTATAATAATGTTAGTAGTCGAGTAGTTGTAAGTCAATAGCAAAGAAAATCAGCAGGATACATACATAGTCTGACAGCATATAGACTGAACAGTTCAGTGGAAGACGGTATTTTTGTTGTTGTTGTTGTTTTTATTTACTGTATATTGGTTTATATGCACAGACCTAGGCACGAGTAACTTATTGATCAAGAGCAGTGACTGATAACACGTTTGTTTACCTCCTTCTCTCAAATGGTCTTCAGAAGAAGGTAATTTACTATATCGATTCTAAAGACTAGCAAATCTAGATAAAGCTACTTTTCTAAGAACACCTCTAATAGAAGACAGTTTCCATTCTTGACATCCCGAAGCCTGCTAGTCTATTGTGATTAATGTGCAAAAAGATACTGAAGAGTTACTCACCTTTTCTGGTTACTGTGTGACTGCTTTAGCTATTTTACTTTGACACAAATCAGAGCAGCTATGTTAGGAACAGAAGTTCATTATATAGTCAACAGAGAGCAATAGACATTGCAACGGGAGAGTTCAGAATGCTTAAAATTAATGAAACTGGTATTCAAGTAACCACTACAATCAATGGAGACTAAAGCATAGGTTGTGTTGTGCCTCGTTTAACACTATTGAGTTCAAGTGGAAACTAAACATTCATTCTGTTGATTGTTAAGTTAGTCCATCTGTAACTGAATCAGACATTATAGACATTAAAAGTTAGATAAGATGGACTTCAATACCTTCGTCTTTCTTCAACTCAGAAAAGACATAGTCAATGCATTAGCTCCTGAATTTGTAGCCAGGGATGCCATATTAATATACCCAAGCCTATCTGCATGGATTAGTGTAGGTGACAGATCTGATCTCTCTGCAGCTGTTCCCCTGCTAAGGAGCTTTAATTTAACCTTTAGCAAAGTCTTTGATTGCTACCTGGTCCCTCAACACAGATCTAGTCTGGTAGTCATTTAGCACAGAACTGCAGTGTGAGTTAGTAAATGAAGGTGCAGGAAAACCATAAATAATTGGATTGGGAAAGTGCCATGCATGGGAGCATGATAATCCTATTCTGCCGATCTGTTGAAAATTTCAACTCTGTCTCTTCTCTAAATCAGCAATGGAACCCAAGGGAAAGGCATGAAGCTTTAGCAGGGGAGGTTCAGGTTGGATATCAGGACCCAGTTCTTCACCAGGGTTGGTCAATCATTGAAACAGTCTTCCAGGGAAAGTGGTCATGGCACAGACCTTTCTGGAGTTCAAGAAGTGACTGGCCAGTGCTCTTGGTCACATGATCTGATTTTTGGATGGTCCTGTGTGGAGTCAGGAGTTAGATGCTATGATCCTTGTGGGTCCATTCTAAATCAGGATATTCTATGATTCTATGATTCTGTGATTCTAAATTTTCAGAGGATTACTATTTTCCTTGTGCAGTTTGCACAGTTCAGGATGACCGTGTACAAGTAGTTTAATAACAAACATTGGGATTTCAGAATAAATTCAAACCATTTAGTAAATTTCAGTGGTCTCTCCTGAGTGCAAATTGGGATTAATACTCGCATGTCTGTAGAATTTATAAGAAATTACTGCTTATCACTATTCTGCTTCAAAATAAATGACTCATAAAGTTGATGTTTGCAGACCTCAAGTTTGGAATCTGAAGGTCTCCTAAACAAATGAAAGAAAAAGCAAGAAGAGAATGCTGGTTGAATATTTAATCCTGGAAAGTATTTGCTTGTGCAGTGCTTAGTGTGCATATGCACAAAAGTCTTAAGATACTTGAACTACAGGACAGGAGAGAGTTAGATTTCTAAGTATAACTCCATAACATATGCATACAATGTTTAAAAAACATATATAATTTCTAGTGAAGTACCAGTGTTAGCTGCTGGTCCTACTTAGAACTGCTATCTATGGAAAGAAAACAAGGCTCCAACAATGTTTTCATAAGATGATTTAGCAAATAGTTCCATTTTGAACACATTGTTCTCAATGGAAAATTGTTCCAAATTCTCACCAGTCTGAAAATCTTTCAATTTACAGTGTCAATATATTAATGGAAAGTTTCTATTTAACTGCTTACACTCATGCTGTTTAAAATAGATTTGTTTTCCTCCTCATTATTTACCTTCAACTTATATTTACCGAGGGTAAACCTTAAAACAAACCTTGTATATATGTGATGTTATTTTTATTATTTCTCCAATTAGAAGGCTCTGACAGTTGAGATCACAGTGTGAAATATTGTAAAAGTTTCTCTTCCTTTAATGCTAATCCTATTTATAGGTATGTGTTATATTTAGAGAATGATGATGGCGGATGAATTATTTGCCAATGAAAGGCTGTCTTTGAACTGTATTGTATTTTAAATCCTGAACTTCATTAATAGCAGAATGTAAAAATGTTGGCAGTGGAGTACACCATTTGGATTGAAGCACAGCATTTGGAATATAAAATCAATTAACTTATATATCAAGAATAACTGACTTGCTTGAAGTCATATCAAGATATGACAGACATCTTCCTCTTCAGGGTTGAGTTTCACAAGGCTGTCACCCCATTTTTCTGCAAGATCAGTGTTAATATAAGTGTCAATTAAGATTTGCCTTTTTACAAAAGCACCATGTTTCTGCCAACTCTGCTGATACATGTAAGAGTGTGAGTGAATGTAACTTACAGACCAACAGAACAAGGTTTCAGTTAAGTACAGAGGAATCTAGATAGCACACCCACATTCCAGTTTTTAAAAATGGGATGTTGGATCTGACTTGCCTTCTAACAGATCTTGAAATGGAATTGATGCTAGCTAGGTCTTGTTTGCTGCTCAGATCTTCTGAAGATTAGACAGCCATGTAGATTTAATGGCTCACACAGTTTCTTCTCCGTTAGTGATTTTATTCTGCTGCATTGGATGAAAATAACTGGAGTTGAGGACACTGTCACGGATGAGTTATTTGAAGCCTTTCCTTTGAGAACTTAGCCTCTGTGGAGACAGAAGGAACAAAAACTCTCAAATGAGTAATGGTTGGATGCTTACATTGTCATAAGATGGTGTGAGACCTGGAAGCTCACAAGCTGAATACCAGGAGCTACAGGGGATCACCATGGGCCCTGCCAGCCAGACCCTATCCCACAGACCCCAGTCAGGGCAGCTCTTAGACTAAGGCATCAGGCATCTATGTGGCAACATCAACATGTGGGTCAGACTGGGCTCACTGGGGCCCAGGGCACTGCTGTTGGCAGTTTCTGCTGGAGACTGATGTGCCTATGGCATTATTGGGGCAGAGACTGCTGACCTGTGCTGACTTAAGGTTTCTGAGCCATGGTACAAGGGTGGAAGAAAATCCCAAGTTAAGCAGGGTAGGGTCATTGTGGTTCTCAGGGCTCTGATGAGGAATGACAAGTATGTAAAACATAAAATGTCATTGTGTTATTATCAGAAAGAATGGTTACATGGTTCCGAAACTTCTGGGCTCATGAGATGTATTGCCCATCAAATTTTCTGTTTCTACTTGTTCTTTGAGAAGTTCTCATAAAAGCACCTTGCTAGCAATGATATATCAAAATGAAAATGGTGATCTATATATAAGTGGTCTGATTGATACTAGAGTATATAGAATCATAGAATCATAGGGGTTGGAAGGGACCTCAAGAGATCATGAGTCCAGCCCCCCTGCCAAAGCAGGTTCCCTACACCAGGTCGCACAGGTAGGCGTCCAGGCGGGTCTTGAATATCTCCAGAGAAGGAGACTCCACAAACCCCCTGGGCAGTCTGTTCCAGTGCTCCGTCACCCTCACCATAAGGAAGTTCTTGTGCACATTCATGCGGAACCTCCTGTGCTGCAGTTTCTGGACGTTCCCTTTTTTCCTGTCTCCACACACTTCTGAAAAGAGTCTGGCCTTGCCACATTGTCCCCCACACCTCAGATATTTATAAACCTGGATCAGGTCCCCTCTCAGTCTTCCTTTCTCAAGGCCAAAGAGACCCGGTTCACTTAGACTTTCTTCATAGGGGAAATCCTCCAGGCCCTTCACCATCTTTGTGCTTTATATCTTTATAATTTCAAAAATTAAAAAAAAACCCCTCAAACTATTAATGTCATTAGTTCTCATATAAATATAATGCAACAGTTGCAATTTTTGTTTGTTTACTTACCTACAAGGTTTTTTGTTGTTTTTTTTTCATTTATGATTTCTTGTACCAACTTCATAAATATGACATCAAAAACCATCTCATTGAAAACACTCAGATAAAATAAGGGACAACTTTCTACCACAAAATGAGAACAATTTGAATTGTGAGCTGGGCAGTCTTCATAAGAAATTACATATCTTTGGAGTTTAATTGCAATAGAGCCTGTCACAACAAGATTAACGATGAGCAGTTTTTCACTTCAAAAGATTGCAATTGAATTAAGATAATACCATTATTCTGAGAGAGATAAGGTCAAGAAAATGAGGCAGAAGTGGGGGAAAAAAAGAAAATGTAATGATATTAAAAGAAAGAAAAGTTCTACAAAGGATCAGAATCTTCAAATGCTTTACAAGGCATATAGTTACAAATGACATTTTATAAAATGCTATATAAAATAAGGAAGAAATATGATAAAATGTGTGTTTTATGTATGTTTTTGTTGTTAACCATTCAACACTGTGGGATCTAGTACCATTTTCAGTACTGTGAATATGCATTAGTTTGGATCTCTGCATATGTTCCTCTTTTCTAGAAACAAGAAATAAAAAACTCTTTTAGAATGCATGTATTACTTTTTCAAGTAGATATATGCCAGCACTTAGATGCAGAGAGCATATTCATCTGTATAATAGTGATAAATTATGAACTATAAAATTTGAGGTTAATTTCTAGTCCACTGTGCTGCTGCCATGAAAGTCACTGTAGTGTGTCCTCATAGCTGACCATACAAAGGCAGTAGCCCTTGCCCTTTCCCTTAGGGAACAGACATTTAGAGAAAAAAATCTCAAAGAATTGTCACCTCTTCTATCTCTGAATATGAGAAGATGTAGTAGGTCTTAAAATCTTAGAATAATCATGCAATCATAGAGTACACTGAGATGAAGGGTATCCACAAGGGACGTGGAATTCGGCTATTATCTTCACACAGGGCCATCTCAAAATCAAACCCTGTGTTTGAGGGCACTGATTTTTGTCAGGTTTGGTGTCATAACCACTGCCCTGGGGAGCCCATTTCAGAGCCCAGTCACCCTCCTGGTGAAGAACCTTTTCTTAATACTCAACCACACTCGATGCAGCTCCATATCATTCACTCAGGTCCTATTGCTGTCACCAGAGATCAGCACCTGCTTCTCCACTCTCCTTGTGAGGAACCTGTAGGCTGTCATGAGGCCTCTTCTCACAGAATCACAGAATTGTAGATGTTGGAAGGGATCTCTTGAGATCATCGAGTCCAACTCCCTGCTGAAGCAGGCTCCCTAGACCAGGTTTCACAGGTAGGCGTCCAGGAGGGTCTTAAATGTCTCTAGAGAAGGAGACACCACCACCTCTCTGGGCAACCTGTGCCAGTGCTCTGTCACCCTCACTATGAAGAACCCACACACATTTGTACAAAACTTCCTATGCATCAATTTGTGACCATTTCCCCTTGTCCCATCACTACACACGGCTGAGAAGAGTCAGGCCTCATCCGTTTGCCTCCTGCTCCTTAGATACTAATAGATATGGATCAGAAAATACAGTCTACACATATTATGTCATGAACATTTGATCAGAAAAGAAATCCACCACTGCTCACGTGAATATGAAAGTGGAAGTGAAATGCTCTACGTGTTAACTACATTAGTTAAAATCTTCCATTAGGAATAGATTTGTTTACTTGTTTCTCAATTCTTTATTAAGTGCTACAATGCCATTTAACAGGAACCTAGTTGACTTGGTTTCAGCTGAAACTGAGCTGATTTTCTTCATAATACCTGGTGTGACTCTGTATTTTGGCTTCAGGAGAAGAATAATGTTGATAGCACATCAATGTTTAGGTTGTTGGTGAACATTTCAGCTTTTTGTATTGTCCTGCCAGCAAGGGAGCTAAGGGAAGCACAATAAGCTGAGAGGGGACAGAACCTCAACTGGCCTAAAGAATATTCCATGCCATAGGGCATGATGAGGAGCTGTCATCATGGGGAGTTGGCCTCGGGAAGCAGCTGCTGCACAAAGATGCTGGATATTAGCATGTGGCAAGAAGTTGCATTCTAGGCAGACAGACAGATCGGCAGGTACCTTTGCCATTCTTCTCTTCTTCATTCCTTTTCTGTCTTACTAAGTAGACTTTTTTTCTCAACCCACACATTGTGGGATTTTTTTCCCCCCAAAACTCTTCCCCATATCACTTGGGTGTGAAGAGTGAGCAAATGGCTATCTGGTTCTTAGCTGTCTGCTGGGTTAATCCACATCACAAAGAAAAGTGTTTTAAATGACTCTTAGTTGTATATATATATATTTATATATATATATGTATGTATATGTATATAATTTGCATTTTAGGTTTCTGCGTAGATATCACTGAAGTCCATCTTCCTTTGCTCTTCTTAATAATCCTAGCTTTTCCTTTTTTTTTTGTTTGTTTTGTTTTGTTTGGTATTACACTACTTAAAAAAATGCATATTTCTGTTTACTCTGTGTGGAATTTATATTTCAAGTTTTAGCCATTGCCTTTGATACTTTTAAAGGTCTCTGCTACCTTTATTAATATAAATATTTATTAAAAACCTTATAAAGAATGAGTAATGAATCAAATGAATCTTCCTTTAGAAATCATATCAAATGTTAAGTATTTTGAGAAGAATTCAAGTTCTTGAGCTCATGAGGATAACTCAAAGAACGATAGTGTAAAGATTGTGATAAATACTTGAAGATAGGTATTCTGGTTTTATTTCTCTATGTAAGAGAATTTTACTGAGGAGACAACAGAATCTCAGTTGTACATGTCACTAGTCACATTCAGAAGCAAGCATTGGTCATGTACTTGCAATTTACCTTGTTAGTTCATTTAATTCCCACTGCTTTCAGACTGGATAAATACTGACAGGACAAATTAGTAAATAATATTTTAGCTTTTAATTCCCTGCTCACTTCCTGCACAATAGTATTTGTCTAAAAGCTAGTGCTTATTCTGAGCTATTCTAAATATGAATCACTTATGTGGGCATTTAAAACAATCATCTTTCAAATCCTCATTGTGTGGGAAAAGTTGTTTCACACTCCTGTTGAAAATAACATGTATACCTTTTTACATGCTTTTTATTTAACTGCTTATTAGAAAAACACAAACCAACCCTTCTTTTTTGATAATGTAATCTTCAAGAATAAATCATCTCTCTCAACTGACATTATGTAATATACATTTTCTTTAAATAAATCTAATGCAGGTAGTTGAAGGATATTCACTGTTGAATTTTTTTTGTTAGTATTGTTATTATTGAAATTACTGTGCTGCCTTGGACCAGGTACTATGTATATTGTGCAAATATAAACAAATAAAGTCTCATATAAATTCTAAAATATAAGATACAGTTAATAAATTGATAAAGTAAATAAAATCTTAGAATAAAATGGAGAAGTGGTACTGATGCTTAGTGACCCAAAACACAACAGAGCATACAAAATCAGAAGTAATAAGGAATCCTTGCCCTTTAAAGAACACTCATAAAAAGAATCCACTGTATTGCTAGAGATTTGGGAGGCATAAACATGAAGTTATAGAAGCAAAAAATAGCCTTTTGATCTCTGCTGACTTTCCTTAGTTGCCTCATATCCTCCAGACCTGTCTTCTCTTGTTTTGTGCTTATCTACTTGTCTTTTGACCATATTGATATTTTTTGCTTCACTGCTTTAATGGCTTCTCTCTTTATATTATTCCATATGGTAGACTTTCCAGTGTTTACATAATATGCACTTGCTTTTGTATTTCTTGTTAAAAGCAGCGCTTGGTAATTTTAGGAACAAATCTCCTCAATGACTCTGTGTGAGAAGAATTGTTTTAGCAATGATATTTCCTTGGAAATGGTAATTTTGATTTGGTTTTAGCTCATTCTTTCTGAATCAGAATCATAGAATCATAAAATCATAGAATGATTTGGGTTTGAAGGTACCTGAAAGTCGATCTAGTTCCAATCCCCCTAGTGTGTGCTGGGACACTTTCACTGAAGTGGCTTAAAACCCCATCCCACCTGGCCTGGAACACTTGCAGGGTTGGGGACATGTATCCACAACTTCTCTGGACAATCCTTCTTAGAATTTCTTCCTAATTTCTAATATTTATCTACCAACTTTTATTTCAAAGCCAGTACTCCTTTTTCTATAACTATACTTTCTGATTCATAATCACCAATTTTACTGCAAATTTCATGCTGCATTCTGATTCAGAATCAGAAATTTCACATTCATTTAACAAAATATATTTAGAGTTTATATACTATGCATCTACTTTGGATGAAAACCTCTTTATGATTTAGCATCTCTCAGATTCTGCATTTTCCAAACATAGTAGGGATTTGCTTCAGAATCCACCAAACTACAGTGAAAAGGTGCCCAGATTTTTTTCTCAATTTGGAAACAGCCAGACTCTGAAAGTTAAAAAGTGTTTTTGTTTGTTTTTTGTTGTTTGTTTGTTTGTTTGTTTGTTTTTAAATCATTATTAGAGTTACATTGCTTGACCTTTTTACTGATAATGTAGATGGGTAAATTTTGATCCTAATTGACAAATAGGGAATGGAGGAGGTCTAAAAATATGGCCATGCAATCAAGAACAAAATAAGAAAGAAGGAAAGAAGAAAAGGAAAAAGGAAAAAAGGAGAGAAAAAAAAGAAGAAAATGAAAAGGAGAAGAAAGAGAAATAGAAAAAGAAGGTACATGTCCCAAATAACCTTATTATCAATTATAATAAGTATTAAATAGTCTATTCTATTATGAGTAAAAATATTATTAGTAATAATAACCTGTCCAAATAAGACAAAGTCTTTCTGTAGGAAGCTAGTAATGTGACGAAAACCTTAATGTTTTCAGCCCATCCTCTTGCTATGCTTTGTGCTGTATGTCTTGACATGTTCCAAATTCTTGTAGAGTCTTAGCAGTTTAATATAAATGGGAAAGAAAAGGAAAAAAAAAAAAAAAAAAAAAGAACTTGGGAGGGATGTCCAAGGAGTTCTGGCTCAACAGATCCTAATTAAGGAAAAATCCTTCTAGATGAGGTTGTCCAGAATCATGTGGTCCCACTGCAGGGAGAGAAAAAGAGAGAGCTGCGGTTGCCAGCTATAAAGCAGTTTTAAGTGTAAATATAACAAAATCAGGAGAGAGTTTCTTCATGATTTTTTTCTTTCTGTGTGCTTTTTTTATTTTTATTTTTTCCAAATAAAATACGCTACTTCACAGAAAGAATATACAGGGAATGCAGGGGCTGCTAACAGAAAGCCCAAAGAAGTGGCAGTAGTTTAATTTGTCCTTGTTTATAAGAACACGGACACTTTGTTGCTTCTCTTTATTGATACCATTTCTTATCACCCTCCAGACAATTGTTTAGTTTTGTTTTCAGTCAATTGGCCATCTTTTCTTGTCTCTTGTGACTGGTTGCTTTAAACATTAATCTCTGATGTGGAATTTTGACAGGCGTTTCCAAAATTCTAAT
This sequence comes from Oreortyx pictus, assembly GCA_036925125.1. Lineage (NCBI taxonomy): Eukaryota > Metazoa > Chordata > Aves > Galliformes > Odontophoridae > Oreortyx > Oreortyx pictus. The sequence continues at coordinate 169,842,123 of JAUPFR010000001.1, forward strand.
TTGTTCCCAATGCTATTCTCCCTTTACCATTGGTTAGCTGCCTATAATTGCTGTTGGTAGTAGTATGATGTCCTTTTTTTTTCTCTCTTTTTTAATTTTTCTCTTTCCTTTTCCTTTTAGCATATTTGTGACTTTTTTATTATTTTCCCCAAATATACATTAAAACCTTTCATCAAATTTTAGATCTATTTATACGTAATTAAATTGGTGTCTGGGCTGGATACAGTTTTGAGCTTGTTAGAATTCACCTAATTTATTATTGACAAACACATTGTGTTTCTTAAAATTCTTTCATATAGGCTGAATTTCCACATACACACTTTTCAAACATTTGTAATTGTTGTATAACATCGTTTTGAATATTTTTCCAGGGACATTTTATGATCTATATTGCTGATATCTGTGGATTTTACTAGCAGTGTCATAACATGGTTTATTTCTTTTCTGATGAACCATTTATAAACTATGTAAACTATGCATGTATTGACATATTTTAATTTTTATGATACTGCATCATTTGCTTCTGTAATAGGGTGAGCTGAATTTATTATTTAGGGCCTCCTTCTGTTGTAGGTACTGAATCTTCACTGGCTAAATTATTTCATGATCAGACTCACAGCTTTCTATTTGCATTATTATTTTGATATCATTACATTACACATAGTGAAGACTGGAATTAGAAGACTGATAAATAAAAACTGAGTGACCCTGCAGCTGTGCTCTGTTTTCTCGTGGATCATGAGATCTACATGGAATTGAGACCAGCATCACTATGTGGTTGGCATACAAACTCTCTTCCATATTAATATGTGGAAAGTAGATAAACAGTGTCAGTAGAAAAGAAAGAAGTGAAATCACCTACTTCCAGTGCACTGGAGCAGCTAAAGCAAGAAGGTACCCTTGATACAGAGCTAGCTCAAATTGAACCCACTCAAGAAAAATGTGAACAAGTGAGTAATTTTCTCTGCTTGAACATGCAAATATAGCTTTTAGTCAATGACATAGTAAATCTAGTTTAAAGCAAATGTTCCATTTCAGAATAAAATTATAATAAAAAAATAAAATATGCTTCTCAGCCTGCCTCTTGCATGTTAGCTTGAAACAAGATTTTTTCTGTTGTCCAGCAGACAGTAATGAAGAGAACTACTTAAAGGCCATAAACATATCTTACATCATCATGGTGATCAATTGTAACAGAAAGACCCCAAAATCCTCTGCAGAAACCATGGATAAAGAGAGAATCTGCAGGTATGTTTACAAACTGTAGTAGTGAAAATTAAATAGAACACTGTATATATTTTTTCTGTAAAAAGATATAACTCTTTCATGTAAGTAACATTCAGTTTAAACTATATTTAAATCCAAAAATACAATATAAAGATCTGCAGACATACAGTCCAGAATGAACAGTCTGAACGAACGTGTTCAGATTCCCTCCCCAATATCTCAAGATAGTACTCTGCAAATAATTTCAAATAAAAAAACAAACAGATATTATTGACACATGAAACTCTCCAGTTCTTTTAGCTGATGTAGCTACCTGACATGTTTTTGTGGCTATAGTGTAGGTATATCTTCATGAAGCAGAAAAGACTGTTATACATCTAGCACAGTCAAGCACACACATACCCAAACACACCACAGTTGCAATTAATGTGCATCAGAGTAGCCCTGAGGCCTCCACAGAGAAATCAAGTAAACCAGGAACTAAGCCTTCTAAGTCTAGTCAGCACCTAGACATTGCTACTGAGGACAACACAACTTAAACCAGCATTGCGACAGAGTAACTGTGTAAAATGGGCGGTATTCCTTTGAGATGTAACACAATAAGACTGAGGTATGTTTGTGTTCAAATGCTTCACAAAGCAGATATTTTTGGTGCATATTTCTGCTTTTCTAAAAATGGCCTTAAGCCCTCATTTTACTTATATTATTAAAAAAAGAAATAAGAAAGAAGAAAATCATCCCTTTCCCTCCTAAGCATAGTTAAAAATAACAACTGATGCTAGTTCATGATGAATTACCAACACCTGTTATGAATATAGCATTAGTTACAGCATCTGGAAAGAAACAGTAACTGCAACAGTTATGTGTATAAATCAGAAAGGTTCATTTACTAATTTATATTGAAGTATTTTTTCTATATACATTGCATTGGTAATGCATAGAAACCATATATTTTCTTTTCCTTGGGTGTTATAAAACTCTGTCGACAATAAATCTGGAGATACAGGTAGCACTACTCTCTTTAGCACATAAATTTAATAAACAGCAGAGTTCCTAAAAAAATATATAGCAGGTATAGAACTCCTTTCAGACAGAAAAGCAATATAGTAAAAATGAAGTTCTCCTTTTGCACAGTCTTTTGATGATGAGGTATATTGCTCCTCATTCAATATATTCAAAATATTATCTTTTACTCTAAATCATCTGATGGTATAAACAATATAGATTATATTATTTTGATATAATATTGAACACAATGTAAACCATAATTATTGGTAATTATTGCTTTAAATCATTACTTTCTGATGGTAAAATAAAATATTTCGGAAATGTAATGCAAATTTGAGCACCTGTATTGTATAAATCAACTTTATTAAATAAAAAAAAAGTTAAAATGTAGGTTTATACAAAGTTGATTTTAAATACCCTGAAAGTAGGATATGCTTGTTACATACATTTGCAGTGATTTTTCTTTGTTTTTGTTTGTTTATTTGTTTGCTTTTTTTTTTACTGAGATAAAATTGATGCTAAATGTCCTCTGAATTCAAGTTGTCCAAATACCATACTTCTAGGGTTTCTCCAAAACAGTTTATCCAAATACAGAATATGAAGCAGAAATTTGATTACTTGTGCTTCCGCTGTTGTAGAAAATAAGATCTATCTTAGACAGTCTCTATCTTCAGCCTTTCTTTCTCCACTTGATTCCTCCTTTCTACATATTTGTTAATGGAAATACACTGGGAAGTGAGCTAATAATATACCTAACAGTCATTTACAGTTGTGTACATACAGTGGTTAATTACAGCTCACACTGGAGATGAGCATATGGTTTGGCTTCTGCTTCTGCTGTGCTTATGTAGTTCCAATCAGCAGAACAGGTTGCCCAGAGAGACCGTGCAGTCTCTTTCAATCCTCAGAGATTTTCAAGACTGAGCAAAACCCTGAGCAATCTGGTCTGATCTCACTGCTGACCCTACTCTGAGCAGGACTTTGAACTGAAGATGCATTCCATGCTACTGTGATTCTGAGTGAGGTTTTTATGAGGAAAATTCAAATACACAGCATACACACGGACACGTGAGTGAAGCATATCCTTGGAGCACTGTAGTGTGCCAACTACCTATGACACATTGTGCCACTTTTGAGGATATGTGAGCTGCTGATTTTTATGCCAATAAAAACTGCTTTATAATTTCAGAATGAAGCCTATGATTTTAGCTACCTTCCTCAGAGAAACTAGGGGCACTCAAAACATGACACTTAGGAAAATTTGCTTTTGGTTCTTACTTAAGTACAATAACAATAACCACTGCTAGAGCTGGAGGAGCTGCACGAAATTCCTGAAGTGACAATTTGGTAGGTAAAATCATATGTAAAGACTCCAACATTTATTCTTTTACCTATAACTTTGTGTACATTACTTTAGTATTGTCTTAGTTATGTTACAATGCATTTCTTGGAAGACCTCTTTATATAAATGTGTTTGTATATTCACTCATACTTTGACATCTGGAATATCAGTCTTTTTTCATTTCACTGTTTTCCTTGCTCTCAGTTTATCGTCCTTCCTTTCATGTCCACTGTAGCAGTATATTTTGGCCATGTTCCATCTCTATTCTTCACGCTTAACTAAGCAATCATTCATTTTCTAGCTACTGTTATGAATAGTTTCTTTTGTCCCATTGTGTCCATTTAGCTCCTGACCACATTGTTAAAGGAATTACAATTAATTCATCTCCTTTCTAATTCACGTTATGATCTAAATTTATTTCAGTTTATAGATGCAATTCAACAGAGCTGAAAAGACCTTGAATTTTCTATCTTTGTTGCTGTTCCCTTGTTTCCCCAAAAACTCTTCTGAACTATTAAAAAAAAAAAAAATTATGAAAATGTTCAGTGACCAAAGCAAAGTAAAAAAACTGCTACCAAATTGTGAGGGTACCAGTAGAGGAACATCTGTTTGAAGAGTTTTGTCTCTAAGTGCCAATTTTTTTTAAACTGACATGTTCATCTATAGTGATAGTGATATGTTTGCTAACTGTTTAGGGATTGCTCATGATAAAATGAAAAGGGTTTTGTGGGCTTCTTCTGTCTCACCTTGATTTTTATTTGTGTCAGAATTTGCAAGTAAAGCAAGACAAAATAGAATAGTCTTCCCTTGAAAGCCTAGTCTGCAGTAATGTATGACACTGGTATTTTGAGTAATACCACTTCTGTTTTTAACTCATTACTGAAGCAGTGCAACAGCATGGTGATAAACTACAAACTACTTTGTGTAGTGGAGTTCTTTCCCTACAAAAAAAAAAAAAAGATAATGCCACACTTACCCAGGAGCACCGAGAGGTACTTAAAAAAATATAGCCTCCAAGAACCAAATGTTTTATCTGAAAGGAGTTTTTAAAGATTAGTGTAAGCAATTCTACAGAGTGCTAAAATTTACGCTGCCAAAATTCATTTGAATATGTAAATTTAGAGTTGATATAAGCTATATTTCAGATGCAATGTATCAGAAGAACGATAATTTCTGTAGAAGACAAACTGTGGATGTACAGTACATACAACAAAGCCTTCAAAAAACTGCCACTGTGGAGCTCTTGTTGAGTTTACTGCTTGTATATACAAGTAAAAATCTGATTGCTTTAATATAATTCAAAGTATCTTATGTCAGTGTATAATCTCTTAAAAAGACACCCTACATTTAATCAACTGTAGCCTAAATAAACACAAACCTTAGCTTTCATTACATGACCTTCTCCATTTTATTTCTAATCAGAAAGTATTGGCTTTCCTACTTTTCCTTCCCTAAGTCATTTCTAAATGGAAACTAACCATAGTACTTCAGGTTTTTTTTTTTTTTTTTTTTTTTTTTTTCCCTTACACTTCTCCCTTAGACACATACTATGGGTCTGATTTCAGCTGAATATTTGACACTTGCAAAAATGAGTTTACACATGGCATATGAACATTTTCCATGGGTGCCCTGCTATTGCATTTGTAGATATAATGTGTCTTCTGTACAGGTTTAAAACTGATCTTAACTACATTGCTAGCTCCAGATTTCAAGGAATAACCTCCCTGAAACCTAACACAAATGGAAGGAAGAAGTACAGTTTTTGATATGCATCTCAGTGAGTTCTCTTTTCTGTTACAGGTGATCCACTTTTCTCCTAGTGAGAACTATCTAGGATCATGTGTTAACACCAAGCTTCAAGTCTACCCAAAAATCTTTGTAAAACTAGATAGTTTTTATATCTTTTATGTGTTTTGCTCTTCTAGCTTTTTATAATTTATATTATTTTCTTTTTATTATTTCAGTATTTCTGCTCTTGTAAAAGGTTCCTTGAAAATTGATATTCTTATAAAATCCTTCCTGAGAAATAAATTCTGACCCATAGTTTTATGGAAGCCTAAGAAAAAAATATGGAAGAATCTAGAAGATCTGTATGGACAAGGCACATACATTAACTTCAACAGAAGCCTAAAACTGGAAGATGAACATAAGGTCCGAAGAATGGCAAACTGGCCTTGTAAGAACAGAAGTCCTTATCTTATTGGTTATTTAATTAATTTAGCAGTGTAGAAACAGCAGAAGTTAAGGTTTTTCTACCTTGAATATTTTTCCTACCTTGAATAATTTCTAAATGATAAAACACAGATCATAGAGCATATTTCAATATTAAGTCTAAGGTAATCAGGACCTTAAAATCTCTAGGGGAGGGACAGTGATTCAAGACTAGACTAAATAAATAAAGCCACTTCATTGATTTCCAAAACTGATCCTGGAAGAATAAAACCAGAGAAAATGAATAGTTTTTCTGTCATCACTGATGGGGAACACAGGTTATAGAGTTGCCTGTACAGTTGTTTTAAATTACTTAATAATCTGACATAGTAAACCCCAAATCACAAGGACTGTAAAGGAAACATCTCTGTGATGGAATGAAACCCATGCTCACTGTAACTGAAGAGTCAGTGAGCATTCACAGCACAGTTGTAGGTAGAAGATAAAGACCTTGGAGGCATCAGTAGAGCACAGTGTATCTTCTGACTTTCAGTCAGTCCTAGGTTCAAGTTATGTTACACTATCAAGACACTGACAATTGCTTTTTGTTCATTTTTCAGGGACTGGGTTGTTTGTTTGTAGTGTTTGTAGGTTTGTTTTTGTTTATTTGTTTGTTTGTTTTTTCTATCAACAAAGATCTATCCCTTCCATCAGTATAAAACTTCCATTTCTTGAGTCGAAACCAGATATTCTTTAAGAACTGTCACTCAGGATTCCTGGCTGCAAACAGTATGGCAATTAGTAAAATTGAGTAAAATTGCACATTACCATCTAACAGTAGCCAAGAGCTATAATACCTGACCAGTTTCAAAAATCTAAATTTGACTAACTTTCTTTTAAAAGAATTACATTGTAACACATTGCTTAATTTGCTAATTGACCACATAATTTGTTTGACATGCACATACATATTTATCAGTGGTTTTCGACACGGGCATAATTGCCACAATTTGGTAACCTCCTGACTTAAAAGAATATTTTGAAATTCAGTTACATGTATGCATTTTACTGAGAAGGCAGTGAGGCACTGGCACAGGCTGCTCAGAGAAGTTCTGTATGTCACATCCTGGGTTGTGTTAAAGGCCAGGTTGGAATTTATAATTGGGTAGTCCACATGCACAAAACCTTGTTTTCAGCAGCTCATAACCCAGTCAGTTTTATCAGTGAAATTTCTAATGGCAGTTAAGAAATATGACTTTCGAAAGATTAAGATTGATTCTTTTTTCAATATCAAACATGGTAAAAAAAATTCCTGTGACAACCAATTCTGATGATCTTTTCTTTTGAAAACTCTAATATCTTCATGGTCAGAAAGAGAGAGTAAAACATAGTTAAATGGTTATTGAGGATGAGGAAGGAAACAGAAATATGATCAAAAGCAAGGAATCTAGTGAGGCTAAAATTACCTTACAAATAAAGCAGGTGGAGATAAAGGGGCAAGACCAGAAAGGAAACTCAAAAAAGTGTAAGAAAGAGAAGTAAAAGAGTAGAAATGGGAGAGAGGAGTCAAGCTTCTTTCATTTCAAGAGCAGAATTAGATGGAGGATGACGTTACAGTTACAGAATTTGAATGCTTTTCTGGAAATTGAATTGTGTCTGTACCTCCACCATTGTGTTTAACTGCATTTAATAAGTAGCTTGAACTGTATATTTTAAAGGTGTGTGTTCATAATAGTCTGAATACACTGTACCTAAGTTACAGAAATATTGACTGTTCACAAATGTAATTAAAGTTGATTTGCTGTGCTGTGAATATATGAAGATCCATTAATGCTAATATTATGAAAAATGAGGTCATAGGTATTCTAGGCAGAGATTTTTTAATCTCAGTCTCTCACTGTCTCAGTTCTCCGTCTGTATGATGCAACAGTACCTATATGTGAAATTGATTTTATTAATGTTTATGAAGCAGTAGCACACTCTAGTAATAAGTGTTGTAGAAATGCTTATGAGGAAATTAATGATTCCTTCTCCAGGGCAGGCTTTCAGTCTTAAAGATAAGTAATGGAAGGGGCAAAATGGAGAAGACTAGGCACTGAAAGATGAGGAGTATGCAAAATGTTGAAATAGTGTGTGAAATACACAGTGATCTTGAGAATACCTGAATCCTAAGGAGATTAGAGGTAATTGGATAGCACATCATAACGCATATATGCAGTGGACTGAATTAAGGCTACAGTGGGGGCCTTTATTCTCGCTGAAGGAATGTTTTTATTTTTTTTTTTCAGTGCGTGATACTTAATTTTTAACATTCACATAGTATAAATTTTTCAGTTAAGAAAATATCCTGCTTCTTCTGCATCCCATGTTACCTGTTTCATGAGACTATATATGATTTAGGAGGACTGGAGAACTTTGATTTTAGTTGCCTTCTGTTAACAGAACAGTGATAACTGAAACCATTATTCTGTTACCAGCTCTATTATTCAGCAACTAATATTTTGTAGATCACTACAGATAATTTTGTCTCATTTCTGAAGTTGGATAAATATAATAACTTTCTTTGTAAAATCCTGTAAGAAATTATGTATAAGACCTGAGTATTAACTAAAATATTAAGAAGATTTTTTTCTAAATTCATACTTCCATTACTCGTACATTCATTTCTACTTTCATTTATTTTGATGCAGAATAATGATAAGTACTACATGTCCTTTAATAGTTAAATAACAAATACAGCTTGTATTCAGTTTATGGTGAAGAAATATTCCCTTTTGTTTATATTAGAATGTTATCCCCCAAAAATACCCTCTTGAAGATCTTGTCTCTCCTGAATGTAACAACTCAGCATGTTTTATCCTAACATAATAATACTGATGAATCACTTATCCTGTGGTCATCCAGCCAATTCCTTATCCACTGTATAGTTTACACTTCAAATCTATACTTATCAATTTACAGATAATGTAGAGTGGGACCAGGTCAAAGGTATTACAGAAGTCAAGGTGGATAACATTAGTTCATTTTCCTGTATTGACTGAAGCTCTCACTACATCATAGAAGACTACTAGATTGGTCAGGCATGATCTGCCCTTGGTGAAGCAGCACTGGCAGTCTTAGATCTTTTCCTTGTCTTGAACATGCTTTGATATAGCTTTCACAAGGATCTTACCCACGATCTTCCCAGGCACAGATGTGAGGCTCAATAGTCTGTAGTGCCCTGTGTCTTTGAACTAGGAGTGATGGGAGTGAAATTTTTCTTTCTCCAGTCACTAGGAATTTCATCACCCATGACTTTTCCGTTATGGTGGACAGTGGCTTGGCAGCTACACCAGCCAGTTTTTTCAAGACCCTGTGATCCTTGTTACCAGGTCCCATCTGATGGGGTCTCCACCTATTTGCAGGTGGCCTCTTTCAACTGGATGCTATCATGGGTAATCTGGTTATGGTAACTATACTAAACTTTCTTGAATTTTTTTCTTCTTTTCCTTCTGAAAACTTTTTGAAAATCTAAACAAACAAACAAACAACAATGAAACACCTTTGTGTAAATTCCAGATGGATATGTATTACTGGACAGGATATGAAAACCAGTTTATCAAAGATTAAGAAGGACCCATTGTATTCATAATCAGGAAACACTCCCTTGTTTCAGTGGATGATACTTCTTAGCCTAAGGTAGGAAAGTACTTGTTTGACAAACTTTGCAAGAGAGAACTATGAAGCATTTAACTGGTGTGTCAAAAGGAAAACCTTTTTAGGGCTCTATCGGTGTTTTTGTCCTCCATTAACCAATGTACTCCATAAAAATATATTCCAAAGCTTTGACCTCCAGGGGATTTGGAGTTTTCAGAAGACCGTGTAGTGCCCTGCTAAATTAAGGGCACAAACCTTACCACTTCTGTCATAAAGACTGGTATCTGTGCCATACCCACACCCATCTGACTTTAACCCCCTAGAACTAAGTCACTTTTTGAAGTTGCTAGACAAATGCTAGTGAAGAACAATTGTAAACCTAATGTTCGGACACCAAGGTACATGCGTAAAATTATAAGAAATAAATCCAAGCATTTCTCTTCACAGTTGTGTGAAATTCTGCCAGTTGATGGCATATTGGCATAGCAGGTTGCAACCACTCTCAATGAGTTCTTTCAGCTCTGAATAAATTCTTGAATATTTCTTTTTATCTAAAATTTTACTTGTGCTATCATTTTCTTGTTAGGAGAGCAAAATTTTAAGCTGATATTTACAGGCTGTGGTCTGAGAAGGTATACTAATGGCTTAATGATTATATGTTAAAATCCTTAATATACTTATTTTGTAACACTAACAAACAACAACAACAAAAAAAAAGGAAAGAAATAGTCGTGCTTCAAAAGATGGTGTACAATCAATCCTTATTGCAAATCATTGGTGGAAGAATCACTTTGAGTGATGAATTATTCATTTAGACATGTAATTATAATATATGTTGTCATTTTCTGTAATTTATTTGGTAAGGCTTTAGCATTGGAAAAGAAAATACAGCACATAAACTTCTGCATTTTTATACCAGAAATACCCTTATGTACATGATTTGTTGTATGTTGGCATTCTGTATTTCCTGAAATATCTGGATAACGTGGAAATTGCTCATGGTAATTGTAACGTGCAATTACAAATTAAGAATTTGTACTTAACAAATTAAAAATTACCAAAACATTTATAAGAATGTATAAATTATAAAAAGTATTTTATCTTTTTCTTTTTGTATATTATTATGTTTTAAAATGGATAAAGCTAGATTCAAGTGCTAAAACCCAATGAAAAAAATGTGTGTAATAAAACATAAAGTTTAAAATTTTATGGTAGTATAATTAATATTCATTGAGAAGCGAGAAAAAACTGTATTTTACGTTCTTCAGTTTCTTATAGATTAATTAGTCAAACTTTCTTTTAGTCCTTCCGACTTCTCTCAGTATATAAAATTAGTTTTTCAGAAATGTAACTTTGTACATTCTAATGTAATTACTGGACTTTGTATTCTTCAGAAATAATGAATAAAGCAGATCAAACTCTCCCTTTAGTTAATTCCCTCATTTCAGTACCATTATGATGACCTTACAAGCTAGCATCTGGAGGAATTTCAAGTTTTGACTTCCTGTGTTTCTGTGACTAACAAACAAGTCTTATTCACGTCTCTATCATGCCAGAGAACTTCGGATTCTTTCATCACGGGTTGGTTTACTTGGCATCTGGCCTGATGGCTGTGGATGGATCTCTCCTGTCTCCAAGGGTTTCCCCTTGGAGATTCTTATGAGGACTCCCCAGAGATACCATTGTGAATTCCCCACCTTTTCACTTGGAAAGAATATAGAAATGTTGCCAGGATGTACAGGGATGCAACAAGAAAGGCCAACGCCAACCTGGAATTGGATATGGCAAAGGAGATAAAGGATATTAAGAAAAGTTTTTTTAAGTATGTCATCAGTAAAAGAAAGAATATGGAAATATTAAATGTGGGGGGTGTTCTGGTAATGCGGAATGCAGAGAAGGTAGGATACTGAACATCTTTGCATCAGTCTTCACTGTGGGAACTCCACCTTGGGACTCCTGGACCATGGAGGTAAGTGAGAGGGTTTGGGGAATGGAAGGCTCCCCTTTGATGAGTGAGAAGATGGTCAGAGAGTGTCAGTGCAACATCAATGTATATAAATCCATCAGTCCCACTGGGAAACATGAGCTGAAGGAGTTGGAAGAGGTGATTGCCATTCAGCAAGATCTGGACAGGCTGGAGAGTTGGGCAGAAAGGAACCAGATGAGGGTTAATGAGAGCAAATGTACTGTCTTGCACCTAGGAAGGAATAACCACATACACTAGCTAGGGGATGACATGCTGGAGAGGAGCTCTAAGGAAAGGGACCCGGGTGTCCTGGTGGTTGATAGGTTGTACATGAGTCGGCAGTGTGCCCTGCTGGCCAAGAAGGCCAATGGCATCCTGGGGTGCATTAAAAAGAGCGTGGCCAGCAGGTCAAGGGAGGTGATCCTCCCCCTCTCTTCTGCCCTGGTGAGGCCTCACCTGGAGTATTGTGCCCAGTTCTGGGCTCCTCGGTATAAGAAGACAGGAATCTCTTCAAAAGAGTCCAGTAGAGAGCCACAAAGATGATAAAGGGTGCGGAACACCTCTCTTATGAGGAAAGGCTGAGAGACCTGGGTCTGTTCAGCCTTGAAAAAAGAACGCTGAGAGGGGATCTGATTCATGTCTATAAATATCTAAGGAGTGGGAGGCAAAGGGACGAGGCTGGACTCTTCTCAGCAGTGTGTGGTGGTAGGAAAAGGGAAAATGGCCACAAACTGAAGCATAGGAAGTTCTGCACAAATGTGTGTGGGAACTTCTTCACAGTGAGGGTGATGGAGCACTGGCACAGGCTGCACAGAGAGGTGGTGAAGTCTCCTTCTCTGGAGATGTTCAAGACCCACCTGGACGCCTACCTGTGCAAGCTGGGCTAGGGAGTTGTTTTGGCAGGGGGGTTGGACTCGATGATCTCTAGAAGACCCTTCCAAAACCCCTACAATTCTGTGATTCTGTGATATGCTGTCACATCATAAAGTGCAAATTAAAATAGGATAAAGTTAACTATCCTGATTTTCAGTTTGAATGGTTTAAGTCATCAAACAGACTGTCACACTGAGAATGAGATGAAAAAATAGTTTTTTAGCCAAGACAGTTCTAGTAACAGCAGTTTTCAAATAAACTGACAGTACATGAAAGAAAGATTAATAACAAGAAGAAACTAAAAGCTCATGTCACAACAGTGCTTAAACATTATTGGATTTTTTTTTTAAATGAACAAGAATTTGGATCAGAGATCAGAACCCATGTCTTGTCTTTCCACAGCCAGGGCTATGACCAATGGAATATAGATTAAAACTCTTCAATAAATCTTAAATTGTTTTCTGCGAAGAAACTGCCTTCAGCAGACTAGCTTGATAATGCCACAATATAAAATCAACTCAAGATAACGTTTTTAAGAGTTTGGAGGTGTGAATTTTGATCCTTACAAAGAAATCCGAACCTTGGCATCTGTAGCACTTGACTGGTGTGTTTCCAGGGAACAATTCTGTTTCCCTGTTATGCTTTCTCCTTTTATTTTGAATATTTAGTCTGCTGTTATTGCTTCTAAAGGTTAGAGTGGTTCTATCACAAAAAAATGATTCCTTGCCAACATAGCATTCTGTCCTAGAGCAAAAGTCATGCCAGTTCATGAGTTAAGTTCAATTTCAAGGGAGGCGTATGATGCACTGGCTGAAGTATATTATACTACAGAATGCAAATATAGAATATATAGATGTGATAAGTCCTGTGTGAGGTATTTGGAGTCATTTCATGTACTTTCTTCTCTGAAATATTTGCAAATTCAGAAAGTATTGTGTTTTAAAAACATTATGGATCAGTATTCTGCTCTTCAAGACAGAACCATAAGGTGCTGGTTTTAACAGACTATCTACATTTATTCCACTACAATCAGTAGAATGAAGACATGTATGCATTTGGGTAAGTGCTGTGAAAGTGGCAAGCAATTAACAAATTGACAAATTAACAAATTAAGAAACAAAACCTCACTAATAAACCAAGTGGTAAAGCGGAAAACTGACAAATTGGCAAATAGCTTGGTAAGAAGGGAGACATGCTTGAAGTTTATTAGAAAGGGCAGTTTAAGCACTGTAGGCTGGGAAAATTGATTTAAGATCCTTTCAGACACTGGATAGTAATCTTGCATGGAGATGATGTGAATGAGGAAAGGAATAAAATGTAAAACTGGGAAGGAGGACATAAGACATAAAAATTAAATATTAGTCAAGAACTCAATAAGCTTCTGACAAAAAGCTACTACCTTCCTGTACATAGTATTTTGATAAAGACAAACAACAACCCACATTTCAATATGAGATAACTAAATGATAAACATGCTAGAATGGCTAGCATCTATGTGAATTATGCAATCTTTTTAAAATATGTTCTCACAGAATCTCCACCAGGTTCACTGATGGCCTCAGCTTTGGACATCATCTGGTCTGTTTTGGAGCCACCTGAAACTTTGTCTGTCATGGGGGCAGTCCCGATCTCACAGAGGCAAATTCTATAGTCACTCTTCTACAGAAACATTAGTATTTAAACCCAATACAATTTGGAGTCATCCAGAAATCGCACCATAGCTCAAAACAAGGGCTCTGTGTTTTGATGGCATTTATTGTCCTCACTTCACTAGCTTAAAGAACTGCCATAAATGAACTGAGAAATCTGTTGCGAAGTAAGATAAAGCATAGGGAAAAATATAATTTGTAGTTAATTTAGATCATAGAATCATAGAATCCTTAGAGTTGGAAGGGACATTTAAAGGTCATCTAGTCCAACTTCCCTGCAATGAACAGGAACATGTACAGCTAGATCAGGTTGCCCAGGGCCTGGTCCAGCCTCACCTTGAAAGTCTCCAGGGATGAGACATCCAACACATCTCTGGGCAGCTTTTTCCAGTGCCTCACCACCCTCACTGTAAAGGACTTTTTCCTTATATCCTACCTAAATATACACTCTTTAAACTTGAAGCTATTTCCCCTTACTCTGTCTCCACAGACTCTGCTGAAGAATCTGCCCCCTTCTTTCCTGTATCTCCCCTTTAGATATTGAGAGTCCACTATCAGGTCACCTCAGAACCTTCTCTTCGCCAGGATGAACAGCTCCAGCTCTTTCACCTTGTCCTCATAGGAGAGGTATTCTATCCCTTGGATCATTTTTGTAGCTCTCCTATGCATGTGTTCCAACAGGTCTATGTCTCTCCTGGACTGAGGACTCCACATCTGGATGCAGTACTCATGGTGAGGCCTCACCAGAACAGAGTAGAGGGGCTGAATCACCTCCCTCGACCTGCTGGCCAGATTTCTTTTGATGCAACCCAGGATATGGTTGGCTTTCTTGGCTGCAAGGGCCCATTGCTGACTCATGTCTAGTTTCCCATCCACCAGTACACCAAGATCTTATTTGTCAAGGCTGTGCTCAATCCTTTCCACAGCTTGTAGTGGTAGCGGATGTTGCTTCAACCCAGGTGCATGACGTCATACTTGGACTTGTTGACCCTCATGAGATTCACCTGGGATACTGGCTCAACCCTGTCTAGGTCTCTGTGGATGGCATCCCACCCTTCTGGTGTGTTGACCATGCCCCACAGCTTGGTGTCATCAGCAAACTTGCTGAGGCTACACTCAACCCCACTGCCAATGTCACTGATGAAGATGTTGAAGAATATCAGTCGCAGCACTGATCCCTGGGAAACACCACTCATTACTGATCTCCATCCAGACATAGAGCCATTGGCCACCGCTCTCAGGACTCAATCCCACATCCAGTTCTTCATCCATAGAATAGTCAACTCATCAAATTCATATATATCCAATGTGGAGATAAGGGTGTTGTGGGTTACCATGTCAAAGGCCGTAATGAAGTCCAGACAGATGACATCAGTGACTCTTCCCTTGTCTATTGATGCAGTGAACTGAAAAGAAAACAAAACACATCAGAAGAAAATGCCTCAGTTATTTGGAAAGAAAAAGTTTCATTTCTTCATGAAATAAGGTTAGGGACTACTATTATCACCTCCTACTTGTGTTACAGTGTCAAAAAAGCAAAAAGAAGTAAGAGTTGTGTAATTCAACATATTCAACATATTAAATGAACTCCACAGCTGTACTAGAAGATACTGCAGATCTGTCCTTGTGCTACTTTCTAATGTATGGGTGATTGCAGCAGATCCCGAGAAGGACAAATATTAAAAATATTCTACAAAAAAATCATATAGAAAAATTTATGAGAATTTAAATGTGGCACAGGTTGCCAGATGGTATCTGAGAACTGTATCACTTGATATCCAAGTTTTTTGTTTTTGATATGAGTTACCACCTAGGAGGTGTTTAGAAGCAAGAGTTTGGTGCCTTCTCTGTTGAGCCATTCTTCCATATAGATTATATGCTCTGAATCTGGCATTCTGCATCTAAGCCAGGAAAAACCTTTGAGTGCTTCTCATCTGTTAGGACTATGTGCAAGACACTCAATGACAGCTCTGCATCATAGTGTTAGGTGATGCTTGACTTGGTGATCTCATGGGTCTTTCCTAGATTAAAAGATTCCTTGATTCTGTGATTATCCTTCCTGCACATCCTTCCTTTGTTTACATGTGAAAAAATGCAGAAATCAAAAGGATAGATGATGAATTTAAACAGTTTTCCACTTTGCTCCCTGTCTTGGACTTGATGGTCTTTGAGGTCTCTTCCAACCTGAGTGATTTTGTGATTCTTAACAACACCAGTATTCTTATTTCAGTGAGTCAACAAAATCTTACTAGATATTAATTGATCAAGAAGTGATATGTAGGGAAAATACAGAGATTTACTAGATTAAAAAAAAACAGTTTTATATAGTTTCCTTCAAAATGGTGTAAGTTTGATTGGTATTGCTCCACTCTGTGTAAGTGCTGTGAGTCAGAGAAGAATCATACCTATAAAACTTCTTGGGATGAGAATGTTTCAGGTTTGCTTTAACGAGTTCTGTCTGTATCAATTATGAGCTCTGATTCGATATTGCTATTCAATATTTCTCCTGAAGAATGCACTTTTTTGAAATAGATTTATACTAGACAGTTGAGTTTGACAGTTGAGGCAGGGAGTACAGCAATACGATTATTGTTTCATTAGGGCACAATGAAGTGCTGAAAACTTGGTCTCTGTATGGGAGCTTGACTATTATTTTTGAATATTTTAGGATCATGATTATCAAACAACTTATTACCCTAAATAAATGCCAATCCTGAGAATCGGAACCTTAATTCAATTGCTCCAATGGGAATTTGGCTTAATTATATTGAAGTAAATGAAGCAATTTTATATTCTCCTTGTCTAATTGGAATGACAGTCTACACTGAGAAACAATCTATAAATAAAAGAAAAATATATGATTTGAAAAAGACCAAAAAGGAAAATAAGTTCCCAACAGATTCCAGTTTGCGGTTGCACTTGTTTGGTATTTCTACTACTCTGTGATCATCAAAAGAAGAAAAAAAGTCCATTATCATTACATATATCCTATGAAAAAGCTTATTGTTTATGTGTTTAAATATTTATAGTCATGGAATTAACCACAGATATGAATTTCACTCAGCTGAAGGAGGAGAAAGCACATCATACGGAGAAATTAAATGTGGACTTATCTACTTATCTGAATATAGACATCATCCTTTGCTTATTTCAAAATGGTGTCACGCAGTGGGGAAGAAGTCATCAAATTTAGTGAGGTAAAACAAAAAACAAGAATATAGTTGCAGAATAGTGACCTGCACTCTTGTCTTGTTACAGTCTTCCTGTTTTTTCTTTCAAAATACTTTTGTGCAAATTATATAAAAATGAATTTTGGTACATATTTTTGCAGCTCAACCCATCAGTCAACTAAACAGAACACAGCCATTCATTCACTCGCCTTTCATTGAGATGAGGGAGAGAACTGATAAAATGTAAAACTCATGGGCTGAGATAAAGACAATTTAGTAGGACTTAGAAATTTAAATGCGAATCAAAAATAATAATAATAATAAATAAATGAATATTCAACACATGTGATGCACAAGGCAGTATTTCAGTCCATGGTACAGACTGTGAAGCAGTACCCCCTTTGACCATGCTCCCTCAGTTTTGGACAGGATTCCATATTTGGCCTTTGGCTATACTGTTCTCATTCTATCTCAGCTTCTTGTGCTCCCCTAGCCTCCTTGCTACCAGAATAGTGTGATAAGCTGAAAAGTCCTCGACTATACCATGCTGATGCAGCCTCACCTCAAGAACTGTGGGCAGTTTTGGGCACTACAATATAAGAAGGTCTTAAAACTATTAGCATCCAAATAAGGGCTACAAAGATGGTGAAAGTTCTAGTGGGCAAGAAGTGTGAGGAGCACCTGAGATCCCTTCGTTTGTTCAGCCCAGAGAAGAGGAGAATGAGGGAGACCTCGTAACGTCTGCAGCTTCTCACAATGAGCACAGGTATCTCTGAGCTCTACCCTCTATTAATGGTGACAGTGCTTAAAGGAATGTCACAGAGCTATGCCAGGGAAGGATCAGATTAGGTATTAGGAAAAATTTCTTCAACAAAGGGTGATTGAGCACTGGAACAGGCTCCCCAGGGCAGTGGTCATGGCCCCATGATTCTGGAGTTCAAGAAACATTTGGACAATGATCTACAAAAAAAATCCGGTTTGATTTTTGAATTGTCCTGTATGGAGGTAGGAGTTGAAAACAATGATATTGTGGGTTCATTCCAATCCAGCATATTCTGTAATTTTGTAATTCTATCTGAAACATCAGTGTGTTATTATTTTTCTCCTAATTCCAAAGTGCTGCTACATGCCAGCCACTAAGAAGGAAATGACTCTATTACAGCCAGACATCATTTTAGAAGCTAACATTCTTTTCAGCTGTTTAATAACAATTACACTTTCCAAAACTCATATCTTTTGATGAATTGTGACAAAGCTTCATCAAACCTACACTTTCTGCGTATTTTAAGAGATGAGTGAGTGCAGTTCACTTCTTTGACACAAAAGATTCCTTGCACATACTGAAAGAAGTATCAGAGGGATAGAGGTTCATGACTCAAGGCTGTTTCAGAATAGCTGTGACTAAAAAGGAAGTGGTGTTTCAGAAGCACTCTGACCTTCCTGTTTTCTTCTGTTAAGTGGTCAGCAGTGCCATGATATTAAGTATCGATAGCATGTCTCAGACCCCATCCCAACTTGTGTATTTCTCAAGCGTAGTGCGGGAAACTGACAGAATTTTGAGTTCTCTTCCAAGGTCCTATCTTTCTAAAAGTTTCCACATCAAACTGTTAGGAGAACAAGTCCTATGTGGATCTGATTCTTAAAGCAGAAGGGCATACCCTATACTTCATACTGGTTTCATTTGCTCATTATCAACTTCGTCATTTTTTCTGCAATAACTGAAAACACTGGGAGTTCTTCTTCAAATTCTGTGGGAGAAGGATAGCTTTGATACCAGTGATATTAAGAATTAAGTGGAACATTTTGCCTTTCAGCTAAATTGTTTCTTTGGGGAATGTCTCAATTAAGCAAAGTCTCTAATGAAGTGTGTCCCATTTAAGTGAAGACAGCAGTACTCCATTCTTCATACAGGGTAAGATTAGCAAATGCAATACAACATAACTGAAAGTATTTGGTCCTGTAGGTGAATGCAATAGATCAATTCTCTTATTCAATGATCTTTTACTAGGTTAATTGGTTCACAACTGAATATGCATTGCTGATAGAAGTTTGCATATTTTCCATTGTTTCCCCGACTGTAAGAACATGTTGTTTGCCCTCTCTGCTAACACTTTTGTGTTAACTGCCAAGCAATTATTGATGACTGTTTTTTGAAGCTGCCATTGCAAGAACTGCAATGAATTGTTCTTTTGCAAGGTCATAAGATCTCAAAGATCTCCATTTTTAAAGACTGTTTAAATCAATAATTAACATATTAGGTTGCCTAAGAATTACACCCCTTGTGTATTTGTTCTCTCTCTCCCTTAAATTATGGCTTTAGTTATTGTCAAAAAAAAACAGGAAAATGCATTTTGAAAAATCAGTCTTGATAAGCCCTGGTGATAAAAAAGCCAAACAGGTCACAGAAAAAAAAGTATGTGGATACCTTAGTTTGCATTATTGACTACTGTCTCAGAAAACTCACTTTAAAGCAATAGACAGCTTTTTCCCAGGTAGCAGTATGTAAAAGAGGGAAGTATTGAGGTTGTGCATTCATTTCACCTTACACAAAGTCAAATGTCATTGCACTGTATGTCAAGAAGAGCAGATAGATACATATATACAGTCCATAAGAATTCATAATTACAACAACTTAAGGGGTTGCCTATGACAACCAGTGTAACTATATTTTCCTTGTGATGAGTTTCACAAAAGGATAAGTGATACATTTAATTATCACTTTCTTCTAGGATTTTTCTTGTTTTCCAAATAAGCTAAACTACTCTAAGCTGAGCTAAGATAAATTAAACTAAGCTAAGACAAATTAAACTAAACCAAGGTTCAGAGCAGCACAAAATGTCATGAGGTCTTTGATTTAATACAAGCATTGCTCAGCAACAAGAAAAACATTAATATGTTTTCAACTTTTTTCTCATCCTAAATCCTAAACAAAGTATAATTCCACTACTACAAAGAAAATTAACTCTACCCAATCAAAATCAGAATGGGGATCTAGTTTTCCCCCGACATAAGACTTTGACTAGCAGTTTGTGTATGATCAACTGTTCTGAACAGTGGTGGCATGATGGCAATTGACTTCATTTCTTATCACTGTACACACTTTTGATCCTATGTGTAAAGTGACTATATATGCACAAGAGCAACCTAACATAGATAAGCATTCTTGGTCAAAAGAAGTCCTGTTGGAAGTGTTTGCCCAGAAGGAGAGCAATTGGTTATCTTACAGCAGCCTACAGCTCCCTGAAAAGCAGTTGTATGAGTAGGTCACCCAAATACTTTTTTTAATAGAAGCAGATGATACAAAAAGGAACAATGGACAGAACTTGGTTTGGGAGGATCATCTTGGCCACTGGATAATAAGTTTTCCCTGTCAGAAGTGCAACATAATTTTTAAGTATCTTTGTTGTATGCATGAGCATGAGCTAAGTAATGTCTCTTTAGATTTAGGTTATGCCATGTTCATTTAGCAACAGAGGACACTTCTTGCCCTACTTGTTTTATTTGTTAATAATTATGTAGCTTGCTAAGGTTTTCATCTTTCTCCTGTCTTCCGACGAAGATAACACACTATAGATTTTATGGAAAGACAAGTAAAATTCATTATGACGTGTAATTTCTATACGCAGTGATCTGAGAGAGGTACAAAGAAAACAATTTCTATAAATATTTTCAGGACTGCATACCACATGGAACTGTGGTACTCTAGAGGTGTCCCAAAACCTGCAGTGTAGAAGTAAATGAATATTCCAGCCAAAGGTAGAATTCAGGCACTCAACAGTAAATCATGTTCAATGTAAATTAGGGATCGGAATTTCTTCTCTTACTTCTGTAAGAGAATTTATAAGTAAGAGAAAATAAAATTACTTCAGTAATTTTACAATGAATCTGATGGATGTGAAGATCAGATATGAACTTTTGTGTTTTAAATAGCAAAAGCTAAATAGCAGAGTACATTTTACTTAAAAATTCTTTATGTAATTTCTATTTAAGTAAATAATATATTAACATACAATCATAAACATAATCTATTGGAATCTGTGAATACTATGCCCATTTCAGGGCTCCCCAGTTCAAAAAAAAAAAACAACCAAGAATCTCCTAGAAGTTCAGTAGTGGGCCACAAAGGTGATAAAGGGCCTGGAGCATCTACCATCTGAATGATGACTAAGTAACCTGGGTCTGTTCAGCCTGCAGAAAAGAATACCAAGAGGGAATCTGATAAATGTTTATAAATGTCTAAAGGGAGCGAGGAGGCAAATGGATGAGGCCAGGCTCTTCTCAGTGGTATTTAGCCATAGGACAAGGAGCAGTGGCCTAGATCATGTACTCTGGAAGTTCTATACAAAAATGTAGAAGAACTTTTTTATGGTAAGGGTGACAGAGCACTAGAGCAGATTGCCCAGAGAGGTTGTGGAATCTACTTCTATGGAGATATTCAAGACCCATCTGGACACTTACTTGTGCAATGTATTGTAGCATTCCTGCTTTAGCCAAGGGTTGGACTAGATAATTTATTGAGGTCCCTTCCAAACCCTACAATTCTGTGATTCTGTGAATGTCAAGAGGAGTTAAGCAAGCATGGGATATTTTAATGCCTGAGTAGGAAAGCTTTAAGAGATTAACAGGTGTTGCAGGAAAAGAAATTGGCCATTAGTATCATTTCTCTTTAGTGCAAATTCTTTAGCAAACTCAATGACATTTAAGAGACAGATACCATATTAAAAAAAAAAAAATCAGTATTTTTACGTTTGAAGAATGTAAAGAAATTCTAGAACTGATGTTATTTTTAGTAGTTAAAAATACTTCCAGAAAACAACTTTGTGTGAAAAAATATATACATATATTCATTGACAAGGAATTGTTTTCATTAAGAACAGCACCACATTAAGAACAGCACCACATTTTCTTTCTCATGGCAGATCAGAAGTTACTACGTTGGCAGATAACTACACTTTGTTCAGATATGAGTAATGATACTGATGACACCCATGTAATAAGAACAGGACTTTTTTCTTTTTCTCAGTTCTGTGCCACAATCACTAACCTATGGAACCATGGAAACTATTTTCTCCTGACTTTCTGAACTTGAATACCTTACTCAGCAACATCAATTTGATTCGTAAATCCAGATGTCTAACTTGGAAGTTTAGAGACATTTAGTAACTATAATACCTTCATTTTTTCAAGAATAGAAGGGTCATTCAAAGTTTAAAGATTATGAGCTCACTTACCTGAATGTGGAAAACAAGACAGTTGGCAGCAGAATGCTCTTCAAGGTACTAGGCTAAAGGTAAAACAAAGTTTAGTATTAGGAAGGTAAAGTTCAATGTATTTAGATGAGCAGATTGTTTTTAATAGTAAAAGCAATTAATTAGTAGAACTTAAAAATTAGTAGTAACTAAAAATTTGGACTGTATTAGTATTAAATAAAAACACTAAAATTTCCAGCACTGCAAGATTTGTATTTTAATGTTCCTAACTATTTAGATCTTGAATGTATTAGATGTCTCCAAGTTTATCTTTACCATGGATCCAAGAGTCACAGTCAGGGTTTATGTGTCCTGTAATACTGTTGCACATGGACTGTCTTCTGCTCTGAATTTGTGTGACAATATTAATGTAACTTTTTACACTCCTTAGAGTCAGGACTATCTCTTGCAAACAGTAAGACTTGTTAAGACTGTATTTACATTAAAGTGTAGTTGGAGCGTTGCTGTAAAGTAAGACAGTGCTATGGACCTGTTGTTGATTCTGTCTGCCTTCAGTCCGTGTTTTATCCTATTGACAGTAGTAGTTGGAGCGTTCTAGTTGATGATCTGGAAATCCATTTTAAAAATGGTCAAAATCCCAAATGCAAAGAAAGTAAATATTAATATTAATAAACAAAAGTGGAGGTTATAGCAAGTACTCTAAGTTATATAGCTTTAATATATAGGTAGTTATATAGCTTTAATTATGTTGGAAAACAGCAGTAGAATTATCTGTATACCAACATTGAGCTACCTACAGTAAGATTTTCTGTTTGGGCATCTCAATTCTGGTTGAACTGCCTCTCCCTCCTACACTGGAAAATGTTCATCAAGAGAGCTATTTTTGTGCTTTACAGTTAATACATCTAGATCCCCAATTACAAAATGGTGCCAAAGAAATTCTACCTCCAGAGACATCCAAATAAGTGAATAATTGAAAATATCTTTGGTTAACATGCAATACTCTTTAATTTAAATTCTTTATTTTCTGAACTTAGGTTTTGTCTTATTGTCCCCCCAAAAAACGGAATTATGACTCATATGATAAACTTACAATAGAAAGAACAGAAAACTTTTAAAATTATAAAATCAGAATTACTATTGCTAAAAAAATCATAAATATACCCTTTCCCTCACTACCACTCTTAGACACTTTTTGGATTCATCTTTTTAATGAATGGGTAAGTGTAGTATATTATTATTATTTTTTTTTTGGTGCAAAAATATCAAAAATCACATTCACTTTTTGAACGCGATAAGTATGTTTCTCGTTATCATTTAAGAGCTTTTGTGAAGAAGAGTACATGGCCAGAATTCTGAGCAAGGATTTTGGTGTAGAAAATACAGTCTAATCACTGAACTTGCTGTGAACCAGCCTCATAATGCTGTAGCTGGATTTCAGACATGATCAATTTATTTATTATTTTCTACTGTGTTGTTTGCTTTAAAGTAAAACAAAATAAAAATATATAGAATTGTGACAATTGAACTCATCTTTATTTTCCAGACCATCATATCTATTTTTTTCTAACCAACAATTTTTAAAATCTTTTTTGTGTATTTTTCTTTACCTCCTCTCCAAATCAAGAATTAGCAGCTCTGCTGTGATTTGTAGACTGACTCAGATCTTCAAAATAAAAATTCAATAATAAAAAAAATATGAAAACATTCTGAACAGAAAGTACAGCAATCAAAGCTAGATTTTTTATTAATCAATAATGACAACAGTATCAACAACAGTAGTAATAATAATTATAATGAAGAGATTCAAAGAGTTATAGTAACGAGGATTGGAAAGAGGATGAAGACCAACTTAGAGAATCCATAAAGTCTTATTAGTTAAAAAATAATAACACAATGTGTTCCATCACTTCATTAAATACCGGTGATATGCTGTAATAAAAGTCAATTATACACACAGGAATACATCCATATTTATTATTTTTTGAACACTTCTATTAAGCAGAGTAGAAATTACTGCTGGATTGGTAAGATGTTACAAGTTCTTCAGCTGTTAAACTTTAATGAAACTGTATGATGATAATTTGTTAAGTTTCCAGTATTTTTTTGAGTGAATAAAATCCTACTGATTACATGTATATACTTTAAATGAAGTGCACCCGATGTTTTTTCCTGATGATTTGCCAGTCAATATGCATTATAATGAATGAAATCCCTAGTATTTGTATGGTGAAGAATGAACATGGTCAATATGCAAATATATGTATGAAGTTCTTGAAGGTTATGAAGATCTGAGATATAGTATAATCATTCTTTAAAATACAAACAATTAAGTTAACTATAAAAAATAATTAAAATTAGCATTTTTTAACCTGAATTCCAGCGATTAGTGTATTCAGTTCAATAGAAAGTTTACTTTTCTATAGGTGGTTGAATTAGAAACATTTAAACTGAAGAATCAAGTCTAAACTGAAAATGGGTTCCATTCTCATTTTGTTTGAAAATAAAAAAATAAAAGGTCAAGCATTTTGCCATATCATAAGATCTTATGATATGGCATAGATAACTTGTAACAGGTTTGGGGATAAACTTAATATATTAGCTAAAAATTCAAAGGCATACTTCCAGTACTCCAAACATTGCAACTTCAGGGCTGCTATATGATGATGCTACAAAAAACTGTTGGATGTCTTAGACAATATTTGCAATGGCAAGGAAAACATTGTGTTTAAGCACTTCTTTCCTGTTAAGAAATGTGATGATGTATTGTATAATACCTGAATTCCAAATTTGTTATAAAGATATATTAACAGGAGCACTCATGATATTAGGCCACATTAATTAAATATTGACAGAACAACGTTAGTAGATGAATTCATTAAAACAGCATGAGGTCTGATTAGCAATTAGTAGATGATGCATTCATGATTTTTAGCATGTAACAGCAAACTATCAGAGAGAGAATATTTCCCACATTACGTGTAATTCAGGTTATCCTTTTCTACGTATTTGAAACAGGAAATTTTCCCCTTTTTTCTTTTTTGCTAATCCAAGCAAAGTAAGTTAATGGTTCAAAAGTTTATGTTAATTCTTACATCATTATGTTGCCATTAATTCTGTTTAAAACTACCTGTCTAAACCAAACCAAACTGAAACTAATTTGTAATGTAGCTTAGGTTAACAAATCCAAAAAGTTTGGGAAGAACCAGGAAAAACAAACAACCAAAACAACAAATATTTTCAGAGTGCTTTTCACTCTGCAAAGAACGTAGATAAATCTGTCTTAGCAAAATAAGATTTCTTTATTACAAGAAGACATTGTTCTCTTTGTCCAAGAAAATTAGTACATCCAGGCAATGTTCTTTCTTTTTTAACAACTTTAACCTTTCTCAAGAAGGTTGAGATGTTTCTGAATGGTGCTAGCTGTGACTGTAATCAAAATAATTGGGTACTAGCTGTTGCATTTATTTAAAAAAAGGTAGGTAATCTAACACAATGTTTCTTTGGAATCAACTTTCATTTGAGGTGTCTCTGGAAGGTGAATAATTATCCACTCTTACCTTAAATTCATTTTTATTTCTTCTAACTGTAATAGTTATAATTATTACAATTAGGTCATGCAGGAGTACAGTATAAACCTGTGTTTATATTGTTAAGCAAAATTTCTGAATGTACTTACTACGTTATTGCTGTATTCATGCACTGTTAACATTCACATCTTTGTAATCCTCTAACAAGCATTTGTTTTAAATGGCAGGCAAAACATTCAATGCTTACTAACCATATGCATGCAAGAAGACAATCCACAAAGTGATATCTAGGGCTTCCTCTGCACTACAGATTTTCCTTTAATGGCTAATGAAGTTGAAAGAAATGTGAAAATGATGCGGAGTCCTAATCTATGGCTAGTTGCAACTGAGGAGTGAAATAGAAAGACTTGAACTGATAAAGCACCTCCTTCTTAGTCTACTGTTCCCAGTTTCCATGAGCAATGCTTATTTACCTGAACACACTGGTCTATGATGATACTTCTACAGCAATTTGGATCCAAGAATCTAAATAGTTGTCAGTTCGTTTCTTGAGAAAGTAAGAAGAGTTGTTCAAAGTAATTGGTGCTGAAACCCCTGGCAGCCACACCAGACACAGTTCAGAAATTTACTTCAGTTCAGCCTAGACCAATTCTGGTGCATTTTATGAACTGTCCTCACAATGTATATACCTCAAATGTGGTCAAAGGACCAGTTAATATTTAAACCCTATATTCTTTTTAAGTGCTAGAGTATTTGGTGTCTACACAGAGAGAAACTTTTCATTTAGTTTTTATACTTACTGAAATTTGTCTGGAGCACAATTAAACAACTGAATGAATTGAATTGCTGTATAGTAAAGTTGAACATCCAGGAGGCTTTCTGAAAACTTTCATTATTGCTTAAAGTTGAACTGTTAATGTAGCTGTTAAAACAATGTACTCTGAATGAACTCCTTCCCCGTACTCTATTAAAAACAGCTAATTCCATAGCTGTTCAGAAAATGAGAAATAACCAAATGTTTCCATGTATGCTATTCAGTAATGTGGTAGTATTACTGTGGAACTGGGAGACAGTCAATCCATGTCAAGGCCCTAATAGACCCATCTTACGTTGAATAGGCTTTATTTCATTTCGCTGCTGACCATGTGTGATGAGAAGAAATGTCAATTAGTGTCTTTGATTCGCTTCTGTTGAGGAAAACTGTGAAATTTGTCCTATAAAAACAAACAAGTGTAAAGGTTAGCCACAAAGATGTATTTACACATCATCTTTAAAAAATGTGCATATTTATCAAGAATTTAAGACTTCAGAAATGTCAGCAAAATACTTCATAGTTATGCTGGATGACAGTGAGATTTAGGTGATGTCCACTAAGTGGAATCTAAAACTGTTTTTGAAATGTAACAAAGGTGTCCAAGTCTTGTTCAAAATATATTCAAAGAAGTGTTCTGAGAAGGGCAACAAAGCTGGTGAGGGGTCTGGAACACAGGCCATATGAGGAGAGGCTGAAGGAGCTGAGAATGTTCAGCCTGGAGAAGAGGAGGCTCAGGGGAGACCTTATTGCCCTCTATAACTTCCTGAAGGGAGGTTGTAGTGAGCTGGGGTCTGGCCTCTTCTCTAGTGTATTTACTGAGAGGACTAGAGGGAATGGTTTCAAGCTGTGCCAGGGGAGATTCAGGTTAGACGTTGGGAAATATTACTTCTCAGAAAGGGTGATCAGGCACTGAAATGAACTGCCCAGAGAGGTGGTGGAGTCGCCGACCCTGGGGGTGTTCAAGGAACGACTGGATGTTGTGCTGAGGGACGTGGTTTAGTGGGAGCTATGGGTGATAGGTGAATGGTTGGACTGGTTGATCTTGTAGGCCTTTTCCAACCTTGGTGATTCTATGATTCTACGATTCTATATGAATTCTGAGGAGTTAGTGACTAAAGCTGGTCCACCAGATTTGGTCATATTGGAAATGTTAGGGTTATAAGCAAGTTGTAATATGCTCTCAGATATGTTCATCAGTGCACAGCATCTACATCTGCTTGAGTTCTACAAACCAAGTTGTAGAACTAGGGTAGAACTACTAGTTTTTACTTTAACTTTCAAGGGCTGGAGAAAAATGTAATAATTTATGATGAAGTCAAATGAGGGAGCTTTCAGCTTGTAAAGTAAACACATTTAAACAGAAGCCATTCCATCTCAGACTTTTATCTGCTGAAGTAAATGAAATCCACTTCTCAAGCCCTCACAGCAATGTCTGCCTGCATGGGCAGTAGTAGTAGTAGTAGGTTCTCCACTTCTCTTGTTCAAGTCCTGCCAGTTTGAGAAGAATTCAATACACATTGCTTTGTAAAGATAGTTAAATCTAATCCTTTCTGTCTCCAGAAATGTCACCTGTATACTTAGAGAAGACAAAGACCAAGATTCAATGCACAAGTGCCTTAATGTTAATCAGCCACTGGGGCTCAATTATATCCAAATTATGCTGCAATAACAAAATAGATAAACCTTAGTTAAGTGAAAAATGAAGATACATTTCATAATGACAGTTATACTGAAACTTAGCTAAAGCAGAACCTAATACAGCATATTTTTTTATTCTGTAATCCTTTTGGCAGAATATCTGTTCTGTTACATCAGTGTCCCATATCTCATTTCCATTTCTGACTGAAATGATCTTCTGAAATTTTTTACTTGATCTGTGATATTTTATTAGTACCTTGAACTAGTCACAAAAGAACTATGAAGACCACAGGTATAATAATAAATCAGTAAAATTTCAAAGTGTGGAGCTCATCATCTTTGTAATTAAAGGCTGTCATATCTTTATTCCTATACAAATTTTGAAGTCCACTGGGCTGACTACATGAAAATTATTAATTTTCTTCTCAGTTTGGTTTTGCTTTTTAATAATTTCTTGAAGGCTGGAACTCTTCACGTCTCTATGAGATCTTCCAAAGCAGTGAGAGACATTGTGGTATGTTTGGAACTCAGCAACAGTAATAAATATATGTGTATTTTTAGTAGTTCTAAGTAGCAGCGCAAACAGATCTAGATCTACCCAGGCTTAATCATTATACTCTCCAAGAAACAGAAATCCTCTTACATGTACCTACCAAGAAAACACCAAGATAAGGAGAATCAGGTGCAGGTACGTAAACTGTTTGTGGTGTTCTGATTTCATTCAAGAGCAATAGCTATTATTTTATTCCACAGCCTATGAAGCGTTATGTACATATGTTTGCTGGGGCAGTATCTCTGAATTAGACAACTGACATTGTGAATATTCTGTTGGAATAAATTTTTAATTAGTTCTGGAAAACAGATGAAAAAAGAAAGTCAAGATTTGGTTGTCCTGCCCGTGCTGTGTGGTTGCACTCAAGATGATCTGCTCCATAACCCTCCCCAGCACCAAGGTCAGGGTGACAGGCCTGTAGTTCCCAGGATTCTCCTTCCAACATTTCTTGTAGGTGAATGTTCCATTAACAAGTCTCCAGTGATCTGGGACTTCATTGCTTGAAAAGGACTACTGATAAATGATGGAAAGTGACTTAGCAAGCACTCCTGCCAACTATCTCAATAAAATCATGACAGAAGATTTCTCCTACTGTAAACTTTACTTGAACCAATAGATTAATTCCCATGTTGAAAGCCTCTTAGAAATAAACAAAAACAGAAGAACTTTGTTTTGCTTTTTTTTCATTTCCACTAGTAAAATATTGAACATTTAAAAAAAGAGTGCAAATTAACATTAGTGGATAGAAAATATAAATGATGATTATCTACACTCTAAAATGAGTTACTGTAGAGTCCTAAACATGGTAAGCAATCTGTCAAAATCAGGAAAGGTCAGTTGTTTCACAATTTGAGACCAGTATCTTCAAAAATGATAATTTCAGTGTAAGCAATCAAATGGAAAGTACAGGTTTCTCTCAGAGTAAATTCAATGAGTTCAGTGTATAGATCAGGAAACACTCAAGCTGACAAGAAAAAACTACCCTCCTAGAGTTAAATAGGATAGGAAAATATACTTCTGTATATTTGAATAATAAGATTATATGTATGTATATATAGTTATTGATTGCCCTGCATTATATTTGATTTTGAATAGAAAGATTGCAAAACTACTTATGCCTTCTATATAAATATTACTGATGAATATCTTTAAAAATATGAAAGAAAATCTGCTTTTTGCTAGTCTCAAAAATCATTTTGGTGGAATTTGTTCTTTATAATTAGAGTTCCATCTTGCCTTTAAGCCATTGTTCCCACTGAAGCAATTATGAGTCACCTAATGACTGATTTCAAGTGTACAAAAATATAAACTGAAGGATATAAACAAAATATGAGGAGATTATTGTTTGCAATTTTATTTTTTTAAATACAGAGATTTTTCATTTTATAAAGTGGAGATAATGATGTATTTCAAAAGCAGCATTTCTTTCACTTAAGAATGAAATGTGTACAGTATTATCTAAAGTTTATATCCAAAAATACATCAGTAATTGTCCAAATATCAGCCAGTTATTTTAATGCTCTCACAGAATCAGAGAATCATAAAATGATTCAGGTTGGAATGAACCCCTGGAGGCTGTCTGGTCCAAATTCGCTGCTGAAGCAGGCACACTTGGGTCACAGCACACAGGAACATGTCCATGCACCTTTTGAAGATCTCCAAGGAAGAGACTCTACAGACTTTCTGGGCAACCCCTGCTCCATGACCTACACAATAAAGAAAGTCTTCCTGATTTTTAGGTGGAACCTCTTGTGTTCCAGTCCATGCCCATTGCCTCTTGACCTGTCCCTGAGGAATACTCCAAAAGGCTTGACTCCATCTTCAGTTCTCACTTCCTTCGAGTATATATGTGTATTTATGGCATTCACTGCAAGCCTCCTTTTCTCTGAACTGGACAATCCCTTCTCTCTCAGCATCTCCTCACAGGAGAGGTGGACCAGTCCCTTAATCTTTGTGATCCTGCACAGGAATCTTTCCAGTGACCTTGCCTCTCATGTTTTGGAGGGCCCAGAACTGCAAGCAGGACTCCAGTTGTGCCCTCATCCAGTGCTGATTAGATTGGAAGAACAATCCCCCTAGACATGCTGGCAACACTTTGCCTAATACAACCAGGCACATTTTTGACTGACTCATACTCAAACAGTGCTGACTTATATATCAAATTTATCCACATCTGTTGATTAAAAGATGTCTCACTCACTTCAGCATTTGCTGTTCAGCATGTCTTGAATTACTGCCCTAAGGCAAACTACTCCGTAATCATAATCAGTACATATGTCTATATATTTATGTATGTATGTGTATATAATCTGTATTTTCCTTAACTACAGAACATAAATATTGAATGAATTATATTACCGTACTTTGTATCATTTTTCTCTGATAATTAGTCATTGTTAATGATTTATTGATAATTTAATTATTCTTTCCAGATCCACTGACCATACATTTCTCTCTTTTCCTTTATGAGCTTTCTGCATTTTTTATCTTATAATTTAATTTATGTATTATCCATTTCTCTTTATTGATTTTTTGTTATTATTGCTCTCTCTTTACCTTGAAGGCAGAGATGTTTTTAACAACAGGCAGAGCTTTTGGGGAATCTAGTAAAATCTTGACAAGCAGCTCCCAGATATTGATCATGTTGTGATGTTTAAACTCCCTTTCAGTGTACCTGGCATATAGTTGTTTTCTTCTTTGTGAAATTGGCATCTCTAAAACATAAAATGTACATATATTGCCACTTGGGATTTAATTCTCTTATGCATCTGGCAAATGTAGATGAATCACAACCATTTAATTCTAATCAATCATGAAGTTTAAGTTCTGTCATCTGCTCACCTTTATTACTTGGAGTAAGAACTGAAGTGAGTTTCAGCAGTTACAGAGAATGCAGACTCTAGTTTCTCTGCAAATGTAGCAGTTGTTTTACATGTGTTCATAAATTGCAAAAAATTTGTGTAGCAGCAACCTCAAGCTCTTAGCATGAACTGAAGATCTTTTTATTGCACTGTCATCTGTGGAGGTTTTTGCTTATTTTGTTTTCCTTCGTCAGAACTTAATATACATCTTTTTCCTAATAGAATGAAGTGGTCTTTAGCACACATCTTCTTTAGTACAGCATTGTTTTTGTCCATTTGGCTACTATTCTGTAAATATTTAAGACCATTTGGAACTAACTTTAAATGAGATAGAGATAAGAAATGTCATTTTTATTTCCCAGTTTACCTATCTGATCTTTTCTAAGCTGGTTATAATTTGTGATTTTGACACTGTAATCATATGATTCTACCTACTACATTTCAGTTAGATTGAATTTATGCTCAGAATTGAGAAATTTATGTGCTGAAATTTTCCTTGTTTAGAAGCCAGTCTCTTGACAGAGATGCATGGGAAATGAAATACTGTTTTCTTTTGATATAATAGTGATATAGTGAATTTTCTTCTTGATGTCTTCGTTCTATGCTGAGTGATTATTTGTTCCCACTCTCTTCTTTTTTTTCTGTTTGCTGGTTTAGTACCATGATAACACGATCAACCAGGTGGTCAGCTAGAAGATTTTTCTCCCTTTTATTACAAGAAGCCTGTTAAAAATATATATTCCAGTTTTTTGGAATAAAGCAAGACCAACATAACCATGTTTTTTAATTGCATACCTTCTATCAGAACATATACTTCCAGGAAAAACAAAAAAGGTGCCTCTGAAGATGTTTAGACACTGTGTTTCTAAATGACAAGGAAAAATCAGTAGCTCAGCTGTTCATTTGAAATGAATCTCAATTTCCTGTGTTTGCATTTGTAGGGAAGAGAAGACCTCACTTCATTTCATCAAATGCCCCTTTATGGTATTCTGAAGGGCTAAGCACAGGGTGTAGCTTGTTTACAACATAAGCAAAACATTTTTAAGGTTTCCATGATCGTGTCCAGACTTTAAATAGCAGAAATGTAAGATGAAACTATTCTCTGCTTCCTTAATCAAAATTTCTGTTTAGAATATACTTACAAGCAGAGATGGAGACATTTGTTATCTGTTCTGGAATCACTTAAATTTTGCAGAAGCAATCTCGGTGGTATTCATTACTTAGTCTGTAACTGTTATGGACTTTGTTGTTTACATGTACAGGTTGGATGTGAATCAATATAACCACCTTAGTTATTACTGAAATCCACGGTCTATTCTTCTCTAGTCATTAGTTTTCACCTCTGGATCAATAGTGAGTTCTACAGGACTAAGGCCAGGAAGCTGCATGAATCCTCATACTAATCTTTGGGAGTATGACTATGAGTCCAAGAAAATGTTCTATTATATACCTTTCTGATTGATATACAGCTTTGAACAATTATGATTCTTCAGCAAAATACTACCACTTAAGCACAAGAGATCAGTTGTCACTTCCTATTCTCTTTAGTGTTTGTTTATTACTAACATCTGAAAACCGAACTTGTTTTTATTTCCACATTTCCAAAGTATTCATAGAAATGAAGCATCAGTTCATGCTCTCTGGATAGGTAAAGCTCAATTATCACTTTGATTAACTTAGTTATGGAAACATAATAACATAGGTCCAAAAAAAATTTACTCATTCAACTTATTTCAAATTGCTACCAGAAAAATATATTCCAGATTCTAAGGCAGAATGTGCCAAAAGAACTGTAGGCAGTGCTCATTTTTGCTTCATGTTTCTGTAAGCAAAGCAAGTCACAACATTCACTATCCAGAACTTTCTTCATCTTGTGTATCCTCATGAACCCTACCCTCTGTTCATGCCATAGTAATTCATCACATTTTCCCTTAGTCCCTAAAAGTACTTTTACAAATGGAATATTTAAAACACCTGCATAAGTCAAAGGGCAGTGGCAAACTCTGTCTCTGAAAATGTAACTATAGGAGCTACTTAATAGGTGAGACTCCTCTCCTGGAAAGGTCTGTTTGTTAGAACATTTATTGGAGTGAGACCCAAAGTCAGTTACCTCCTTTTCCTGAGGCAAATGTTTTTTCCCACTGATAAATAAGGAATGTTGTCTATTCTGTTGATTCTTTTCCATCAAACAAGAAAAAAAATTCCTGACAAAAAACAACAGCTCATGAAGCAGTTTAAGGCATTGTGATTGTCAGGTGAATGAAGATGAGGGAAATCCACTTTAGAACACATTAAGAATTCTCATTCCTAATTATTTATGTTTAATCACCTTTGTTTAGAAGAATCTTGAGTGTGCTGATTTTATGACTCTCAGCTCTGTTTGTTGATCCCTTGGGATACTTCTCAAATCTAAATTTTAATGGAAATTATGGGAAATCTAAATAAATAATGTAAATGAATTTCATTCCGATATTTTACTGCCTACATCTTTTACTAAATCTGACTCTCAGAAGGTGTCCATATCAAAGGTGCCTTGAGTCTAAAGCTATATATAAGGTCTTCAGTTTGAAGAAAATTTAAATAAAAGTACAGTTATATTGTTCTGAAAGACCTAGGTTTGAGTTGATTATTTTCTTTACTCAATCTCTGTTGCAGCATTTAAATTGTTTAAGCCAACACATTACTTTATTTACAATGCATCACTACAACATTAATCATTCTAATATAATCTACAACTGTTTTTCTTAACTGGAGAGTACTGGCTCCTTCATAAACAGTACTGAATCTTCTTAGATTTAAATATAGTACTCAAGACATTATGCTCATAGAAAAAAAAAAAAAAAGACCATTCTGTTTCCATTTTGAAGGATGTGTTTGCTGCATGTTAATGTCGAATTCTGTAACGTTTTCCCTTGAAATATCATATAGACTGTATTTTGCTGAAAAATATGTCATAATGTTTTCTGATATTTTTAGATGAGCTAAAGTGTATATTTTTGCTTAATCTATTCCCTCTGCTGAGGCAATGTACATCCTCAGCAGCATATTTAACCAAATGGATTTTTTCCCTTAGCAGATCAAACTGAGTTCTGCTGCAGGCACAGATCTTCCTATTTAAATGACAAATGTCTGTGCTTGCAGATTTGAAAACTCACTTATTGACTCTTTCATCTTGTGTAAACAAATAATCAGCCCATCACCACTATTTTGGAGAAAGTGGAAGAATAAAGGGGAAAATAAATTTTTGGGACTACTGCCAAACACTGCATTACTTGGAATGAAAAATGACTTGTTTGCTGTTAATGTTGCCATTATACACTGATAGTAGACATCAGTGCTGAGAAAGAACAAAGAAAAATCTACAAAGACTCCATAATATGAAATATTTCTTTGCACTTGCAAGGTAGTGAAGATGTTGCATTTTTAGGCTTTTTTTTTTTCAAATGACATCACAGCAGTTCTGATTTGTTATAAAATAACTTCAGTTGGTTTCACAATTAAATTCTGAGAGAGAGATTTATTTAAAAAATTTTCAGCTTAGTCTGAAGTATTGAAATAATTTAAATGTAGTATTATTTATGCTTGCCTAGAAAAGTCTGAAGTTAGCCTGTTTCTGCATGAATTTTTTCCTAGAAAAACCTATATATAAATGTGAGTAATGAATGTGTAACATACCATATGGTTTGTTGTTGCTCTTGTTTTGTTTGCTTTCATAATGTATCGTTATGAGGAAAATGGAAAGTCAATATGATCTAAAGAAAATAATGTCTGAGTCATCTTCTTATCACACAACGTTGCTTTGAAAAGTTATTGCTGAGCAGCGTTTTCTGGGTAAACAAAAGTAATGGAATCGTTCAAGGAGTAAGGTGCTAATCATCATAAGTAAAAGTGAGGTAGGTCCGTGAAGAAGAAAGTATATACTGCAGGGTCACAGCCACAAGGAAACCTGCACATCCATACTGGAAGAACATAATAGCAAATCCATTGTGAACTCTAAATGCAGAAGTTCGTAGCAACATGAAAAATAATGTAAGTGGAGAATGAAAATACATGTACACATGAACCTGCAGGCATGTAGGTTGTCAGAATATTCCTTGTTACTCCTTTACATATCTTCATTTGGAGTATATTTTGATTTTGATTGCATCAGTAATACTAATTACATTAATCCTTGGCATAATCTTAAATGGATTTTTGTTGAAAAGAAACATTACCTATTCTCCCCAGTAATGTTTATATCATTTAAGAAAACTCTTGAATCCCCAGCATTAGTTATCTTTTGATTTTATAATAAACTAAGGATAAAAAATGACCTATGGGCCAAGGGTTTTTTTTTTTTTTTCCTGTTAGATGTACTGATATAAAATCAGTGTAACTTCATTAGCTTCTTTCTTCATGTTGTATTTATCTTGGAGTACTTAGTGTAATATTTTGCTCATAAGACCTGCTACAACAATATAGCTCAATTGAAATGAAACTGATATATTGTGTTAGCATGAGTTAGATCTGGAATAAACTTTTTACTCTCGATATTCTTAGAAGGCAAGAGATGCTAGAAAGAAAATTATTTTGTTGTGTTTTGTAGTCTCTTCAGAAAGCTGCAGATAAACTAAGCCAAAGAGTTTTACACACAGTCACAGTCATTGTTACTGTACCAGAGGGGGTACCTCCTCAGTTTAAAATTCATTTATTATTTATGAATTGTTATCTTGCTTGCATGTGTTCACTGAGTAAAGAAGGTAATCAAAATCTTGTGTCTTTTGCTGTTATCCCTCAAGAACTCCTGGACAGAAAGCAATCTTTAGCATTAAAGAGAAAAGTTGGACAGTTTATATGACTGGCAAGTCAAATATCTTATTTCATCTCCCTCCACTAAATCTAAATCACATGGGACATTATATATCAGATTCCAAATCTTCAGTTTATTCAAGCTACCTGCCTACTTATGGGAAAGTGGTTTACAGTAGTAAATGCAGCAGCTATCAGCAAGCATTTTGCTTCAAAAGGACCTCCAATAACACACGCTGCTAATGTCTGTGAGTACATTTTAAGCAGGAAATTTCTTTCAGTAAATCTTAAATAAATGGCTTTTATGATTTCTGATTACTCATGCAAGTATTTATAAGGCTTCAAAGCAGGGGGTGGAATTTGAGAAGCAGAATATATGAAGTGTCTTCCTGACTAACTGTCTAGTATTAGTATTCTACCAGTCTCTCTTTGATCTTGCTCTGAAATAAATAAAATTTAAACATGGAGAAGGGATTTTAATTTTAAATGTTCGTCTAGTCAGTCCATCAGTCACTAAGTACAATTTGTTGTGCCTACTTGTATAAGCTCTGTATTATTCATGTTAATTTTCACTGGGCATTTTGGTCATCAGAAAAAATGGCAAGAGAAAACCAAGGAAGAGATGGCTGAAAGTGAAAGGTTTTGTTTACCATTTCCTTCACTGCATAACTGTGCTGTGTATGAATAAAAAATAACTGGTAGATTCAGAATCAGAAAGGCTGATGCTGTAGTGAACCACTGAATAGAATGGAAACCCGTTATCCTAATTTACCTTTCTTTTTATTTCTAGTGATTTTCAAGACAAAAATATGAAAATATTTTCCAAAATAAGACTCTTATATTTTGTTTTCTGACTGCATAAAAAAGCTTTAAATGCATGTCCTGAAAACAAAGCCATATAACTGTTTGAAATATCAGACTTACAGTCTGCGCATAGGAAGGCTTGGTTTGTTAAGATTTTCTGTGTTTAAGTGTCAGTGGAAAGTAAAGTGATGTTAATATTTTGGAGAGGAATTGAAGACAACACACAGAGAAAAAGTGTAGATTACTTTTTTCCAGTGTTGTTTCCTACTCTTCTGAAATTTCTTTGAAGGAACTAAGGTCATGAACTCTAAAGTTTTATGCAAATTTTATGTGATGTTCTCAATATTAGCTCTTGTATCAGTTACTACAATTCACTCAGAAGATGTTAGCAGTACAGAGAGGGTGTGAGAATAGTTTAGGAATAATGAGTTACCACTATTCATGAGCTAATGAAATATTGTTCAGTATGCACTTTCTGAACCTTCATTGTGTTCAAAACTCTTTTGAAGGACAGTATGTTCTTAACTTTTAGGACATTGGTACTTACAGTAATAGACTTACCCAAAGAAACTCAAATAATAAGTAATGGTATACTCTAGGATGTCGCGACATATTTGAATAAATTTCTTGCTTGTAAAATGATATGTTATGATGCCCTTAAGCTCGTACCTTTCTTAAAAGCTTCACATATTGTTGTACAAGTCAAATATTACCAGATGTTTATGCACTGGTAAATTAATTTTAGAGAGAAAACATTGCATCCCATGAAATTAAAATACTAAAATTGATTTGATGTTTGGACAATTTTGAGAAACAATTTGCATGTTTAATCTTTATAAGTAGGTACTGTTTCATTGAATGTTCAAA
Organism: Oreortyx pictus; assembly: GCA_036925125.1. Classification (NCBI taxonomy): domain Eukaryota; kingdom Metazoa; phylum Chordata; class Aves; order Galliformes; family Odontophoridae; genus Oreortyx; species Oreortyx pictus. The sequence continues at coordinate 169,880,210 of JAUPFR010000001.1, forward strand.
ATCACAAGTATGGATCCCCTTCTGCCTGAAATTTCTTGGGATACTGGGTACATAGGGAATTTGAGAGGAAGAAAGACAGTAAAGGGTAACGAAATCCTCACTAAAGAATATTGCTTGGGAGCTTTTTTATATATTCTCTGTGTGTTAAGTTGCCCAGAGTGCTTCAAAAATTCTTGCACAAATATCTTCCATGGGAATTGTTATTCCAGGGCTCACTGAAACAGGAAAATGTGCCAGAAAGTTACAAAGTCCTTGACTTTTTTCAATTAAACAAGAGCATATTCTTTTCTTGTTGGAGTTATCTGGGTTATGAATAATCTCTAGTGATCTTGTTTTGTATGATATTGCTGTCCTAAGCAGTCACTTTGTAATGCTGCCCCTTCATAACTTCATGAGAAACAGAAATACAAATATTATAATGAGACTTGCAAAGTTCAAGTGGAACTGTGCCCCACTCTTTCTCCTTCTAAGAGCTTCTTAAAATCACATCAAGATACCTCTGTGTGTTGGGGTAGCAGAGCGACGAAGACTATTTTAACGACAACTATTTGTACAATTCCAGAAGTAACCAGCTGACAACTTAGTTTCAGTTACAGATACTTAACTCATAGAGATGTACTCATCTGGCAAGAATGATGCATGGTTTGACATTAACACAAGACCAAGATTGGTAGCTGCTGAGATGGAGGAGACAGCAGAACATCTCCAGCCAGACAGAAAGCACTCAGATTTAAAACCTTAAAGTTCAGTGCTTAATAAGTACTGGATGTGTGGTCCCGTGACTTTTCTTCAGAATTCTTTTTCAGTGATGAGAAGTACATTTTCTGAAATTCGTGTAATAACTTCCAAGTTCTGAATACTCTTTCATCATTATTGGCAGTGTTACAGAAAAATCTCTTTAATAGGTATAGGAACTGTGGTTATAAAAATATGGAAAGTCATGAGTTTAGACATGTCCAGATAAACATTTGAAAGATAATTTCTTTCATACAACAATAACAACTTTGCTGCAAAATCGATATGCTGTGCATTTTAAATGTTATGGTCCTAATTGCAGAGACATGTTGTATATCTTGAAAAATAAAACAACCATGAATTCATAATATTCCTGTCCATTATATCCTAAGTAATACAAAAAAAGGGAAACTTTTCAATTGTCCAGCAAAAGTTCCTTTTATGTTTTACTTCTATGATCTCAGAAGCAGTTTAGGAAGGAGAAAGAGCCAGACTAGTACTTTGGATGACTTAGGGTTAGTGTTCAAGCAATATCTTACTCCAAGGTATAATGCAGTGAATCAGACAACTCTCTGTATCTTCTCTGTCAAACTGCTGTTTTGGCAGCAACAACAAAAACTTCATTGTTATTTGCTGAAACCAGAAGTCATTACATTAATGTATGTTATATTTCTGAACAAATTATGTGCCCATGAAACTCACTGAAATAAAAAAGTTTGTCTTTAGAGGCATCTGTAATGCAAATAGAAAGAAAAAGGAAATACATAAGATAAAAAAACATATTCTCTGTAAATCATAAGTAAAATGTTGAGAAACAATGATATGGCAAATAATAAATGACAGGTACTTGCTTGTGTTAAATGTGGAAGTATTTTATACCTATAGTATATCTTCCGTGTACATTTTCCACTAAAGACAAAAAGTAGAACACAACTGCACAACTGCATGTGAAAATGGAAAGAAATTTCTGCTTTGATTTTATGAGGAGGTCATCTGCAAGGATATGTGAAAACTGTTGTTTCATCTTCCTAAGCAGTTATAACTAACTCTGGTTATAACAATTTCTGATATTGAAAGGTGAGAATAAATTTATACTCAAAGCCCTTCATTATTTAACTGAATGTTAATGTTTAAAATGCTAAAGTATAAAATATGCAGTCTTTCTGAAGACTGAGAAAGTTTTAGGGATGTTATGAATTGATAGATATATTACTTACATTCCATAGTGTGTATACATTTTATTGGAAAAATGAAATAAAAAAGAAGCTGCATTATTATTTCATACAAAGGAAATGAGTATTTTCAGATCAGAAAGAGGAATACACAGAACCTGTTGGCTTATGCTCACTGTCATTTCACACAAATTTTATTACTTTTACCTGCAAAGATTCCATTTGTACTTCTTTCCTCATATTTCACTTCGTGTTTAGGACACAATCAAAGACAATTATAGTGGAAGCCGTAGGGATGGATTATTATTAACCTCATCCTGATGAGTTGAATTTATACTAGTGTAATTTTATAGATTTTTTTTATGGCAGTCAGGTTCACTGAATTATTTTGGTTTCCATTAGAAACCATAAATCTTTTTCTAGTGCTAGAAAATCAGCCCAGGTATCTCCACGTTCAGTTCCAATTCACTATCACATTTGCAAGTCAGAAAAGCTCTCTGAAGTGAACGATGAATGAATCATTTTCTGTCAATCACATGATAAACTATCTGTGAAAGCCCAACGTGTACACTTTTATATCTCAGACCTTCGCACCCAACTTCAGAAAAAATAGAAGAGAAAGGAACAAACACACAGAGTGCTGATAATGTATATCACAGTGAAAAGTTATATTAAAAAAAATCCATCTAGTTAAGACAGAAATCATTGTCCTAGCTTCAGTACCACAGAAGCCCTTTGCAATACAGCCCTTCTGATTTCACAGTTCTCTGAGAGCAGACATGGTAGCAGAGAACCGCCTTTGCGTGTAAACAGCTCAGGGGTTCATCTCTCTGATACAGACCATTTTGTGGAAGCATGGTCATATGTCTTTGCTGTGGCACATGTCTGAACAATAACTAAGGTATAAGAAAATATATAAGCTAAGCCATTCAATATAAGAAAAGTAAAAAGAAAGAAGTGGAACTGCTAAGATAGGAATAGGTGAAAGATTCACAGTGAAAAAGTCTTACATGAGATTATGTGAAGCTCGTAGAAGAAAAGCTGGATGGTGAAAAGTGGTGAACTGTGATAAATCTAGCTGGCAACCAGTCACGAGTTGTGTTCCCCAGGGGTTGTTGTTAGAGTCTGTACTGTCCTGTAACTTTATTGATGTCTTGGATGAGGGCATTGAGTGCGCCCTCAGTAAGTTTGCAGATGGCAGCAAATTGTGAGAAAGCATCAATCTGCCTGGGGGTAGGGAAGCCCAACAAAAGGATCTGGACAGGCTGAATCGGACTTGAATTGGACTGAGGCCAATGGGATGAAGTTCACCAAGACTCAGTGCCAGGTCCTGCACTTTGACCACAACAACCCTGTGCACTGCAGCAGGTTGGAGCAGAGTGACTGGAAGACTGCGTGAAGGAAATGGACCTGTGGGTGTCAGAGGACACTTGTCTGAACATGAGCCTACAGTGTGTCCAGATGGCCAAGAAGGCCAGTGGCATCCTGATTTGTATCAGAAATAGTGTTGCTAGTAGGAGCAGGGAAGTGATCATCTCTCTGTACCAAGCACTGGTGAGGCTGCCCTTTGAGTAGTGTTCAGTTTTGGGCCTCTCAGTACAAGAAAGACATTGAGACCCTGGAGCATTTTCAGAGAAAGGCAATGTAGCTGTTGAGGGATCTGCAGCACAAGCCTTTTGAGGACTGGCTGGGGGAACTGGGATGGTTCAATCTGGAGAAGAGGAGACTCAGGGGACATCTTATTGCTCTCTACAACTGCCTGAAACAAGGTTGTGACTATGTGGGGGTTGGCCTCTGCAGCCGCATAACTGACAGCAGGACTAGAGGAAATGGTCTCAAGTTGTGCCAGGAGGAATTCAGGCTGGAGATTAGGAAAAAATTATTCTCTGAAAGACTGGTTAGACACTGGACTGGGCTGCTCAGAGAGGTGGTTGAATCACTGTTCCTGGAGGTGTTCGAGATATGTTTAGAGGTTGTACTAAGGGACGTGGTTTAGTGGGGAAATATTGGTGGTAGGTGAATGGTTGGACTGGATGATCTTGGAGTTCTTTTCCAACCTTGGTAGTTCTATAATTCTATGGTTCAATGGTTCTAATACATGATTTTGTCTACATTACTCTAACTGTTGAGATTACAGCTCATATCATCCAGCTTTTATTAACATGCCAAGTAACTTTCTCAAATTTGTGTCCATTTTTTTTTACAGTGAAAACATTAATTCCCTTGGATTTCTTAATTTACTGTACACTTAAGAACACCACAATTACCTTTTTGATTTCAGCAGCTGACTAGCAGTATTAATCAAGAATCAGAAAACCACGTGCTTTTGAAATGTTAGTTATAAAAAACAAAAACAAAAACAAAAATGGGCATACTCCATGAGTCACAACAAGAATTATGTCATTTTTTTTGAATGTCTGATCAGATGAATCTATAATCTACCACTTGCAGATTGTTCTATCTGTAAGTGTTCAAAACCTAGTATATCGCTGAGTTTTTCTTTCAGAATGCTATTAAAACCTATTCCCTCAGTTTTTTCACCTCAAATATCTTACATGTAATTGTTTTGTTCCTTGTATAGGAGAATTAAATCTATGAACTTGGAGATTTATAATTTATTTTGGAATTTCAATATGAAATCCAACCTTACAATTCTTAGCATCAATAATATTCAAATAGCTTTTATCTATCTTAAATTTAAGTATTTCAAATAGCATATAAAAAATTTCCGGATAATTTTATTAATGATTCTGCTGCCTGTCATTTGCTAAAATCCACATCTTACAGCGTAGATGTCCAGACAGAATCTTCTTTAATAAAAAAAATCACGTGCTAAGGTGTTAAGTGCATGCAAGTCTTTTGTGCACTTTAAGTGTCATATGCCATAAAGAGAATGCTCAATCCAGACAACTTGAAAGAGCATATTTGATATTTCTGCTTAGCAGGTCTTTTATGTAAGAAAATCTATTAAAACAAACAAAAAATAAAAAACAACAAAACAATGAATTACCCATATCACAAAATATTTATGCACTTATTATACATGAGAAGTGCACATTAGAAGTGCAGAAGACCTCATTTTTTATGATACAGAAAAGTATCTTTAATGAGGGGTTATTCACATTTTTGTTGATCTGTGCGCTTGGAGAGTGCAATGGAAAAGCAGTACATAGGGCACCATGATGGAGCCCAGATGGAACTCCAGATCCCCTGGATGGAGATGACAGTTTGTTCTTTCCTCAAGTGTGAACAAATGTACTCAACTGAAAGAGAAGGAGAAGTGAACAGAGAAATGAATTTGTAAGTACTGAGGCTGCAGACAGAGGATGTCAAGTGGAGCAGACCATTCCAAGCAGGCAGTTGGCCTAATTGCACAGGTGATGGAAAACCACAGGGATGTAACAACTAGTACAATTGCACTATCTGAAAAGCTGCTCAAAGTTCTTGTACTAAAAAAAAGACAATGAAAATAACTTATCATTTGCCTCATCTAGTGGAATATCTACAGAGGTGTCTGGGGAATTTGTTGGTGGACCAACTTTAAAGACCCAATGTCCTCAAAGCTGCAACCTGTCCTCCATCCTCTCCATAAGTGTAAATGATAGCATATTGATATAAAGACTATTTATTAAGATAGAAAAACAAGACAGAAATAACAGTAATTAAAACTATACACATAAATATTTACAAAACAAAGATGCACAAAGCAATTGCTTACTATCCACCAACTGATACCCGGCCTGTCCCCAAGCACTAGCTGCTCCCCAGCCAACTCCCCTCAGATTTATAGTGTTTTCATATGACATAATATAATATGGAATATCCCTTTGACCAGTTTGGGTCAGCTATCCTGGTTCTGTCCCCTTCAATCTCCTTATGCCAACCCAACTGCTGGCAGAACAGTATGAAAAGATGAAATACTGAAAAATTCTTCACTCTGTACAGCATTGCTCAGCAACAACTGTAACACTGTTGTGTTATCAACGCTGTTTTTCTTCTAAAGACAGAAAAGCAGTCCTAGCTGAAAACGGAATATTGTCAAAATGCTTTAATAATTAAATTGTCAAATGATTGAGAATTGTCACTGCAGCTTGAAATCTAACATCCGAGTAGTTGAACTTCAGGCATGTTTTCACATTCTAGATAGTATAATAACTTTTTAATAGTGTAAGTATTGACAGAAGTCAAATACAGAAAAGGCCAAACTGCGAATGAGAGAAACTTGTTGAAAACATATGTAATTATTCTTTCCATTAGAAAATTCTTTAAATAATTCTCAAAAGAAAAAAAAAAGCAATTTATGCAAATTGGTTTTTTAGTCAAAAAGCTGTGAAATACGTGAGAAATACAGGATGGAAGAAGGTTAAATTCCATCCACAATCCTTTCAGCTTAGAAATGATTTTCAAAGAACATACACAAAAACATAATTCATCAAGCCATTAAAACACGTTCTCAATGGCTCTCACTGTGGATGGCTACACTAATTTTCTAATTTGGAGTGAGACCTTAGTTTCAAATGTTGCTTTATAACCACCATTTACTTTGTTGTATAAACTCAAATGCTACAAACTACGTTCAATCTGAATTAAACTACACTGAATGGTAGGTTCCAGGAATACACCACAATGAACTCAAAACAGTGTTTGCTTGTCTCTAATCTTTCTGTTCTCATTCTCCTACCAGGAAGTACTACTAATAGGAAAAATGGAAGGTGTTTTGAAATTTGTCATGGACATTCTGCCTTTCTGATAAATTTGTTGAAGAAAGCACAGTAGATCTCCTCTCTGCTTCCCCCATCACACACAAAATAAGAAGATACATTTTAGCCAAGTGGTAAAAATATTTGTTTCTTCTTTTGCTATTACTCTTAGTGCAATTTATTACCTTCACTAGAAAACAAGTTAAACTGAACTTGATAATGGATGTTCCATTTCTTCTTGTGTGAGAGTATACACAGAGGAGATAAAAAATGTCTGATTTACAAATATTTTAAATAGCATTCTCCTTAACTAAAAATAACAGATGTTTTCACTTTGGTTTCGTTTCAGTCTTTGTACTGTTTACAGGTAATATGGAAAATTATTCCTATTGGATAAAATTTATTTAATGGATTATGCACTTGAGTAAAGGTTAACATGCAAAGCAGTTTGTAGCTTGAAGAGTGCGCAAATGGATAAACGATGACCTGCCAAGGTGCTGAAGAACTAGCTGTTTTTGATAGTACCATACTGTTTCTGCAGCATGATTTAATTGATCTTTTGCAGACTGTAAATATTGATTTCTTAAAGTAGTGAGTAGTTCACAGATAAGGCTCTATGGTGACGTGTTTGCTGGATGCAAATAAGAAACAAATCTCAGTGATGTTCAATCCTATGTAAAATCTTAAGGAAAGCTACCACGTGTTGATAACAAATAGTAAGAACCTCATTGCTCTGTTAAGACAATAATACTCTCAAATTAGAAATAAATAAATAGATAGATATAGATAGATAGATAGATAGATAGATAGATAGATAGATAGATAGATAAAATGGACTGCATAACGATAAGTATACAAGATTAATAATTCCAAAGAAGTACAAAAGAAGTAAAAAAAAATAGTTAACCAAATTACTCATTTTCAAACAATAGGGAGATTATGAGTTATATACTAGGCTATAGTTAGTAAATCTATTCATTTTTCATACATACAACCTCTCTGCAACCTTCAAAAGACACAATTCAAGTCGTTTTCACTTACTAAGTAGACGATGATTTGCCCATGTTACTTTACTACAAAAATGTTTCAAATTTTATTAAGCAGAAATGATGAAAAGGCAACATTATGCAGAACCTCTAAGAAATTAGTTCTTCTTTCTAATATATTGCATTGTACTCAAATCCATAATTTTATGCTTCAAAGAGGGATGTAAGCATGTTAGAATTTTTTTTACATCCACCTCAGAGATTTTATTGGTGTGATGAACAGTAAAAGTGTTGCAAAATTATAAAAAGAAGACAGGTCCCTTAGGTGCTTGTCAGAAATAGCTACAATACAAGTAGGGAAAGACACAGTATTTGCACATACTAATGTCTTTTTACTTCAGTGTGATAGCCAGAAAATTCAAGGCCCCTTTTAAAATGTAGTTTGGCTGCTAGTTAGAAGGTAGAGCATCTGTGAATGCAGTAGAAGAAAAAATCACAGAATCACAGATTTTTAGGGGTTGGAAGAGACTTCTAGAGATCATCTACTCCAAACTCCTGCCAAAGCAGGCTCCTTTGACTAGGTTGCACAGGTAGGTGTCCAGGTGGGACTTGAACATCTGAAGAGAAGGAGACTCCACCACCTCTCTGGGTAGCCTGTGCCAGTACTCTGTCACTCTCAGTATGAAGAAGTTACCACACATATTTTTGTGGAAATTCCTATGCATCATTTTGTGCCCATTTCCCCTTGTCCTATCACCATGCACCTCTGAGAATAGTCTGGCCTTGTCCCTTTGCCTTCTGCACCTTAGTTATTTATAGACTTGGATCAGATCCCCTCCAAGTCTTCTTTTTCAAGGCTGAATGGACCCAGGTCTCTCACCCCTCATAAGAGGGGTGCTCCAGACTCTATCATCTTTGTTGCCCTCTGCTGGACTCTTTTGGAGAGATCCCTGTCTTTCTTGTTCCAGGGACCCCAAAACTGGGTGCAGTACTCCAGGTGAGGTCTCACCAGGGCAGAATAGAGGGAGAGGATCACCTCCCTTGACCTGATGGCCACGCTCTTTTTAATGCACTCCAGGATCCCATTGGCCTTCTTGGCCACCAGGGCACACTACTTGCTCATGGCCAACCTGTCATCCATTAGGACACCCAGGTCCCTTTCCAATAGGTCATCCCCCCATACTGTACTGGTGCTTGTAGTTACTCCTCCATAGGGGCAAGACTCTATACTTGCTCTTGTAAACCTCATCTAGTTTCTAAAATGTGTTCCCATCCTACGAGACTTACCGAGTCAGAAATTTTCCTATTGTAAAGAAGAACAAAGCCGAAATATTCTAAAGACTTTTTTGATTCAAGTTTATAAAAACAATAACTACTAGAGTAGATATCACTTCACAGCTGCTAGCTGATGGCTGACTCCCCTATTCATTTAAAATGCAGGAGTGTAGCAGAAAAATAAATACTAAAAATATATTGGTGTAAGACTCAAATGTCTGGCAAAATTTTGGGAAATAAATCCAGACATCAGAAGCTAAGTCTGTCTTCATTATTTTTGTATTTTCCCTCATATCTATGAGAAGAAAAAAATAAATGTAATATTCCTTATACATAACTATTAAAATTTAAACCGCTTTAAAAAATATGAGATGATTTATGATGCAAATCATTTATCAGAGATTGAAGGAGTGACAATGACTCCAAATAAATATACTTTCCAGAATTTCAAGCCTGAGCCTTATCAAACTAAAACCATATGTCTAAGATATTCACTCAACATAGTTTGATCATCTTATTTCCAATTCTTTTTTGTTTGCATTGTTGAAAAAATCCAGAGCTGGTCCAAATAATGCTTCTTCTTTTTCTTCTTTTATTTTTTTTTTCCTTTCTAAATTTCTGAGTAAGTAAAAGAAAGTTATAACGCTAACAACTGCTCTTAAGATTAACTTGCACACAAGGCGTACAAGCAAAGTGTGCCAAGTTGCTTCCTCAGAAGGAACATAATTAACCTGGACAGGGTCAAAAGCCAAAGGTGACAAGACCGGTACAGAAACAAAGAGCTGAACAGTCTCACAAACAGAAACAGAATATTCTGTGAGGTTTTGAACATCCAGATCTTAAGCTAATTTTCACAAGTTTTACCTACATCAAAAAGCTAAATAACATATTAGGAGGTTATTTTTTGTGCATATAATTTACTGCCATTTGAAGCTCTTATTACATTTTTTGTCTTCTCTTAAATGCTTTTAATTTTATAAGAAATATAAATATTCAGAACAGTAAGCATGTATTGTTTTATTTTCCTGCAGTTTTTATGACTTTCATGTAATTTGAGCTTTTTGAAATGCAGAGCACCCAGATAAGATAGCAGTTAAGAGAAACTCATTGGGTTCACAATAAGATGTCTAAGAGAAGTTTGAGCTAAACTGTAGGCATGAACTTGAGGACAGATACCATCAAATGTCTGTTAAGATGTGGAAGACTCCTTGGATAATTTCATTATATAAAAAGGGATCATTGACAGAAAAATGGCTCTGAATAGTTGTACCCTCTCACTATCATGTTGATAGGATTCATGTTGACTTGGCTCAACTATATCATTTCTTACATAGCTTATGAGTAGAAGCTAACCTTAATTAAATATGTTACTGTGGTTTGACCATGATATTTGAAGACTGCTTCTTTTGTTCTTCTTTACAAAAATTGAAAATCAAAAGGCAGAACTTAGGGGAGAATAAACTGAATCGAAGAAGAAGAAACTAATTTCCAACCAGTCCACATCCATAACTTCCCTTTCCAGCTTTCTTAATTCATCCTGTGATTCAAGTGCCATCTTCAGAATTAGAGCAGTATTTCTCATCCCCATCTTTTTCCTATAAACTTAAAATCCATTAATAACAAAGTTGCAAAGGCATAGAAGTTCACAAAGAAGAAAATATCAGTTGAAAAGTATGAAGTATTTATGCCAATAAAATATTGTTGATTATTAAGGTTGGCCATGACTAAAGAAAAAATCTATCAAAATGAGTTGATTATTTTTGAAAATATTTTTACTTCTTTATGCATAACTCAGTATTCAGAACTTAATTAAGACAGATTTCAACTTGAAGGAAAATGCCTAACAGGCTGGATAGAACCATGGAAAATCAGGATTTCTTTTGATAGTTATAGTAAAATGCATAATTCATCTAAGGATTTGCATTTTATCAAGCATAGTGTGTTTAGTCAGTATTGCCTTCATTTTATCCCTCTCTTAATTGCAACTAATATTTTTCTTTTCTTCAGACATTAAATTCAAAACCTTTTGATATGAGGTCTACTCCAAAAGTAATACTTCCTGTTTTATTATGTTGGCCCACAGCTACAGAGGCAGGTGTTAGTAGTATGGCAGAAGAGGATGAACTGTCCCACCAATGTTTAATCACATTTTCCATCTCCCAATAGCATTAATAAAAATCCATGCTATTGAATCTAGTTTTCACTTGAGAATTTATTAAGTAACTCTGCTGAAGGTTATCCCATCTTATTGATACCAGTACAGCCATCTGTCTTTAATTTCACCCTAAGTATTGCATTTGTGTACAGTCATTCCCACTAGCTACCCTGCCTTTGTCCGTGTTATAGAGTCTTTATTGAAAACTGAGAATCATGCATTTAGTTTTTGATCTAGACCCATATTGTCTTTTAGACACTAGGCACTTCTAACACACTATTAATCCTCTTTTTTCTGTTTCCTAGAAAACATTTTTCACTTGTAATTTCCTTTTCAAGGACTATGTCTGCTTGACTTTCAGCAATTTTGAATTAATGGTTAAGAATTAAGTGAGGTCCATACACCCTGTGAACAGTTTAATCCACCCACTGAGATATATTCCTGTCATTTATTTATTAACGGTACATTTTCTGTTACAAATCTACTTGACAATGACTCTTTTTATTCAGTAACCTTAATCTTCCATTGCCTCTTGTTTATTATCCTCTCAATGCTACATACTCTTCAATACATCTGAAACAGCGGGAACTTTGTCATGGTTTTATGATTTTAGTTATCGGTATTCCACATCATAACGTCATGTAGGGCACTGAGAGTCGAAGAATTAATGCTCCAGTTCCATGGACTGATGAATTTCCAGTATTTTGTTCTCAGAAGAGAACTACATACTCCAGAGGACTTTGCATTTCCCTTTTCCACTCAGAGGGAAAGATGAAATTACACGCAAGTACTGATACTTCTTTTTGCTTCATCATCTGCAGCGGGAGCTTCCTATCCGTCTCACATTCAGTTTTAGAGTAAGGCCTTCAGTTTTGGATATTCTGTCCCATTTTATTTGATTTTTTAGCTTCAATTCCAATTATATTGTACTATATTGTGTTCTTTTGTTCCTCAGATTATTGCTGCTGTTTTGTTTTTAGGCCCATCTCCCTACCCTCCCCCTTTTCCCCGTTCCCCTTTCACAGGGCATGGGTCTGTTGGTCCCCCGCCCCATTAGCCATGGAACTGGGCCAAACTGGCCCATAAACTGTTGACAAACTTAAAAACATACTTAGGAGAGCCCAACTGAAAGTAACGTGGGAATCACTTCTACCCAGCTGTTCTGAATTGTGAACTTTGGAAGATCAGCACTGTTATCCATTCAGACAAAATAGAACAAGACAGATACGTATATGTGGATAGATCATATATATGTGTCTGTAGAAGCATATATAGACATATAAAAGAAGAAGCAATGCCCTTGAAACTGTTTGTGGAGAATATCTGTAATGAAGGAGTCAAAGAAGGAATTGTGCAAATGTAATGTTGATGGTAGACACCAGTGGCTATAGAGCATAATAGCCACTGAAGTTATACTCAACACAGAATTGCAAAAAGAAGTAAGGCAAGCTAAGATGTTCCTAGTTCTCTGCAGTAGCTTGCGTCTGTAAGGAAGAATTATCATTTGAGATTCCTTTCATCTTCTAATTGTGTTACATTAGAACAAGATCTGTGCACACTGATTGAGGTCTTAAACACACTTATGCTTATGTACGTCAGGAGTAATTTCAATAGTCAGATCAGACAGAGTTTTTGCAGTGGCTTCTGTCTGACTAAAATAAAAAAATTCTATAGCAAGAGGTAGAAACATGGTGTGGCTTCCTTGGAGGCAAGTTCTAACCTGGAAATGGGAGCAGAGGACAGCAGCTCTATGAAGTGTGGTTGTTCCCTTAGATCACTTGAATGTTATTAAACTGAGGTGTACCCCAAGACTGGACATATTCATTGTATAAAAACTCTTTCCTAATCTTCAGCCATTGGCTGAAGTATGCTCTTACAGAGAAGCATTTATTTTCTTTTCAATGACATATAAATGCACGTCTCAATTGAGTTAATATTCTTTTCATCTTTTTAAATGTTATATTCTTTAAAGTCAAGTTATCCTAAGTAGATTATATGTAGTCTCTATACTCATCCTATACACTGAAGCATAGGTATAAAGACTTTGATGTTTTGCTACTGAAAGGGACAAAAGTATCTCAGTATGACTGCCATTTCCCTAGTGGAAATGTCAGACAAATCTCCCTCTGTTTCTTTTTTTCCTTCACTATCTAATAACACACTGAGAAACTTTTTAAAAGAGCCGCATATTCATCATCACAAATGAAACTTTTTTTTTTCTGTCTGTGTAGACAGTAATTATAGGTTTGCACTTCTAATTGAAGCATTGATGAATGTACCCCACTCTGCAGCAAATATAAAATAATTGTTAGGCAGACTATGTGGCTTTCTGGGGAGGAAAGAAAAAAAAAAGGAGAAAAAATGTAAAAATGCTAAAGAGAAATTGAAAGCAACAGCATGCATCCTGATAATGACTACCCCAATGGCTTATTTCCTAGTTTCATTTACTGCCAGGAGAAATTAAACCTGTAGGGGCAGGATATTTGCACAGAAAATGACAAGCTTCTGGTTCTCCCTAAAATACCAGTGCACTTGACTCCTGAGGGCCAGTTTCAACCACTTTATTCACAGAGCTGTATGACCACTCTTGAAGATAAGCCAAGGGGGCAGAAGCAAACTATCTTTTTCCTATCTTATGAATAGGTTCCCCAAGAGAAATTGTATTCCCAGAAAGGCACATTCATAACTTCACAACTCTTAAAAAGACAAAACCAAATCTACCTCTTACAGTAAAGAATATAACAACTTTGGATCATGGTCAATTTCTCCCTGTCTTCCTTCACTGCTCACTAATATCTAGGTGATTTGAGCTTTTTCCTCAGTCTGAGGTGCTTGCTTGCAGCACAACTGAAGCTAACAAAAGAATGATGACAAAAAGAAGCAACTCCCCCATGCTTCTTTTGACACTACTGCTGGATCCACAAGTCTTCTCAACCAAATGACTTAATTGCACACTTTGAATAAGGGAAATGAAGTCCACAAGTCTCTAAAGTTACTAGTAGACTCTCATCATCAGTTTAACTTAATGAGGTTGTTATAGAGTAAGCAAAATTACGACAACTTAAATGCAAATCAAAACTCTAGACCTGGATTTTGCCAATTAGAGACAAAAGCAGGAAAGTATATGGTACAGTATATGGTTACCTAAAATTTTGTTTACATTTCATCCAAATGGTCTGGTTTATGGATTACTGTTAATATTATCACCACTGCATTTAAGCTTGTTGAAATAGGTTAGATTCAGGACAGTAGAGAAAATAAACGGTCTCTGCAATTCTGACTGTTTTGCATTCACATCTTTTGTCTAAAATACATGCAAAACTGGAGGAGTAACAATCAGGCAATTCTGCTGTATGATTACTAGTAGGAAAAAGAAGAAAGCTTAGAACTAATTACAAAGAATAAAAATATTCAAGTACTATTTGAGGTGACACTAAAAATCTTTGGAATTATGAGTGGGAAAGGTAGGTGTAATAATTTTCATGTTAAAATTTAGAAGTCTTTTAAAATAGATTTTTTTATAGTAAATAATTCCAATGAAAAAAATTCTGTTTAATTATCCTGAATCTGACAAATCAGTTAAATGAAGAACGAAAAATGAAATACAGAATGCAGTTCTTTCTTAATAAATAAAAGAGATTGAGACATTCCTGACACCAAACACCCCTTTTAAGTAGTCACAATTAAGGCTCCTCTATTCCTGAGGAACAGTATCATGAAGCACTTCAAGCCACTCAGACTGAATCTCCTGTGCACAACTGCCTGGCATTTCCGAACTAGATAATTAATACCAATATTTAGCACAAGAACAGGTGGTAAGGATAATGACTAATTTCTTCTCTCTTCCAACTCAACAACCACCACTGTCTTTCAAAAATGCTGTTCCTTCCATTCCCTGCTGATTCCGTTTCTTGTCAGCTTCACTGCTTCAGCACATGGCTGCAATAACAGCTGGATGAAACATTCTACTTCAAGTGGAACAGCTTCAGTTATGCAGTAAATGTCTAGTCCTAATGCGCTCAAGTTGCCTCCCCTTAATTGGTCAGGCATGTGAACTCCTCTAACGTAAGGACCAAGAGCAAATGTGTTGCAAGTGACACTAGTTCAATTTTACTGCTGAACTAAGTAAGCACGATTAGAGAGGCAAAGAAAAAAAAGGAATGCATTTTCAGAGCTGTTTTTTAAGCATTTATAAGGCAGGAAGACAGGATAGATTAATAAATAGCTGTCTGTGTAGCAGCTTGGCGGTATAAGCACTCATACCTTAAGATGAGGAATGTTTGTACATGTCCGCACTGAATTATCATGAGTTAAAACTTGAACTTTTTCACTTTTCTGGCTCCAGTTGCTTAAATCTGTCTTTGTTGAGTGCATTAGCAGTATTTAGCAATAGTGTAATTTATTTTTTGCTGATTGAAATAGTCTTTTCAATTATTATAGATGATTTGGTCACACAACTCAAAGCCTTTTGTGGCTTCTACATCTTTAGTTCCAGTATGCTCCATGGCTTACATAAACATCATCTGAACTGAAGAACATTACTAGCTTTATTAGAAGGAATGTATGGTCATGGGTCTGTCTTCAGTGCCACACTCAAGAAATACTGACATGCTATTAGAACTTCCTACTAATAATAGTGTTAAGTGAACTCACCTTCAGAGTAATTTATGAGCGTGCAATTCACATTGGGTAACTGTGTTGTGGTTCTTGTTTGGTCTTGTGCTATATTTACCATATAATCATAGAATTGTTTGAGTTGGAAGGGACCATTAAAGGTCATCTAGCCTGACTGTCTTGCAGTAAGCAGGAACACCTGCAGCTAGATCAGGGTGCTCAGAGCCTGGTCCAGCCAGTCCAAATATTTGCAGAACACGCTATATAGGTAGGAAGCTAAAGAACAACGTAGTCAATTTAACTCTGCACAATTCCAAATTGCAAAAATTAATTTCAGAAGTTTAATAAATATAGTATGTAATCATTTTTAAGTTGTTTTAACATCCAGCAGTAATCTAAAAATCAAAACGTTATAGCTAAAATATCACAGTTTTTCGGTCTTTAAAAGTTTAAAACAGAGCAATAACTCTGAAATCTTGTCATTTATTAATACAGTCTGCAATTTGTCAACCTCAAGTGGAAAATTTCAAGGCTCTGTTGAATCCTCAACTGGCATAAATGAATGGAAATTAGATGTATTAGAAAGGAAAGATTCACAACACTGTTACTTGCATACTTAGGACTGGAAAGATCATATATATTTTTAACCACTCAAAAAATAAGAACATATTGCAGGACTATATGAACGTATCTATCCGTACTATGTTACGGAATAAGAATGACAAATTTAATTCCCTTAAGGACAAGTACACTGGGTTCTTCCATTTTCTGACAAGATACTACCAGTTTTCCTCTTACTGTGAAGCTATCTCTTTAGAGATAGATAACTCAGTTCACTGCATTATGATTTAGAGTCTAGTCATAATGATTCAGCATTAAAATCTGAAGTGTGGCACTGAAAATGGATAATTAATAACAATTTATGAGACAAGATTTATAGCCCAGTCCTACAGTCAACATTCAACCACAGCTCATGGATTATTTTATCCTGATTGGCTTTGTTCAGTTAACAAGAGCCCTTGAATCATTTTTTGAATCTTTCATTCCCAAGTCCTGTTTCTCTTGAGTTTGTTCATTCTCTGCCCTTATACAACATAAAAATTATGTATAGTCACAATGTTATACTTCACTCATTTCTTCGTATTGGTATTAATTCTTTAGCTAGTAAGCTTCAGAATTGCATGTCAGACACAGCAGTCACTTGAAAAGCCTCTGAAGAGCTATAATTGGGTCTGTAGGCAAATACTGAAAACCATTGTGATGCGATGTTTTTTTCCAGAATTTCATGGTATTGTTTTTCCATATAATAAGTTAAAGACTTTTGTTAAGATCTAATGAAAAGGAAAATTTGTATGATTTTCATCCTGCAGCCGTAAATTACTGCATTCCAGGAAACTAATTTTTCACATTTGTTAAAAGCTTAAGTTAGTCACTTAAGAATAGTTTACATAATTGAAGAGAAACAATGACTAATCACTTTGAAAATATAATGATGATGTGAATTCTGATGCATAATATGTAGCATTAGAAACTGTCCATTGAGTGAATATATTAAGTGACTGAAAGGAAGAATAGCAATTCTATACTCCTTTTTGTGTTTCTCTAGCTGTGACACTAGTAATGCACAATGAAGGGGAGTCTCATGTACAAAACTGAAATATGTATTTTGTTTGTTTGTTTGTTTTTTACGATGCTGCACGGAAGCATAATTCTTTATAAGTGATATATTTAAGCAAAAGACAGAAACTTTTGTGGTAGGACAGGATTTCAGCTGGAGTCTTTAAGCTAACTTCCATTGGAACATAAAATAATACAGTTAATTTTGTAAAATAACAGGAAATCCAGGAAGATCAGTATAGAAATGATGCAGGTTCATAAATCAGCACAGATCTGTCTTCCATGTAACCTTACAGAATGACTTACTCCAGGGTTGCACTCGGGTAACAGGATTTTGTCTCATCTAGACCTTCCAGACCTGAGTTTATTTTCTGCTCATTGGAAGTGTGACTTCTGGTTCCTTGCACAGCACCTCCTCAACTTCAGAAGTCTATTTTCCCTGAACATGCAGAGGTCTAGATAGTGAGAAAGTGCTTAGCATGCACTTACCCTTAGTATTAATCCTATTTATCTTATTTATTTATTTAATATCTGTACTGTTGGTCCTGTTTATAAGATCTGCTTTATCAGATTAAAAACAACAAATGAAATACTACTGCTGAATGGATTACACCTGTAATACCTTTTCAACCTAAGCTTTTGCAAATTTTTTTCAATTAATTCCATCTAGAAGATGTAGCATGCTAAAACATGCTGAGGTATGTATAAGATAACAGAAATACCATATCACAATGTTTCTATAGGTAGAATTAAACTGCATTTATACTTTTATTAACATGCTTAATCAGAGAGGATAAAAATGATTTTTGAAGTTAAATAACAGTCTCTATAAGAGGCACACATATATTTTGGATTATTGGTTGTCTCGCAAGTGAATGTTATCTGATCACAGTCTAAGTATATGGGGCTTATTCTTGAGTGAATCTGTTAGGAAAGTTCTGCAGATGGAAGATGGTGGTTCTATTGCAATTCTATGATTATTATCTGTCAAACCATCTATCTGCAAATACTGTTAACAGAGTATGCCAGATCAAAGATTTGCAGAAGCTGCCAGTTCTATTTTTTAATAACATTTGAAACTTTGACATTTGTTTAATTACACACTGGAATAAAAACAAGATTTAAGAAGTATTTCTGTGAAAATGAATTCTTAGATTACAGATGTCACCATGAAGTTTTTTCTCAGTAAAGTGATATATATATACATATATATATATATGTATGTATAGATATGTATATATATATCGTTATGGCTTCAGACAGACTCATAGTCATGACATTTGGGTGCTGATTTGGAGCTAATTTTCCACACATAAATTTATACTGACAAGAGTGGTAACTTAAGGTCTCCCATGTTGAACAACACAATATTTACCATTGTTTTCCAGAGCATTTAAGTAGCTTGTATTGTTTCAGTAAATCAGACTTTCTAGCAAATTAAAAAATCACTGAAACTCAAACACTTAGACACCAACCTCATGGCATATTTAGATGACATTTTAATCAGAAGTGTCTAATCAGTTCTCTCATTCTATTTCAGCTGAATAGGGATATACTTACACTTGAAAATGAGATAAAATGCATACAATTTCACTAAAACTTTGTAAATAATGTTAAATCTTTCTGTTCATCTTATAGAATGTTTTTATTATTTGCAGTGCAAGAGCAGCACAGCCTTTCTATTGATGATTCCTGAATTGCAGACTGTTTCTTCAGAGTAACAGGAATCAATTATAGCACCGTTCCATTTGAACCAACTTGCAGTAGAAATCTGAGATTATAGCAGATCAACCTCACAATTAATGGACTGACATTACTCTTAATTTCTTGAAGAGTGGGTGTAGATGAGTCAAAAGCACTGTGAGTGTAGATGTCTGCATATTGAGCTGTAAACATAGCTTGAGTTAACTTTTATCAATCCTTTGCTCTAATTTCAGTTTATTAGACTCAAGATAACCAAAGGCCAGAGGTTATGAAACAGTAACACGTATTTTCATATAATGTTTTTAGAGGACTCCTAGAGCAATCGTATTCTTAAGATAAAATAATCCCTAGATAGAGTAGAAGGCATTGATCAGAGAGGAGTTTGGGTTGTGTGGGAGTCTTATCAATGGGGAAACAGACAACTTAATTACTTGTTAGGGGTCTAGAGGAAAAAAAGTTATGCTGAACAGATTATATAAATAAACAAAAGAAAAGAAAAAATCTGTTCCTAGATATTAAGGAGAGACAAAACATTTTTCAGCTGAGCATTCATCCACAGAGTAGAGACAACAGCTTTGATTGAACTCATGAGCAAGAGCTAGCCATGTAGCTACCAAAATCTACTGTGTACTTGAACAAATGAAAATATTTATTCTGTGGATGTCCTATTGCAATCAACAGTTTTTCTGTTTCTTTAATACTTTGTCTTTCATTTTGCAGGCAATGAATGAGTCACAGATTTGTGAAGTAAGCAGCAAAGTTATCTGTTAGATAATTTCAGAACTGATGATTATGAGGTTCTTTGGAGTTCTGATTCCACTTGCCACATTGAACCAGCCACAGGCAGAAGTAATTGACCATCCAATTAGATGTCATCTAACAAGTGTCATATTTTAAAATATTAGTAGTTTTCTTCTTGAAAGGTGAAGAATGTGAAAAGTAGGACTTGCTGTATCTGATTAGACAGCTGAACTGTCACAATAGTAGTTACATGGTATAATAAGCTTTGCAAGATAATCCCCTTTAACATGCACCGAGTGAGTTATGTGATAATGTTTATGTCAATAGGTGAAGTTCTGACCCATGAAACAATCAAATGGCAATTTAGAGTGGTGATAATTCTTTCACTGGAAAGTCTTGCTATTTATCAAAAGATCTTCTGTTTTAAAAAGTACATGGGAGAGAACCACTGTACATCTACGTCAGTGTTAATCTTACTTTAATAGTGTGTCTTTTGGATGAATTTTTTATTAATTTGCTTAGCATTTTTCATTCATCATTCCTAGCACACTATTTCATCTGGATGCATCACCTACAAGCTCATGCTACCTTTAAATAAGTAAAAGAAATGTTTCTGGGACTACTTGAAATGTTCAAGGTTTTCTAGCGCGGAGTCATACTGAAGTCCACAGGGACAGTGTTTCTGTCTGAACTGCCTCATTACTAACAGACAAGTAGAACACAGGCCAACTGATGTCTTGGAACATGTGATGGTATGGCAGTGTGAATCACTGCAAGGAAAAGTACACTAAATATTTTCTTGACTGGGGATTTTTCCTTTGTCTCTGGGTCCTTCTGCTATCATGGTGACAGCCTGAGAGGGAGAAAGAGAAAGAGAGCACACATGGGCTGACCAAGATCTCCTTACTGTTACTTTCACCAGGAGCCAAATATAACAACTGAGTGATCTTGCTGTTGCTACCAGCAAGCTGCTTTACTGTTATGCACAGCTTGCTACACCCAGATAAGAGAGTGAGAAAAAAGAGAATGTGACTAGAATGCAGGCAAGTGAGAACTAACAAAAACACATACTTTCAGGCTGTGTATTTTAACCACATACTATAAAACAACTGTGCTGAACTTTTGCATCATACGCAGTTTTCAAAAGCGCAGACAGACTCACTTTACATCTCAACGACCTAGTTTTTTGTGAGGAAGAACCACATATCATTATGCATAACCCAGCAGTTCTGAAACCAGCTGTAGAAGAGAAATCCAGAGTAATGAGGGGAGGAAGTACTACAGGGATTCAAGTGTTAGTACACTGGTGAAAATGCAACTAAATACGCCTGCAGGCAGTGGCAGCTCTAATATTTTTTACAGAAGTGAATTAAACTCAGAGGCAGTCCCGGTGAAGGTTAACTCCATTATTCCCAATTAAGATCTACCTATGTCTACCATATATAATGTAAAGAGGTGGATAAAGGATTGTGAAAAATAAATTTTCATCCTCTAGCTGATTTATAATAGTAGAAAAAAGCAACACCAGTACTGTTATACTCAAAAGACACAAATATATGAACTCAGATTCATGAATATGATTTCTCAAGTAACATTTGACTTCTGAAGGCTCCAGCTCCCCTGCAAATGTGTACAGTTATCTCCCTTTGAAAAAGTATGGAACTGTACCAACTTTCAAAAGTTCCATTTACCAACTCCTTGTTATTAGAAGATGCAAGTCCTTCTTCTGACTTGCTCTCTTTCTTTTATCTCACTTTGATCCTCAGTTTCTTCTCATGAGTGAGGATTATGCATGCACCTGTGTAATACAAGGCAATTTTCCTTGAAATGGATTTCTTTTGATTATTTTTCCAAAACGAGCTGAGATAACAAAGAAGACATAGAAGAATGTATTTAAACTTAGAGGGAAAAAACCCAAACAAACCTGAAAAAACAGCCTTCTGCCCCCACACGAAACCCTTAAGCAAACCAGAACTTTCTGTAATTAATTATGCAATTATTATTTTGAATCCAAACCCATAGTTTGAAAAGATTAGTTTCGCAATGAAGAAAAAGAAGGGAGTGGGCCTGTAGACCCAGTTGCCAGGGTGAATCCAGTGACTGTTCATAATATGTTCAGGAAATGTATTTTCTTGAATAAATATGGTTAATAAACTGTTTCCTTATCTCTACTCAAGAATAAAATATTTTCTTAGTTAATTTTATCTTAGTTCTCATTTCCAAACAGACATCTCACTGTGGAATAGCTGACAATACACTCTTCCCACTGCCTGAGCCAGGATGAACTCCACTTTGGTCTTTTTAAATCACCACTTCATGGCTAACACTGATAATAGGTTGGAGCAATGCTAAACGCAGCAGTCTCCGTTTATGCCTTTCTAACATCTGTAGAGCCTATGTTTTTAACCAGAAGCACAAATTCAATTGTAAATTACTTTTTCTTTCTAGACAAATTCTGGACAGCTGCAGTGTCAAAATTATTTAATAGAATTGGTTTAGCCACATCCTACACTGACTGAGCCTTGCTCCTTTTCTTTAATGCTAAAGATTGAGTGGGAGAGTGTTTGTATAAGAGGCCCAGTACTAGACATCTTTTGCATATAAAAAACAAAAATTTTGCAGCCTTTTTGTATGTCAGCAGTTCTTAGATTTGGAATGCTAATGCTAGGACAAGAATCAACTCTTAAATATTTATTTAACTCTGTTCGAATGCCTTAAACATACATACATTGCACATTTTATTTAAATATATTATAGCACTGTAAGCTTTCTCCATAGCCTTTCCATTTCAATTTTTCATACATTTTATTTCTCTTCTTGGGCTCTTGTCCTGATGGGGGATTTCAACCATCAGGATATCTCCTAGGATACTGGCACGACAGATGGCAGAGAATCCAGGAGATTCCTGGAATCGGTTGAGAATAACTTCCTTCTCCAGGCCTGGACCCAAGGTGAAGCGTTACTGGACTTGGTGCTCACCATTCCAGAGGAGAGCAGTAGAGAGGTTAAGATTGGTGTAGTGATCAAGCCCTGGTGGAGTTTGTAGTCTCGAGGAATGCAGGCCTAAGTAGAGTCAGCACCCTGAATTTCAGGAAAGAAAATGTCCAGCTGCTCAAGGAACTACTGGATGGGATCTCCTGGGGAAACTGTCCTTAAGGGCGTAGGAACAAAACAGAGCTGGCAGCTCTTTAAGGACACTCTTCTGTGAGTGCAAGAGCTCTCCTCTCCATCCCCCAGCAGAAGAAAGCTGAGCAGAGGAGGCAGGCAACCAGCATAGCTGAGCAATAACCTGCAGCTGAACCTGAGGGAAAAGAGAGAGATGTACAGGAAATGGAAGCAGGGTAGTGTAGCCTGGGAAGAATACAGAGATGTTGTCAGCATGTGCAGAGATAAGATCAGGAAAGCCAAGGCATAGATGGAGCTGAAATTGGCAAGGGGTGTGAAAAATAATAAGAAGGGGTTCTCCAGATGCATAGGTAGGAAGAGGCAGACCAAGGAGAGTGTTCTCCCTCTTATTAATGAGGATGGAGAACTGGCTTCCTCAGACATGGAAAAAGCTGAGGTGCTCAATAAGTGTTTTGCCTCAGTCTTCACTTGCTGGTCAGGCTCCCCATGTCTGGCAGGACTCTGAATCTTGCGGTGTGGGTGACAGGAGCAAATTCTATCCTTAAGGCACATACGAGATGATGGGGTGATTTGAGACAGCCAGCATGGCTTCACCAAGGGTAGATCTTGCCCGACCAATTCGGTGACCTTCTATGATGGAGTGATGGCATTAGTGGACAGGGGAAGGGCTACAGATGTCAGCTACCTGGACTTCTGCAAAGCCTTGGAGGTGGTTACTCACTACATCTAAATTGGAGACGTACTGATTTGAAAGATGGACTGTTCGATGGATTAAGAACTGGTCATCTGGTCACGCCTAGGGGCTTATGATCAACAGTTCTACATCTGGGTGGAGGCCAGTCACCAGTGGTGTCTCCCAAAGGTCAGTCTTGGGTCCAGTGCTCCTCAACATTTTTATCAATGACATACACAATGGAATTAAGTGCACCCTCAGTAAGTTTGCGGATGACACCAAGCTGAGTGGTACAGTTGATATGTTGGAGGGAAGGGAAGCCATGCAGAGGGACATGGTCAGGCAGGAGTTGTGAGCCTGTGTGAATCTAAAGAGGTTCAACAAGGCCAAGAGCAAGGTGCTGCACTTGGGCTGGGGCAATCCCAGGTATTTATACAGACTGGGGAGAACTGCTGGAGAGCAGCCCTGTGGAAGGACTTGGGGATCCTGGTGGTTGAGAAGCTGGACATGAGCCAGCAGTGTGTGCTTGCAGCCCAGAAGGCCATATATATCCTGAGTTGCATCAAAAAAGGGGTGGCCAGCTTGGAGAGGGAGGTGATTGTCCTCCTCTACTCAATTCCTGTGAGGCCCCATCTGGAGTACTGTGTCCAGGCCTGGGGCCCCAGCATAAGAAAGATGCAGAGCTCTTGGAATGTAGATTCCACTGATCCTGTAGTTACATTGGGGTAATCAATAAGTTCAGCAAAAAAAAAAAAAAAAAGACGGACAGAAAAGTAATATATTACGAAAAGTTGAATTGAAAATGAATAATACCTTTATTTCAGTTAAGATCACTGTCAATGATATGACAATCAAAAAGCGTCAACACATTGTCAGTGGTAGATAAGATCTGGAAAAAACTCATACAATCTGTTAATCATGGCACAATGTCCACTTTTCCTCCTACTTCATCTTTTCCATTTAATAAGTTACCATAAACTCCAAATGGTACATATAAAGAGT
Source organism: Oreortyx pictus (assembly GCA_036925125.1). Taxonomy (NCBI): domain Eukaryota; kingdom Metazoa; phylum Chordata; class Aves; order Galliformes; family Odontophoridae; genus Oreortyx; species Oreortyx pictus. The sequence continues at coordinate 169,904,710 of JAUPFR010000001.1, forward strand.
TATTTGAAGCCTCAAAACTAATATATTAATAAAGAGCTGGAAATTTAGGGTACACTTTTTTTTTTCTCCTAATGAAGGACATTTTACTAATCCACCAGAGGAGCCACAGTTCCTTAGTAATATCTGGTGTTTTATATTTTCAGAAAGTCTCCTTGAACTTTGATATGCTATCTGTAAGGTCCTGTAGAATTGGGGTGAGAAGCAATGCTGATTATAGCTGTGCTGATTACTGTATTAAATTTTGATGCCCATATACATGGGCCATGAAGTCCATTATCATGTTATCTTTCTAAAAAGTAGCTGTTGTGTCAAGGAAATATGTTTTCAGAAAGGTGGAAAATGATCAAGAACTGCCAAGTATTTTGATTTAATTTTTAAAACTTGATAATAGTTCTTGGGATGTGGAAGAATTGCTTATAATATTATACTGGTTTTTTTGTTGCTTTTTTTTTTCTATAATAATGGACAATCTGTCCATCTCTAGAAAAGTTCAGTTTTTGAACTATTCTAATTTTGTCTTTGACATTCTTATGTTCTTCCCTTTAATATGTATGAAGACAAATGTCCTTCTATCAGCTTTTGAATGGATCACATTTATCACACATTCACTCGTTATCATACTATGCACACAACCCAAAGACAATGCTTAGGACTAGGTTACCCAGCTGTCCATATCAATTATCTGCAGATATATCCCTATGGCCAGTTTTGACTGTGAACAACTGTTGTCCCAAAGAAGCCTTTTATCAGTCTTGATATCTTGCCACTGGCCTACTATGTGGATGCAATAAAGCAGCCTAAAATTCCCTCATGAAAATGTCTTGATGAATTTCCTGCAGTGCCCTGAATGTAGCCTGTTGTAAGGGCAGATGAGATGTATAGGCAACCTTAGATGAAGGCTGAATTTAGTCTGCCTGGCACAAAAAATGAGGGTATTACCTACTAAGCTACACACTGTAGACAGTTTGGGTTTAGAAAAGCCTGAAATCTGGTCAAGCCAGGCAAAACGATCTCTGCTTCCCATCTAGATCCTTCAGTAGGTTATATTTCTGTCATTTTTTCTCTACTTGATTCAGAATACTGATCACCAGACTAAGTAAACCAATGACAGTTATAATTTTTTTTCATTTCTGGGGGTTCAGAAAGAAAAAAGGTCAAGTTTGAAGTTTTTCTGTATAGATGAAAATCACTAATGATTTACAGAATATCTTTAGCTCATTGTTCAACCAATTTATGTTTTATAGTCAGAAAGAAAGTTAAGGAATACAGTTTGGTACAAGCCACTTAAATAAGCTTAGTATCTGGAAAAAAATGAGGCTTTGTAAATCTTAACTTTTTTTTCTTATTCATTTTAAGTAATGAAGTATCTATCACAGTTCTCACAATTTTTATTATGAAAGCAGTAATACTTGAAAAGTGCAGTTAGACGTGATAAAAACGAGACTTTAAAAAGCTCTTTTAGTGCATGTTATTTTTGACTTTTCCAAACTACTTATTTATTGTCAGTTTTACTGAGCCAGAAATAAAAAGAACAAAATATTTGGACAGAAATTCTCATTATACTTCTTTCTAAAATGTTGGGCATCAGCTCTACAACTAGTTTGCTACATATGCTAAAAATAAAATGTCATATTTTTTTCTCCTTTAAGCATTTTAATTTAAAACTCATTCAGGACTTGCATGTGTTTCAGCAGAAGCAATACACAAAAATAATTTTTTGTAGCTATAGGGAAAAAAAAGGGAAATGCTTCATATATCTCTGCTCAATATGAGACTCACAAGTACAAATTAAGTTTGGTGAATGCTTGTAAGTTCCTGGTAAAAAAACATGAGCCTCTGCCAGAGAAAAATCCCTAAGAAACTCATAAATAGTGAGGGTTATTTTTAAATAAAAAGCAATTGAAAATTTGTTGCTTAAGCAATGGAATGCGTAAATGCAAAAACATAAAGAATTCTTCAGTCATTCTTGGAACTGTAAGGAAACAAAATTTCACGAAGCTGAAGTGATTTAGACCATCTGAAAAAGAGATGTAAAATATTATAGCCTGAAACAAGTTCTTTCAAAAAGGAACATTCTCTAAATATGGAAGTAGTAGGTTAGTTTAGGTATACATGAATGTTTGTATGTAAAATAGCGATTTTTTAAAAGTAAATAGTTTGGGAGTTACAGAAGGTAGATGGCCTGACAATTTCTCAGATATGTTTACAGGATAGAGGCACTAAACACCAGAAGTCCTCTTCTTACCAAAAACAAAGCTGGAAAGTTATGTGTGGTTTCAGTAGACATACATGATTTTGGTGACTAATATAGAGGTAATCTTACAGCCTGACATAAATGTGAGGTAGAAAGGATTAAAAATATTTGCTAATTACTGACACTGGCAAGGGATTTAACTGCATGTGAACTCAGAGTTTTGATGCCAAATGTTACATAGACCCAAGCAAACCAGTGAAAGGTTCTGGAAGATATTGGAACTATGGAGGGAAACACTGCACATGGCCTTGGGAACACTCCTGGGAAGAGCCAGTGAAATCTACTGAATGTGTTTATAAGACACTCCTCTGCAGATTTGTTTATCTTGCTCTCTCCATTTTTATCACCTGTTTTGAAAGGAAAGCTACTCAAAGTATGAGTAGAGAAATCTGTTATGTAGCTGAGTAGCTTTTGTACTTCAATATTTCTTGCCAGAAGTCAGGATAGTTGCTTCCAAAAAAAAAAAAAAAATCACAAATAGTTTGATACCATACTGCATATCCAAATGGAAACAAACATTCTCCAACTTTAGACTATGGATCACCAGGCAGAATTCAAAAAAAAGGTCACCTTGTAATTTAGGCTTGTTGCTGTTTCTTCCTATCTCAGGTCTGATCATTCAAACTAATCTCCTATTATTCCTTCAAACAAAAATAATTTTTCATAATAAGAATTCTACCCTCTTCTGATTCAGTTGAAACCTGTAAAATGTCTTGCGCTTTCCATTGGATAGCTATTCTGAACTTCACATGTCAAATGACATTAAGAATATGGTATACCTCCTAAAATTTTCACTTTCAAAAGGTAGCTATGTTCATCTGACTAAGTATTCTGTATTCAAGTGTGCACACCACTTTGGCATGCTCACTGAAAAAAGGGGATATGCTAATGTGATATTTAATATTGTTCTAAGTAGTAGAGGTAATCTCCAGGTGGGAAAAAAACCTTAAATTTAAATAATGATTGATGGCAGCATAAGATGATATAATAATTAATTTCCTGACTGGCAAAAACAGAATAGTGTGTAATTTTAGATATTATTCTTCAAGAGCAGGAGATATTTAAGACTTGATCTTAGTCATGTAATATAGAAAAAATTCTCACTTTATACATAGTTTGCATGGAGTTGTAGAAATATAGCATTGTCCCTAACTAGATAGAAAGCATTAGAGACATAGTCACCACCAATAGCTATGCCTTTTTACTACTGATGGACAAAAGCCTGTGTGCTACGCTAGTCAAAATCTTCATGGCCATCCAGAACATAGCTTATCTTTCACTTCACAATCACCACTGCTGAAATGCACCACTCATCACCTCAGTTTGCTCACATCTACTATTTGATCTCCTTAAGAACTCAGCAAGTATCAGTGAACGTTAACAGATGCCATTTTTTCCACAAGAAGGAGTTCATTGCTCACATTTGCTTCATATGCACTTCCATGTCAGACACCATTCTGTCAGAGAGCCCCTCTGCTGACACTTTTCACGTGGCAAAAAATGTGATAGAATATTGGTGGGAAGGTTCAGTCTCTTCTGCCATACCACCACCATCTGCCTCTGACATTGTGAATTAACATGGTAAAATAGGAAGAACTATTTTCCAAGCAGCCCTTTATTTCTGCTCGTCTAGTATTATTTTTCTTACTTCAGACAGTACACATTTTAATGTTAGGTAGCTAGGAAGTTACCCCATTGCAAAGACCTATAGATTCATAGATACATTAGGTTGGAAAGGACCTACAAGATCATCTAGTCCAACCATCCTCACATTACCACCCCTACCCATCAAGCTACTAAATCAAATCCCTCATCTAAACGCTTCTTGAACAGCGCCCGGGACGATGCCTCAACCACCTCCCTAGGCAGGCCATTCCAATGCCTGACCACTCTTTCAGAGAAAGATTTTTTCCTCAAATCTAATCTAAATCTTCCCCAGCGCAACTTTTGGCCATTCCCTCTCATCCTGTCATTAGTTATCTGGGAGAAGAGGCCAACCCCCTCCTCACCACAGCCCCCCTTCAGGAAGTGGTAGAGTGCGATGAAGTCTACTCTGAGCCTCCTTTTCTCCAGACTAAACAATCCCAGCTCCCTCAGTCACTCCTCATAAGACTTGTGCCCCAGATCCCTCACCAGTTTTGTTGCCCTATCTATCTTACATACTCAGTGATGTAGCTTATTTGTGGGGCAAGAGATTGTGTGGTAAAGATTATTTGGGATAGGGTGGGATTAGAAATAACTCCAGTATATTGGTTTAATTCCTTAATACATAGGAAGTTATCTCAAACTTTACTAGAAGATCAATTTCAAAAGCCATTTAAAATGTTCTTAAATTTCTATGCAATTTGCTTTTAAATTTTGGATGATTAGTGGCATGCCTCAAAGCAAACTCTCACACTTTATTCCAAATACTGAGAGAATTAAGTCTATTTTACTTCTCTTGCAGACTAGTAAGTCATTCTTTCAACTGAGAGAAGGGAATTTGGCCTTTATTTCTCCCAGAAGATTTGTTTTGTTGAAGAGTTGTTTGTTACAGTCCTGGTAAAGTTAATCATAAAAACAGCTTCTTAATTAGCTGTAGGATAAATCACCAAGCGAGTCCTGGGATCTGTGAGTAGAAAAATCACTGAGCAGACAACCTGGTTGTTTTAAAATAACAGTTGAAGATGCAGTCTGGAACCTGAAAACTAATACAGAATGACTGGTTGATTAACTGTTAAAGAAGACATCGTAGGTGAATAATGAAATAAACCATCTACAGGTTGACAGAAGAGATGACTGCTTTGTGGATAAATTGGCACGAATCCAGACTACTATATATATTAATACAAATTAATTGATTAGTGATAAAGCATAGCTCTAAATGTAAATAGTGGACAGTTAAATCTACTCTCAGACAGAGCCATCCACGTATGAAGAAGCCAATAGTTCCACTCTTGTGGAAGTTTGTGCCAGGAAGAATAGAGTTCCTGCAGTGCGTGTACAGATTAGGGAAGGCTGAAAATGCAATCAGCTCACCGATGGTAACAGTCAAGTTAATTATCATGATTCCTACCAACTTTCAGTACAAGTTACCTCTGGGAAACAGAAAGGGGAGATGCAGCCAAGAGCAAAAGGGAACGGGATCCTTAACAGCATAGTACTGTTTCCAAAGCTTAGTATTTACCTTGACAATGTTTTCACACTCGTTTTACTTCTTTTTTTTTTTTTTTTTTTTCATGACAGATTATTACTGGCAACAATTGGAAACTTCATATGCAACTTCAGAATACAGTATTTGTTTTAGTGGGAAGTGAGTCCTAACACACTGTTATTAATGTCTGGCTGTTTGTCACTACATAAACAGGTGGAGTTGATGAATAAGTAATGAAAGAGACAGAAACTGCCCATTTCTCCTCAAAATGGCCTCCTGCTGCCCTGTCCACCTGCTTTGAATTTACTTCCAGAATCACAGAATGCAGCATTTTTCACTATTTGCTCAAGTGATTTCAAAGGGGAGACTGCAACATGATCACAATTTTTTTTCCAGAGAATGTAGAGTATGGATCCCCAAGCACATGACTTTCTGTATTACTGCAATGTTTATTAATATAAAAGAAACCCAACTGACACAGAATGGCATATAATCAAATCACACTAATAAACAACATCAGGTAAGGGTTTGCAAAACCAATTTTTTTTTTTTCAATATGGAAATGTCTAAACCAAAACAGCTTTGAATAAGAATTTTTGTAACACTTCTGCTGTCAAATCAGTTGAGTAAGTCCTTTCAAATCAAGGAAGCTTAATGGGTGAGTAAAATGGGACTATGCGTCTGAATTTAGGTTGAATTAATCTGAATGAAGGTTGTGCAGTGTAGCCCAAAAATAACATAACAGAAAGGGGTTTAAATAGGGAAGAGGAACACTGCATAGCTAAAATGACCCAAATTAAATTGATTTTATAAAATGAAATGATATTTCAATTTCCAGAGTCACCAACTTCTTAAACTGGAACATTTAAGTTTCAGTCTTGCACATCATTATGATTTCACATGACAAACATTGTGTGATGGAACTAGGTATCTGTATGTTTTAAGGCATGTGTGTAGGTTGCTCTGAAACTAGTGCATCCCATTTATTTGCAAGAAAATAACAACTGACACAGAAAGCACAATAATACTGACAGAACAAACTGTCAGCCAAAACCACAATTTATCAACACAGTCACCACCATTAGATGTGCAATTTTACCAGTGATTAACAAGAACCTGTATACCATGCTCATGTAAGTCTGCATGGAAATCTGAAATATGGCTTATCTTTCATGTCACTATTGTCACTGCTTAAACACACTACTCACAGCCTCCCTGTGCTCACATCCACTGTCTCCATTAATTTTTAGCAAGTGTGGTGAAGTTGATGAGTTCAATTTCTGCACAGAGGAATACAGCTACACAACTTTGCTTCATACTTTGTTTCCAAGATTGATAATATTTTGTCAGACTGCCCCTCTGCTGCCATTTCTTGCTCAGCCTCTGCTCCATACCACCAACATCCACCTCTAATGTCATGGGCCAACATCCTAAAATAAGAGGCATCATTTTTGGAGCAGTCCTCATACATACATCAGATTGTTTAAGTATATTCTTAGCTGACTCTTTAAACCCTTCATCACTGTTTTTTCTTGAACATAACCAAAGATGGGTATTACAAAGCCAAAATTTTAAAAGAAATAAAGACCATGATGTCTGAGTTAGACAGAGGAAGAAAAAATGGACACAAGTGGAATAAAAAACTTCAAATATAAGTTTCCTACATGTGCTTATCTAACTGAATTAGTTTTTGTATTAGATTGACTTCTCACCTAGAATCTGTCCAGAGCATAATTCACATCTTTTTTTTAATCATCTTTTCACATCTTCGTCCACTGTTGACATTGCTAACAGCTGCATCCCAACAGAGATTCTCAGAGGCTATCTGAGCAAATCAAAAGCAGATGCATCTATGCTATCCTTTTGGCTGTGTCCAGTTTCCAGAAGACCATGACTGTCAGCAAATAATTTTTAACGTATGAGAGTCTGTAATCCTGTACTCCATAAATGATGCATACTTCATCTGGCATCATATAATCGATGCAAGACATTATGGCAATAGCACGAGGTGATCTTTGCTTTCTTTCTATGAACTATATCAGCATATAGTTGTCCTTTTTGAACCAAAGAACAGGAAGATCAGTAATTGCAATGATGTCTGGAAATGAAAAACTAGGGGAAAAGAATGAAAATCTTGAGGGAAAGTGTCTGTGATAATCATAGAACCATATAATGACTTGGGTTGGACATTAAAATCATCTAATTTCAACCCCCTGCTGTTGGCAGGGTAGGCAACCATTAATCAGCAGTGAAGATGCTGAGAAACAAATGTCTAAGTTTATAAAACAGACCAATCATTTAGAGCTAAGAAAAAGTAAAATGTTTCTCACAAGTTCTGTAACTTTAAATCCAGGTCTTTAGTTATGATCTTTATTTGACATGGAGAAGGTAGGAAGTCTGATGTCAAGTGAAAGAGAGATTTCTAGGGAGTGGGTGGAACGCCATTAATGAGCATGTAGTAGTATAATTAAGGTAGCAGATTACATTGAACTCATAATTAGTTGTGGTGGCTCAGCAACATGAAAATGAACCTTACAGAGCTAATGGAATATAATCTTAGAAGGTGCTGTCAATCCACTTCTGGATGTTTTGTGGAAAGCCTGTATCTAAGGGTTGGATCACAAATTTTGTATTTGCACCAATGTGGAGAATGTTTAGATTTGTACTCAAACATCACCATTGCTACCAGTCTCAAATTAGAGGTATGTGTAGTTCTGCCACATGTAGATTTGACATTCCAACTTGTGGTATAATCTTCAGAGTTAAAACTACACAAGGGAGAGAAAAAGTAGCAGATGGAGTCATGTCATTTACACTGAATTCTGCAGCAAAGGCAGTCGGATCACTACAGATCAGGGTAAACAATCCGTTTTTGTCACTAAATAGCAGAAGAAAAAATAAATCACCGGTAGGGAGGGATTAATTTCTAAGAAACCAGCTATTAAATGTAGCATAGAAATTGGACTTTATCAAAAGTTTACAGAATTTAACTTGACAAACCATATGCAACAGTGAATTATTACTTGAAACTTGTAACCCAAGGCTGAAATGTGGGAATAGAGAAGGTAGAAATTAATTAATCAGCAATCTAAGCTGAGAGCGATATTCACTTTTAGATGCCTGGTGAACAGAAGTAAGGACACAAAAAGAACTTACATAAATTATCAGTCACTGGAGATAACAGCACTCAAATCTATGAAGGTTTCAATGTTAAATGCAGAAGTGATGTAACAAGGTAAAAAAGAAGTGTTTAATGATAGCAGAAAAACAACAATAACCTACAATCAGACAGATAATATATTACGGACAGATGGTAGTTGAAATCTACACATATTTCATTGCCCCTTCTGCCTTCATCTATTGGAATCATTTCAATCGGGATTCCAAAAAATAATCTTTATTTCCCCCTCCCATTTTATTTTTTCAAAATGCATTCTTAGCATCATGTTGTGTGAACTTGTTTCATAGTTTGTTATGATACATCACCAACACAGCTTCGTAGTTTACATCACAGAAAAAAAAGCCAGGGTAATTTTGAGTTTGCAAATTTTTATTTTCTAAAAAATTATAACATTAAACTTCCTCTGTCAAGAGCATTTGTATTGCAGAGAATATAGTGGAAGGTTCACCTTAGTCTGTATGACTTTGGAAGTAATGTAGACTAGTCCTTTTCAGTATTTACAAACAATAGCAGATACCTCTACAAATAAATAGCATTCAAGGACAAACTGTATATTCAGACACATTCAGCAATGTTGTCCAAGTTACCAATAGATAGTTAGCTTAGGTGGAGAACAGGAATTTTTCTGACTTGTAGTTAAAAAATAATTTTTGTCTCAAAAGAAAAAAATAAAATGTGTCCTTTAAAAAAATCCTCTTTATGTGGTTTTTGTTTTGTTTTGTTTTGTTTTTCCATACATTGTTATTGTGGACACCAAAGATTCCCTCTTAACTTGAGCCTTACTTAAAATAAGTAAATAGATAAAAGGAAAAAACCCCATACATACTAGAAGTTTGAATCAATAGGAGAAGGCACTTTCTTTGTATTACCACCATCCCTGAAGCAGGAGGGGAAGAAAAGAGAGAACTTTAACTCACTTGAAGCAGACTGCCCATCAAAGGCAACTGCAGTACCTCAGACTTAACCATTCATCACCACCATGTACTAGAGGAGAAAAAGGATTTTGTAAGCAACTTAATGAGCTTAATTCCCTAATCTGACAGAGTTTAGCTCCAGGTAACTGAGCTCTGAGATAGTGTTCTCTCATTTAACACCTTTATGAAGTTTGATCTTTTTGTAAAGTGTGGATGGGGATTGGGAAAGAGAATTAAGAGCACCTCTTGTTTTCCTCTAGTACTCAAGGATAGTGGTTAAAGTTAAGAGTCAGTTTTCTTTTATGCATACATTCATGCCAAACTAATATGCTAATATCTTATTTAAATCAAGGTATATGAATTTGCATACTGTAGTGTTTCTATATCCCTTTGAGATCTTCACTGCCTCAAAGTTTTGAGTTCTCCTTTTGCTTTAGTTTCAAGGTCTTTTTAACCTCTGGAAGAATTTATTATGTGCCTTCCAGATGGAAAGGGAAAAAAAAAGCCAGGATATTAACACATCTAAAAGAATTATTAACTTTTCACATGTGAGACACAAGACAAAGTCTATGCAGGGGAGAGCTTAGGGTTAGGGAGGGGAGACCCACAAGCTCTCTGAGCAGCTTGTTCCAGTGCTATGTCACCCATAAAGGAAAAATGGTTTTCCTTATGTTCAGATGGAACTCCCTGGGTTCCAGTTTGTTCCCACTGCCCCTTGTTTTGACTCTGGACACCTCGGAAATGATCCTGGACCCATCCACTTGATTCCCATCCTTTATAAGTCTATAAGCATTGATGAGATCTCTTCTCAGCCTTCTCCTCTCCAGGCCCAGGTACCTCAGCCTTTCCTCATTAGGGGGATGCTCCAGGCCTTTATTCATCCCACTAGCCCACTGCTGGAGTTTCACTAGAAGTTCCCCATCTTACTTGAACTGTGGAGCTGAGAACTGGGCACAGTACTCTAGGTGTGGTCTCACCAGGGCAGAGTGGAGAGGGAGGTTCCTGTCTCTTGACTTGCCAACCATGTTCTTTTTAATGCACCCTAGGATATTATTGGCGTTCTTGGTCACAAGAGCACACTTCTGGCTCATGGGCAACCTGTTGTCCACCAGGACACCAAAGTCCTTCTCTGAAGTTCCTCTCTTGCAGGTCAGCCTCTTACCTATATTAGTTATTCTTCCCCAGCTTTACGTCTCTATATTTGTCAGAGCTATAATACTCATCTCTGCCCAGCTTTCCAGCCTGTCCAGGTCTTGCTGAATGGCAGCACAGCTTTTTGGTGTGTCCGCCACTCTTCCCAGATTCATATCATCAACAAACTTACTGAAAGTGGACTCTATCCCTTCACACAGGGATGAAGATGTTCAACAAATCCAAGTGCAATGTCTTGAACCTGATTCAAGGTAATCCAATACAAATTGGGGGATGAAAGGATTGAGCACAGCCCTGCTGGAAAAGGCTGGAGGTACTGGTGGATGAGAAGCTGGACATGAGCCAGCAATGTGCCCTTGCAGCCCAGAAAGTCAACCATATCCTGAGCTGCATCAAAAGGAGCATAGCCAGCAGGGCAAGGGAGGGGATCCTGCTCTTCCACTCTGTTCTTGTGAGGCCTCACCTGGTGTACTGCATCCAGATGTGCACTCCTTAGTACAAGAGAGTCATTCACCTCTATGAGCACATCCAGAGAAGAACCACAAAGATGATCCATGGAATGGAACACCTCTTCTATGAGGATAGGCTGAGAGAGCTGGGTCTGATTAGCCTGGAGAGAAGAAGGCTCCGAGGCGACCTTATAGCGGCCTTTCAATATCTAAAGGGGAGCTACAGGAATGAAGGGGCAGACTCTTTTGCAGGGTCTGTGGTGATAGAACAAGAAGAAATGGCTTCAAGTTTAAGGAGAGTATATTTAGGTTAGATATAAAGAAAAAGTACTTCACACTGAGAGTGGTGGGGTGCTGTAACAGGTGATGTGATGGATGTTCTATCCCTGGAGACTTTCAAGGTGAGGCTGGACCAGGCCCTGTGTAACTGGATCTAGCTATGCATGTTCCTGTTCATTGCAGGGGAGTTGAACTAGGTGACTTGTAAAGGTCCCTTCCGACTCTAACGATTGATTCTATGATTCTATGATTCTGTTTTAAACAATATTCAACTCAGTACCAACCCCTGGAGCACATCACTAGCTACAGGCCTCTAGACTCCGTGCCACTGGTCATAATTCTCAGAACTCTGTCAGTCTTTCCATTCTTAATCCATCTCACTGCCCACTCATCCAGTCTTGGCAGTAAAGACTGAAGGAAAAAAGGTGTTCAGTAACTCTACAGTCCCAGTGTCTTCCACTACCAAGGCACTCACCTCATTCAACAGTGAGCCCACATTTTCCCTGCTATTCCTTCTGCTCTGACATAATTAAAGAAGCTTTTCTTGTTCCTGACATCCCTCATTCAGTTTAATTCCAAGTGGGCCTTAGCCTTTCTCAATGCATCCCTGCATGTCCCGACAGTGTTTCTATATCCCTCCCATGTGGCCATGGGATTCACCAATCTTGAGCATGAAACAAGTGGTGCTTGAATGTCAAGCAACTCTCTTCAGCCCTTTTAACTATAAAGCTTTTTAAGTGCCCACTTGAAAGGAGAAGGCCATTGGAAAAGAATAAGTTGCTAAAGACAAGATGAACCAGATCTCAGAAAGTATGATGATGTAGGAACAACTACAAATCATTAAAATTTCAATTGGAGAAATAAGGATATTGAAATTATGGTAGATTAAAAAGACTTCTGAAATGCAGTGGAGAGACAGAAGGCTTGCTTTGAAGGGCTTTTAAAAAGCTCGATAATGTAAGATTTGTGTTAGTTTTTAAGATGATGGTTGATTTTTTATATTCAGTTGTTCTGAGTAATGAAAATAGAAAGGGATTGGTCCAGAAATGAATCGGAAGAGAGCAAGACGAGGAATCAGTATATTTCCTGATAACAGATTGTACTTATGTAGTGGAGTTTCACTGCTTGGAAGTCTTTAAAAACCACATGGATTCAGTCCTGAGCAACATACTCTAGGTGGATTTGCTTGAGCAGGACATTGGACCAGATGTTCCCCAGAGGTGTCTTGCCACCTCAATCACTATGTTATTTTGTATCTTCCAAGTTTCAAAGTCTTTTTAGCTGAACTGTGTGCTTTGGTTGAACATTTAGACTTTTTGCAATTATCTTTAAGAATAAATCTGTAGGGTAATTTTTCAGAGGTTTGGACTACTGGTGGCTTATACTGTGACAATAAACTCCACCCAACAGTTCAAAACATACATGCAAGGGCTTTATTTCTAAATACTTTAATTTATATTTTGTATCATTTATAGGTATCTAGATACAATAATAAGTAGAAGTAGAAAATGTTCATTGTATTTTCTCTTCTGGTCTCCTCCCAGTGCTTTATTCTATCAAAGAAACAATTTTCTAAGATCCAGACTGATTTTCCTTAGAGTACATCCCATCCGTCCAGGATTTAATGTGGTCATAACATGAAGTCATAATACTGAAACACGTCACAAACCCTTTTCAGACATTTGATGTGCCACAGTGCATCTCTTAAAAGATTCTGGAGGATGTGCTACTTACAGTTTTGTAGGTTTCGAATATACACATTGAGTTAAGAATGGACATTCTGGTTCATGTATCTGCACTTTAATCTCAATGAGCTATGTGTTTCCTTGTCTTAAAAAGCATCTCATTTTTGTGGACAGAAGCTCATCAAATTCAGTTAGTAACACCAATTTTTGTTTATTTCACCATAAGCTATACTATTTTGGTACAGTTCTCCTTTCCATACTCTTTTTTTCACTGTGATTCAAGTCCACTTTCAGTCTCATTGTCTTTCATCAAGATAGTGAAGATACAATAATATCTTATAAGATAGATAATATAAATATATAAATATTTAATATAAATATCATAATAAATAATAATATATAACTAATATAATAATGTATAATATAAATAAAAATAATATATAATATAAATAAATATAAGATAATATCTTAGAAGATAGAAAGATAAGTGAGGATTTAGCAGATGTCAGCCTTTCTCTCTACCACACTGTTTAATGTACAGCTATTACATCTTAATAATGATGATCTTAATTATATGAAAAACATTTCCCTAATTTTTTTCCCATCTTTGCTGTAGATATAATCTTTTATGATGACAAACCTCATCATTTATTACTTCATAACTGGCATTTTTCTTTCAACACTAACCCTTGTGCCATGGGAAAACAGCTGAACATTCTTTTAGACTAAAAAAAAATATATTACATTAAATTTTTAAAATAGTTTTCTGGTTTAATTTACAGTCTAGATCCCCTTTGTATATAGGTGATCTTCATATCAGTCCTGTTTAAAGTTCATATTTTGTTGCAAGAGAGACAAATTAAGTATTCTCTGTCCTGCACTTCTATGAAACATATTTCAAAAGAAAGCTTAGTGATGGCAGGTTTCTTTTTGTCTATTTTCTTATGCTTTTACAGTACCATCATTGCTTTAGATTTTTCTGATAATCTGGCATCTGGATTTTAATTATTTTACACCTGATGTTTTGCTATTTTTTTTGGACTTTTACTTTCCAGATAAACTGGTGAACAATTTGGTTAAATTCTGTGAAATTTTATGTTATAAATAAAATAATTTCTATTTGTCTCACCTATTTCAACAACAGAAGATTTTTATTTTTTTTTATATTGGGAAAAAGCAGAGACAGAATGGGATTTTAATAACATTTATGCACTTTCCACTCCCTGACCTTCTATTATTCCAGAAGTTGGACATGTGAGAAGTCAAATAATTGAATAATGACATTTACATCTTTGCTATGTTTCATGCTAAAGAAACAAATAAAAATATATAAGATATTGTAATTCTATACTTAAAAACTCTTTTATTCATGTATATATTGTTCTTCTGGTCTTTAATTTTCATGACAAATAACAATCTGCATTCTCCATATAAATTTAGATAAACTAAGTTTCCTCCTTTGACACATTAGTGTTATTTCCAACTGATATTTTTGAAAAGTAATTTCCTTATTCTTTCCAGATTTTTCCAAGGTAAATATAGGCAAAAGGTGAATAACCATAAAAACTTCACATTAATGATTTTCATCAAGTAAAAGTCAAATTTCACTTCCATTTTGTACAAGTAGTCAAGATAATCGACTCACTGCATAATTTTTGTGCAACAAATGGATGTCTGGTCAGAGACTGTGATGGGCAGCAAATGCATAATTGACCTATTCTACATATATTGCTCTATAAATTGGTTTGAAAAGTGATCAGGATGATGCTCTCAACATTGTATATCAGCAGTCATTGTCAGAGGAGAGATTGGGCTGAATGGATACCTGGGCAGACTGTTCAGGATTGTTCTTCTGATTATTTTTTACCATGTCTGCTGGACTTTTCTCTCTCTTATTTAGCATTGCAGTCAAAGTAAATGCTAAAGCAGTAAGTAGCTGTTGATGCTGTGAGACCTGGAATAAACACTAACATGATAGTATCACAACAGTCAACTGTATCCTGATCTCATGGCTGGCAATCCTTTCCATGGCAGGGTGCTTGTAAGTAGATGGTTTGTAGGGTCCATTCCATCCTGAGCCATTCTATGATTCTATGAAAATACTACTCTGCTATTATATATTTTAACCCAAGTCTTTGTAAAAAATCTTAAATATGTAAAAAGTTTACGTAGCTTCAAAGGGAAAAGCAGTGAAAGAGGAATGTTACTACTTATATGGAAAAAAAATTCTGGGTGTAGAGACACAAAAGGCTGAAGACCAGAACAGTTCTAGGATACAAAAACTGCCTTGTTCTTCCCCTAAGGATTGCTTGATCTACCCATGTATCTATCTGTCTGTCTGTCTGTCTATCTATCTATCTATCTATCTATCTATCTATCTATCTATCTACCTACCTACCTACCTACCTATCTACCTATCTACCTATTTTCACAGTTAGAGGCTGATCCAGTATACTGAATATTCTTCTGGTGTAGAAACAATTTCCATTTCTGAAGAAGTTTGGTTGTATTTTTTTGTTTATTTGTTTTAACTGTAACTTTTTTCTCTGAAATCTCCATTAAGGATGATCTATAGAGAAAGGAAGTTCAGACACATGAAGTGTCATGTTTCCTCTTTCTTTGTCCTGCATATTAACAACTGTGATCACTCAAATGTGGGAAATGCAGCATACAACTTACCTGCATCCCAATCATCACAAACAAGAGAGTCTGTTTTCTGCAAAAGTTACATTCCATGAAAAACACCCTAAGGTTTTTGAAGACACTGAGAAGAAGTCTGAAAAACAAACAAGCAGAAATTTATGATCTTATTTTTGACAGAAAAAAAAAAGAAAAATGAAAAAATAATGAGATAGCTTGTTTGTAAAACTCTCACTCATCCATCAAGAATCAAAATTATGCAACACTAAAATAAATGATGCAACAATCTGAACCCTATTGTTGAACACCTTTTCAATACTCTTAAATATCTGTAAAGTTCTCATTCATTAGTATAATTTTTCTTTCTCAGATTTCTATTCAGTTTTACTCACACTTTCAAATATGAAACTCAAAAACTCTAGCTTACTTTTAATGAAAAGTGTAACTTCTATCACAATTTAATTCTGCCACAGTACCAATTTGTTTGAAAGTGATCATAATAACAGTCTGTGCTTTTGAGTACAATATAAACTCTTATTCTGAGAAGTCTGCCAATGCAATTTCATATATCAACTTAAAAGTGTGCTCACATCAAAATCAACAATATGAGATCTGCCACTGTTTGGCATCTACGTAGATGGCACCTTGACACCTGCAACATAAGAATTTCTTCATGATTAAATGAATAAATAGTCCTTTTAAACCTTCTTCTTGTGTTGGTGTTTAATCATAGTTTTAGCCATGCTCCTCAGAAAACAACCTATGAAGTTAAAGCTGAGTTCCCTGAAGGAATAGGGTTGAATAGGCCTGTTGTTGCTTCAAAAAAACCCCAAATCTTTTATCTGCATTTTGTATTGTTTTGGAGGAGATGATCCATTTAAATTAAGTTGTGATCTAGATATTGAGATTGTATATTATAGATCTGTCTCATGTTCAGTAATAGTTCAAAATATATTATTTTAATGTCTTAAAACCTAGTAAAGCCTAGTAAAACCTTCCTTCCATTTTAACACTTCACATACTGTTTAATACATATAGAAATCAAGGCAGAGTAATTAAGATTTACAGAAATAACAATTAGCATTCTAACATCCAAGTAAAGAATGCCTATGTAAGCATATAGAAACAAATATTTGTAGATATTTTCTCAAAGTACAACGTTTTATCATTTAAATTTACACATTCTGAATATATTTGGGATTATCTTTCTTCAAGCAGTTTATCTAATTCATTTTTGAAACCATTTATTATTTTGGTAATCAAGCGTCACGTAGAAAAGAGTTGTATTGCTTGATTCTTCACATCATGTGAATTCTCTCCTCCTGGTTATTTTGTAACTGCCATTTAGATTTTTTGATTTATCAAGTTAGAATTTCATATTGAATGACATTCATGATTTTATAGAGTTCCATTACACTTTTCCTCATGCTAAAGAGATGTAGCCTGTCTATTTTTTTCATTCACTGGGTGTTATCTGTAGAATTAATCTTACAAGGTCAGTGGAATACCCAGATGGTAGTTTCTATAGATTTAATTTTCAGGCAGTTCTAGTTCTTCTTCTGAATCATATTCCTTTTTCTGTCTCTCTCTGCAATGACATTTCTTTGTCCTGGCCTATTACTTCTGTCATATGTGAAACCTCTCACATTCTAAAATGTTGTGTATTGAGGACTATACATGCTCATCTGACTAACAGTCTAACATCAATAGACTCATACAGATTATGAACATCAGTGGGAGTTTCAGGGCTAATAAAAGTCTTACATTTCGGTGAGTATCAAACTGGGGTTCATGAATCCTTAAAGAGCTTAATGTCTGCTTCTGTTTTACAAAAGCAGTCTCTTTATTTGGGGTGAATCCAAAGAAGTAATGTGATTCTCAGAATACGTATTTTCTCCTCCTTTCATACATATTTTTATTATGTAGAAATGAAGTTGTTCTCTTCCTCTATTTTTTTTTTTAATAATGGATAATTTCCAAACAAAGATATTGATTGATCTGTCATGGTTTGACTCATAAAGTTTCCTGTGTAGCAGCTTGCTAAGAAACTGGCTATTTGTTTCATCCTGAAAAAATACACACCTCTCACTGTCTAAGACTTCTTTTAAAACCGTGTGAGCCTGTCAAGTAGGAGGAAAAAAGAAGGCTAAGTCCCTTCCAGGGAGTCCTTCTGTCAGGTGGTGATGCTAAATTAGCTTTTTTATATGAAAAGAGTTTTTCTTCCCAAGAAGGAGTAGTTGACTTTTCAGACAAAATATCAAAAGTATTTTCCTTTCTATGTAATGCTGGGACTAGTATCCTTTTGCTGTCTTCTGATTTTATTGCTTTTTTTTTTTTTTTAAGAATTTCCATTGTTTTTTTTTTATTTTTAAGGTGCAGATTTAGTGTTCAAAACCCGTGGGTGGACAGACGATGCCTTAGAAGCCATGCTAAAATAGGCATCAGTGTTCTAGATACATCACATTGGGAACATTCATATCATTTGAACTGGCTAAGAGTTTCTGAGACTCTGTTTACATCATAGTTCAAGATATCTCACTGCAATAGAAGTCAAATTCTTCTACGACCAAGATCAAGTCCTGGCGTTATTTACCCTTAATCTCATGGTTACTGTCTTTAATTCAGTGGTATTTCCAAATTAAACTAGAGAATATTGTCTGGGAGTTGATATTGACAAATTACTGCCTCAGATATTGAGTGTTATGGACCTGAGATTTATGTTTACATACCGTAGATTTCTAAATTTCACCTGCAGTACTACTGATTACCCAAAAGTTCTGCTGCATACCTGCCCAGATGTTCTAAGAAATGTAGAGGAGTAGTTGGTAAGGCTTCCACACAAGTAAAAATTCTTTCCCTCATCAAATGACGTTCAATATTTCATCTGTGTATAATCTAAGTATGTATTTCAAGATATTTTCTCTCCTCAATTTTATGACAATTGGTCTTTTTATTATCTGAATTGCTATGATACAGAGGCACTCATCTTTCTACTACATCTGAAGAAAAACAGAAAAATTGCATCTGAGGTGTATTTATTCCCATCATTTTGGTGACTTTCCTTTTCTAGAGGGAAAAATTGAACTTCCAGAGATATTCCTATTCATAAAACTGCTGAAGCAAGGTCAAGCATTTCAATATGGAAATAAAATGTTAATAAATAGGGACCATTGTCCCACACTTGAAAATTTATACACTATATTAATATGGGATCATTCTCATCTTGGTTGAGTTCAGCTGTTAATTTCTGACTATATTCATTGCCTAGTGATATATTTCTTTACAGTTAAATATAACTAGCTGTGCATTCTGATGGAAGAAATGCAGACTGGAAGTTATAACCTGCACAATAATAAGAGAATAGAAAGCCATCCCTTGAAGAAATGCTACCAGGTACATAAAAATATAACATTCCATTCCACATGTTTATGCTGAATAGTACTAGAAGAAAACCCCAACTGGAACTGTAATGCCATTTCTGAGCTGCTTCATTGTTACTGCTCTAAGAACATAAAATCATGATTTATTGACAATCAAGGCAATGTAAGATGAATACAAGCGCTGCAAAAACCCTGAGATCGTTGAAGTAAATTTTGAGAGCACACACTTTTCCACTATTTTTATATTTCTAGGTACTGTGTAATAATAAATGTATCTCCCATGGTACCAATAATGAAAGGAGCAGACAGGTAAGACAACTGTTGCCCCTAAAATTTTAGTAATTAAATAGAAATCTCTCTCCAGCTATTAAGGCTCCAAAAACACTCTAGCAAATCTACAAGATAAAAGAAGATAGAAAATAATTGCTTATCTTGGAATTGTTTGTATAAAAATATTTTTAGTTTTAGAAAATAAAGTGAATTAAAATTTAAATTCATCTATGATATGTGTTGTGATTCATACAACAAGTGAAATAATTCAGTAATGTCTAGAAATAAAACTTAAGAAATCATATTGAAATAATAGATTTACATAGGTGTGGTGGAAAAAAATCTGTCCGGAGTTCCTAAAGAAGTGCCTGGAAAGAAATACATGTAGCAAGGAGATAAAGTGATCTTTGGCTGCAAGGAAGAAAGCATGTAGGAATAGGTTTTCATTTCTTTCTACAATTGTAGAAACATATTTATGGGGCAATACTACATAAATTTTAGAATATATAACAGTAGAGTCATGGAATGATTTGGACATATTCTAGCTCTCCTTTCATGAATAGGGACACATTTCAATGGATCAGTTAGTCCAGGTACCCATCCATTCTGGCATTGAACTCTTTCAGGGATGAAGCATCTACAACTCTGGACAGCTTGTTCCAGTGCCTCAACATTCTCTGATTTTTTTCACTCTTTGAAGAATTTTTTCCTAAAATATAGAACTCACTTCTTTTAATTTGAAACCATTTACCCATGTCCTTGATAAAAAGTCTCTCCCGATCTTTCCTGTAACCCCTCTCTGAATACTGGAAGTTTACAATGAAGTTTCCAAGAAGTCTTTTTTCACCAGGCTGAACAGACCCAGCTCTCTAAGTTTCTCATAGGAGAGGTTCTCCAGCCTTTTGATCATCCCTATGGGCTTCCTATGAACTTGTTCCTACATGTTTCTTATGCTGGGAATCCTAGAGCTGAATGTGATACTTCAGGTGGGGTCTAACAAGGGGAAGAATCATCTCCCTTGACTTTCTGGTCATGGTTTTTTTTTTTTTTTTTTTTAATGTAATATAGAATACATTTGGTTTTCGGGGCTGCAAGCTAGCATCCAAACTGATCATCCACACCTCTGTCTCCAAGGGCAATATGGTCTACCAGTACTACACTGACATGACAGATATTGAAGCAAGCTCATCACTTCAGGGTAATCACAAGTTCCTTTCTTCCCACAGCTAACCATCAAGTCAGTCTAAGAATCACAGAATTGCTGGGGTTGGAAGGGACTTCTAGAGATCTAGTCCAACCCCATGCCAAGGCAGGCTCCTGAAACCAGGTTGCACAGGTAGGTGTCCAGGTGGGTCTTGAACATTTCCAGAGAAGGATACTCTACAACATCTCTGGGCAGCCTGTGCCAGTGCTCCATCATCCTCACTGTGAAGAAGTCCCATGCACATTTGTGCGAAACTTCCTATGCATTTGTTTGTGGCCTTTTCCCCTTGTCCTGTTGTCACACACTGCTCTTTGCCTCCCACATTTTAGGCATTTATAGATATGGATCAGATCCCCTCTGAGACTTCTTTTTTCAAGGCTAAACAGACCCGTGTCTCTCAGCTAACACCCCAACCTCTAGTACATATATTACATAAATAAGATATATCTTATTTTTACGCTATCTTCTATCATCTTGTCTAGTCCCACCTACATGGGTGTCTCCAGAGACACCATCATTAATTTTTTTTCACTGGGAAAGGATTATGTTTGCACATTTTTGCAAATGATTGGAAAATGTAATTGTGTGCTTATTAATTATATGTCATAAAATATCACAAACTACACCACATAGAAAATGACAGGAAAGAACAATTTTGTAAATACTGGGCTGTTGTCACTGATAGAGTCATCCTTTTATCTCAAATGGAAGAGAAGTAGCTCAGGTGTCTGAAATCACAGCACTGTTTCTTGTCAGTTAGATATTATTATTACAATGAACTAAGCCAATGAAGTCCATCAGAAAGGAAAGAAAGTGTGTTTTCTGTAATTACAGTATCTGCTCTTTGTGGTAGTTCTCTATGGAAGCAGTTTACAGACTTGCTGTTGTACAGAAAATAAAAGGAAAGACGCAGAGAAGACTCTTTGTCTGGTTCTAAATGTCATACCTTTGGTGTGTGATCAACTCATAATAACACCACAGCTATTAAGCTTAAATCAGAGCTCTCTATTAGGTGGCTGATAGTGATATCTTTTAACAGTACTGCAGTGCAGAAGACTCAGTCAGTACCTGAATAGTAAGAAATATTTCTCCCAACAGTATTACTGTTCTGACGATTACACATAGCTATTTTTAAAGAAAATGTAGGACACTGTATTGGATTTCCCTGCTATGTTCCTAAGATAAAAGCCATATGATCCTATGATTTCCCTTCTAACTTCCTAAGAATCCTATTAAACAGCTTCTCAGTATCACCACCATCTGACCTGAGGCTTGAGGAGATTATTACGTTACTCAAGCTAACATTGATTAATATCTCTTTGTGTCTGTCAAAGATAGATAACACACAGCCAAACAGCTCCAGATGTTCAGTAGCTCTTGATATTTCATTGGGAAAAAAAAAGAACCACCTAACTCTGTCTCTCAGATGTTGTTACTGCTCCATTGTGATGCTCACCTGATAATGAGCCAGCAGTGTGTACTTGCAGCCCAGAAGGCCAAGTGTTTCCTGGTCTGTATCAGAAGTAGGATGGCAGCTGGGAGTGAGAGCTGATGGTTTCCCTCTGCTCTGCCCTTATGAGGCCCCATTTGGAGTACTGCATCTAGGTCTGGGGCCTCCATCACAAGAGCAGGTCCAGAGGAGGGGCACAAAGATGATCAGAGGACTGGAGCACACCTCCAATGAAGAAACATTGAGGGAGCTGGGTCTGATCAGACTGGAGAAGGGAAGGCTCTGCAGAGGCATTATTGCAGCCTTTCCGTGCTTAAAGGGAGCTTATAAATGAAATGGAGTCTAACTTTTAACATGGTCTGACAGTGACAGTACACACAGCATCATAGTCTGATAGTACACAGAGGTAACAGTTCTAAACTAGAACAGGGGAGATTTAGTTTGGATGTTAGGAGGAAACTATTTACTCCTAGTGGTGAAGCACTAGCACAGCTGACAAGAGAATTTGAGGGTGACTCATCCCTGGAATTCTTTAAGGCCAGACTGGATGGAGCCCTGAGCAGCCTGATTTGGTGAGTGGCAACCCTGTTCATGGCAGAGGAGTTAGAACTACATGATCTCTATGGTCCCTTCCAAATCAAACTGTTCTATAATTGTATGATTTCGTTCACCAGACACAAACACCAGTGTCTTTATTACTGTCCTCATTTAACCAAGTTTCAGTTACCAGCTTTTAGATGTATACCTTTCACTTCTTAGCTGTGACTCACTGTCAGGTATGTGCATTGTTTCCACGTGTGTTGAATCTTCAGGACAGAATAGACTAGTTTTACTGTCTGGTCACATTGTCATTGCAGTCTTCTATACTATAACTGCTTGTCATCATAAGCCCTTCAGTGTCAGTGGGTCTCAACAGTAACCAGTGACTGAGCAGAATATGATTTTCTACCTACTGTATCTGTACAATTTGATATACCCATCCTACAAATCGTAAGTTTTAATATCAAACGTTCTTTCTGTCAGTTCATAAGACTGAATATCCATTGCTGATTTTCTCGTTCTAAGATCATTCAAAGTCAAGAATTTTCTGCTTCCAGAAGGTGATCACTTGTATGGGAACTGTTAAGTCATGACCTGAACCAGTGATTGAGCACCTGGTGAAGAAATGTGGCCAGCTCTGGGAGCACAGGTGAAAGTAATTCACTTGTGTAACTGGAAGGAGTGGACCTTTAATCCCATTTAAAGGCTGGCAGCTGAGTTGGGAAATGTCTTTTCTTGGAGATTGTTTCATTCTTGGAGTTTTCCAGTGGTCCCTTATCTTTGGAGTGGGCTCCTTCCTTACTATCAGACTGTGACTGCTATCTCTCTTTGGTTATCCAAAAACTGGTCAGAGGCAGCTATATATATACCTCTATTTCGCACCATGCCATACATTGCTCAAAATAGATTTTAGAATTCAATGCACTAAAGACAGAACATTGAACTTAGTAATGGCAGAATGCCATTGGAACCAAACTTTTGGAAAGTGGAAATAAAGTCATATGTGTCATGCAATTATGTGTAGAAATAAGAAAACAAGACAACATAACGTAAAACAAAATAAGTTTGTCTCTTTCTTACAAGGTCTTCACAACTTTATGTAGAAATTGCTCTGTACACTGAATCACACTTTTTGCCTGGGTCAAGATTTGGTCTTTTTCTGCTTGTTTTAATGTAATTTCTGTAAAAATTGTTTATTATTATATATATATATATACATATATACTTACATATATATATATATATATTTAATAAAATCACAGTAGCTTCCATAGATATATATGTCTTAGATCAAAGTTTGTCTACATAATCATCATGAAGCTTTATTTGTAAAAAAGAACCTGAAATAAATACAGGTACTGGCTCAGTGACACAGATTATTTTTTCTGAAGTAACTTTATTACTTGACTCCTGTATAACTTTGAGCTATTTTATTCGCAATTATAGTTTCTAGATTACGTGAGAAATCAAATCCATTTCTGCAAATGAAATATCTAAAATAGAGTTTAAATTGTCTTCCAAAATCTTTGGGCATTATCATCTGTATGGTGTATGGTCTACCACATATGCATATTTATGAAGTCTCTTTGTTGCAAATGCTAGTAGACTCCTCTCAATTTGAGCATCATTTCCATCTGCTAGAGCATGAGAGACCTATGAATCAAAGCTCCCAGTTAGAGACAGGCTACTAAATCATCTTTAAGCTTGTTTGCTTGAGCAGTGACTGTCTTACTTGGGCGATTAAATGTGAGTACAAGGGCATGACAATGTTGTCTTCCTTTGTTGCCATACTTTGTCATTTTTTTCATGACTTGCCAAAATGTGATATCACAAAACAGTCATTTTAGAGAAGTTGTTAAAACCTTTTCACTGGTAAAATACTATACTGCAAGATCTCAAGGATTTTTTATGTTGTTTTGTAGAGTTTTTATATCAACAAGGGTTCTATTACATTCTTACATCACTTGATGAGCATATGTCCTATGCTTTATTTGGTGGACGACAATAAATATTTCTATAAATACATCAGGAGTAAGTGGAAGGCTACAGAGGATCTCCATCCCTTGCTGGATGCAGAGGGGAACATGGCAACCAAGGATCAGGTCAAGGCTGAGGTACTTAGTGCCTTCTTTGCCTCAGTCTTTATTAGTAGTGCTAGTTTCTCCCTAGACACACAGCCCCTTGAGCTGGAAGATAGGGATGTGGAACATAATAGGCCCTGCATAATCCATGATGATATGGTTTTGGACCTGCTTCAAAATCTGGACACTCAAAAGTTCATGGGACCAGATGGCCTGTACTCTAGAGTACTGAGGGAGCTGGTGGATGTGGTTACCAAGCTACACTCCACTATCCTTTGACAATTCTGTCAAACTGGGGATGCTGTGGTGGATTGGAGGCTGGCAAATGTGACACCCATCTTCAAAAAGGGCTGGAAAGATGACCCTGGTAGTTACAGACTATCAGTCTCACCTCAGTGCCAGGGAAGGTAGTTAATATCAGGAGCCAGCATAGATCAGTTAAAGGTCAACCATGGGATTAAGCCCAGTTAGCATTGGTTCATGAATGGGTAGATCCTGTTTGACAAACCTGATTTCATTCTATGACTAGGTGACCGGCGTAGTGGATTGTTGCAAACTAGGTTTGCAGCATTTGTCCAAGGTTAACCCAGAGTGACGTGGGGAAGCATACACACGCTCAATATGAGTGAAGCTTCCTTTATTGTTGGTTACATCTCTGCTTATATAGACATTCTGTTGCTAAGATTAGGTTTCCAGCTCACAATCTTTTAGCTACATGATTGGTTAAAGGTAGCTTACATAAAGGCTATAGTGATTAATGACTACACGGTTTACACATTGTTTAGTAATTTTCATAACATTCAGTTCCTCAGATAATGTCTAGTTCCATTGAAATCAGATCCAATCGTCTTGGCTTCTGTTACTAAGTATGGTTTCTATAAACTTTGCACGCAACGCTACCCTACTTCTTAAATCCATTGTCTATGCTTAATCATGCTTAGCTATTACTTATTACTTATTACTTATTAACTACCATTGTCTCTACAACAGTGGATGAAGGTAAGGCTGTCAGTATGGTCTACCTGGACTTTACTAGAGCATTTGACACTGTCCCCCACAGCATCCTAATGGAGAAGCTGTCTGCTCATGGTTTGGATGAGCATACACTCTGTTGGGTGAAGTGCTGGGTGGAAGGCTGAGCCCAAATAGCTGTGGTCAGTGGAGTCAAATCCAATTGGTGGCCAGTCACAAGAGGTGTCAGTACTGGGGCCACTCCTATGTGACATCTTTATCAATAATCTTGATGACGGGATCAAGAGTACTCTCAGTAAGTTTGCAGACAACACAAAGTTGTGAGGGAGTGTTGATCTGCTGGAGGTTAGAAAGATGCTACAGAAGGACTTGGACAGACTGTATTGATGAGCGAAGGTAAACTGTATGAGTTTCAATAGGGCCAAGTGTCAGGTCCTGCATTTTGAAAAACTCCAGCCAACCCTACAGGCTTGGGGAGAAGTGTCTGGAAAGCTGACAGCTGGAAAGGGATCTTGATGTGCTGATGGACAGTCAGCTGAATATGAACCAGCGGTGTGCCCAGGTGGCCAAGAAGGCCAATGGTGTCCCGGCTTGTATCAGAAATGGTGTGGTGACCAGGACTAGGGAATTAATCCTTGCCCTGTACTCGGCACTGCTGAGGCCCCACCTCTAGTACTGTGTTCAGTTTTGGGCACCTCAGTATGGAAAGGACATTGAGGAGACGGTCTAAGGAAGGGCAACAAGGCTTGTGAAGGTCTTGAAGAATCCATCTTATGAGGAGCCACTGAAGGAACTGAGGCTGTAGTCTGCATGTGGTGCTCAGGAAAATGGTTTAGCAGTGGGTTGTTAGAGTTAGGGAAGTATGGTTTGGTTGTCATAGGACTTGATGATCTTAAAGGTCTCTTCCAACCTGAGCAATTCCATGATTCCATGACTACTCATGGATAGAATCTTTTGAGAATCTTTTGAGAATCAGCTTGGTATATTATCCTTGTTTCCTTGTCATCATTTGCCTCAGTGTCTGCATTCAACTGGCGTTGACGCTGACATTGCCATAAGGTGGATATTTTATATATATATATATATATATATATATATATATACTATATATATATATATGTATATACTTCTTAGTTCTCTAAGAAAACATTCTCTATTTACTGCAAAATGCAAATGGAAACCTTGTAGCTGCTATGTGATGTTTGAAACTGCTAGCTCAGCTGATCAATTGTCATCAGTCTTGCCAGGACCTGTTTTTATTTCCAGTAAAATTGTTTTGATCATCCTGTTGGTGCTGTTTATCAGCTGGTAAGCAGTTAGGATGATGCAGCCTCAGGATAAGTCTGATATTCTATTGTGACTGTTTATAATAGAAAATGAATATCTACCACTTCCCTTCTTAATTATGTTAAAGCTGTTAACCCTTGTCATTGATTTATGATCTTTCTATAAGATCTTTTTTTCAAGTTCTAATCAGAAATTCTTCACTATTTTCTTCTTAGGCTATTTTCAGTAGGAGCACTACACCTGAATGTGCCATTCTTGGTGTTTCAGGACTTGGATTTCCACCCCTAAACTTCCCTCCATCAGCTTTATTATCCCTGTTGGATGAGAAAAGTGTCTGATTATGATCAAACAGAATGCTTTTCTTGTACTACAGTAATTCTTGAACATCAGGTTTTCATTCTAAGTAGAACATCTTCAGTTGGTTTCTAATAAAATACGTTAATACTTCCAGGACTTCCTTGTCCACTGTGTATAGTAAAATAAAAACTTGTAGGTCCTCTTTTCTGTTATTTTTACCCAAGATACTCATATGGATGTGAAAGCCTTGTTTCTATTATTTCCAGTCTTCAGCAAGATCACTGAGATCAAGATAAGAAAGTTTTCTAGGTACTCTTTTTTCCCTACTTTCTCATACTGACAGGGTTTCAAATAAGACAGTAATTCCTTGCTTTGCATGGGCTATGGCTGCTTCTGACAATGTATTGTGCTGTCATTTTTATGTATCAGGAAGCCAGATTGTGACCAAGGATATAAGATTTAAATTAAAGCTAGCTCTATTAGATTCAGAGCTCAATGCCTTCAATGGATACACTTAATCCAAGAGCTCTATGATAATTAAATATGATTAATTCTAAGCAGAATTTGAAGAGATGAAACTTCTTAACTTCTGCATTTCTCAGCTGTCTGTAAAATTCAGTCCTAGAAGACTTACATCTACTAAAATTGCCTTTAGTGAGTTTTTGACCTTTTATATAGAATTCTCTTGTTGTATCAATATAGTTATTTTAGGGATAAACCCTACAATATATGAAGCTTTATGATATGTACAGCTTGTTGTTAAAGAACATATTTTTCCAGTGGGAAGCTATTCTGAAAAAATCTAGCAATGTATCAGATAGGTTCAATTATTTTTGTGCTTATTTTTACAGGTTTAAAATTTTCTAGCGGGAAAACAAAGAGGCAAATAAAATGCAGTAAATATTTTCTTAAATCTGGAAAAGCAAGCAGACTGTGAATCTGCTGCTAAGGACAGTATTTAGAGTACCATGATATTACTATTTTTTTTTTCTTCACCCACAAACAAAATCAACAAAGAAGAACAGAAACATGCAAATTACCAAAAAAGAAGTCACGAACAAACTCCAATTTTAAAGTGAAATTAAAGTTAAAAATCACCTAAGTTCTTAAAGCAATTCCTCTATTGCTATTTTGATATGTGTTTGCGTCTATTTTTCTGATTACATTTCTGACATTTGCCTGTGGTCTTAAACACTTTTAAGGATATAAAATCCTGATTATTCATTTTGCTATATTTGTAGGTCATTCTGGAAGTAATGCCTCCTATTTATTTTGAAGGAAATTACAACAGATACAAAGAGCACAGTAACATGTTTTGATAGAGCAAATTTTAATCTACATAACACAATTTTTCAACATAGTCACTACAATTGCTGTGCATATTTGCCAGTGATGAACAAGAGTCTGCATGCCATGTTCATAAAAATCTATGGCAGTAGAGGTGACCCACTGTTTCACAGCTGCTACAAGTATGACAGTGTGTTTCAAGGGAAAATGTTGCCCACAAAGTCCATCTTCCACTGGCTCGAACAGATGGCAGCCAGAAGGTGCCAAATCCAGACAATGCAGTGGATGTAGTAGAACAGTCCAGCCAAGGTTTGCAATGTTCACCAGAGTCTTCAGGCTAGTATAGAACCTAGAGCTATCATGTTGCAATAGAAAGACTGACATCTTCTCTTGTCTGTGTAAAGGACCCCCCTCAAAAAAAAAACAAAAAAACTCCTGAACTTCAGAGGTATGTCTGAAACATTTGAAGAGCAAGGCTGTTGCCAAGACAACCTGCCAGCAGTTGATATCAGCAAGTATGAGATTTTGTTCTCGTATGGGATAGTCCTACTTCACTGACAAACCAGCCTACCTCTCCCGTGAGAAAGTTTTTTCTACACAAGTATTTCTGACAAACTTTTTATTGTGAACTTGCTTGTTTATGGCCTTAAGATGGTACGTCTATAAACCTAGCAGACATAAAAGGATGCCTGAGAGAAGTCCTGTCTTTTCAAAATCTTTTTTGTGGTCACAGATGCTGTTTGCCTGTTTGAGACTATGATGTGAAGAGGAGTGCACCCCTCAACCTCTCTCTGGCACTGGTTTTGGAACTCCTCAGAATAGACCTTCAAAGTAGACTAGTGATCAGTTTTTTCCTGTCTATTTTTCAGACTCATTTTTTCTGTTTACCTTTATTTTCTCTTTTCATTCTTTTTCTCTTGTAAAATTAAGTAATTGCAAGACTTATTTCATCTTCTTAAAAGCTGTTTCTCTCCTATAGTTGTTAAGTCATGTGAGATTTATTTTGGTTTCTTAAGGTCATATAGTTTAGCTGAAACATTTAATATTGATTTTAATTGTTGGAGTGCCAATATTTGTGGATAATTGTGCATGAATATCTTTTGGACATTGTAGTATACAGATTCCAATTAAAATTGATGATTGTGTGTGGACATCCATGTATCATTTTATCTTAATATAACATGGGATATTCATGTATGCAGTTACCTTTTCCCTCCATTTATGTGTGGGATGTGACATATTAACTCTGGAAGTTTGAGTACTCAGCTTAGTCAGTGTCATGATGTAACAATCAGAGCTAATGGTTTGTTTCAGTTCCATGAAGTCCAGATGGATCATTCCTCTTCCAGTAGACAGGACACATCAATACCCACTGAGGTCTGCATCTTCAATTTTATTTGACAGGGAAGTTGCTTGTCACCATACCATGGTGTTGTGTTTTGACTCCAGCTTGTAGTGGTGCCACCACATCTGATAACCCGTAATGATGAGATCCAAGAAACTGTCACTTTCAGCCTTGAGTTTATTCAACAGGTCCTGACAAACTGACATGATGTTTTTTTGTGTTCCTGTGTGATAAAACTTTGCAGTACTCCAAGATTGCCACCACTGTTTCCAACACATTGAAATTAATATTGAACTCTGCATAAAATTCCTGTGACAAAATCTACTGTTTTAAATGGATGAGCTGATTGAGGTTCTCTTCATTTCATGGTGTGAAAACTGTGTATGACCATCCAGAACAAGGCTTGTTTTTCACGTTGCTGTCACCACTGCTTAAACACATCACTGACCACTTTGCTGGGCTCGCACACACTGTTTAGTCTCCATAAAAATTCAGAAAGCATGGATGAAGTCAGTAGGTGCAATTTTTCCTTGAAGAGATTCAATGACACTTTGCCTCATATGCATTTCCATGTCAGATGCCATTTTTACAGACTGCCGTTTTGCTGCCATCTGTTGCATGGCAACAGAATGTAACAGAACATTGGAGGTTATTGAATTAAAGGTTCAACTTCTGTTGCCATACCATCAACATCCATCTCTGACATTATGCGCTAATGTAATAAAATAGGAGGAATTACTTTCAGAGCAGCCCTTTTATACGTTGGAGAAAAAATGTTAGCATTTATTTAATCCGCACAGTAGCCTCTTAGAGGTAAGCATTTATTGCCAGTAAATCATTGTTTTTGTTGATGTGATGTCATTTTTACTGGAAGTTCTGATTTTCTTGAGATTTCTTTAGGACAGAATTTCTTTATAGATGATCTATGAGCCATTAAAACAAAAAGTCTTGAAGTCAAGAGTCTGGCCTGCTTCAGTGTCCACTGAATATGCTGTTATTTCTTATTTGGGTCTTGATTCACACATATATTAAAGAAATGAGGTCCTGTCTTCTATCACTACAAGTCATTTTAAAACATCTCAACATTCCCTTACGTTTTTCACTGTTGTTTTTTTCCTTAGTTAAAATTAATACTCTGGGAAATTCCAAAATGATTTATTTTGTGCTGTCACCTCAAATGGAAACAGGGTGGAGAATAAAAAGTCACTAGTAAAGAGAGCATGAGGAACTGTTTTTCAAAGTGTTCTATATGGAATAACGTATGATTTTTATTGTGCATTGTTTGTTTGTTTTTTGTTTGTTTTAAGTGGGTCATAAA
Organism: Oreortyx pictus; assembly: GCA_036925125.1. NCBI lineage: Eukaryota > Metazoa > Chordata > Aves > Galliformes > Odontophoridae > Oreortyx > Oreortyx pictus. The sequence goes on from JAUPFR010000001.1 coordinate 169,935,828, forward strand.
ACCAAGTTAACCTACAAATATAAGAACAGCAAGCTGCTTTGAATCAAAGATTTGGAGAGAGGAAAGTATCCTGAAAGCAGACGTGTTAGAAAGAATAAGAGCAGGAAAAGCATATAAAGTAATTGTCCCTAAAATCTGCACTTATTCTCAGTTGAGCTTTATTTGTAGTTTTGGCATCCCATGAATGTCTCCTCTAAATAATTGCCTAGTCATTCTTTGAAAACAAGGGAGCTGTTTATATTCAGATTGGATGTTAGCATATTGGATATCACTTCTCAGAGAGAGTGGTGAAACACTAGCACAGGTTGCCCAGGGAGGTGGTAGAGTCACTGTTCCTGGAGGTGTTCAAGAAATGTGGAGATGTGGCACTTAGGGCCATGGATTGATTAGTAGGCATGGTGGTGACAGGTTGATGGTTGGATTAGATAATCTTAGAGGTCTTCTCCAGCTTTAATGGTTCTATGATATTCATGAAGATACTTTAGCAAAGTGTGTTACTGGAATAACCACCTCCTTTCTTAACAGAGATCACTGGGAATAGGAGGAGCACGAAATGTAGTTTCGTTCCTTTTTATTTTTTATTATTATTATTTTTTAATATTATCCAACACTTAGCTAATGCTTTCACAGAGCTACTTAAAAAAAATCCCTGAAGTTTTGTTTCAAAGTGCTATTGGTCAGCATAGAGCCTCTCATTTTGTATATAAATCTAGAATTTTTCTTCTCTGTGCATATAGTTCCACATTTGTATTGGTTTTTATCAGTCAATTGAATATCCAGTTACTCACTTTGTAAGATATTTCAAAATTTACCATCAACCTTAGTATATTGAATTGCTTTGCATCAATCCCATTGTCAGTTCTTCATCATCATCTCCAGTGTACTTATGAAAGTGCTGGATTACTCCAGTATTGATTTCTGTCCACCAAAGGAATGGATGCTTCACCGCTGCTTTTCATTTCTGATATCTTCGTCATTTATTTATTACATCTGACCATGAGAAATTCCCCTTCACTGATGTGATGGCTACTTGTTTACCTTATGAGCCTTCAGTGAAGGGGACTGAAAAAAATCACCGAAAATCCAAACAGGTTATATTAATTTAATTTCTGGTATCTCTGTGCTTTCAACTTTGTAAAAGTGTATTAGTATGAATCTTGGGCAAAACTGATCTTTATAGAAGTCTGTTAGACTGAGTTTTTTCAAACATTTTATAGAGACCTCCAGTAAATAATGCTTTCTTATGCCCTATGCTGACTTGATACGGAAGCTAGGCTTTTAGACCTGTACATTCCTCACTCTCCTCATAGGTGTTTGGGCTCTCTTCGTTGGTTGATTGGGCTTTCTTGGTTGTTTTTAATATCTTTGTTGTGTCTGTTAAGTTCTTGATTTCATGTAATGAATTTTGCATGAGAGTTTAAATGCTACATTTAAGAATTCATCTATTTTGTCATGGAGCTCATACTCACTATCTAGTATTGGTGAGCTACTGAAATTATTTTGTCTGTTAGTTCAGTTTCATGTGTAGCCTATCCTGAGTTCCTCTGTTCTCCAACCTGTTAAGAGGTTCCAGATGGAAACCACCTCTGTTCCTTTTACAGTGAATATCAAATGAAGGAATTTATTCAGTGTCTGTGAAATGATTTTGTCCTTAGTGCTCTCTTCTATCTCAGTACATGTCACTACAGAATCCATATTTCACCATTTGTTCCCAAAGGATGGAAAGAAGAGTATGCTATCTGATACCATACTTTATTTTTCTTTTTTTGTTGTTCTGAATATCAATTAAATGAATTCTAAGATTAGTTTATTGTCAATAAACTGTCAGGGCGTATTTAGATTATTTCTTTAAATTGTCTTGGTTTACATCATAACTATATTCAATTCATTTATTTTTAGCAAATGCTGAGATTCCAAGTATTCAGATTATTCCAGGAACTTAAACTATAGCAAGTAATATGAAACTCATTATAAATTCATGTGAGCAAACAAAATAGATAAAGCTTTTTTTCTGTTTTGTTCTGTTATACTTTTTTTTTTGCATACACCTATGTTTTTTATATTTCATATAATAATTTTGTGTACTATTTAGATTGCAGTATAGTATTTTCAGTCAAAAGTATTGTAACTTACCTTAAGAAAATATTAGCTAAGTATTTCTGCAAAAGATAACCAATATCTCCCATCTGCATATGGCTACTATTTTTGTCTCTAAATACTTTGGTGTACATTAGTTTTGCAAACAGATACACTGAAAGAAAATTTTATTGTCACTTCTTCCATCTTTGATCTCTTTTTCCATGATAATTGTTATTTGTTTTCTGCTGAACAAGATTTCCCACAGTGGGGCTTTTGAAAGGTATCACATGTATCTCTCATTACTTTTAGTTCAAATTCTAACACATTAGTTGTTAACTGCCAGTGCAGTCAGTGTACACTAGCAGGAGTGACTTTGTATTGAAACAATGCAGGAACCCACACATACATTGTTACTCTCAAACTTGTTAAGGAGTAGCTGGGATAATAGTATTATCAAATATTTTCTCCACAGAGGTCAATCAGCAACACAATAAAGTTGAGAAGTTGTAGTGTCACCCAGACTTACTACATCACTCATTCTCAGACATTTAAGCCTTCTTGATCTTAGATCAGTGTTATTTACTGCTGAGGAGTCCGGGTGTGTTGGTTTTTTAAATACTGTCTGTCTATGATCCAATTCCTATGTGTCAGTTCTATGCAGTATGTTTATGGATCACCTCTTGTTGTCTCAGAAAAATCAACCTGCTTAAATTCCCTTTCTTGTCTTAGGGCCTTGTTGCCTCTGATTTTTCTATGTAGTAATAAGGAAGTTGTATTCAACAGTGTAATGATAACTTTCATTCTGTATATGTGCTAATAATGTATCTTTTTATCTTTTTTGTTTGTTTGTTTGTATTCTGAATCACTGCAATGCTGTCAAAAGTGTTCTTGTCTATAAAGAAACATGAAGTCTAGCTTGTCCTCTAAATAATGTTTACAAAACATCTGATGTAAATGGATAGTTCAAAGTCATGTTGCTAATCATAGCTGATCGCTCCAAGTTTGGACAGAATTCTTATGCTGTTTCTAAACCTCTCTCCTTCCAAAGCTTGAAAGGAGAGACTAACTTGTAGGGTAGAGCATATTAATCTGACTTGTCGATTTGGCATTGATTCACAGTTTCTAATTTGAATTCCATCACTGCATTTCAAATTTCCATTCCTTCCAACCTCTCTTATTCATCATTTGCAATACACCACTTGGTGTCATGTTATTCTATTTTATTTATTTTATGACAGCTGCAATGGGATCCATCCTAAATACAACACAGAACACTTCTTTACCAGTCATCTGGTTGGACTGTTCAGTTCCTCACTTCCCCCTGTCCCATCACTTATGTCCCATGCACTGTATCATCGCATTACATATCATATGTCCATTTCTAGATTTTCTTTCTGAACAAGTTCTGGTTCTATTCATTAACCTTCTGGTGAAGACTCATGTAGTAGTGGTTGGAATTAAAGTGGATGAAAGAGGTAATCGCAGATTCCAACTAGCATTGCTACAATAATACCACGGACCTCCCTCTTAAATCATTAATCAATGATTTATCTTAAATCAAGTAGTTTTATCATAGTGCTTTTTGAATAACTAGATTAATGTAACTTCTCTGAAAGAAATCTGTATGCATTTTAAAACAGTACAGATGTAACTTCAATTAATTATTAAAGAATAAAGCAAACATAAATGTGATTTAAAAATAATGAGGAATTATATTACATTTTCCATTTATCTACACATAAAAGATATCAAGTCGACCCTCTTATGGTGCATGAGAGTACAGCTATAGCTAATGCAGGGACACAGTTTACATTGTTTCTGCTTAGGATCTGGCTGCTGTTTTACTTCCTAAAACTTTCAAAGGACAGCAAAGAAGAAATATGACACAAAAATCTACAAAGAGTCTTATCTAAAGCAGAAAAAGATCTCACTGATTTCTCTTGGACCACGTTGTGTAATGTTACTATGACGGGATATAATATAGACATCATTCTTAGTGGGAGAAATTCATCATGTTTCCATGAAAGCTGGATAGAAAAAAAATCCTGGAAAGTGCCTTTGAAAATGACATATTCTTATTTTGAGTTTTGGTGTTGTTGGTTTTTATTCTGTTTTGAATCAAGACAGTTCAGAAATACAAACTCAATCCTAGCCAGAACCTAGCTCTTAATGTTTTTTTTGTTTTGTTTTGTTTTTCATGTTCACTTGAATAGTTCATGAATAAAAAGCACATCTTTTTAAATGACTCAGAAATTCTCAGAGATTTTTGCTTTGTACCTGTTAGAGTATATGTAGAATTATCTTCAGACTGACAGCATTCCAGTTACCTAAATGTAATTTGTGCACATGCATACATTAGAGAAAATTAAATACCATATGGTGCTGAGCCAGTCACAATTTGTACTGCTTGAAAATAGCATACTTTTGAAGCCTGCTGACAAATTTTATGGATTTTCTCTCTAGATAATTTGTGGAAAAATAGCTCTTAACCATTTATCCACAGAAGCACTGCCTAAGTTGCGGCCATAAAAATTCATTGCAAGAACTATTTCTAAGTAAATGACTGCCCATAAAACACAGAAGACCTATGAAAAAAAGGTTTCGTCTCTTAAACATATAGAGGTTTTTTGCATTCTTTGGCCTCCCTGAATTATGCTTTACTTTTACTGCTCATAACTATCCTGAGCAACACAGGTAAATTAAGCTGTTACTGCTCCCCCTTGCACACAGTAACATCTATACAAGTCAGAGGGGTAAAAAAAAACCCACAGTTTCAGGTGTTTGCACCTTCTGCTGGTCAGCTGACTCATCTGGGTAGTGTAAGTGAGAGTTTTTACTTAAATTGATGGTAAAATGTGCAATGATAATGAATTAGAGCTGCTATTAGTGTCTAGGCAAAAGAGCATACTTGGCCTGTTGCATAAACTTTTATCATAACTTTTAATTTTTAGCACAAGCAATGACTTCTTGTTTGCTGTGTTCTGTAGTTGTAAATGACTGAAGTAGAAAAAATGCATTTAATTTGTAGCATATTCACATACTATCTGAGACTGCAGGCCCCTCATATGATATATTGGTACACACCATAAGAAAACTGAGAGTTTCTGCATCTCCTGAAACAAATGTAAAGCTCTGATACCTTAGTGGCATTTTGCCCTGATCTGAGATGTCCACCTCAAGGCTCAGGTTTTTCAAGCTATCTCTTTTTATCATTGTGTCCATTCATCAGCGTTAAAGGCTGAAGTGTTAGCATCCACTGCAGAAGATGGAGAAAAAAGACTTTGATATCATTTAATGATTGGTTTGTTTGTTTTGCTTTCTCTGTCTTTAGTGTTGACTAGAACTTCTGTCATTCTTCACAGTCTTGTCTGCTGTTCTTCTATAAAAGATGATCTGTACTCTGTATTACAAACACTGCTTGCTGTTTCCTTCTTTTCTTTACATAAATGTGGTATGGACTATGTTAGAATAGAAAAGTCTACTCTAAAGAATGAGTTTGCAATAGATCAAGGAGGATAAACTATGTTTTCTGAGTTAAAAAAAAAAAAAAAAAGATTGTGTCCCTTGAGCCTAAATATTTGTTCAGCCATATATTATTTCTCTACCTGATATATTGGTGTAGGACACATTCCCTCACTAACTGTTCTAAGGGTAAGATTGAGGCTCTTCTTTTACATATTTCTATTCACTGGAAACCATCTAATCTCTTTAAAACATATATTGCTCCATATTGCTCCAGGATGTATCAGGAGAAGTCAGCATGAGTTCACCGGGGGAGGTCATGCTCAACCAACCTGATAGCCTTCTATGATGAAATTACTGGCTGGGTGGATGTGGATGTAGTCTACCTTAATTTCAGCAAGGCATTTGACACTGTTGTTCACAGCATCCTTATAATGAAGCTAAATAAGTGTGGAATAGATGAATGAATGGTGAGGTGGGTTGAGAACTGTCTGACTGGGAGAGCTCAAAGGGTTGTGACTGGTGCCACAGAGTCCAGTTGGAAGCCTGTACTTAGCAGTGTTCCTCAGGGGTTGGTGCTGGGTCAGGTCCTGTTAAACATCTTCATCAATGACTTTGACGAGGGGATAGAGTCCACCCTCAGCAAGTTTGCTGATGATACAAAAATGGGAGGAATGGCTGACATGCCAGAAGGCTGTGCTACCATTCAGTGAGACCTGGACAGGCTGGAGAGTTGGGCAGGAAAGAACCAGATGAGGTTTAACAAGAGCAAGTGTAGAGTCTTGTACCTAGGGAGGAATAACCGCATGCACCGGTACAGGTTGGGGGATGACCTGCTGGAGAGGAGCTCTGAGAAGGGAGACCTGGATGTCCTAATGGATGACAGTTTGGTCATGAGCCATCAGTGTGCTCTGGTGGCCAAGAAAATCAATAGTATCCTGGAATGCATTAGAAAGAGCATGGCCAAGCAAGGTCAAGGAGGGGATTCTCCAGCTCTAATCTGCCTTGGAGTATTTTGTCCAGTTCTGAGCTCCCTGGTATAAAAACTACGGGGAGTCCAACAGATGGTAGAGTCCGGAGCTTACTTCTCTTATGGAAGTTGAGAGACCTGGGACAGAGGGGATCTGGTCCATGTCTGTAAATACCTAAGGTGTGGGAAGCAAAGGGACAAGGCCAGACTATTCTCAGCGGCGTGTGGTGAGAAAATGAGGGGAAATAGCCACAAACTGAAGAATAAGATGTTCTGAACAAATGTGTGTGAGAACTTCTTCATAGTGAGGGTGATGGAGCACTGGAACAGGCTGCCCAGAGAGATGGTGGAGTTTCCTTCTCTGGAGACGTTTGAGACCTGCCTGGACGCCTACATGTGCAACCTGGTCTAGGGAGCTGCTTTGACAGGGGATTGGACTCGATGACCCCTTCCAACTCCTACAATTCTGTGATTCTGTGATATTTACATGACCAGAAATTGTGGAAATGAAAAGCCATGGAACTCTCAACAGAAATCTGCTCAGAAGTCAAGTCTTTTGAAGATTTTGTTTTTCTTTGTTTACTTTTTCTTCAGAATGAAAATCAAGAACTGGTATCATTAAAAAAAAAAAAACAACAAAACTACTAATTGCACCTGCCTGTAAGCTTCTTGGAGCTCTTGTCTGCCTCCAGATTCTCAAAACATCTCTCTTTTCTTTAATACAGATTCCTACATACATAAAGGTTTGTATGTGTACACACTTAATAATAATCTACAGCTTAACAATGTTGTTCTGTTCAGTATTTAGCTCACTAGTGAGTTTCATCAGTCTCTATGGTCAGGAATGAGATGTTCTTTCTTTCCTGACCTGCATGAAATACAAACAAAGGCAAAGGAGGAAAGTGATAATGTAAGCTCATAAACTCTATACTAACTATAAACTGTAGTAAAACTGAGGACTACATTTTCTCTGTCCGTCTCTATTTGCCTATATACTACTTAGTTGCTAAGTGAATTGATTACCATTTCATTCTCAGAGATTTTTTCTTTATTGTATAAGTTTTATAAAGATGGACTGGGAGCTGTTCCTGCTAGAAAATCTTTTGTTTTTGTCCCTGCTGGGGGTTCTCCCAAACGATGGAAGATAGAGGATGTAAAATAAAGAACTGAACCTGTCAACGGTTTACTGGGCTAGATCGGCCCGGTTCCGCGACAATTGGTGCGGGGGACCCATGGACACACGCGCCAGCGAAGGGAAAATGGGAAAGGGAAAAGGGAGATGGGCCTAAAAAGAAAACAGCGGCAACGGTCTGAGGAGGAAAGCTAATTTACTAAATAAGATATCAGAAAGCCAAATAACACAATATAATACAATATAATTGGAATTGAAGCTAATAAATCAAAGAAAATGAGCAAGAGAGAGTGTCTGATAAACCGAAAGCCTTACGCTAATGCTGAAAGTGAGACGGCAGCGAGAACCCACTGCTTCCCAAAGGGAAGAGAGAGTCCCATGACCGCAAACAGTTTTTATCTTTCCATCTCAGTGGAAACATGTAAAAATGCAAAGCATCACACAGTCCTCTGGGGAATGTAGTTCTTCTTCTCTTCTGAGAAATGTATACCCATAACTATTGATGATCCACGGAGCTGGAGTATTAACTCTTTAACACTAATGCACTACATGATGTTATGATGTGGAATACCAATGCCAAAAATCGTAAAACCATGACAGAACCCTCTATAGTTTTCTGTGAGTGGTACTACGAAAACTGCTACAAAAAATTAACTGTACTGTTAATGAAAGGCTGACTTGGGCGCTCGATTGCATCTAGTGAAATCTAGAAGAACCAAGATACAGGGAGTCCACCACAGTTGTGCTTCTGACTGCTAATGCCCTCTTGTATGGTATGTATGTGGGTGCAGCAATCCAGATAGCTCTGCAGAAATTCTTCAAAATGTCATTTACTGTATCATTTTTCATACTAAAATATAACAAGATTAGCAATGGATGAATTGTATTAATATAATGGAGAACTGCAATTGTTTCTGTTTGTCATTATAGTAAACAAAATAACAAACCATTATGCATTTGATCTGAAGAAGTAAATCTGCTGATCTCATATCACATTTCTGACGCTTGTATGGCACTTGCAGACTCTTATCTCTGGATTTTGTTACAACTGCACATGTGTTATGTGTATATGTCATGATAGGGTGGACCACAAGTATCTTTTTGGCAGTGGAAGTAAATATTATGCAGCCATTTTTCTGTTAATGTTATCTATGTATAGGTTATAAAAAAAAAACAACCACAAAGTTTAGAACTTTGGTCATTTTTGTAGTATATAGTATTGTACCTATTCTTTGTTAGTACCTCTTATAGACAAATCACTCTTTAAATTCTGAACACAATACAGTTACAAGAGAAGTTATACCACTTTGCAGTCTTGTCGAGTCTCATATTGTATCTGATATAAAAATGTACAGTCTGTGCATCACTAAGTCTTTTGTATTGGATGTCCATCCAAGAATTGCTCACAAAGTAGTCAGTGGAAGAAATTTAAGGAGTTTTGGCTGGAGTCTTTTTAATATCAGTTAATATCTATAGATACTTGCTTTCAATATCTGCCCTGATCCTGTATGGAATTTCTCAGAGCTAGCGGTACTTGTCAACCTGGCTTGTTATTACAGTCATGCTGCACAGATCCAACAAAAAACGGCAAGGTGGGTGATGTAATCCACTATAGTTTTGATTTTTTTTATCAAATTGTGTTGGACTATGTACTTTTCCACTGCCCGTAGCTTCATTTATACTTTTTCAAATTGCTTGAGTTCATTTTTTTCCCAAATTCAATATATTTTGCCAGATTTTGATCCAGATTTCTCCCTAAACATTTGGTTTCAAATGAAAATTACAATTATTTTTATCACATTTATTCATTAAGTTTCTAGTCACACAATCCTTCCTTACATAGCCAAACCTGAAAAACACTCTCTTAAGCTTCTTGTTAATCATGGTTCTTACTATTGTTTCATTTTCCATTCTACGTCTTCTCAGAGCTTTATACATAACTATATTGGTATAATTACATTTCCAGCTGCTTACTCGCAAATAGCTATAGTTACTACAGCCCATTTTCATTTGGTTTCTGTCTTCAGAGTGAGAATTGAAGTGACAGAATTATTTCCTCGAGGCCCTATGTCTATTTGGTAGGGTGGGTAAGTTGATAATGTGAAGATGCTGCTGAATGGTAGTCTTACTGCTGGGAACAGAGGGTGGACACGGAGTTTTTCTCGGTGATTTTATACTTCTGTAACTTCATTTACTGCAGACAGCTATAGTTGCAGTGGCAAGCTGGAGAGCTATCTAGTGCGTGATGGAGAAATGTCATACTGTCAGAAGGAGAAATGGAAGACGTCTGTCTAAGTGGATGGTTCTGTGATTCTAAGACAAGCAAGATCTGGAAAGAAGCTACAGACAAACTGGGAGCACAGTACCCTTCTGAGTATAAAATGTTACTGAAATGATGATTAATATACCACAAAAGAGTTAATAATCAACCATACATTCAACGTATATCACAGTGGCTGCAAAGATTGTTGACAGTTTGTCTTGACAAGAAAAGTCAAAGTGAGGAAACAGAATGTCACACTCCAGTATAAAGGAGAGAGATGAGTTATGGCAGTTATCCTACTGACTGCGCCAATAAAAATGTCATGTTCCAATATAAAGGAGGGAGACAAGGTTCTTTGATTATATGTATACCTGGCATGAGAATAAGACACAACGGGTCAAATGTTAGCCCAACCAGGTTATTACAGGTACTAGTTGCTTAGGGATATGGGGAAGGGAAGATGGGTGATAGAAAAGAGATGAAAGGCAATGAGACTTAGTAGAAAGAGAGAGAGAGAGCATCACCACCGTGGATCCAAAGAGGTCCGTAGTCCGTTGATCTCAGGAACCTGTCTGGTCACCACAGGGGATGGGAGAAAGCCAGGAAGTTTTGCAGCAAAAAAGACCCCATTGGGATTCTTCCAAAGAGGTGTTCCCCTCAGGGAATTCTTCATCAAAGGTTTTTTCTTTGGGAGTTCTTCTCCATCAAAAATTTTTTTCTTTGGGAGTTCTTCTCCAAAGTCGTTTGTTTAGTGAAGGCCTTTTATCCCCCATTTCTCAGGTTTTTTTTGTTTCTCTCTGTTAGTGCGACATACCTGGCCCAACAGATAAGACAGCAGGGTGTGGTACCTTCGTTGCCATGCACAAGCACCATTGTCTTTTGCAGTGATCAGCTTCTCCAAGTCGAACCCCGTAAAAAACAGGCTTGTCCCTGCTTCTGCTTATCTTTACAACAATAAGCAGAGGCACTGTGGCACGGTGACACTCACCTAAATAATTTGCAGTTGTCTGTTAGAGTCTTATCACCAGAAAGGCCTCAAGAAGCAAGCTTTGAGAAAAAAAAAAAAAGAACACTTTTTGTCTTTCACACAGAAAAAACATGGTGATTCCTAATCCTTATATAGTTTCTATGAATTGATTGAACTTGATCTTCTCTCCCCACTAAGCTTTTTACTTTATTTACTGTCTAAGAATATAAGGTTGTTTACTCAACCTTTGTTTCAACAAGCCTTGATCTTCTGAGGTATGTTGTTATAGAGGTGTATTGTGCAGCAGATTAAGTCCCAATCCAATCTCAATCCCAATCTCTCATTATCTGTTATCTTCAACATCCTTCAATAAGAAACGGTTGTAAAGTTTTCTATACATTAACCCCCTGCTCTAAGCATTTTCCCCTTGGTTATGTAAGCAATAGCCTGACTTGTCAGCACTGTTTGTGTCCTCATTAAGAAATACAATTCCCTATTGCTACTCAAGGTCAGTACAGTCTTTCTAAAAGATTTTACTGAGGGAACAAGTGTCACCTGACAAAGAATATGAAGACAGAACATTTTCTGGAGTACACAATTTTAGAAGCTTGAGTATGGAAGTCTTAACCTTATTCTATAAATTATAACACAGCATGTCCTCTGTGTTCTAAAATTATACCTTTTATGTGAGGTCAATATCTCTGCAAGGTTTTACAGTGGAATAAGTCTTTAATGAACAACTTTATCTTCTTCTTTTAGTATTATTTTAAAAGATGAAGGCATTCAGTTGTTAACTTGATATTTGTAAATACTCAAGGTCTGCACACTGGGACAGTAGATATAGAAGCCACTTTAAAATCCTAGTAAAGCGATTGTTAGTAATACACTTGGAGCTATAATAACCACAAAGATCAGTGGTTATGATAAAGCTGATAGAAAGGTAATCTTTTAAGCCTTAAACAAAAAAGAAGCACTTCACAGTCATTTAAGAAGCTATTCACTAGAGTCATAGAAACTGAGGTTTTAGAAAAAAATTATGAAAATTGTGTTAGTCATCTTAGAACAGTCATGTTCAAAATCAGCTTTGAAAGAGATGATTAAGAAATGGTGAAAAAGTAGATTTATTTTAAAAGTTATAGTTCATTGAAACTCTTCTAATTAGTGGGAAATTATATTTTTTGTTCTGATGTAAATGAAAGTTGTAGATATTGTTATTACAGGTACAGAAAAGTTGAAACAGAACTATTTTAACCATCTACTTATTTTTAGCCAGGATAGCTTTTTGTTGTTACTTTGTGAATTGTGGTAAATAATTTTTAAAAACTCTTACAGTTCTTAATGTATGAAGTCTTAAATTTGCTGCTTTTAATACAGAATCATAGAATGGCCTGGGTTGAAAAGGACCTCAAAGTTCATCTAGTTTCAAACCCCCTGCAGTGAGCAGTTACCAACCACTAGATCAGGCTGCCCAGAGTCACACCCAGCTTTACCTTGAAGGTCTCCAGGAATGGGGCAACCACAACCTCTCTGGGCACCCTGTTCCAGTACATCACCCCCCTCTCAGTGAAAAACTTCCTCTTAACATCTAACCTAAATCTACTCTGTCTTAGTTTAAAACCATTCCTGCTTGTCCTATCACTATCAATCCATGTAAACAGCCATTCCCCCTCCTGTTTGTATGCTCCCTTCAAGTACTGGAAGGCACTGGAATGAGATCTCCCCTCAGCCTTCTCTTCTCCAAACAAAACAAGCCCAGTTCCCTCTGTCTTTCTTCATAGGAGATATGTCCCAGCCCTCTGACCACTTTAGCGGCCTACATCTGGGCCTGTTCCAAGAGCTCTTCATTTTTCGTGTGCTCGGGGCCCAGACCTGGATGCAGTGGCCCATATGGGGCCTCACAGGAATTGAGTAGAAGGATCACCTCCCTCTCCAAGCTGGCCACACCTTTTTTAACGCAGCCCAGGATATATTTGGTCTTCTGGGCTGCAAGCACACACTGTTGACTCATGTCCAGCTTCTTGACCACCATGACCCCCAAGTCCTTCCACAGGGCTGCTCTCCAGCAGTTCTCCCCAGTCTGTATAAATACCTGGGATTGCCCCAGCCCAAGTGCAGCACCTTGCTCTTGGCCTTGTTGAACCTCTTTAGATTCACACAGGCTCACTTCTCCAGACTGTCCATGTCCCTCTGGATGGCTTCCTTTCCTTCTAATGTATCGACTGCAATACTCAGCTACGTGTCATCCACAAACTTGCTGAGGATGCACTCACTTCCATTGTCTATGTCATTGATGAAGATGTTGAGGAGCACTGGTCCCAAGACTCACCTGTGGGAGACACCACTGGTGACTGGCCTCCACCTAGACATAGAACTGTTGATCACAAGCCTTTGGCTGCAACCAGCCAACCAGTTCTTAATCCATCAAACAGTCCATCGTTCAAATCAATACGCCTCCAGTTTAGAGAGAAGGATGTAGTGAAGGACCATGTCCAAGGCTTTGCAGAAGTCCAGGTAGCTGACATCTGTAGCCCTTCACCTGTCCACTAATGCCATCACTCCATCATAGAAGGCCACTGTATTGGTCAGGCAAGATCTGCCCTTGGTGAAGCCATGCTGGCTGTCTCAGATCACTTCTTCATCTTGCATGTGCCTTAGCATGGACAGAATCTGCTCCTGTCACCCACAAATCGAGGTTCAGAGTCCTGCCAGACATGGGGAGCCTGACCAGCAGTGAAGACTGAACATTTATTGAGCACCTCAGCTTTTTCCATGTCTGAGGAAGCCAGTTCTCCATCCTCATTAATAAGAGGGAGAACACTCTCCTTGGTCTGTCTCTTCCTACCTATGCATCTGGAGAACCCCTTCTTGTTATTTTTCACATCCCTTGCCAAGTTCAGCTCCATCTGTGCCTTGGCTTTCCTGATCTTATCTCTGCACATGTTGATGACATCCCTGTATTCTTCCCTGGCTACACTACCCTGCTTCCATTTCCTGTACATCTCTCTCTTTTCCCCCAGGTTTAGCTGCACGTCCTTGCGCAGCCTCTCTGGTTGCCCACCTCCTCTGCTCAGTTTTTTCTGCTGGGGGATGGAGAGTTCTTGCACTCACAGAAGAGTGTCCTTAAAGAGTTGCCAGCTCTGTTTTGTTCCTACGCCCTTAAGGACAGTTTCCCCAGGAGATCTCATCCAGTAGTTCCTTGAGCAGCTGGACATTTTCTTTCCTGAAATTCAGGGTGCTGACTTTACTTTTTGTCAGGCTTGCATTCCTCGAGACCACAAACTCCATCAGGGCATGATCACTACAGCCCAGGCTGCCACCAGTCTTAAGCTCTCTAATGCTCTCCTCTGGAATGGTGAGCACCAGGTCCAGTAAGGTTTCAGCCCAGGTCAGTCCACTGAGTATCTGGACCAGGAAGTTATTCTCAGCAGACTCCAGGAATCTCCTGGATTGTCTGATACCCACTGTGTCATTACCTCAGTAGACATCTAAGTGGTTGAAATCTCCCGTCAGGACAAGAGCTCATGAGTGTGACACCTCTTGAAGTTGAATCAAGAAGGCCTTGTCACCAGAATTACCTTGAACAGGTGGCCTGTATTAGACCCCAGCCACTAGACGTTCCTTGCTGGACCAATCCCTGATTTTAAGCTATTAACCTGGTCATGGCTATTACATTATCAGACATAGCTCTTCACATTCTATCCACATCCTAATATAGAGGGCAACTCCCCCTTCCCTCCTACCCTGTGTATCCCTTCTGAAGAGCATGTAGCCCTCAATCACAGTATGCTAGTAATGAGATTTGTCCCATCATGTTTCTGTGATAGCAACCAAATCATAATTTTCCAAGTACAACATGGTTTCCAACTCCTCCTGCTTATTTCCCATGCTCCATGCATAAGTGTAAATGCACTTCAGCTGGGCTTTCTGGTACACTGCCTTTCTAGAGGGGCCCTACTTCAAACCTCTGAAAGAAATATGAATTTTTCCCACACTACTTCCAAGAGGGACACAAGAAGGTTTCGAATGGGGAGTTGGCAACATTACCTCCTTCAAGGAGTTCCCAGAATATCCCACAGGACAGTTTGGAGGTTTTTGCCTGCAATCTCCTGGCATGAATGCAACCCCAAGCCTTTCTTTGTTCTACCACACTCAAAACTCTTACCCTGTCAGATTTTATGCACTATTATAAAATCCTATATGAGTTAATACAAAATACTGAATGATTGTGTGAACAAAATAAAAGTAAAATGGGAAAGCACAGAATGGGGGTCTTTACTTGGAAATTTACTTTGCATCCTATTCTGAAACAATTTTCCTGCTATAAAAAGGAGATGGGACTGATTTCACTTTGCACAAAGCAGTAGTTCAGAACCCCCAAAACTGGCTGATCTGGCAGAAACTCTTAAAAATTAATCAAGCTCCGTGATGAATTAGCAAAGGCATATTCTACCTAACCTGTAGGCACACGAAACTCAGGACAAACAGCTGTTTTGACATTTCTAGCTGGGAATTCTGCCCTCCACAAACATATTTGATGCTCAGACACAGTCTCTTGGATGCTAGTACTCATCCCCATCTGTCAGGATGGCACTGTGCCCACACACAAGGTGGTATGTCAGCTTCACTAGGGCATAGGTGCCAAGTAAATTCTACTGTTTGCAGAGCTTTGCATGTGCTGGTTCTTCAGTAGGAAGCCTCTGCTCTGTCACAGCAAGGCCACCTCTCAACATGACTCCACACACTTGATTACACCTGTTGATGTTGACAGTTATCCAAAAAATAATACATAAATACAAGCAGAAAAATAAGTGCTCAGGAACAGATTTAGGAATCTATATTGTACACACACAGAAAATCTATTACTGCTGTTGGTGATTTTTTCTGATCCAACAAGAAAAGCCTATTTTCAGTGTGGGAAAAAAATAAATTGGATTATGGGAGAAAGATCCTGTCTTTCTGGCTCATCTCTTCACTTTGGGGATAATTGTACTGGCATAATATATGTAACCATTGTTAATGCCTTCAGTTCCTTCTCCTTTCCCCTGTCTCTTACTCAAAAAGAAGAAAAGTTCTATATATCAGAACTCGGCTAAAAAAGAAAGTATAACATACTGCATGATGGTAGCTGGAGCAAGGAAGAGAAATTTGACTATTCTGTCTTATTGATTTGTCAGTAGTGATATTGTATTTATCTCAGGGTGATAATTCATACTTTATCCCAGTGTATAAATGATACAAGCAGAGAAATTCTAGGCAGTTACATTGAGTATTGTTTCTAGGTAACTCTGTGAGAAATCTATGCTTTTGAAAAAGCATAGGGATAGCTTTCTTAGCAATAAAGAACATAATCACCTACAAAAGTGAGAAGATTGTGAAGCTTCAGAGACATTCCTGTACAGTCCACATATCTGTTCTAGGGAAGGAGGTTGAACTTCCTGTGGGGGAGACTGAGTAATACTTAGTTCTATTTATTGCTAAAATTATTTTATTTGGTAGAAAACTGAATGAACTAACATGGGTCTTCCAAAGAACAACTGTGTCAAAAACAGTGCTTTTCATTTCTCTCATAACTGATTATTCACAGTAGTCAGAAACAGTAGACTTCAGTATTCCCTTTAGATTATATAGATTTTAGATTTCACAGGGATGTTTCTGGAACAGTAGTGAGATTTTTAGGAACCTTACCAGATGCTCAGAATTCTTATGTTTTTCCTTTTCACCCTTTATTGCCATATAACTACTCTATGTGTTTCATTCCTCTGTGTTTCAAACTATTCAATTTCTGCTTGTTACAGTGAAAGATTCATATAATCTGAATTTTTAGCAATATTTATTTTTTGAATGAAAAGATCTAATTTCCAAGTACCTATTATATTTTAATATCCTCAAATGTCCTGATTAATCATATCTGTAAAAAGATCCTTTTAAAGTTAGAAATAAACACAAACTGTTCAAAATCTTCCAGAAGAATGTCTTTCTGTTCTCATGTATTTTTATTTTGTCTATTCAGTGACTGTACTGAAACAGGTATATTCAGTAACTCAGAAAGATTTAAGCCAAGAGAAAGTTACATAAAATCACATCTTACTGTATTTGTTCTCTGCCTTGACAACAAGAATATCCGCCACACTACTTTTCTGATGTATCTTTGTTCTTGGTGTAAGATATGTTTTGCTATATTTCCATAATTGTTATTGCGCATACTTCTAGACAATTTATATTTCAGCATAAGTATTTCAAGGACATATGTTTTCCTTTTTTTTTCCATGTCCTCTAGATATCAATAGTGCTAGCCTGTTTCCTTTTTTGCTGTTGTTGTTTGTATTGTGCCCTACTATGTTATTCTCCAACCCTCCAGCACTATATCACTTTATTTTGACTACACAGTATATAATTCTACCTCACTTGCCCTACCACTCTCTCTCTTAGCATCTTTGACAAATTATCACTATTATTTCCCTTCTAACTGTTCTTGTGCCATTCATCACTCATGACATTAAATAACTGCTCTTCTATCAAAATAATATACCTACATTATCTAGGCAAGTGAATATTCATCCATTTTCTATTAGAGATGGTCTGCGTCTGACATGTCTGTCCCACATGGCCATTTACAGGTAAATGATCAGTCACCAAAAGAAAAAAAAATAAAATAAAATGGAATAAAAAGGAAAAAAATATTGTGATGAGGTTTGTGCTTCCACTTAAAACTATTTAGTTTACCCACAATAACAATCTATAAGTGCTTAAAAAAATGAAACTTACCATGGAAAATGCTGTCACCCTTGTAAAGTATTAAGGGTATTTTAATTTGCTATTTTTTCATGTGAATACCTTAAATTCAAATTTTGTGCGTGTATATGTAGATTGTGGCAGCTTAATATTAGAAAGGCTTGACCTATCAGAATAACACCAGTTTAGAAAACTGATCCATCTTCTTTAAAGTAAATCTATTCTCTATCTAGAAAATAACTATCTGAAATGGAATATTTCACTAACACTTATATGGTAGTGGTTCACAGTGCATTTTCACTGAAATTGGAAAAAAATCTCTCAATATTACAAACATTGAAAAAAGCAATGTAGATATTTTGAGCTGTAAAACTGATAAAAGGAATGGATTTTATGCTTTATAGTATTTTATGATTTTAATCTTTTGTGATTGCATTCAGTACATGCAAAATATATCACATTTTATTTTTAAGTGTAAAATAATAATATGTCCTTAATTCATCTTAAAACTCTGATTTTATAAACCAAATATCTAGCAATTTCAATGGAATTGGACATCTAGAACTTTTAATAAGAAAATGAGTCACACTCTGAGTGCTCTGAAAAGAAGCAGCTTTCTGTATTTTGTGCTAACAATTTAAAAATAGATGCTGTACCAATTTCAGAGACCAAGTGAAAAAGATGAAGGTTTTGTGAAACCCAGTGCTGTGTTTCCTGAAAACAAAACATCCTGCTATGCTCCCTTTTACTGATATGGCATTCAGCAGGCTTGGATGAAGGAGGGAAATGGTGTTGAAACAGCTACAAGTCTTCCTTGTTCCATGTTAGCCACAAGTACATGTCAATTAATCTTGAATTCAGTTGGCTCAGGAGCAAGGATACAACAAAAATTCATCCAGACTGATGTATAGAGATGGGATTTGAATGATTTTGAGAATTCAATTCCATTCAGACTAAGGTGAGTGCATATTCTCTAGATTGTCTACATGATGAGAAAGTTTACTCATTTCGTAAGAGAAAGGAGATACAGCTACCTACAGAAGAGAATTTTAAATGTAAATGCACAATTCATGTAAACTTTTATGCAGCCATGCTCATAGGAATTAGATCTTGAACATGGTAGGTGTAAATATTTGTCAAGGAATTGTCATCTGCTTAAACAAGTAAGGATACCCTGAAAGAGGTGTGAGGCACTGGAACGGGCTACCCAGGGAGGTGGTGGATTCACCGACTGCGGAAGTGTTGAAGAAACTTGTAAATGTAGTACTTAGGGACATGGTTTAGTGGGCAATTTTCTTTTTAATCTTCATATGCGTGAAAGGATATTCCACTTAGTAATTGGGTAAAATTCCACTGAGTAATTGGGTGCACAATGATGAAGCCATGCTTTCAGATGCACATGTGTTGTGTGCGAGAAACAGTGGAGAAAGGCAGAGATGTGGTTTCTGGACATATCCAGGCCTTCTGCAGGTAATCCTTCATGTCAACTGACAGAAGAAAGTCTCTAGCACCTCATTTTTCTTGACTTCCTGGTGTACCCTGAAGTAGACTAGCAATCAGTCTGGTCACCTGTACCAATATAGCCAGCCAACTCTACTACAATTAACAGTACAGAAAATTAACCATGAAGGAGTAGCATGCCTTCCCCTCTTCCTTGTGATGCTCGACCTCCTGCCTTCCTTCTCCTTTGCTGTCATATTTGTCAGAGCTCTTTACTGCACAGAGCTATTCTGTTCCCTATTTGCTCCTCAAAAAAAACCAATTTTGCATCTCATACTCAAACTATTTTAAAATATTTAAAATCTGTGATTGTTAAATATAAATGTAAGGAACTCTTCTCTAATGCTAAAATAATTCTGGAAGGTACCTTGGGTAATGGTCACTGAGTTGTGATGGGAGAAGATTTGAAGTCATATATTCAGTGAGTCTTTTGTTTCAGGGGAGATTTCCCTTTTAACTCTGTATTGTGCCTCAATGAAGAAACTACATTTGGAAACAAACTAACAAACAAACAGATTATTTCCTCCTTTCAACACACACACACACAAAATACCCTTTTCAAAGCATCTGGCACATTTACACAGACAGATGCAGGCAGACCTAAATTCATTCTGCCCACCGTGGAAGCTGTCTGGCTTTACTCCAGCTCCCATCCAAAAGCCATGTGGATGTGATAGAGCATCTTTGAGCCTGGACTAATAAACCCTACCTCTCAGGAGCTAAACACAACAACATGCAGCTAATGCAGCAGTACAACTTCTGGCTAGGATATGATTGGCTGTTGGCTTGTTTAAAGAACAAGTAAAATAGATTGAGATCAGTCTGCACTTGTCCTTAGTAATTTGTTTCATGTTTCTTCTAATTTTCCTTTTCACCATTACCCTATCCAAAACAATTAAATAAATAAATAAAATCCACAACTTAACCTTGGCACACCTTCGTTACTTGCATCTGGCGAACATTTGTCTTCCATATAACACTGTTTGTAGTCTCAATAAGAAAAGATGATTCTCATTCCAATTGCATCTTCAAATCATTATTACACAAATAACATACACAATCACAAATCTGGCTAGTGAACTTTACAAATATGGCAACATAATAAATTTGAAGAAGAAAGGAGAAAATAGGGATTTTGGTATTTAGTTCTAATGCTCCTTAACATTTAATTTTTGAATCTCATTCAGTTAAATGTTTCACATTTTTCTGAAATTCTCCTATGTTTTACACTTTTGTTTCCATACTGCTAGTCTAGAAGTACAATAAAATATTATAGAATAGCAGATTGGTTTGGAAGGGATTTCAAAAATCATCTAGTTCCAAAACCCAACAGTTCAGGCTACACAGGGACCTGTACAGCCTGGCACTGAGTACCTCCAGGGATGGGGCCTCTCTTGACAGCCTGTGCCAAAGCCTCACCACCATCTCAGTGAAAAAATTTCCCAAAAATTTAATCTAAATATCTCTTCTTTCCATTTAAAATTGTTCCCCCTTGTCCTATCACTAAATAAAGAAATGTGTAAATAATGGAAGAGGGAATGAACTGAAAGAGATTTTAATGACTGATAGACAGCCCATACCTGGGGCAGGGATCAAGGAGTTCTTAAGAGTCATTATTTTGCTTCTGCTGGGGGCAGGTGAGATTTCATAGATATATTTGAAAGTCTTCACTAATCTTAAGAATCTCATTAGTAGCGACGGTAAATTCTGCTGTTCACTAAAAGCGTGACAAATAGATTGGAAGTCTCAATCTACTAGCTACTTCTGCAATGCTATATATATATATATATATATTATATGTATTACAATATATAATTATATGATATAAGTGTGAGAAGAGAGACAATAAAAAGGGAGGGGAAAGAAGGAAAAAAAGACGTGAGTGAGCCAGACATGTTTAGAGACATGTTGCATAACATCTAATAGGTTGACAAGTTTTATGTGGTTTGCTGTTTTATATAAGTGTGAATAGTAAGATCAACCTTGCCAACATTCAGAAGGTCTTCCATTAGTTCAAATGGCCTCCACCAAACCTCTCCTAGTTAACTAATGAGGAAAAATCTTTCATGTATTACTAAAAAGTCGTAGAATTAGAACAAAACTCTTTCCAATATGTGCTTGTCAAATGTCAGTGAACTGTATGTGTATCAAGTCTTTGTACATACATTTCAGACTGAAGCTCCTCCAGCTTTACTGCATGCTGGGAGACAAATGGACTGTGGAAATATGCTGGTTGCTGGAATTTCTGACCTTTCACTGTACAATTATTTAAGAACGTGAACCTGGTTTACAGAGGCCCTGTTTCCTTAGTATCAGTTTGCTTTAGGTATCTTTAAAAAATAAATAGAATAAATATAGGAAGACAGAAAGCTTGGATTTGATGCAATACCCTTTGCAAGTTTTTCTCCAAGCTCTTTAAGGTACTTTATCTCTTTAGTATGGGAAATGTAATTTTAGCTCTTACATTTTAAATCTTACAACTTATTCAATGTTGTAGCAGTTTCTGAGCACTGTCACAGAAATCTCTTCAGTCTCTTTAAGTTCTTTGCTTTTGTTCAAAATTCCATATTCTGTAACCAGAGCTGTTATGCTTTTCTATACCTGAAGGGCACCTGTAAGACAACGTCATTCTGGATGACTTCCATGATAGAGTTATTGAAAAAAAAAAAACAATCAAGCAAAGGCTCCCTGAAGGAGTGTATTTTTCTTCTGTTGTATACCACAGCAGATCTATGAATACAGCTGATTTATAGAAATACAGTGCATGGAAAACAAAATAACTTATACTAAATCTGTTTTATTCACGATTGAATTGTATGAGTTATACATGAATTCATCTTATTACTTTCTACCATTAGATCATATATGAACTCCTTAAAAATATTTTGAAAACTAAACGTGAATTGTAAGTGCCTGGCCTTTAGTTTGCGAGCGCTGAAAGACTTGAAAAGTTAACATGCATCAGTAACAGGGCTAAGAAAATAGTGTAAGCTTAGACATAGTGACATTGTGGGTTTGAATCCAGGTAATAAGGAGATTTTTGTTTAGGTTCTAATTTCTGTATGTACAATCACATACTCAGATCTGCGATTTCCTGTTTCTACCACCTCACTCATTAAAGAAGTTCTTTAAAGAAAAATAAAGAACAAAATATTTTCCAGATCTTTTTAGTACAAATAAGTTCAGAGATTTTGCATTGCATGAAGAAGGTAAAGATTTATTGAGGAGCTAATGTTATCAACAGAAAAGTATGTTGACCTTTAGACACTGTATTTTATAGACATGGTGAGTGCCCCTTGGTGGGCTCGGAGGGGCACTGGGTGAGCACTGAGGGATCTCTTGCTGGTATCTGCCCAGTGGGAGAACAGCTGGCACAAACAGATTCCAGATGTGAAGAAAGATAATTTGATATGTAAGTATGCAACTAAATAAAATGTTTAATATTTACCACAAAGACGAAAAAAATACAGGACTGCTAGCAATTCATATATATATCAGAATTGATCAAAGAAATTCTAAAAGTACTCGTTACTGTTTCTAAACCCATCACAGATTGAAACCTAGAAAAAGAGGAAGTAAGACAATCTGTAAGTATTTTTACAAAGGATAACTTGGATAGAAAACAATTTTAAGGAGCTTCTGATAATATTTCTCTTTTGTCAGAACTAATATTACAGCATTCATGGGTAAAGATAATGAAACTGGAAACAACAACGACAACAAGCTATTCAGGGAGCTAGAATTAAAAATAATATATCAAAAAAAAAAAAACAAAAACTGTTCAGAGTTCACCAAGCTCAGTTAAAGACCCAAATGAGATGCCAAGAATTCACTGAAGAAGAGCCTGAAGAAGGGAACCCACTTTTCACTTTAGGCTATTCTGAAATTCATAAACACTATTTATTTTAGAGTTGGTTGCAATCATGTAATCTGTCAACAGATTAGTAGTGAGGATTCTCAAGGAAGAGGATCACTTGCTTCCAAGTAGAGATTAAGAAAATGCTCTCACAGACCTAATCAACGTACTCTTGTTTTTTTTCTCTTGTACTTCTGCTTTTCTTCTCTTGCTAATAAACATTGTTCATAATGTAGGTTGTTGTTGGGTACTGATATAATCTAGGTTGTAAAATGCAAGAAAAATATTCTTAGTAATACAAAAAATGAGAAACAGAAAAAAAGCAGAAAGGAGGACCTGAACGAAGTCAGGCAAATTGCTCAACTTCAGTCAAGAATAATGAATACTTGAGGAATCCTGAGTGGCAATAATAAGGATTTGTGATAGAGAAGCAGCTGATAAACAGGAAAGCTATTTTAGGACGTCTAAAATGGCACTAGATGCTTATCAGAGACACTTCAATCACTGTCCCCTAAGCCTTATCTGAAAATCCTTGAGAACATCAGTCTTCAGTATTTAAATGAAAATGTGAGATTGGATAAAATATTTCAGGAAATTCTATATAAAACGAAGAGACCTAAGTAAGCACTAGGACTTGTTTTAAGAAAATCCTCAGGCTGCTATCAAGTCAGTATGTAGAAATAACACCCATAACTGTCACGTCTAAAGCATATTAATTATTACCGCTTTTAAATTTGAATCTCCAGTGTAATAATTAAATACATAACCAACATTATGTGAAGTTCAGTAAAAAAAAAATTATCAACAAAATAGAGCCTGTTAAATTTTGTGGCTTCAAAGTTTGATTAAAGTGTGAGCTCTCCCAGAAGGACAGATGAAGAACAGTAAATTGCCCACAGTACTTGCAAACTGAACTGATGAAACCTGCTTATTGACCATCTGAAGTCTTTCAGAGAAGGTTGATACATCTCAGTTATTTATGTGGATAAATATCAAGAGAACAAGCCCAATTCACAAGAACTCCCAAGTGATAACAGCCTGGAACAGAGAAAACAATCACAGTATCTGTTCACTTCCCAATAGTATGTGGATTTGATAGAAGAATCTCTCTTGATTGCAAAGCCCATGACATACAGCTTGTAAAATGCAGAATAACAGTGCTTTCTAAAGTTAGGGTCAAAGTCATCCACAAGAGGGTAGATGAATATAAAAAACTTCAAAGCAGTATTTTCAGGATGCATTTGAGACAACATTGCAAAACTATTTTCAAGCAAGACAGGAAACATTTTGAACAATAATATTTGAAAATTCAGAAAAAAAAAAAAAGGCAGCAATCTTGGTTTTCTTTTAAAATAATACTGATGCTACAATCTGCTACAAAATGTATCAAGTCCAGAATGGTGTGGCATTATTAACCAGACTGTCAAAGATTCACCATTATGTAGTAATAATAATAATAAATAGTTTTTAAAGTTATATTTTTTCCTTCAAACAAGAGAGCAGTTGGGTTTTGTCTGAAACTTGAATTAAATTACCTGCACAAGCTGCATAATGAATAAATGTCTGGAACATATTTCAAACACTGCTATTTTACAGTGGAAACATCTAGATTAATTTAGCCTTGAGTTCTAAATTCTTCAACTATCATACAAATGGATGGATGGATGGATGGATGGATGGATGGATGGATGGATGGATGGATGGATGGATGGATGGATGGATGGATGGATGGATGGATGGATAAATGGAATCTTTACTCCTTAACTGAGGTGTATCTTCAGTCACTCCACTCAACTCCCCATCTGGGTGTATCCGAAAAGCCACATCAAGGTACATGAAGAATTGTGTAACACAGTTGTAAAAATGTTTTTGTAAACAGTTCATTGCAAACTTCAATATGAGGAAAACCTTATAGACGATTTGGTCGTCAAGGGCCAGACAAACACGTTGCTTGCAAGGAGCCTGTAGCTTAAAGCATTGTGAGAGTTTTAAGGAAGCTTAATACTCTATTGAACAGCCCAATTAGATTATCACAACAGATGAACAATGTTAGAACAATTTAAATTACATAAAAATCTCCTTTCAGCTTGAAGAACTTGGAAAGGCATAAATATAATATACAGATCTCAAGTTCCTCAACTCTGTTGATTACTATGGAAGCATTATAGAACCTTATTTCTGTACTGTGAGGGCTTTAGGATAATGTCCTGTTTTGGAGCTCTATCACAATATCAATGTTACTCCAACCTATATATAACCAATCGAGTTAAAAGCAAATAAAACAGATTAATGTTTGCTGAATAAATCTGTTTTTCTGGTGTTTACTAGGATTTCTAGTATGTACAATGATTGTATTATTTAGTCAGACAAACAGAGACCCAATAGGCCTGAAGAAGGATCTCTATTAAGGAGCAGATATTTCAAAACATTAAATGTTTAAGTTTGTTTCTTTGCTGTTTTTGTTTGTTTTTCTTTTTTGTGTTTTGTTTTGTTTCTCATGGATCCTGACAGGTATGGAGGGATGGACTTTTGTGAAAATTTCTGTTGTGTTGGTACACAGCAATATATAATGACACAAAACAACTTTAGTTATAAACGCTTCTTGGTCTTAATATCAAAAGAATAGCATTCCCCTCACATTCCCATGTGCAAATGTAACAATTTTATGACAAATTTTTAGAAAAGCTTGTTGAAAATATTTGATTTTGTATATTTGCAGTAGAAATAAACTTCATATTTGTCAAGTTCCTACCTGGACATCCCTGGGGATAAGAACAATCATTCTGACAGAAGGCAATCAGGGATGGGATTCACCTTACATAACTTCAGTCACCCATAAGTAGGGCAACTGGTTTAAGCTAGCTGTTTCAGATTCTTTTGTGTGACAGGAGCAGATAGTAATAGGAGTACAATGAGCTTGTCCCATCTCTCAGATACTATTTTGGAAAGTTGCAAGCCAGCAACACAGTACCTTCAGATGAACCTTTGAGGGAGTAGAGATTATTAGTTTAGACAGCTGAAGTTAGTTAGCAAATCTCCCTCCAAAAACAGATTAAATGCGGTAGAGCAGACAGTATTCCTAATGTATATTGTGTCTTGTAGTCTTGATAATCTTTATCTGCTCTGTTAAATGGTTGAAGAATTCTGTAGATTTCAGTGTCATGTAGTCAGTGCTTTTTCCTCTACTGATGTCAGCAGAAATTACTGTAAAAATAGTTTAATCTTGTATGGTCATAGACATCTCAGGTACTGTTTTCTATTTTCTGAGAATTCCCAAATTTTCTTTAGAAAACTGAAATGAAAAATAGGAAAAAGGTCTTTTCAAAAATATCTAACTGTTAAAAGGTATGACCATGGCTTGTTGTAGCATGTTTTAACAAAAGATTAAATTGAAAACAACAAGAAATGAAGTTAGAAAAATCATATTACTCCTATTTGTGTAATTTCAAACTTGATATTAGTTTTTTCAGCAGAAACATGCAGAGAGTACTTATTAAGAGAAGACACTATTCCAGATGTCTGACGAAGGTATAGGGTCATTTCAGTAATATTCTTTTGTATCAGTATGTAACTATTTTCAACCAGGCTTATTCTGAAGAGTAGAGGAGAAATGACCATCTCTTTAACTGAATGTCAACAACACTGCAGTTGAAAACATAGTCTCATTATCTTACCTGTCTCAAACTGTCCTTGACATTTCTATTTTGAATTTTTGAGCACATAAGATGCTTGTTCTCACAGGTTAACCCTTTTGGTTGTGAAAATTTTATGGGTTTACTCATAAGTGAGTAAATTTATTAATGACTCAAATATTTATTACATCATAGAATCATATAATGGCTTGACTTGGAAGGAAGTTTAAAGATCAAGTTCCAACCTGCTACTATGGGCAGTGTTGTCAACCACCAAATCAGGCACTGTATCAGAGTGCTCAGAAACCCATACAGCCTGGTCTTGAATGCCTGCAGGGATGGTGTACTGACAGCTTATCTGGACAATCTCTTCCTGTGCTTCACTACAGTCTGAGTAAAAAATTTCCCTCATCACCTAATTTAAATCTCCCTTCTTTTAGTTAAAACCACTATCCTTTGTCCTGCCACTATCTGACCATGAAAAATGTGTCTCTCCCTCCTTTCACGGACATCCATTGCCCTCTCCTCATTTCTCCAGACAGTTGTTTCAGTGTCACTCCAATCTTCAAAAAGGGCAAGAAGGACGAGCCAGGAAATTACAGGCCAGTCAACCTCACCTCTATACCTGGAAAGATGATGGAATAACTTATTCTGAATAACTGTCCATGCAATTGAAAGAAAAGAAGATTATCAGGAGTAATCAGCAAGGATTCACCAAGGAAAAATCATGCTTGACCATTCTGGTATGCTCCTATGATGTCATCTCTGGTTGCATAAGATGGGGACACAGCCGTGGATGCCATGTCCCTTGACTTCAGCAAGACTTTTGACACTGTCTCCCATAAATTCTATTTATGAAACTTAGAAAATGTGAGATAGATGAGTGGATGGTGAGGGGGATTGGGAACTGGCTGACTGGAAGAACTGTTCTCAGTGGTGCAGTGTCTGGTAGGAGGCCTGTAACTAAGCAGTGTGCCCAAGCAGTTGGTGCAGGGTCCAGTCTTGTTCATCTTCATCGAAAGTCTAAGATGCTTATAAGCATACTAAAACACTCAAGTATTCATTTTGATAAATATGGCTATTATGTCTTTAGTTAAGATCTGTGAGAACATGGATACCATATTTGGAAAATGAATGGTTTGCTGGTAGTTGTTATTGAGAACAAACTGCAAGTCTATCTATTATCTTCAAAACTGTGATTAATTCCTCAGCTTTCACAGGCCCATTTCACAAGCCATTTTTTGTGAAGCTTTAGACATGCCTTAACCAATGCAGCCAATTGACTCAATTATGTTCCAAAAGATTTTCGTCTTTTTATTTTTTGTGATCTGATCTTACTCTCATTTTATCTTCTAAAGTACTTGCTTAATCTCGACTTCAGAAAGTAATAGTATGTTTTTATACAGACATCCAAATAAGGTTTTATTTAAGGCTTTGTCAACTGTAGAAATACATAAATTTGTCTGCTACTGTAAACTTGTTTTCAATGTATCTATCTGGAAATGTGTATTCTCAAGATCTTTCTTATATGTCTATAAAATCATCATGGCACAATTTATTTATGAATCAGAACATAATGACATTTGCTCCCAGATGTAAGTAAGGTATTTTATTTTATTTTATTTTATTTTATTTTATTTTGTTTTGTTTTGTTTTGCTTTGTTTAAAGCAGATCTGAGTTAAGTAGATGGAGAATGTGAACTTCCCATCAATGTAATTGTAATGAGAAGCAGATAACAGCAGGTACTTTAATCATGTTACAGACAAATAACAAATTTTGGAAGAAGTGATACAATTATACTGATCAAATATATGAAACAGATCCAAGAGCTTCACAGTTTTAATTTATCAAAAT
This sequence comes from Oreortyx pictus, assembly GCA_036925125.1. NCBI lineage: Eukaryota > Metazoa > Chordata > Aves > Galliformes > Odontophoridae > Oreortyx > Oreortyx pictus. The sequence goes on from JAUPFR010000001.1 coordinate 169,964,276, forward strand.
TATAGTATTAAAATGAGCCAGAAAAACAATATTTCTAAGGTAGTCCAAGTCAGATGAATCGAGAAATACGAATCTTAATATGAGGAAAGTGTGCTAGCTCTTTTTTGCATGTTTTAGTTGAAATGTGTTTTAGATTTCTATTAGCTTCGACTTCTAAAATAAATATGTATCCTTTACATAGCAATTTTTAAAACTTCAAGTCTGTCACTTCATTTTATAGTGTTCTCCACTTTGGAGGTGTTCATGTCTATTGTTTGTATTTAACATTACAAGCAAAATTCTTTCAACTTACACTGCAAGTCTCCTTTTCTAATTATGAAGAAAATACTCATTTGTTTCTGAAGTGGAATTTTGTGTTACATGTAGAAGCAATTGAAAAGTTGCTGATTGTGATTAAAACTGAATAGGAGAACTTAGTCACAAAAATTTAATAGCTTCCACTTCCATATTCTTGGCAGAATATGTATTTTGTAAGTTTCAGGTCCTTTATTTCATATACTATGGCCTTTCAGGTTAAACCACTACAGTATTATTTTCCTGAGCATATTAATTCAATATAAAACATGTATTATTGCTGTTTTGGTTTTATTTTCTGATATAGGGTACAGGTTGTTGATCTTAGATCCTATATATATATATATGTATATATATTTTTTTTTTCCAGTAGCTGAATGAATATGACTGATCAGTGCTTTTCAGTTTACATAGCTTTGATTCTTTATTGTCAAGCAGTAGATCTTTATGTCAAATGGAAAGTGATCAACACCATGATGCAACCCAAGCTCTAGTGATACTAGCTCCCTAAACCAATATAGCTGTACTGTGGAAATGCATTTTCTCAGAACCAGTCAGTATAACAAATTCAAACCAGATTTTCAAATCACTATAGTAAAAGGGAGATGAATGTGAAATAAATAGCTTGACTAACTGAGAAGTAACTTTATTAAAATAACTCATGGAATTAAACTGAGGAGAAACTAAAAAGTTGTTCTGCATCCTAAAGTTACTAAATCAAACTGCATATAAATTCTGTTTTCTCGCACATCCTGTTCATAAGAATAAAAAACTCTTTTTAAAAAAATGTTGGTCTTCTCCAACAGGAAGGGAAGAAAATTTCAATAACATTTCAAATAATTCAGTAGCTGCTAGAATATTTATCCGTTTAACTTATTTGGCTGTGTAATTGCTCTGATTCATTAAGCTGTTCAATATTAGAAGAAGAATTAAACAGGAATCTCAGCTGAAGAATTTCTATTGATCTAATTTTAATGAAATGCTCAACATTTTCAAATAAATTGCTATATTCTTTAATGTCCTAGAAAGACAGAGTGTGAATAAATGCTGTTTTCCGTCAACTAACAGGTATAGCTCATCTTAAAACATAAAATAGACATTACAAAATTTATTTTTATTATTTGGATTGAAAAATGAAAGCACAGATTTTTCTTAGCAAAGAGAACTTTGGAAAAAAGAATCACTCAAATATTACTGTGTTCCATTTTGATAAATTTGCATTCCCAGGTGATAAAAATAATTTAAAACAAAATAGAAATTTATTGTGTAACATTAAAATTCAACAATACATTTCAAATGGGTTATCCCTTTCTCACTGGAGTAAATGATCATCATAAGATAAAACCAGAAGGTAGTTCTGATCTATTTCACAGTTTTCCACTAAATATGTTTCTAATATATTGACAAGTCTCTATTTCCTGAAGAACTACTTATTATTTTACTTATACAAATATTCATTGAGTAATTCTGTTTCACATGAGACAACTGAGATGAGTAAAATTGCATATATTTAAATGTGATGTCTTTACTTCTGTTTTGAAATAACATTTAGTGGAAATTGGGCCAATTGCAGATATATTATTTTCTCTAGTTTTTTTGGATTTCTTTCCTTTGAAATACTGAACCTTTTTTCAGAAATTCAGTATAATTATAGGATTAAGAAGAGATTGTTACTATTTTACTAATCACTCACAAACCTCATACAGGTAAAGTCAATGGATTCTGCTGTACTCACTGGAATTTTAATATGTGAATCTTATCTACTTTCAACAGAACTAGAATTGTTTTCTAAGTTTTCTGTTAATTCTAAAAAAAAATTATTTGGAGATGATTTTTTTTCTCACAGTTCTAACTAGAAAGCTATTTCATCAAATATTAATCTCAGAAAAATAATGACTTTTTAAAAACAAAGCTGAAGGAAATTTAAATATTAAAATGCAAAGGATTTTAACCTGGAATCGCTTCAAAAAAGACCCAGCTTTGATTAGTCTGCATTTTCATTGCACTTATTCTGAACTAATATTTCAGTCAAAAACATTTACCCTAATCTATTTTCCAGTAATCCCCAAATACTCTTAAAATAAAGAAGCTTGATTTGCTTCTTTCTCATCTCAGCTCCACCTCTCCCCATCTTATTCAAATTCATTGTCAAACAGTTCACCTGAGGTGTTTTATAGCACCTGCATTTCCAGTGTCTATAGCCACAGATGCAAATGTGTGAGCTCCCACTTTGCAGGCTAGATAGTATCCATCGACACTTTTCCCATGAACATCACTGATAAACACATTTTATTTAGCAGGAAATTGATTGCAATGTCCTTTGAGGTTAGTTCTCTTAGTTCTTTAGTCCATGTGATTATCACTCTTGCAAAGCAATTGGAGGCTGCTGAAGTGTAAAATGAGACTGATTCACTCCATAATTCTATTGCAGACTCTGCTTGTTTTTCCTGTCTGTCAAGTTATTGGGGAAGAATTAATTCCTCCTTAGGAACAATGAAATAATTCATGGTTATGCAGAGGAATGGGTTAATGTTTTTACCATTATGTGCCACTGTTGACTTATAGCACTGCTTGTGAAAATCTTTGTGTTTAGAAATCTCTCTTCTCTTTCATTGCTAACTGTAGAAGGATATTATTCCATTCCACTTCTTCATTTTTCCAATGAGTTACCATTTTCAATGCCATTTTGATATTACAAGGAAGCCCCAGAGTCATTATGAGCTCTTCTAGGCCTCATTCTCTGCTTTTAATTCAGTACAATGTGAGATCAAGTAAGTATGCTTTCTTCCTTCCCTACTTGGAGAGAAAAAATACAGAAAAGAGCATCTCCCATGACCTGGACTCGGCATGTAGAAAATGTCTGCTGGGAACGATCCTTGGAAACTGAAAATTAAGATATTTTGATAGATAGTAGGCATATAATTCCCTATCAGCTAGTCTAACAAGACAGGAAAAGTCATTTAACTGTTTCTTCTGTGAAGGCTTTAGATTTTTTAGATAAAGGAGTTCTGTGTTATCCAGCTGAAAGGCTGATAGAATGACACTTCAGAACAGATATGCTTCTGTAACCTGAAATGAAGGAAAAACTGATTTTATATTCTTGACTTTGCATGATTATGAATCTTTTAATCACTGCCGAAAAAATTCCATGTCTCTGACAGATTCCAACTTTCATTGTTTATCCTTATATTTGAGGCCCCAACATGTCTGTCATGAATGTTTCTGTGATTATATAATCAGAGTGACCAGAATGAATGCAGAGTAATGATAATGTAAACTTACGTATGAGGAAAACCTACATATCAAATCACTGTGAGACATGCAGACTGCCTGCCTCCTGTGCTTCACTAGTTGTCTAGTTGAGTCACCATCCCTGAATTTGTTCAAAAACTGTCTGGATGTGGTGTTTAGGGATGTGATTTAGCAATGAGTTGTTAAAGTTCGGGTAGTATGGTTTGGTTGTGGCTGGACTTGGTGATCTTGAAGGTCTTTTCCAACCTGAGCAATTCTATGATTTTTGAGTCAACTATTGGCTACAGCATAAATAAGCATTTTGAATAAATTTAAAGTTAGATGACATCAGAAAGGTAATTACCAATACCTGAGGTTGTAGCATTTGTTCCTACCCTTTTCACAATGGCCTAGCACTCAGGGTGCTCATTGAGGAAGTGGTATATAGGCATTCTAGATTCTGTTTGAATCAGGGCCTGAGCCTTTTCTCCCTGAACCTTAACACTGTTGCTCTAACCAAGTCTATAAAATATCTTAAATTAGACTTTACCATCCTTCCTGATGGAGGTAAAGTGCAGAGACATAACGTAATGTAGCTGGAAAGAAATAAACAAGAAGCAAGCTGACTCTACTTGACTTTTATATTTCAGGTCAAACATAAAATGTGTATTCAATACCAAGAACCTTTGAAAGCTTGTCTTGCACTTGAGTTCTAGCTCATTTTGATTAGGTTTGAATATCTTCAGTAGTTTCAACAAGAGCAGTAAAAAACATTCAATTTGAAGCAGTTCTATCATCAGCGTATTTTGAATATTATACGTATAGGTTCAATTTGTTTTGAGATGAACAAAGTCTGGAATACATGAATTCTGTATGTGAGACACACAGGAGAAAAATCAGCCTGCAGGTTAAAATATCTAAATGTAAGTCTGCATATGTCTGTAGATTACATAAGAGTTTAAGATCCAGTTATCTTTAATGGGACAGAACGGTCAGTGCAACCTAGAGCCTTAGGATGAGCTGACTTCCTTTTCAGGCTTTCTTTGCTTTCCTGACTGTGTTGGCTCTCACTGTTAAACGTCTACTTCATTTGTTGATAACACTGCAGATGCTTAGAAGTATATATTTGAGCTTGAACTGAATCATACCAGATGTTTTCCTTTCTCCTTTTCCATTAGATATTTCAAAGTTAGCAAGAACATTCCTATTTGTTCACCACTCCAAATTATTTTAATGTTTTTATTTTTTTTTTCAGAGGAACATGCTATTCAACTTTGGAACCCTTTCTCTTCTTACTGTAAAACTGAACATATTAGATTACATTCTTCATATGAAACAAAACTATTTGTAAGACAAATACAGTTGATAGAATAAGACAGTTGATTAGACTCCACCTTTATTGCATAATATTCACATTTAAAATAGAGAGTGGTAGCTTTAAATGCTGTTCTACTGATGTTTCTATATTTCTGCTTGTTTGTTTGCTTGTTTGTTTTCTTTTGTTTTTCTTTTTATGTGTTTATTATAATTATTCTTGTTGTTGTTCTTTCTTTCTCAGAAATCTATATTTGAATTTTCCTGTGTCCTCATAGTTCCCACACAATGTTTACTTGACTGCATAACCTTTCCCATTTCATTTGGTTTGTCTCTCTTTAGTGTGAGGTCCAGCAAGCAATGTTAATACATCGTCCTCCTCAGAGGAATTTCTGAGTAATTTTCATTTGTAACTTAAAGATTTATGATCCATAATATTAAACACAAATAGGGAACTGAAAGAAATAAATTACTTGATACTACAGTTGTATGCTGATTCATTTATATGTGAGTACAGCACTCAGAGACCCCAGTTTTGACTTCAAATTTCTAATGACATACATAGGCAGGCAGCAATTTCACCTCAAATCTATGTGCAAGGAACCTAGCTCACTAGCAGTGAAGTTCTTATGCAATTTTTAATGATGTTTTTGCAGATAAATCCAGTAAATTCTGTGGGTTGCATCAATTTTCAGATTTCATTTTGCCAAAACACTCGCAGTAAAACCAGTGGGCCTCAGCAGGATAATCCAGTCCACCTAAATCAGTAGTCTAGACTCCATAAACAGACAATGGAGAAAGGTAAACCCCTCTGAGGGTCTACGATTACTTACTTTGGCTAGTAACCTACTTCTCTCTCTTGACTCTTTGGAGTGTACACACTTACATCAGTGCTGCTATGTACTGAGAAAGGGGCAGCATTTAGACAGACAATTAGAAAGAACAGAACCAGTCTCAGCTGAATGTTTGCAAAGTAACTCTTGCCTGGAACAGCGCATAGCTTGACGGTTTATTTTGGCGTTAAGAAATTGTAGTAGGGTATAATCAAACCACATCTATTTCTGGCCTTTTTCACACAAGTTGTAAAATATTGACAGTATACAGAATTATCAAAGTAAGTGCTAATTTATTCTTTAGTAATTAAATTTTAATTTTATTTTTAACTTTAAGAGCAGCATCGAATACCACTTTTACTTGGAGCTTATATTCTTACTCCTCCATTTTTATATAAGGGATTTCTTGTCGGTCCTTTCTGCCAGCTGTGTGGGCTTTCTCCTGCTCCACATGCTCTGCTGTGTTATCTAGGCTACTTTCCAGTTTCATTCAGCATTTGACAGTTTTCCCATACTGTTTGTTTTTCACTCATACTGTGTGCAATGACTCTGACAAACTTTTAACAGAGATTTTAATTTTACTAACCTTTCTTGATCTTCCTTCTTGTACTTCTCCACTGTTTTAGCTGACTCTTTTCCTTGTGTGTGTAAACTAGACTTCAAACTCTTTCACAGCTAGTCTCTGTAGGGATCTCAGATGTCAGAAAGTTCACTTTTATTTAGAAATGTTGAGTGTAAACTCTGTTAATTTCCATGCATGCTCCTGTAAATGATAACAAATTAAATCCCATTCCCGAAGACTCACTGCTTGTCAAGTTATTCTATCTTCAAAATGTACTCTGTAGTATACTTTAACTCGTTGCAGGTTTTCAAATAAAACTGATAATTATTACTGGAACTAATTGGAGTTAAGAATTTGACATAAATTTTAAATTTAAAAAGCAGTATAAGGTAATGTTATTTTAAACTATTTCTTCTTCACTAAATGAAAGCAAAAGAGTGATTCTGTATTGTTCACAAAATGACTACTAAAATATTCATGCTTTAAATAGTGAGTGAAGCCACCTAATTTTTTAGGCTCCAAATTCTGCTCTGCTACTACCAGCACTATATCTGAAGTAGAATTCAGCTTTCTGCTTTTTGTGTTACAGGCACTTTCCTGTTATCATGGATTTAGTTCATCTTAAAATGAGGACCATAAATCTCAGTGGTGTTTGAGATCTTGCAGTAGTGATTAACAAAGGTCTGTTGATATCCTGAAGTGCACTGAACTATGTAATTAAACTCTTTTGTTGTTGTTGTTCTTGAGATCAGAGATGAGTTTTGAAGTACGACTAGTTTGATTGAAAACTCATCTTGGTGAAATCGTTGAGTTCTCCCCAGCTAAATCCATGCTCAAAAATTATGTTGTTTTAAGCTTTAACTTTGATATGAAGGCCTCAGTGCTAACATTGTCTTAAAACTTATCAAAGTTCCTATATATATGATAATGCCACATTAATTTCAACTATAATTAAAAACACAAAAATGTCTTGGCTATGTTCTGTGTGATTCTGTGTGTGATTCTGTGTGATTCTGTGGATGGACATCAAGTTGAACACAAGTCATTTGATGTATTCTTGCAGCAAAGTAGGTCAGTAGTATCCTGGGCTGCATTATAGAGAGCATTGACAGCTGGTTGACAAAGGTGACCCTTCCACTTTATTCAGCACTTCTGAGATATTGAAGTGTTGTGTCCAGTCCTAAGCTTCAAGTCTTGAGCTTCTAGTACATGAGCATACTAGAAAGAATTCAGCCAATGGTCTGTAACATCTGCCATCTGCTATATGAAGATAGATTGGTAAATCTGAATGGAAAGAAGATATGGGAGCATGGACAGGGGATATTCATGCAAAAAAAAAAAAAAAAAAAAAAAAAAAAAGTATTATTAAGTCTTTTGAGGAGAAAAAAAACAGGAAAAATTATCTTTCTACCTTAAAATATCTTTGCAAATGAAGTCTTTTCTAAGAAAAATTCTACATGTTATAGCAAGTTATCCACACTGATAAGATTTGCTTTCCACCTGCAAGATAATAATGGATTTCTCAGTCCATAGTTTTCTTCATGCATGATATAAGCCTCTTTGTTAAATTTCATATGCTCTTTGGGTCAAGTTACTTACATATGTACAGTTTAAAATATTTACCTCAGAGAATTCCATGGGGCTAGAAACAGAAGTGCTCTTCAGAACAAGTTAAATTTTTGCAAAAGGCATTAATGCTCCAGTATTATCTCTGTAAATAATAATATTTTAGAAAGGAAGAAAGAAATAATAATCAAACTTTTTTTTTTTTTTTTCTTGGCTAAATGTATTCTCAGTGGTGCAGTAATCTTCCTTTAAAATTTGGAATATTCTGAGGTAATAAAACAAGTCAAATTTTATAAGCTCAAGTTCTTTGTATGCTGACTCTGCCTGGCATCTATTGACATAAAAAAAAGATTATGTTAGCAGCATTTTTTAAAAGTCTCTATTCTTCCTTTGTTCCCCCTGTTCAAGACTGACTGGTCAATTGACTCTGTGCTGTGACAAAATTCAACCTCTAGAGCACTAATTGAATTATAATAATAATGAAATATTATATTAATAATAATGGAAAATCACCTGTGAACAGTTACAGTGATATACAGTCATGTCTGAAGATTTAAAATTTAAGGACATAATGTATGGAAGCACATTTTTTATATGATTTCATCATATGATTTCAAACATACCCCATAGTGAAAAAAAGTTATTGGTTGAAGTGAAGATATGGGAGCTGTAGCTTTAAGAACTGATACAGTTTTTCTCAATATTTATAAAAAAATACTAATTAAAATATATATTATACTCAGTAAGGCATATTCTGAGATTCTATATTGGTGGAATTTATATTAAAACAATTCATTGTCTAAGAATTTGCATGAGAATATCGTCTTTTGTTCTTAATGAACAATATTTATGTCTTATGTATAAAGGAAAATCTCAGAAATCTAAATTAAATGTAATCTGGTTTAATTTCAGTAAGCCCTAATTAAATTTCAAGTAGGATAACTATACTGCAAATACCATTTTAGCTGAACATGGTGTCTGAAAAGTTTCAGCCTTTCCAGTTCAACCACCTTTGTCCTTACATTTTCTTTTATGACTAATTTTGAAGAACTTTATTGTTGTATAGCTGTTTATAGCTTCACTTTCTATGCTTCTCTTTTTCTTTGTCATAGGTTTATAAATTCAACCTGTGCATAGTAGGAGTCCAGTTATTTTTCTCACTTAATAGAAGGAAAACAGATCATTTCTGTAAATCTCTTTGAAACACTGCAAAAATCTTCAGCAATGAGTTTTCAGGATGCTGTTATGGTTCTTCATATCATACCTAGATTTCCAAGAATCCTATTATCTTCTTGCTTTCAAGGAACCAGAGTCTATGAATGCACTGACACTTTGCCAGACCCTTGTGCTTTCCTAAGCCTCTAGGCCAGCTGATGAAGCTAGGTTGGATAAGAAAGTTGTGCTGCTCACTACTCCAGAGCAGCTTTCTAAAGGAAAATCATTGTAGAAGGGGGAAATACAGATGATATAGTCATACCTGAGATGTTTGCTTCCTATCACTGCAGAGAGAAGGGAAAAGAAAGACGAGTTCAAGTTGCTCTAGCATAGTGACTTGCAAGACCATCACTGCTACAATTTTAGCAATTCTACAATAAAGAAAAAAAAAACCAAAAGCTGTTACCTAATTTATAACCATTATGACTATTTCAAATGCATTCTACTTTAAATTTTAATTAATCTGTTTATTTAAAAAGTTATGCCTACGTAATTTTTAGCTCAGTGTAAAATTAAGTTTCATATATCCAGTTGAAACTCAACATTTTTTTGTTTTTATTTTTCTCCTTTTTTTCTTCCTACTTTTTCCAGTTCTATCCCTCTTTCTCAGATCTTTCTCACTTACCCTCTGTCAGCCTGATTTCTTAAGGAAGTGATTTTGCCCACCCACCAGGCAGCCAAATTCTCGTAACCATTAGACACAGGCTAATTACAAATGCATTTAACAGAATCATAGGAATCTAAAAGGTCCTGAGCTCTTACAAGTTTCAAGAGTCTTTGTGGCTGTTTAGAGGGGAGGCACACTACACAGTTCTCCCATCGAGCATCATTCAGAGATTACTCCAACAGCCATCTACCTGTCTGGCTAACCAGGAGTGACTGGCATCAAAACATATTTAGACTTAGAAAGAAAAAAAAAAAAAAGGCATATGTGGGGCTCTTGCTTCTATAATAGGATATGCTATATAATAGGAAATAAATGAGAAAGTTAGGTATTGTTTAAGGTACTAAGGTATTAAAGACAGATTCCCCTTCCTTATCTGATATTTTTATTTGAGGAACAAAATAACTTTTAGTTATTTTCCAAACAGACTCTGGCCTGGCCTGGAGTACACTTTTTCTACCATGTCATAACATTTCAGCCTACAGAGTACTTACATTAATAAATCCTGTCTACTCTTTTTTTCTCTTCTTTCATCCTCAGACTGAGTACTTTTCAGGTTTTCAGAATGCCCCACCATATTTGATATCTTTAGCTGGAGAACAGCATATCTCATCCAAAGCTAAATAACGGATGTTGCTTTTTCAGGGTATAAAACTGCTTTAAAAGTAACTTATTTAAGTTTCAGAGCAAAACAACTTAAACAAAAAAACAACAAAGACTAGACTAAAAAAATACAGACTTTTGCTGAATTTGACAGGGATAAATTATTCTAAAACATTTACTCAGCTGCTTTCATTAACAGTCTCCCTTACTGCAATGAAACTGCTATCCTACGCCTGTGCAATGTGTTTGCCAACCATTGAACAATTTGTATGCTAGTCTTTGACCTTTGTGTAAGAGAAAGTTAGTAACTTACATTACTATTTCACCAATGCAGTCTAACTCAATACACAGTAGCATCTTATGGAGTCCAGCCTTTTTGTCATCCCTATTTCATCAGGACACTCTTATCTTTGCTGAGCTTCTTACATAATCACATCTTGCTCAGCTTTCTGGAGACAGAACAGCAGGTCCCAGGCTCCCTGCTCTTATACCCACAGAAGAAAGCTATAATACTGGATAAATCGTGTATATATCAGATGGAATGTTAGGAGCTAAACCATAGCTCATTCTTGCTATATTGGAAAAAAATATCCTCAGGAATTTGGTCTTACTGATGACTTCCTAGGGTACAGCTTTTCTGTATGGTCTGTAAACAATGCTGTGATAGAATGATGGCAGCCGAGCTCCCCAGAATGTTGCATCTGTCCTTGATTGGGACTTACCCCAGAAAAACGGCAGATTGCACCTCTGTGTGCATGTACAAAAGAGTTATTATTTATGTCATTATGCTTATTGCCAGATAATTAAGCCCACATGTTTAAAAACACATTAATCCCAGCAAGAAACAAACATACAAATCAGTATCAAGCCCCTGTGGCATCCATTCATGCACCAGAAAGAAAGAATTTAATGGACAACCAAAGAACCCTCTAAAGCAGAGGAAGTATACTGATTGGTCTCTCTTCTTAGAAGGACTGCTGTGACAATGTTCTCTGAAAACCAGAATCGGAGAGCCAAAGAGGAAAGGCTCACTGTGCCTCAGTCCTTGGAGAAGTTCCAGGAATTGTTCCCTCTCTGACTTTAGGTTGATAAAAGCCGTGCTTCTAGGAAATCACTGGACTTTGTTGCGTGCTTTCTGTCTATAGAAGGTTATTCTAGCTGGGCTTCCAGAGCACTGAAAAAGTCTGTGTTTGCTAGCTTTAAACATAGACTGTGGTACCTGATTGTATTATAAAGACCTGGCACCATGGCTCATAAAAGCCTTGCTGTAGCACAGAGCTACTGAATGGCTGATCAGAACTCTCTCATGTTAACACCAGCAGTAAGCAAGGAATGGTCCCTTCTGAGATTTGCTCTCCTGAAAGCAGAGAGAAAAATCAATTTCACTCAAGATTTTCCTTGCCTTTCACTCAGAAATCACAGTGTTAATGCAAACAGATGTTGCTGTTCCTCTAATAGAAGATATCTGATCACATATTACTTGCATATTTATTTTTTTTTTGATTCAGTGTTCCCATATTAATCTGCTGTTGGTAAGACTGTCATGTCTTATTCCATCTTCTAATTTATTTTAAATTATAAACACAACTCAACTTCTGCTTACATTTCATCATGATACTTACACTCCCCACGCTTTTTGTTTGACTCTTTTTTTCTCCCCTTGACTGCTCATCGAGGCTTTCAGTCTTTGACTTTACATTTTCTCTCCTGCAGCTGACCCCATGTTCTTAGAAACCACTTCCTTCTTCCCTCTATTTTACAAGACCCCACGGTCTCTTCACTCTTTTACAGTATAACCTCTGTGAGCTCAATTTTCAAAAAAGACAAGACACCAAAAGGAAAAAATACACTGAGAGATCACTTCTATTTCAGTTTTTGTTTTAAAAAGATTTACATTTCTTTTTGATTTATTCTTACAGAGAAGTGATAATTCTTTCAGAATAATAAGAATGAAATGATTAAGAAATCATATGCTGACACACAAACAGTAATGTTTTGCAAAAAGCCTTGCTTCTTACTTAGCTTTTATATCAAGAGAACTGCATAAATCTGTAGTACTATGAAAGTGGTGGCACTCAGCAATGAGCTGGTGCATCTTAAAGAGCAGTGGTACAGACTGCCACCTCCAGCTGGCACAAGCCCACTCCCTGGGCAAGCACTAGCTTGCTGTGGTTGGATCCATACAGTTCTTGTGTTTTGAGTAGTGACTGTCACTGCTCACATTACTGTTACTTTCAGGAATTTGCTTTCAGGATGGCTGTCATATCTATTCCAAGGACCTAGTGTTAACATGGAGATCAACAGTGTATGGGAGTTCAGCTTTCCTTGTAGGAAGTGTTACAGGAACATGTCAAGAGAGCAAGAAACATAGGAATTCCTTAAGCATGCACAGACCAGAAAAAAAAGTCTTTCAGATTTGTGAAAAACAAAATGAATACTGTTCTGCTTGTCTGCTGTCACTGTTACTTCTGATTCTCAGGTCTATGTAGTACAGTAAACTCAAAAACAACAAAAAAGAAATGTTTGCATTTCACAGGAATTAATAACCACCAGAGAACCTCTGAATTCTAAGAGGGCTGGGTATCCTTATGTTCTATGATAACTGAAGTATCCTGGCCTTTTCTAGTCAATGTTCTAAAGTTATGGAAAATATCCTTTGCAGATTCGCAAAGCATAAAATATTGTTTCAATAAATTACTAAGTAAATAACATTAAAAAGTAGTTTCAGAGATGTGGAGAGGTTTTTGTCTTTTTTTTAATGCTTCTGTTGTTCAAAGACAGGAACTTAGAAGCATATGATAAAGAATTCTGAATAGAAAAAACTCTGACATAAAAGAGAAAAATAAAGACATACTAAAAGCAGATGATTATATGAACAACTAAATGAATTTTGTATAAAACAAATTATATTAGGGGAATGGAAAAGAAGGTTCAAGATATACTTGATGCATGAAAAGAAACTACACCTGGAAATAATTTTGGAGATAGTAAATTATTTTAAAATATTACTATTAATCATCATATCTATGTTTTTCCTCTTAAAATGTCTTTACAAGATAAAATCAGTCAGATCAATTAGAATCATTTTTATGATTCATTATTAATATGTTAATTTTGTTGCATGTGAGTGTCCAATTTATGAAACATATGATGTAGTTAATGTATACAATCACAACTTTTTTAATTTTTTTTTTATTAAAACATTGAAAAAGAGGGCAACAAACCCATAAAACTATCAAGTTATACATGTATTAGACATGTATGTTCTACTGCATATAGGCAACTGATGACTGAGTATGAATACCTGGAGACAGTCATGCCACTATAAACTGTCTCAATGCTGCCCATGTATGTGATTTCAGAATACCAAGTAAGATTCCTCAGACAGTGACTGTATAGTATACTAAATTTCTTTACAAACCATGATTAAATTAACTTGTTTACAACAAAGATGAGAATAAATTAAACTTCTTTTACATAAAATGTACCTGAGATGTGGAAGCCAAGGTCCAATGTTTTAGAGGTAAAGAAAAGAAGAAAAAAGAAATAGAATCAGAAAGAACTAGAAAAAATCATGGAGTTTGAATTACTCGTGACTGTAAAGTATAATTCTTTGGTTATGACTTCTTGCACTATTAATCTTCTAAACAGACAGCAGGAAGATGTTGTAATTTTTATTTCATTCTTGATAAAATGTCCACAACACTAACATATGTTCTTGTAATTCCACATACTGTGCATAGGCAGAATTCGGCAACCGAGAATAAAGTCCACAAAATCCAGCTCTGAAAATTCCCTTCTATCTACACTCTATTCTACCTGTATATATTGCATCTTGTCTACCCTATTTCTGTCCACATGGCTTGCATTTCTGGCTTCACTGAGGCCTTGATTCAAAAGTATTGACTCATGTTGTTTGCATACTCCAGTGCTAGATTAAGTATATAAGATGAGGAGGGACAAGAAACTGGGACTATTATTTTAGGGGAAAGGATTTTAGGAAAAGGTGTTCAGATAAGATAATAATGAAGAAATCCTTCATGATGAGTATGGGGAGAAACTGGCACAGGTTATCTAGAGGGGTGATGGATGCCCCATCTCTGGAGTTACTCAAAGCCTGGTTAGATGGGGCCCTGGGAAAATTTTTATTGGATGGCATCTGTACCCTGGACAGAGGGGGTGGAACTACATGATCTTTAAGGACCCTTTCAGCCCAAACCATACTATGATTCTAAATAATAAAGCATTAAACAAAAAATCATCCTTTTATTATGATCAATATTGTCTGAAGACTTAGAGCTATATATTTTAGAGTAAAAAACATTAAAAAATATGTGGTATCTATGCATCTTAATTCCCACCCAGATGATTCTGCAGATGATTCTGCCCCTCTATTTGACTATTCTGAGACTCCATGTGGATTACTGTGCCCAGTTCTGAAGTCCCCAACACAAGAAGGTCTTCAAGCTGTTAGAGTGGGTCCAGAGGAGGCTCATGAAGATAATCAGAGAACTGGAACACTTTCCCTACACTGACAGGCTGAGAGAGCTGGGGCTCTTCAACCTTGAAAAGAGAAGCTCTGGGGGCTACCATATAGCAGCCTTTCAGTACCTGAAGGGAGCATACCAAAAAAGTGCAGAGGGACTTTTTATATAGGCGTGTAGTGACAGGATGAGAGGAATTGGCTTTAAACTGGAAGAGAGTAGATTTAGACTAGTGGTGAGACACTGGAACAGGTTGCCCAGCAACCCTGTGAATGCCCCCTCCTTGGTAGCATTCAAGGCTGGATGGGATTTGGAACAACCTGGTCTAGAGAGTGGTGTCCCTGCCTATAGCATGTAGGTTGGAACTAGGTGATCTTAAAGGTTGCTTTGATCCCAGACCATTCCATGATTCTATGATTATTCAAGCTGTATTTTCCTTTGAGAAAAGGAGGTGGACTAGTAACTTTACAATTAAGAATAACATTGGCAAAGAAACACTAAATCCTTAGTGTGAGAGACAGGCAACTTAGCCAAGTAATATTTCTAACTGTTACAGCACTTCATAAGACTCTCTCACCATTGCACATACTTGGAACCAGAACTCTGTAATAGAGTTAAAAAGAAAGCAAACTAGTAAGCAAACTAGTTGCAGGCTAGGCAGTGTCTGAATGTGATTGATCTATTTTAACATACTAGAGACTCTAACAGTGAATTCTGAAGTACAAAATTAGCTTAAAAATGATAAATAAAATTAGACTGAAATATTTACTCTCTGCGTTACAAACGTCATTCAATCTATATTAATTGGTGCAGTCTCTCCTGTGCCAGATGGTTGATTGCAGAAAGTGAATATTGCCCTCATGGATTTATCCAAGTTATGAATTCAGGGTTTAGATGAAAGCATTTTAATGTTTTCACTAGCTAACTACCAAGAATAACATTTGTCTTCTTAATGGTACTGTTCCGCACAGTTAACAATATGACATCAGTAAATATGCATACAAAAATGTTGCTGGACTATAAGCAAAGATATATATGATATATTTATGAAAATAGATCTAAAAGCTTGGGGTCTATTAAGGCCAGTGTTTACCTCAGCTTTCAGAAGTAAATTCTGCTGTAAAACAGTAAACCAGCTAGAGGTGAAAGCCACTGGTAACGTTCGCCATCTTTCCCATATATAGGTTATAAGAGGAAGGCTTTGGCTAAAATATTGCCATAAATATATTTTATTTTGATGCAACACTGGTATAGATAATATATAGTTTCCTTCTGCTACACATTTACTACCTGAAGGAAGTATGCTGATCTGTCTACTAGCTGCCTTAATACAGCTGATCAAATGAGAACCATACTCACACAGATCACTGACTGATCCCAGCATCATCTCAGCATCCCATTCACAACAAGAGAAGTGCCCTTGGAAAATGGTGGAAAGAATAGTACTCTACATTTCAACAAGAACTTGTGGTAGGGAAGGAGGATGGAACAGACTGAACCTTTAAGTGTTGGTAGCCAATCAAAGGGCAGTGGTATTCCTGAAAATCTAGGACTTCAGTCAGTTATCTGATAGTCACATGGTATTTGATAGGTTGGTAAATTTTTAATGGTCTCTTTTTAAACAAGTAAATTAAAATAAATGTCAGTTTACTTCTTATTATATACTTTACAGCTTCCAACATAGACTTTTTATTAATTATAACAGCACACCACATGATATGTGCGACGAGGAGATCAAGAGCTGGAAGCTCTGTGCAACTTAAAAGACATGATAAAAGGTGAGACCATCCACTTTGCATACATACACTGAAAGTAGGGAGTATAAAAAAAAGAGTCATGTTGGAAATAAAGGAACAGAGAAATTAAAAAGGGAGAGGAAGTGAGAAAGGTAGGAGGTCTCCTCCTGCCAAAGAACTGCAGTGAACACAAACAGGAAGGTAAATGTAAAATGAAAAAAAGGAAAAATAAAGATGCTTGTATAAGCAAAGAAGGAAAATGAACAAAAATGGTTAAATGGATGGAAAGAGATGGCATATGCATACACCACAAAGGGCAGAGACAGAAGATTCAAAACTGAAGAGAAAATAAAGCAATGGCAAAGATGTTTATGCTTATTTTTGATTTAAAGTATTTTTCTCTAACTTAGAAGGCTAAAATTATTAAATAAGTTTATACCAAGAATTGTCATTTGGAAAGAATATCAAATCCTGGTGGTTAATTTTATTTTTATTTTCCAGAGCCCTCAGCTAAGCAGGAAAGAGTCTGTGCAGGCACTCAGAATTCTCCAGTCCATTTTTATCTTGAAAAGTGAATTAAATACAGTTTGGAGGCACTAACAAAGCTTGCAAAAAATATTTTCAACAGTTTTTCTACAGAGTTCTGCGACTACAGTTCCAGGGGGTTTTAATCTCATTGTGAATATTTAAATAAAAGTGTCATTGAGTAACTACGACTTGGTGCTTTCTACTGTCTTATGCTTACCTCAGAACATTCATCTGCTTCAGTAACTGACTTAAGTTGGGCTGGGGTTAACAAAGGCAGGAAATTTGAATGAGCATTAACTGTCTTCTACACAAAGTGATGATTCATGAAATTTAAAGGTCACTAGGCCCAGTTAAACTGCATATCTAACTCATGTGTGTCTGGCACACACAATATGCAGAACTGCTGTAGGGCAATTACTTGAGTATTAGTCAGCATGAATAATTCTGGACTTGTATAGCATAAGGCCATATTAAATTAAATAAAGAAAATGAGCTATAGTCCTAGATCTCTGGTCAGCAACATCCGTTAGCATGCAATGTCTATCTCTTACAAAAATTCTGAGTTTTTATACCTCTTAATTCTCTTAGGAGATAGAAACTATTTCTATAACAAAGCTCAAAAAAAAATCATCTTTGTATAGTTTTGTCATTTTGCTGTATGTACTCATGAGTCATTTTTGGATGGCATTCAGCCTGGTGCGTTACTATGATTTTAGTATTTTATTCAGATAATTTTGATATTAATCCTTCTGGTTTTTATTTATTTGTTTGTCTGTTTGTTTATCATTTTTATTTCCCCTTTATTTGCACTTATATCTGGCACTTAGAATGCCAGGACAGTTATTCTCAAGAAAAATAAAAAGCATTATTGTATTCTTTCTCTTCAACATTTATGTTTTTTAATATTTAATAAATATTCAGATGTGTTTGCTGTCAGGAAGACCAACCTTCTTTTAGGAACCTCCTTATGGAGATAAACAACTTGTTATTTTCATCAAAGGCACAAAAGAAATCTCTAGACAAAGCTCAAAAACTTGGTATGTGGGTGTGTGAGTGTGTGCTACTGAGGTCTATTTTGAAGTCTTTTTATTCTTGAGCAGAATATATATCTGCTGTTTAGCCCTTCAGAGGATGTATAGTACTGTCCGTTAATAGATCATCTGTAAAATACAGATATTGGTCACAGTAATGGCTCCTTGAAAAATTATCCTAAAATGGTTTACAAAGAAAACTATACATTAATCTTTACTATTAATTTGTTCTGCTCAGAAATTTTGCACATCCCAAATCCCATGTAATAACTTTAAAATAACTTCCTAGTTATCTTAAAATGTTAATTCTTGGAGTTTCTTTTTTTTCTTTTTTTTTCTTAATCGATTTATAAGATATATTTTACATTGTAAGTTAATTACAACTGTCAAAATTAAAAATTCAAAACTTTTATGATTATTTCTCAGTAACAAGATACCATTCCTTTATCATCCTTATAAAATCTTTAATACTTCATGGCCAGTGCTTCATTGTCTTTTCTTCTCTGTTAAGAAAAGGCATTTCATATTATTTTGTCTTGTGACTACCAGCATTAAGTCATGAGAAAAAGAGTCAAATTAGTGGATATAACTCTGCTAAACATGCAGCTTAATTCAGCATCAAGCTCATACCCAAAAGCAAGGATGTAAATAGAAAAGGTATGGTCTAAATTTAATAATACTTTTTGTCCATGATTTCACTGGTGTAAATATATGGCAAAATGTATATTTATAGAAACAAAAAACTAATTTTTCCCATCCCTATTCTTTCTCCTCTTCACTCAGCAAAATTCCTTTAGGAAACAAGATACTGTACTGCATATATTTATCTCCCTGGAGAGAAACCAACAACAACAACAAAAAACGTGACAGATGTTAGTCACATTGCTTAATGTATTACTGGAATACATTCAGAAACTACGGTGATGAACATGATATAAATAGTCTATAAAGAGCAGAATCCCAAAACCTTTCCTCTGAGAAAATGTTCATTAATTTAATTCGGACTTTTGCGTGGGAAATGATTAATATGGGCTGATTCTCAGGCTACAGCTATTTTTAGTGTATTTTTCAGTATGCATAATACCACTGTCATGTTATTCTTTAACTTTGCTTCTGAAAACTTTTCCTTTTTTTTCTTTTCACAAAAATAAATAATTTCTTTAAGCGAAAGGTACTGATAAATAGCAAGTGTTCAAGTAAGAACAACCTTGAAATTGATACTAGCCAATGGTCTAGTTAAAAACCACAGTGCCTATCATCATTTCATGCTACCTGTTGGTCAGAATGGTTGTATGAGATCAGACAAAAGGCCATACAGCTGAAGATTCTGAATATCTCTTTTTCACCCTCCCCCCAGTTTTCCTATGCCCTCGTTCTTTCTTACCTAGACAGAAGAGTCCTAGGTCACCGTTTGTGCCTCAGTTTTGTCCCATTTGGAAACTAATTCATGTCTTTAATTTTTTTGTGGTTATTGTTTTAATAATCATTTTGCAAATCATTTCTTATTCCATTGTATTTCATTAGAGATGATGCAAGGTTAGGGCATGAACTCATTGTGTGGGAAATTTTAAATGTGAATCGTGATTCATGATTTATTCAACAGAGCTTTATCTTATTCTGTTTTCTACATATCCTTCTCCTCCCAATGTATAACATTGATTTTGCTTTTATTTTTCTTACTTCTTTTTTATTTTTCTTTTACCTTTCAATGAACATACTTGCATGGAAGTAATTCTCATTATCTCAATATTATTATTACCTCAGAGCTCATGATATTGCAATTTTGTTTTTTGTTTGTTTTTCCTTTTGCATCATTTTATATTTTTCTACACTGAATTGCTTTTGTCTTTTTGTATCCCAATCAGCCTCATAGATGTCTGCCACAATTTCTTACAGTCAGTTTGTGTTTTTTCCTACTCCCAATCTATACATTATTAAAAGTAAACTTCCCCAACTCCCCACATGAAGACTTTTCCAGATCAATCACGAAGACTTTAAGAAGAGTAAGTCTCATCTTACCTAGATGTAGAATTCTGTGAGGACCTCTCTTGTTGACAATAATTAATTATTTTAAAGATTTTATTCTGTCTCTTAACTAAATTATTTTTTCCATAGAAATTTTCCTCTTCTTCATCAGTGAATGCTCGCTTTCTTTAAAAGTCTTTAAACGATGTCCACTATCAAAAGTACTTCATTCTTATTTTTAAGTTTGATGAATTTGTCAAAAAATTTAAAAGATTTAGTTCAACAAAAGTTCCATCTGCAGGAGTCATGCTGATCAAATAGCTTGTATTTACCCAGATGTCTGCTAATTCTGCAGTATATTTTGGCTACTGATTTATCTCATACAGAAGTCATGTTAGAGAAACTAGCTTCCACAGTCTCCTCAGAAAGCCTGCGTTATATCATCTCTTGCATCTACTGTGATCTGCTGAAAGATTTCAAAGAATATGGAGGAAATTCTGAATACACTTTACCAGGGAAATTCTAAGCAGTTACCTTCCACAGATGAAATCTGAGTATCTAAAGATTGAAATGTAGCAAGAGTAATAACTCACTATTTTGATCAGTGTATACATTGCAAAATATTATTGCTGTCACATCTTGATTCTGAACTGTTTTTGAAGTAAAATGACTGTGGTAACTCAATTTTGTGCTACACCCACAACCCATATGCTGTCCAGTAAGGATACATAATACAGAAGGCAGAGCATACCTATATGATTTGTTGCCAAAGCTTTTTTATGTACTGTTATTATGAAGCCCTTGAAACAGGTATCTAGAAACTTTACTGATATTAAAGAATCTCTCAAGAGATACTAGAGCAGCATATCAAATTGTTGAGGGTATGCAGAATTACAAATATATGCAGTGGATGAGAGCAGTCACTGTCATTGAAAACCACGTTAGGTGACTATGAGCTATTCTAGATTCTTCTCTATTATTCTTTGGTTTCAGAGAAGGAAGAAGAAACCATGTTCTTGATCCTGGCACAACATGTTACTTACACAAATATACTGTGATCAGACTATAACTGTCCAACTCCTTTTACTTAGAAGATACAATCTGAATGTTGAAATTCATTGCTGAAATTCTACCAAAGATACACATGTTATGATACCTCAGAAATGCCTGTTTTTTCTCTGCTAGAAGGGAAAAGAGTTTTGTGATATAGAAAGATCCCATTCATACAGATTTTCCCTTTTCTAACAATTCCTGTAGAGTGTACTGACATCTTGTGGCTGGATATCTAAAATGTGCCATTGTGTGTCAAAATGAGGTAATTAATGCATGGCATGCTGGGATCTTCCACTCTTGGAGACTTCTGTTAGAAGCCCCATGTTGAGGAACATCTTGCAATTGATTACACAGAGTTCCTGGGTTGAAATTTTTTTCATGTTAAACCTCATAATATTGAGGTACATTTATTTTCTTGAGCCAAAGACAAAAGCCAGAGCCATGAGTATGATAGCAATCATAAGAATTTTAGCATGCGCTTGGCAGAGTAAGTTGCTCTCTTTGATTGGATCTTGGCTTTCTTTTGTGGCTGGAAGTTATCAGAAGGAGGGAATGTGGCTATGCTTTTTTCTTTTTCTTTTCTCAGTAAATAGGATGTTGAACTATGCTCCTGTTCTTTAGGGTTTTGTTTGTTTACTCTTTCTATATGAATTCCCTGCAAATCCCCTAGTCAAATCGTTTTACAGTTTATAGATGACTTCTGTCATTGATGTATTGTGGCTATTCTTTTTTGCACATTCCTCCTCTTTTGTATCTGTAGTGTCCTTCCAACTATCTCCATGTTTTAAAACCTGCATCATGGTTTTTTGATTTTCGTTATCAGTATTCCACATCAAAACATCATGTAAAGCACTTGGACTTATAGAGTAAATGTATAGAGTAAAATAGAGTGACACCCTCCTCTTTTTTGAGCTGGTGGGCCTGTGGACCTCCTGTCTCCCATCATGGACACAGACAGATCTTGAGACAACACCATGACAGCCTGTCTTTTTAAAACGTTTCCTTATTTTTCTAATTATTATTTCTTCATCTGTGTTTCACATGCCTTGAGCAACAATCTCATTCTGGTAATCTGCAGCAGAGCAACTTATTCCACGGTAAAATTTACCAGCTTTCATACCTACATTCTGCAGTGACTGAAAAAGGAGAGGAGCAGAGATCACATGTAGCTCAAGAGAACCTAGAAAGCTGCTCACAAGAAAGGGTTATTGTGAAGATAGTTCCATGCTGAAGACTCAGCAGACAGTAATACTGGAGGTGTCTTTAGATCAGAGAGATTTACAGACAGCAATGCAGAGTCAACAGCTCTTTCGGGATTAATATGATACTTCTGAGGATGAGGGGGAGAGGTTCTGCAGGTAGTTCCTGCCTCAGGCATAAGTACTGGCATCCACTACAGTCAGTGTGAGAGATAAGCACAGAAAGAGAAGCTTTATATATACAATCTGTCTCTCTCTGTTTATGTTCGTGATTCATCTGTGCCAAGATACTCTTATGAACAGTATGCTCCAGTGTGTTATCAAACAAAAAACTGTATATATAGCTTCTGGGACTTGTACATACATCTCATAAGAATAGAAGGGTTTCAGTGATGCCCTGCCCATATGGCAATATCAGCATGTTTTAGTCTCCTTTTATTCTGATGGGCCTGATCTAGAGAACCATTCAGAGAATGTATCTAGCCAATACTATATGAATTTTCCGGAATAAATATAATATAATTCAAGTATATCATAGATTCAGCATATTACCGGTCTAAGTGCAGACCTTGCAGATATTAACTCATTCTGATTTCAGCTGAGATAATTTTCTTCACAGTGTCTTGCCTGATACCATGCTTTGCATCTGGGAGAAAAACAATGTCGGTAACACACCAATAGTTTAGCTGTTGTTGAACAGTGCTTACACAAAGTCAAGGTTGTTTCAGTTTCTTACACTGCCCTGCCAGCAAGGATCTAAAGATGCACAAGAAGCTGGGAGGGGACAGGACCAGGATAACTGACCGAGACTAGCCAAAGGAGTGTCCCATTCCATTTGGCATATTGTCAGAAAGTGGCTGTTGCTGCTCAGAGGCTGGTTGGGCATCAGTCAGTGGGTGGTGAGCAACTGCATTGTGTATCACTTCTTTTGTATGTAAATGTATGTATATTAATTACTGTTATTTTCCCTTTCTTTTCTGTCTTATTGTTTTTATCTCAACCCATGAATTTTACTTTTTTCTCATTTTCTTCCTCATCTCACTTGTGAATGTAGTGAATGAATACTGTGTGGTGCTTAGTTGCCTATTGGTTAAATTACAACACTTGTGAAGGGTATTTACTATTGATAGCATAAATGGAAGATAACTTACTGACCTGAGAATATTCTTCTTTTTAGACCATTATATATTACTATAAATAAACACAGGAAAAATCTTAGTGCCACCAGGAGATTTTCTAAGGCAAACTGTTACAATATCAGGAGTTATGTGAGAAAATTAAGAAATTTTTTCTTAAGAAAATTGTTTCTGAGATCAACAAAATAATTAAAAAATTGACATTGGATTCAGTATACATATCCCATCAAAATTTTTATTATTCTTCATACACTAAACTTGGGTACTTTCATTGCTGATTGATGGTATGATTAAGAACAAGCATGTCTAATATGGGAACAGTCAACTGAGAGACAGATAGAATATCCAGATAAGTTCACTTGAGTTATTCCGTACAGTAAATGATTTTGATTTTTTTTTAGACTATGTAATTAAAGAAGTATTTTCCTTTTCTTTTTTTATCTGTAAGATTGTTGGGAAATTTAATCTATATCCCTGACTAACGTGTACAAACACAAGCAAAGTAATCCTCATTTCAAGGACGTCTTTCAAGATTTATGAACCACGTGAATTCCTTTAAAGGTATTTTAACAAGGTTCATGTGAGATCGCAGTCATTTTTATACTTTGTAAAAATCTTTGTCCCAGGAAAATGAACTGTATAAATACAGAAACAATAGTTTTAAAAGTTGATTTGTAGTCATGTCTTCTTAACTGCTATATTAAAGTTACTATATTAAACCCTTTGTCAACTCTTTATAACCTTTATTAACAGCTAAGAATGTCTAATTCATTTATAATGCACAAACTGTAAGAAGAGGAGAAAATGCATCTTTCCCTCTTTTTGTCAATATTTCATTCAGTACTTTTCATTTAACTTCCTAAGCTTTGTGCATTTAATTTAAATCACATCTTATAATCTATTAACATTTACTTTAAGTATTTAAAACATATTTTTGGAAGTTGGCTCTCTAAAAAGAATGGTAGTTGAAAACTTCAGCACATCCTCAAAAAATTCATAGTACCCTGAGGCTATGCATGCTGAAGTGAAACTAGTCATGTCAGTCCAAGTTGTGTCACACCTGGTGAGCTTTTCCTTATTGTGATCACGTTGCACTGAAGAAAAACTATTTCTGAACATTCTTCTGCAGTTTTATAACCAATTCCAGTTAAGTAAGTATTGACTCCTGTACTTCCAGCATTGATAGATGTAAGTGCTACGTAAAGGTGGCTGGCATAGTTTGTTCAAACAGAAAACTGTGGCCATGCTACTCAGAATATTCTTTTCTGTACTCTAAATGAAATACTCACAAATTTCACCTTCCGCAAAATGTTGGTAATATTTGTCCTGAACTAACTATGATGTGACCCAGAGAAATCAAAGCCAAAAATTTTATACCTCTGCTTTTTGCATCTAGTGAGTCCCCTACAGAATCAAAAGATTTTAAAACCCTCAAAGAACACACTTTATTTAAATAAAAAGCAGAAAAAAAATCAAGTAAAGAAAAAGACTTAAATAATGAAAACTCGCTTGTGAACATCCTGTGTCATTTTTATTGCTTTTCTCAACTCAGTGACCTTCTGAGTAGTATCAAATACATCTCAGACCATTCTAGACCAGAAGTATCATTCTTTCAGGAAGGATTCCCTCTGAAGTCTTTCTGTTACCTGTTCCCTACTGTAGTTGTATAAGATACTGTTGTGAACTTCTAGCTCTTACTTGTGACTGTTAACTAATTCTACAGTGTCTGAGATACTGTGCCTTATGTGTACTCAATAAATCCCTTGGGGAAGGAAGAGTATCCCTTCTCCTCCATGAAAATATGACACCCAACTGCTTCATAAAAGGAACATAAAAATAACTCCAAAAGAAGGTATTTTTCTTTGCCTGGTTGCAGACACAAATGAAAGGAGAATGCAGTTAGTATCTGGGAAGACTTCGTGAACACTATGCATACAGTTGTTATTGTACGATCCAATGCAGACTGAAAAATGAAGGATCTGGAAATCATATTGCCTTTCAGAAGTGCCCTGAGCTTCCCTTGTACTCTGAGCAGTCTGTGGGTTGTCAGTGCAGTCTGACTTGTGTAAGAGCATTGGTGACACATGTTAAAGAAATCAGTTTCCATGCATAAGACATTTTTTAGAGGTGGTATTTTCAGTCCTTCACAGTGCACCCAAATCAAACCCAATTTTCCATGAAACACTTCAGCACACTAATTCTCAATAAGCTATAAGTATCTGCCTATTTCTAATTTTCTAGGTTCAGCAGATCATCAGTACAGTTCTTCAGCAAGTAGTCATAAGGCAGTTTGTAACAGAAGTCAGTTTTAGTCCTCTCATACTCCAGAGGACTGAACAGCATTAATCCAAACACCATAAAAATATAAACAAATTGCAGGTTATACTATTCTTGGAAAATTTAATCTCCAAGGCAAGAATTTCAGAGGAGTGAATGGTGAATGGATGAAAGAAAAGGATTTTAGATGGCAATATTTAGGAGACTAGTGTTAGAATAACAGTTGTAACAAACATTTATTAGTCAGAGCTGTACAATAACCAGTAACTTCAGACAAACTGCCTTTTATTGGCAATTGAAAATTTATTGAAAAATTGAAGATGACAAAAATTGAACTGGTTTTCTGACTACAGAGTTTATGATGGATTCACTGCAGTAATTTAACAAAAATAAATCAATTGCCTGTGCATACCAACACATAAACACACAGTTTTAAAGTATTGATTGAACACATTACTCCATGTTGGTATATCAAAGTGATACATCTGTTTGCTTAACAGTACATATGATAATTAAGACTGACAAAGTGGAATTAAATTTTGCTTTTTAATGAAAATCTTTACAATGCAGAATGTTAAGTCGTGAAAACATCCTCAGACTTACTTCCATGTATGACGTGGCTCAACTGCCTTTAATAGAATTGCTTAGAATTGACTGGAAAAGACCTTCAAGATCACCAAGTCCAACCGCAACCTAACCATACTACCTCCTCTAACAACTCACCACTAAATCATGTCCTTAAGCACCACATCCAAATGGATTTTAAACACATTCAGGGATAGTGACTCAACCACCTCCCTGGGGAGCCTATTCCAGTGCTTAGCAACCCTTTTTGCAAAGAAATTTTTCCTGATATCTCACCTAAACCTCCCCTGGTACTACTTGAGGCCATTTCCCCTTGTTCTGTCACCTGTCACCAGTGAGAAGAGACCAACTCCACACTCACTGCAATCACCTTTTCCTTTGGAAAATCAGGACAGAGCAGCCAG
The DNA here is from genome assembly GCA_036925125.1 of Oreortyx pictus. Lineage (NCBI taxonomy): Eukaryota > Metazoa > Chordata > Aves > Galliformes > Odontophoridae > Oreortyx > Oreortyx pictus. Next base: position 169,990,956 of record JAUPFR010000001.1, read on the forward strand.
CCACCAGCGATCTACCCAGCCACTCTCTTTGTCTTCCTTCTCAGCCTCAGGACAGGGAAAAAAAAGCATTTGTGGGTTGTGACAGTATGCTCCCCCTGTTCCCCTCTACCATCTTCCTCCCCTCAACTCTGTCCTTTCCCCTGTCCTTGCAGACAACAGCTTGCATCAGGGGACAATGAGCAACAGTACTCGTAACAATCCTGTTAAGACGGATTTACAAACCTGCCTCAAACTTGAGAGCTGAAAGAACTGTTTAGAGACAGACAAAGACCAATTGAGTGTGTGCCTAAGAAAAAAAGAGCAACTTCTGACTGTTCGTCAATCATCTTACTTTGTAAATATTGAGCAGCCCAAGAAACTCCCCTGCTTTGAGCTCTTCTGCACAGCACTGGGCTGTACAGCAGGATCTTCCCTTGAGTAGAGATGCCACTCAAGGTTATGCCTGTGCAGAGATCACATACTTCTTGATGTTAAGACACCTTGCCAATACAGATCCTCAGTAAGTGAGTAATTGTTTGTTTTAGGCTTTGTTAGCCTCACTAAGATAATATCTTAGATTGATTGTGTATATATAATTCCTTAAACATAAACCATTGATCAAATCTGGGACTAGGAGTGGATTCAGCTGCACCTAGACTCCTTACATTCATGGTTCAAGGTATTTAGAAAGCAAAGGGACATGCTCTGAACCTTGTGAATCAATGGGAAGGACTCCTATGTAAGTGTTTTTACCCAACCTTCCCTATAGTAAATAACTAAGTGCATCCAGCCATATTGCACTGTGTAAATTCATTGTCCTATTTACAATTAAGCTTTGTTAAATCACTACATTGTATCCATTGTCCTACCCTCTATACAGTAAATAATCAAGTGTATCCAGTTTTCTGGAATCTTGTTTCTGAATTACTACATTATGTCTACATTAAGTCAATAAATGTATTCTAGCTTATTTCTTGCAAGTGCAGTATAGTGTAGTTTGTTTCCGTACGCTACATGGGTCAAGATAAAAACTTATTGATTACTTACCAATTACTATCATAGGCAAAAAAGACTTGACTAGTGAGAAATTAATTTCATTAATTGACAATTAAAATAGATTTAAATACTGAATGACGAAGATAAAAATGATACCTTTCTGCCTACCTTACAGTCCTTCATTACTTACTCCTCTACTTCTACATTCTCTTTATCATGTGGCACAGTCATTCAATAACTTTTCCTCTCCTTCTTCCTCATACTTTACATAGTTTCCAGGCTGGGACATCTCCATTGGCTACAGTCCTTCAGGAGAAACCTGCTCTACTGTGTGTCCTCCAGAGGCTACAGTTTATGGGTGGAGAACCTGCTCTAGCCAGAGCTCTCCATAGAACACAACTTCCTTCAGGGCATAGCCACCTTCTCCAGCACAGTCCTCTGTATGGGCTACATAGATACATTCTCCAGTGTGGTACTCTTTTTGCACTGCCATGAAATTATTTTCATAGATTGTAGTTAAATACCTGTTCCACCATGGTCCTCTCCATGAGCTGCAGAGGAACTTCTGTCCTGATGCTGGAGCACTCCCTCCCCCTCCTTTTCTGACCATTGTGTTCACAGGCCTGTTTCTCACAGTCTTTTCTCCCCACTTTTCACTATTGTGCAACACTTTACTCTTCCTTGAATATGTTTTAAAATAGATTTTCACAGAATTGCCACCAGGATCACTGCTAGACTCAATGACAGTATTTTAAATAAAATAATCATCGATCTGTAATTTCATCTGGGAAAACAAAGAAAGGGAACAGGTCTATCTCCACATATGGCAGATACAAAACACTATTTCATTCTGTATGAATCTGTGATGAAGTAGAAATTAACACTCAGAATGACAACTGAAGTACATAAATTGAATGAAATTGACTAATGGGTGTTAGAAATACTTAAGAATGTATCAAGCATATGAAAGATTTGCATGGGCAGCCTACAGGACAGACTTTCTCCTCTTGTTATTCAAGTCATCACTGTCATGTTCTGTCCAGGAATAGAATTTTTTTATTTCTAGTTGTTATAAGAATGACATTGGAATCCTGCTTTCTCTTGAGATTCAGGAAATGGTAATGAACCTTTCCTGCCTGCTTGCTTCAATAGGACTGATATTTGAAGCAAGAAACAAGAGAGCTTTGAAAGCTGTCCCCCACTCAGTGCTATTGATATTTGGCCTGGTACCAACAAAGGCAGTCTTTCCGTGACTGGATCAACTATCTTGGCATACATTTTTGCCTTTGTGCCAGCTGGGAGCCACATTTCACTGTGCCTTGCACTTCATCTATATACTAGCAGAAGCCAGATTTCCCTGCAGGCTGCTTAACCATCTTGGCATGGCTCATGTCCATATGCTGGCTGGGAGCTGGTTCCTCTGTGGCCTTCTCAATTCTCTTGGCACAAACATTGCTCAGACGCCAACTGGGAGCTCAGTTCCTGAAGCCTGCTGTTTCCATCTGCTAATTCTGAATGGCAACAAAAAGAGAGGGGCTATCTTTCAAACCAAAAAATTATATTTTTATAGGTTTGGAAGTTCCTGAGGAAAAAAAACAAAACAAAACACCCCCAAATACACAGAAACTAGATTAGACATCTCATGAAAGTTCTTTTCCAAAATGAAATCAGAAGACCAGCCTCTGTATGTCCGGGTCAGTTCCACTTGGACAATCAAGCTACAGCTGTCTGTAATTAATCTGCAAAGCAGTGATGGAGTGGCCTGTGGGATGCTTTCTTTGCTCTATCATCTCAGTACTGAAAAGTCACAGTGATTTCTGTCTCACTGACATGCTTCTTATGTATGAGTTCTTGAATTCTGATCTCTATACTTCTTTCTTTTAAATCTTTTCATAATTGCTTAATTAATAGCCTTAAGTACTGAGTGCATGTCCCACCCTTATGCTGAATTTACATGAAAGATTATTTTCTGGCTTCATAGAAATCCACACATCTCTTCCTGACAAATGATCTTAAGTCTAGTTTCAGAATAAAGATCTACCTCTATCTGAGTAGAGATGGAAAATGTATCTCTAGTACTGATAATCTCAAATGCTGAAAGATCCTGAGTCAGACATGAGAAATCATGACACTTCGAAAAACTTATGACTTCATACATTGAAAGCTGAAAATCTGAAATGTATTGAGCATTTGGGGAGTGAAGGAGAAGTAGAAATGTAAAGAGAAAAAAAATAAAAGCATAGCAGGGTTTTGTTTTTGTTTTCAGTTTTTCATGAGATGTTAGCAGATGGACTCGAACGTTAATATTCCTCCTTTTACAAATGTCTTATTATTTTTATTAACTTCCTTACTTGCCTTTTCACTGACTGCGTAAGTAGTTTAAAAATATCTGAAACATAAAAGGAAGACAACAGATAACATTAACTCCTACAAAATACATATTCCCATAGTGAAGTGGGTTGCATAGTCCTTGCCTACTCTTTGGATTGCATATGTAGGAAGCTCCCGTTCAGCCTATTACTCATTTTACAATCTTATTACTTGCTAATAACTTCAGATGAATGTATGAAAACTTGTGCCAAAAACATGATCTGAGTGAGAATCACCAGTAGACTGATAACCTCTTCCAAATACTTTTACAGTCTATGGGTCTACCGGGACAAAAACAAAAAAAAAAAAAAAAAAAGGAGTTTCTGGCTTTATACATAAACTTACAATTTGAGTACTACTATTTTAAAATGATCTTTAGGGAATTAACCATAGCAAGAAAATATATCCTTTGTCAATCTGTAAATATTTAGTATTTCAGAGTTAAGTTTAAAAATGAATTCCTCTTAGTACCAGTAGATGTAATTCCTATTCTGTAATACAATCAATGAGCTATAAATGCATAGGACTTCATATTAAAGCTTTTAAAATACAGCTGTGTGTGAAATATGAAATATGCTTTAAAAATACAGCCCCTGGAATCTTATCTGTTTATTTGATTTGCAGAAGTATAGTTTCAATCTCTCTCAAACAAACTTTCATGAAATTAAAATGCGATAATTTCGAAATGCAATTATGAATACAAAATGACTACAGGCATTTTAAAAATTGGATTATTTGGATCTATTGTTTAGGCTACTGATTTAATATGCATGTAATAGGAAACTGTGCATTCCATAAGATGTGGGTTCTGCTCTGAAAAACAACTATGCAATAATGTTTCTTCTTACTCCATAAATTTGTTTTCTTTGCATATTTAGAGTCTATCTTCCAAGGTTACTACTTACTGCTGAGGGCTGTTGAAATAAAAAAACCATAGCAGAATTGATGTTTTGTTATTTTGTTTTTTTTTTTCATCGCTCGCAGTTGATCACTCACTACTGACAGCATTGTTAGTATTCTATTTGTGAGCATTTTGGGGCATGTAGTTATTTGTTGGTATTTTTTAGTAGCAACCCACAGGAAGCAAGAGCATTTCTGTGTCATAACTAAAAACATTATTTGTGGACCATAGGTTTGTATGGGTATAAATGAAGGCAGTTATCAATCCGCTACTGGCAGTGATAGACACAGAACTTTGTTTTCCGTGTTGGCTTGACAGGGTTAAAATAAAGAGATATAAATATTTTCACTTTAATTTTGATCTTATTTTCTCTGCAAATTAGGTCATACATTTCCCGTATTACTAACTAGTATCATTACTGATGTATTCCCATAAAGAAATATGTTTAAAGATGTCATTGGCATAGGGTTAAAACTGATGTTCTGAAATTCTTTCAAGGACAAGCTTATCTTTCTTTAACAATAAAATAAGAGTCTATTCTAGCTTCCTTCTACACTCAGTCACTTTAGGAATCCTTATACTTCTGAGGTGATTTCACAGCAGTATTTTCCACTAAAGAAACTCATTCTTTGCAGGGCTACAAGAATAGTTTGATGAAATGCATTGTTTTTTTTCTGTCGGTACGCTGCTGCTTTGCCATGTTTCTCTTCCAGATCTCCGTATGTGTCAACCTCTACACAGCTACAGGGACAGGTTGAAACAGTTTGCCTTTTCTTTAATTGATTCCTTGCAGGCATAATTTCACTTGTTTTCTTTATATTCTAATGCTGATAATTTCTGAAGTGTAAAGATTTGTGTAAAGGTAATCAACATGCACTGTAAAAACTGACAGAATTAGTGTTAAAATAAGACTTATGAAAACTAAAACTAGTTTCTGACTGCTGGATTAATCATACTCCGCAATATAAAATCAGCATTTGAGTACACTCCATAACTCCCCAGAAAACTTATTTTGAAAGAGTAATTCTCTGAGTTCCTGTAGCTTGTGGAGCTTTTTTGCCTAGCTGTGTCAGATGCATGTTCAAATTTCCATATGCATGCAAGGGACTGCTGTTCATAGTGATTCTGACAGAGAGAGGGCTGAAGCCATAGCTTCCTGGGTTGGGATAGGGCTGTAACTTGTGTTGCCTGGAGAAACCAACTCAGAGGTACAGGAGGACAAAAGAGGATGCTCTGAAGCAGGAAGCACTTTTTAACTTTGAATTACATGTGTTGTTTCTGAACACTGTCAAAATGTGTACAGTCTTGGACAAATTCAAATGAACTGATTTTCCTATCCAAGGCTGCACCAGATCCAGTTAAATAGAAACAGCCATTGAAGTCATAGGCATTGCCAAACTACCTGTGACAGATGTTTTTCATGTACGTCCCTGCTACTTTCATGGGGCTTCCCCCTGGGCACCCTCCTTCTGTGCCTGCTTTGGCAGCAGGGTCTCTAGCTGCTTCCCTTCACCAAACCTCCTAAGCTGCTATCTAGGCATATGGAGAATGTGCAGGAGTGAAGTTCTTGCTTGGCCCTTGAGTTGGACTACCTGTGGCTTCTGCTGTCAGGAGGTATAGAGGTATGATAAGAAAACTGTAGTAAAAACCACACGTCTGAGTAACTCTACACATTTTTTTCAGATGTCTTCTCTTTTAATCCTGTAATATTTTGTCTAGATAACCCTTGTTTTAGTTTCTAATTCACTTTATTCTCTCTTGTCTTGTTAAAATATTAGCCTTTAGGAACTTGGGGAACATCTCACTGAAAATTTCCCTGGGACAGACCATGCTAAAACTGATTTCTATTTATGCTACTATAAATTAAATAGTAAATGCAATTTAATGTTACAATTTAAATCTTTTTAAAGTACTCATGAGCCAGCCATTTAAGACTAATCAGAGGCAATTAAACATCATTCACTCTTCTTACATTTATGCAATTTTCCAATGCAACAGCACATAAAGAAAAGGACTGCAATATATATATAGATCTTCAAAAATATGTGTATTAGGAACCATTGAATGTTTAGAGGGAATGTCTCTTTCCAGCTTTATATAGTATTGAAAATTATTATTTTTCTCATTGTACATAAATACTGAATCTACATGTACAACCCTGATGTGTTTTATTTTCTTTGTTTTTGTTCATAACTTCCTTCAAAACTATGTCATGTGCTACATCTAAACGTAAACCTAGTGGGAAAATAGATTATTTTTTTTCCAGTAGAGTATCTGTCACCTTTAATATTTCTACTGTACACTTTTAATATTCTTACAAACTTATCTGTTCATGTTCCTTAGAACCCATATTGCCTTTAAGCAGGTAGTTTTTACTCTATCTGATCATGTTTGGAAAGAGATTTTCTGTCACATACTCACGCATATATGACAGTGGCCTTGATTTTAGCAATCCAATGTAATTCCTACAGCTTTTTAAATTAATGGAGAATAGTTATATATATGTATATTTATTTATATATTTTTATATATGGTTATATATATATATACATAACAACTAATCAGTTATTAATGATTATTTTGAGATGTTTATTCTCCACTTACTAGGAATAAAATTTTATTGAAAATTAATCTGTATTCAATCCCTTTTTAGCAGTGTAGTAGAAGGTGAAAGTCATTGGATCTACAAAAGAAAAGTTGAATGTGAATAGAAAAAAAAAAAAAAAAAACTGTGAATCACCTGTACCAAGAAAATGTTTAATTGTCAGTAAAATGTTTAAAATCTCATTAAGCCTCAAGCTCTTAAATGAGATTTAAGTTTTGCAAAGTCCTTTCTCTGTTCTCAGAAAGGGGTGGTTTCCCAATATATGTAACTACTGTTGGATTAAGTTCTTATTTCAAACATTCTTCTAGGAATTTCTTCAATGACACTCATTGAAGTAGATCCTTCAGACTGAGATCCAGCAATAAGCTCTTTATAAATAGTCTTCAGTGCCCTATGAGAAATCTCTGTTGGAATTTTAGCCAAAGTTATGTGAGTTCTTTAAAATTATATATATTAGTTAGTAACTTGAAAACCTGATTACTTAAATTGAGTGCTGTCAATTTTTCTCTTAAATAATAGTCTTTGATGCTCACTTAGTTATTTTGCAACTGATATTATATGAAGACTGTGAACAAAGTCACATTTCATTCTAATATGTGAGTCCTACTGTGTGAAGGATTGTTTCTTCACACTCCATTTAGTGCTATAATTGTAATAAACGAATATATCAGAACAGTTCAAGGTGTCAGGAGCTATACCCTATGGGATAAAATTTTCAAATCTAAAGAGGCAAGAGCAGAACCTAGATCAAGTTGAGATCTAGTCTCTCCCAAGTTAGCAATAGTATTTTCAGTTTGAATTAAAATAATACTTCAGAATTATCTTCTTATCTGCCAATAGTGCTATTATGTTTGCGTAGATATTTTTTCATTGGAAAAAACGTGCAGATTTCAGTATATTTTCATAGAGATGGATAGTTGATCTACTAATGATATTAGAATATGTTTGAGTGTTGAACGGAGTTGACATCTAGGAAGTTATTTTTTAGTAATTATTTGACATTTTTATTAAAAACAAAGGAAACATCGCTATAGGCCTTGCTGTGTTGTGGGTTAATATATGAGCTTGTGTACAGTTTTGCTGAATGTTAAGTAAGAATTATAGAAACTGTGATCAACAGATGTATGACCAACAAATGTAAGCAGAGAGGGACTCACAAGGATGTTAATAATGAAGATAAAGGACAGTGAACTAAGCAAGACTTTTGGCCGAGTTCAACATGGCCCAGAGCACCTGATTCAGGTGGAATAAACCCATATATGCAGGAAATCTAATATGTAATTAGTCTTACCACTTTACAAAATGAGCAAACGAAAATCTTCTCAGAAAACTTTTAGTGTGTACACTGGTCTAGAAAAGCTCGCACAGCATTGTGCTAATAGCTTGCTACAGGTACAGATGTTGGCTTTTAGATTATTACTTTGTGAAAGTAATGCCATGTAGGCAGTGGCCACTGTTTTTCACTGAGTCAATTCTGTTTCCTTTTTTTCTTTATTTTATTTTATTTTATTTTATTTTATTTTATTTTATTTTATTTTATTTTATTTTATTTTATTTTATTTTATTTTATTTTATTTTTTGTTAATGAAGTAGAAATGGTGTTAGAGATCTCAGCTAGTAGTAGTACTATTCCCAGAACCTGTGAAATTACAATACTTATGGAAAGAAAGCCCTAGGGAACTGATTTATCTTACTATGATCAATATATTTTTTTAGTAACTTATATATGTAATTTCAAGAGATAAAGAAAACGACTGTAGAGAAAATTATAATAATTCAATTGCATTGAAAATGTTATAAAAATAGTCTAAAATCAATGAATAATTAATGAAAAGATCTGCGGAGATTTAGAAGAAGAAAATTTTCAAAACAACTTTCAGAAAACAGATTTTTTTCTCTTTGGGGATTTTTTAGTATATATCTAAAAAAATGGGATATCTGCACTGCTTGCCTCTAGACATTTTAAAATATGACTTACTATTTAATACACTTTTTATATAAAATGTTTATGTATGTTGATACAATTATTACTTTTTGAAAATAGCAGTTGTGATTGCATATATATATATATATATATATATATATATATATATATATATATATATATATGTATATGCATATATATATAAAATAGAGAGCCCAAAAAATATAAAGCCCAAATGCTTGCAAAATTAGCAGAATATCTTCAGACATTTGTAATAATGTATGGAGTTTTTACTACTATTAGTCCTGCTCATTAATGAAAAGAATTTTCCTAATATAATACATTTTCAAATGGGATTGCTTCATTTGTAAAACTAAGCATTCTGGTGAACTGAATTGAATCAATAATGCTATCTAAAAGAGTTTTCTCCAAACTGTCTTTGAAATTTCAGGTATTCTTTTTCCTATTCCTCAGTCAAGGCGGCAGATATGAGGATTATAAAGTATTTGACTACAGGTGGAAGCATTCACTCACTTGCACCTGAAGTTACCATTATTTACATTGGATTTTCATTTTGTTGCTTTCAGTATATGATTAGCATTATATCATTTGAAATCACAAGGTTAATTCAGTCTCATAGCCTGACTATACACTGGGCTTATTTCATTCAATAAGCCATGTCAACTTCTTGGTTAAGAAATCTTTCTTTATCCTCATAATCATTCTTCAGTGTTCATTTATATTTGTACTTGTTTTACACATGCTTCTAGCCAGACAACCAAATTCCTGACCTCGATTTTAAACACTTTTCCTGTGCCTGGAGTTTGACAGAAGCTATTGTTCAAGGTACAGTAGACTTTTTTCATTTGAATTTTCCTGTTAGAAGTATCATCCAGCACGTCAGCAGAGGATTAAGCATAAGATCACAATATTTCTTCTATTAAACATTATTACAAAAATAAATAAATAAATAAATAAATAAAATTAAGCCTGCATTATAAAAACCGGCAATCTAAATAATACAGTAAGAAGGTATCCAGTTTTGATCACAGTGTTTCTGCATCAACCCTTATACTTGAATTCACTGAATTTATTTTGAGCTCTAATATCTCTTTTATTCTTATTCCTGTCTTTTGAACACCACTCAGGAAAATGTACAAAAGATTTATCATAGCACAGAGACCCTGGATTTCAACAGAAGTATACTTTTAAGATAGTTGATGCTGATGCATATGAGCTAAAATAAGGAGTTGTGTAACTGATAGCAAATGAGGGGAACAAGAACAAGGGTAGGACTGGAAGCAGTCTTTTAGTAAGTTAAATTGAAGTGGCATATGCTTTCATGTAGAAAAATACTTATTCTATTAAATACAATTATTTTTCCTTCAAGTTTTGATGAAGAGGAGGTTGCTAGGAAACTCATTCTGGTTTTGACTCTGCCAGAACAAACATGGTGTAATCAATTTACAATGATGAAAGCTCCTGGATGTGCTGAAATAAGAACAGCTAGGGAGTAATTTTGTTGCTTGTTCATAACTAACAATTTGGAAACATTATTACAAAAGAGACAAAACTCAATGACCAATTTCTTCTGTGTGGTCTCTCAGAAACATCTTTGCAAATCCCTGTTTCCTTTCCAGTGGAGCCAGTTGAAATTCCTGGCAATGAAGGGCATCTCAACAACTTCCATAATATTACTGAAGATCATTTTGGAACAATGAATCCATGTCTATGGCTTTTATGAATTGAATTCATATTATTAGGAGAGAAGATACAATTAAGTTAATACTCTCTTTATTGCAGGTTCTAAAGGAATGATGATAAATACTGCGGCTTTCCTTAAATCTGTACTGCATTTGGTAGCAGTACCTGGGTAAACACTCTTGCAGGTCAGTGGGCATGTGCTGCTTGTGTAAATACTACTGGGACTGTAATATACTCACTATACATATCCATGCGGAATTTAGCAGGAACTCAATAAGCTGGGATATCTGTATCACACTTTTTGTGTTCTAACACTACTTACTATGCCAGACGTGTGACCACTGTACCTTTGCATGCACCTATCACATTTCACATAAAAGAGTCACTAACTATATTACAATTCCTGCGCAGCTATGCTACCAGTTACTGCACAATGAGCATCAAAACGAGTAAGTAGATTAGAAAGTAGATTTCTTTCTTCTAGACCTATTATAAGAAATAAGTAAAGACTCATGAAATATGCTAATTACTGCTATGTCACTGACAGCGGTGGAAATTCAGACTGTTCTGATTGGAAAGCTGCTTCTGTCTTCTCTTTGAACAACATACTACATCAAATCTTTAGACTAGGCTTGTCTTCCCTTAGTTTATCTGGGGCAACAAATTGACTGATGAGTATAGACTATTGTCCTTAGCTGGTATGAAAAACTGTGTGAAATGAATCATCTTCAACAGGGAACCTTTTTCAGAGCCTCCAAGTCTATTCAGCTCTCCTCACTGGCTTAATTTTTATGACAAGCAAAGAGGATCTACAAGTAGAATAGAAGTAACTGAAACAATTTTTTAGCCTTTTAACTGAGAAGTGAAAAGAGTACTATAATGTAGATTATGTATATGGTAATTATGAGGCATAGATATCACAAGTGATAAGTAAATAATGAACAGAAACTGTTCCTACAGATGAATAAACTGTCCATTGTATATAATAAAGTTGTTTAAAATTTATTTTATACACAGTACCCAAATAATAACCATACAAGTTGTTAAAATGCAGCAGTTTTCAGGTTGGATATTTGGAAGAATTTTTTTCTCAGAAAAAGCGGTGAGGTGTTGCAACAGGCTGCCCAGGGAAATGGTGGAGTCATCACCTCTGGAGGTATTTAAGGAGAGGATAAATGCATTTAGGGACATGGTTTAGAGCACAATTTTAATGTTGGGTGGACAGTTGGATTACACGTCTTTTCCAACCTCAGTAATTCCATGATTCTCAAGATAAACTTGGATAGTCTTGGTCTTCTGCAATAATCATTAGAGATACATTGTGCAAGTCCACCACCTGGGTAGGGGTAATCCCATGCACATATACGGACTAGGAGTAGAATGACTTGAGATCAGCCCTGAGGAGAAGAATTTGGGAATGTCAACTGACAAAGCACTCATGAGCCAGCAATGGTACCCTGGGATACATTAAAAAGAGCATGGCCATCTGGTCAAGGGAGGTGACCCTCCTCCTAATCTCTCCTCTGGTGAGGCTGCATTTAGAATGCTGTGTCTAGCTCTGGGATACTCAATTCAAAAAAGACAGGGATCTCCTCAAAGGAGTCCAGCAGAGGGCCACAAAGATATTAAATAGCCTGGAGTATCTCTGGTATGTGGAAAGGCTGAGTAACCTGGATTTGTTCAGCCTGGGGAAAAGAAGACTGAAAGGGGATCTGATTCAATGTTTATAAATGTCTAAAGGGAGGTGGGAGGCAAATGGATGAAGCCAGGCTCTTCTCAGTGCTGCTTAGTACCTAAAACATAGGAAGTCTTGTACTAACATGAGGAAGAACTTCTTTACAGTAGGAGTGACAGAGCAAAAGAACAGGCTTACCAGAGAGGCTGTGGAGTCTCCTTCTGTGGATATATCTGGACACATAACTGTATGAACTAGTGTAGGATAGCTGCTTAAACAGCGGGGTTGGATTCTATGATCTATTGAAGTCCGTTCCAATACTTGCAATTCTGTTATATGCCACTGCCTCCTCTTCTGATTTTTCACTGCAAATTTTCCTGACTTTTCCTAAACATAAGTTTTTGGAAATGCATAGAACCTCTACATGTTTACAGAATTTATCAGAATCAGTTAAGATAAACAACCGAGAGGAAATTCATCAATATTAACTTAGAGGAGTGTCGATATTTAAAAGTGAATGGTTATGTCAGCAAAAATATCTGCATAAGAAAGATCAAAACCCTCACTAAAGAACTGTAACTGCTTCCCCATCCCACATCAAATGTTGCCAGTAGCACTACTGAGATCTCTGCTCAGAAGAAGAGCAACACTGCATGTTGTGACAAACACCACACATGCAGTGACTACATGTATATTGTCTCAATATCCTGTATCAGAAGATAATAATCATTGTATTACCTTTGAAAGGGGATTGCGTATCTCAGTATTGGCTTATTGGCTGTTCCAACTGTGCCTTAATTTTCTTCCAGGTAAAATGCATCTATAACTGTGGTGTGGGGCATGTCAGGGATGGACTGCTTAAGTCATGGTAGGCTTTTCATAGAAATCTAGACTATCTGGAGTTACTGCTAAATTTTACCTTTCCCATCAGTCCCTGTGATGAACAGTTCTGCACCTGATTGTAATAGTCTACTACACTGCTACTTGAAGCCAAGGGAATTGTGAAAGAAGATAAAGCAACATGCACACCTGTTTCTGTCCCTGTGTGTGAAACATGCCTTACATGATGAAACAAACTTCTAGAATTCTTCATGGTATCTCAAAAGAAAATCTTTCCCTTTAAACAAGAGTGACTATGACAAACACTGAATCACATTTTTTATCTGACTGTTCATGAACTAAAAATGCTAAGAGTGGACCAAATAATCTCTGGAGCTTGCAGGTAGAATGATCATTCATATCTGCCAAATAAGTGTTCAATACCAAAGGACTACTGGGGAAGGACTGTAGATTATCTTCCACTTCACAGCTACTGTATCATCTAGCCAGCTTGTGGAATGCTTGCCACTGCCACTCCTGTCACTGCTTTTCCTTAGATAAAATCAATGCTGGGAGCAGAGAAAGAAACTCTGAACCTCTGAACTCATTGCACAATGTTGAAACTTGCTTATTCCTCTCTCATGACTGCCAGAGACTGCTCTCTATAACAAGCAGCACCCATCCACTTCATAGAGCAAGTTAGGAGGAGGCAGGTCAACTACCGTTTGTCTACACTGCACCTAGGGCTAGCATTTGTCTTTATTCCTTTCTCCTTACCCAGACTTCCTTGGGTACAGTGTACTTATGCTAGAGAAGAGTTGTGACGTCCATCTCCATGCAAATGGCATGGATACTGCTTAAATTTAGACTTAAGTACTAAATCAGAAGCACTGCAGTATGACCATGAGAGAAATTCTGACATTAGGGAATTCCCAATTAGCCTTCTTCAGCAGACCATAAAAAAGAGCTTTACGAGGCTTATAGATTTTATCCTAATTAGAGGTGTCTTGATTGTTCTTGCAATTAGTGTTATACCTGCTGAACGTGAACTGTGACTTGGATGTTATAACTGAAACAATAAATTTGCACCTGCAAAGCGTATATGAAGTGTCGGTGATAAGGAATTTCTGTGTACCAATAAAATTCACATCTGTAAACTGTATATGAGGTGCTGATGGTAGGGAAACACCTTTTGGAGTACCTTTTTGATGGTTTGTCTGGATATAGTGAGGATATAGGCTTGAGGGCATTTTTTCTGACGTTTCTAAGATCTGATTTGCTCTCCTCCAGCATTTAGTGAGTACTCTGGCAGGAAGGGCACAGGAATAACTTAAGAGGACTCTCAGAAGGTGTGTGAACTGTGAGAAATGAAGTCCATTTCAGATACTGAAAATGTGAATCTGAAGTGATGCTTTTTAATTGCCTTTATTTTTTAATTTGTAGTATTTCATTGGATTTCAAAATCATATATATTTTCAGTCCATTCTGACAGTTGTATTTTTTTTTTGGGGGGGGGGTGGGGAAGGGGGAGAATGAAAGTATAGGAAGGATCAGCAAATGTACAAAATTTTCCAAAGCAAAACGGAACTGATTTCAAGAACATGTTCAACTGATGATCTCTGAGAACTTAGTCTGTTTTAATGTGCACTTGATATGTGCAATTCCCATCCACAAGAAAGTATATTTTCATTTTTTAAAGGCTGTTTTGTAATGAAAAATAAATTAAGAATGGAGGAAGGGAGGGACAGGTGTAGAAATCAAGGATTAACACAGTAAGTAAAGGGAGAGAAGAGGTATTGGGAATCAGATGTCTACCCTTTCTTTATGAAACAGAAACTTCTATCTATCTATCTATCTATCTATCTATCTATCTATCTATCTATCTATCTATCTATCTATCTATCTATCTACCAGAAGAATGAAATGTTTAACAGGTGCTGCAATTATGGTAAAAGTCTGTGAGCTGATGGGCAGATGCAGCAGTGTTGATAACTGCAGCAGTGGTATGTTTGGTGAATACAGAGCTCCTTATCCTTTTGCTAGCCAGGCTACAACATTCTCCACTTTTTACCTATCATGTCACCTTGGATGGTTTCTAACAATGTCAGGTTTAACCCTTACCTAGATATATTCTTACTGGTTTAATGATGTCAACAATTATTTTAACCACTCTGTTTTTTGGTGTTTTTTTTTTTTTTTCCTGCATAAAATAACCTTGACTGCAGGAATCAGAACTCCTGTGACTTTCATAAGAATTGGAAGATTATATATTTTTAAAGAAAAGAATACCTTTTCCTGAATAGTGGAAATATATATTTATTTTCTTTACAGTATGTATCTGTCAGCAGCAACTCAGACTGCCATTACCTGCTTGTTAAGTCCCTATTCTTAGACCATTCTTTGCTCAGTTCAGACCCTCATATGCTTTCTGCCAATTATCCTAGACTAGATGCACAAGAACATTCACTTAGCTTCCCTGGGTGTCAAATGTTGCTGGACATATATAAGAAGGTCCAAAATACTCTAAATTAATTTGCAGCAGTTTACATTCATTTGGTTATCTGAAAGAAACCTCCACTTTAATTAGTGCTTTACAACAGTCATTTTGTCTACTCTTATACAGTATTTCCAGAAATATTCACTAGTTCAAACAGTTTATCATTGAGAATGTTGATTAGTCATTATTTATGACAAATTTATCACATATTTATGTCACGCTCCAATATAAAGGAGGGAGACGAGGTTCTTTGATTATGTGTACACCCAGCGTGAGATTAAGAAACAACGGTTCAAATGTTGGTCCGACCAGTTTATTACCAAGATTGACCAGGGAGACGGGGAAGGCGGACACTGTTAAGGGTGATGGGGAAGGGAAGGCGAGCGATAGGAAAGATAGGAAAGAAGCAAGGATTTGTACAACGCAGGGAAAGTCACCAGCCAGGATCCTAGGGGCGGTCCGGTTGCAAGCGGCTCCGATGGTCCGAGGCAGAAGAGCAGGGGTGGAAGAAGCGGGGAGAACAGCAACAGCGACGGGCAGCCTTGAGCAGCAAGCAGTTGTCCTGGAGAAGCGGCACTGGATCAGCACCGGAGAAGCAGCGCGGGTTCAGCGCAGGAGTAAAGCCAGCCAGCACCGGAGAAGCAGCGAGGAGTCATCAGCTCGTGAGAGTTCAGATGGCAGAACGCCTCGAAGGAGGCAGCGAGGTCCAGGAGAAAGCAGCATGTCTCAGGCAGCAGGCCCAGGAGGGAGTTCAGCAACAGGGAATTCAGCTCGTGAGGTCTCTCCTAAGAGAAGGCCTCTCCAGGAAGCAGCAGTGATCAGCTCGGGAAGTCTCTTCAAAGAGAAAACCTCAACTTCGTGGCTGCAGGACCCCTCTATTTATCTTCCAGATTCCTCTGATCTACGTGACAAACCCCATGCTAGTGTGCCAGGCAAGCATCTCCTGAAACGGCTATCTCCCCACGGAGATGAGTACCAAACAAAACAGTGTTCAGCGGCCATTGAGCTGCAGCTTATCTCTCTTTCGTTGCTCCAGGACACGTCCATCTGCTTGTCCCTTAGACAGAGGAGTTCACAACACTTGCCCAGGACTTGCTTGGACATGTTCGGACATGTTCATCAGCAAACTTTGAGGCAATGGTATAAAATAAGTCTCTTACACCACCCCGACCTAAAGCAAATTGTTTATCATTGATAATTTTCATTACTTAACTTCATTCAGTATCTGCAACTAAATCATTATGTAGAAACCTGTTAGTCATCCCATTTTCTTTACCATTCAAATGAGGTAATTCTTTGCATTGAGTCCATGTTAAATTTACGAAAGGTAAATTTACTCAAATGGTAGTCCTGTAGAATGTGGATAAAAATATTGGCCTAAAATATTTTCAATTGTTACTAGATGGTTCAGACTCGTGAAAAATGACTCAAGGAAGAAGTTGAAGCTTTACTAATTCTTGCTTAAGACACTCGTTATTTATGAGAATGGAAAAAACACTTTCTAAAACTTCCTGTTGAAATTTGCATCTTCCTTGAGGACAGTCTAGATAATTTTTCTTCAATCGGAAGTTTTACACAAAATCATAAGAACTACTATTATTCTGGAAGTCATATACATAGTTGGAGCTGTATTCCTGTTCACTCTTTGAGGAAATACAGTTTTGGAGGTCAGGTTCTTTTTGAGATAACTTCCACTCAGATTTTCCTTTTCCAAAGATTTCAGATGTTCTACAGGAATGTTTTATTTTTGTGAATACAACTTCCTTTTATAAATTATGTCTAAGAGAATGAAAAAGTGTCAATAGAATAAAATAGGTTTGTAACTGAGTTGAATATATATCTGATTATTATTATTACTATTATTTTTCACATTCACAGTACTGTTTATTGAAAAAAAGCTCATGATTCTTATATAAATTATTGTCCTTAACTGCAGAAAATCTACTGAACTACCAAAAATAACGGAATTAACCTGATATAAAAATTTGTTACTAATGAATCAGAAGCAGTGACATGGTCAGCTCTGGATCACAGTCTCTTTCTCCACAGTAGGGAACAGTACTCCTCATTATAAGCCATCCAACCTCATATCATTGTGCGTTTATTTACAGTTTCCATCAGATTCCATAGTAGGGTGTATGGATGAACAATGGCTTTGCTTTAGTTTGTCAGCAGATTTTACAAAATAACACCTTGAAGAAAAAAAAAAGTAAGACATAGGCATTTGATTAATAAATCAATGTAATCAATCATGAATTAACAGAGATCTCAGAAAATTCCTATTTCATACTTTTTTTTATAATTCCAACCTGAAGTTATGTCTGTGTAAAGATAATTATCAAGAGCGTAAGTGTTCACCTGCATGAAGGTCTTCTGGATATTCAAATGATGAGGATCATTCTTTCCAAATCGGTAATGAGATGAGACTTTTGAGCCATTGTCTACACTGATGTATTTTATTTTCTTAAAAGATTTGTTTAATTTTTGAAGGCTATTGTAATACATTACTTTTTCTTGCTGTTTGAAAGTACAGATTGTACAGCATTTACACCATTATAACAAGCATTTATTATAAAGGACTTTTTTGCTCTGAACAAAGCAAGGTAACACTTATTGAATCACCAAATAAAATTGTTAAAATAATACTAATATAAACAACAGAAGCCGATGATTTAGATGATTTAGTGTTGTTGTTGTTTATTTTTATTTTTCATTATTTTTCTTTCAGCATAATTATTAATGCACTCAGACTTAAAAGTACTATAATACTTTAGTCACATTATAAGTTATTTCCTGTGCTAAACAGGAATTATTATTACTTCTGGGTAGTAGTAAAGGACTGAAATTATTTCACAGTGTCATGGAAATGTTGGTTGGAATCTCATGCTTGAACCTGAGCTCTTGATATCACAGGGTAGAGACAACTGTCTGTCTGTCTTCAGAGCGGCCAAGATGGAGATTTGACAGTCACTCTGACAGATTTATTGCAGTGATGGAAGGACTTCCTAGTGACTTATTTGTGTGCTGTGTCTGATCTCATTGTTCCAAGCTACAGTTTGTTACCACTGCTACAATGATGTTTTTGGTTACTACAGGCAAGAGCTTTGGACTGTCATCATTGTAACAGCCCTAAACACAGCTGGAAATAGCTGTTGGATTGTTCTCCAGCATCCTTTTCAATTTTGAATTTGAATGATTTCTGTCAAGGGATAAGTATTTTTACTTTCTTTCAGTATTATCTTAAGAAAATTTAGCCAATTTGAAAATCACTTAAATGTTATAAAGGAAGGAAAATCAAATTTAAAACTGCAGTTTTCCAAATCTGACCTTTTCTCCACCACTTTTTCAGCTTGGACACTTGACTCCTCACACTCTTGCTCCAAGAAACTTGCTGTTATGTGTATTATCCTTTTTGTGTTGGCAAGTTAATTTACTCCTTGTGCTTACTGTCAGAATTTTCAAATGTTTAAATTAAAAGAAATAGAACCTTTGTCTGAGCATTTTAATTCCAGTGTTCACATAGAAAGTAAAAGGAACATTCCAATATTACTAGGAACAGAAAACAGATCCAATGGTGCTGTTAACAGAAGAGAAGAAGCTAAATGAGATAATGGAAAGCAAACTCACAGAGCACTGAGTTTGGCTTTCTTGGAAATAGTCATGGAATGGGGAAGCTTTGGAGGTAAGTGGAAGGTCTCCTGCCATCTTCCACGCCTCACGCAGATTATTTTCAGCTTTTGGGCCATCTACAGCAAGGAATACATGTCTATCTTAAGTGTTTAACCTAAGTGTTAGTCTCCAGTGAAGCAACTGCTTTACAGCAAATGCTCATTTTCTTGTTTATCAATGGAAGATGAATTGCTTTTCTCACCCTCTGGACACCTATACCTCTCTTTTGATGGCATTGTCAGAATAGGTGGTCTGGAACATTTGATGTCTTGAAGCACACTCTGTTGCCATCCAGAAGGTGCCTAGGTCCTGTTAGAGCAAACACATTCTCAGAATAGGAGCATTAGCAGGATCACTGCAGAAGTTTGGTGTGTTGACAAATGACCAGTTTTTGAGGCAAGAGTTAGTAAAATATCCCTGAAAATTGAATAATGGCAAAACAAGTTAATGTTGATAAGCAAATAGGAGCACAGGAAAGTAACCATTTATTATAATTTAGCTTAGCGGTCCAACACATTAACGTTTTCAAAAAATTCTAGACGACTACTAAGCCTTATAGTAATAATACTAAATGTTGATACTGTTTGGAGCACTAATAGTGAGGGATATTAGAAAATGGTTCCAGAGCAATGAGACCTTTCAGCAAATGTAGGTCTTCTTAGAGGCCTTGGATTGATGTCTCTATTAAGGGGAATAATAAACATGCATTTTAAAATGTTAGTTATGGTCTGGTTAACACAGGAGAGAAAATTTGTATTTTACGCCTAGATCTCCAGTTTAAAAATTGGATATTTAATATCCTATTTATTCTCTTTTTGGTAAATATTTAAGAAATTATATGCTTGCTTATTTTCATTTGTAAGGGAACAGATGAGCCGGCTTCAGAACAAAAACATAAACCAGACTGTAGCAAATTATAAATGTCTTAAAAAAAAGTTATAATTTAAAGGAAATCACCTGTAGAAGATAGAACTTATGCTAATATTCTTGCTATAATATAGTTCCTAGAGCATAATACTGTAATCTGTAGAGACCAGTAGAAAAAAAATCAAGTTTAGAAATAAACCTTTGGGACTTGTAAAAATACAATGAAACTACATTAAAATATGCTGATGTTATAGATAGGGTTATAGTTTACCTTTGCTGGCTTGAAAGATGACTCCAGGGACTGGAACTAAAAACAAATCAAAATAGCTTGCCTCTTCCAAAATCTGTTATGTTGCTACGGTAGAAAGCACACTACTCCTTCATTAACACAGTTGTTGCAACTATAAATATTTTGCATATAGGAACAGAAATGAAAAGTGCAGCAGCTTGGATACATAGGTTACTATAAAAATTACTTAAAAAAAAATTAAGAAGACTTTTGTCAAACAAAGATCTGAATTTAGATATTGGAAGACATGAAAATTCTGCTTGTACAAATCTGCAAGAACTACTTGTGGTGATTTTGATCTTTCTTCCTTTTACCTCCTCATATCAACTTGAGAAGGTGTTTGTGATTCTCCTGGTGTCAACAGTTACCCCTCTGGAAAAGAAACTTCCAAATGGAGGGTTTTTCTTGGCAGTTGTCTTGCTGGGAACTGTCTCAAAGTGTGATTAAAACTGAGTATAGAAGACTTTTTATTGAAAATGGAATATCTTCTGACATAAAATTTTTAAAAATCTTGGCTTCTCAGGCTTGTGTTACGTAACATGTAGCATACTTTTGTATTTTATTTTCTTTTTTAATTGCTTTTCATGTTTTTTTTTTTTAGCTGTTCAATTTATCATAAATGTATGGACAAAAAGTTAGTGAGGTGGAAAGACTTTGCATATATACTTCATTAAATGAAGCTCTGCATGAATCCTATGTTATATATGTACAGCCATGCATAAGCAGCACATAACAGTTTATGTTCAGCTGTTGTTGCAAATGAAATTATATGCAACTCCTGGCATGTAAAGGTTTGTCTATTATAGCATCTGTCATTTAAAGCTTTCACTACCCAAAGGTTCTATCCCTCTTCTTCTACAGAGAAATGTACTTGGTAATTGTCTGGAAAAAAGTTCTGGGAGCCATTTATCATTTCATGGATAATTCAGAAGTCCAGTGCTGGTGTTTTCTTCAGTGCATTTGTATTGTTATCCCTGCGGTGTTCAAAACAGTAGATTGAGAATTTCATTCCCAAGCTGATTGCTGATTACCCCTAACCTGTCTGTCTATGGATTTAGGAGAAAACCATGCCAAGGGTTCGTTTGGCAGACTATATGTTAAAACTGTATGTAAAACTCACGCACCAGCTGCTAAATCTCTCAGACATTGCTCAAAATGGCACGTGCCTTTCTCGGAAGAATTTTGCTCTTCATCCCTCTTCTGCTAGAGTGGGATGCCTCTCACCACAAGCAGCAGAGCCCCTGCCTCTCCCCAGGCTGAACCTCTACTCTCCCTGATGCTGCTGTAGAAATGTCTGAGGCCTTTGTCATCTTAAACACATTTGGGGGATTTTCAAGGATTTTAAAGCAAACAAAATTCTAGCTAGATTTTTAGCTGCCCTGTTGGACTGCTGTAATCTGATCTGCCGTCATTGAATTAACTTCCTAACCTCTATTCTGCAGCCTGCTTACCATGACACTGTGAAGTATTAACACCTGAACACGCTGCTGAAGACAATGTTATTGTTTTACAGCTATGCAAGAAAAAAAAAACACTCAGCAGAATAACTAAATAGTAATAATATGTAAAAAATGTCATGCAGTAATTTCAAAAACAAACAAACAAAATGATCTTAAACAATGTAAACCAACCTTCAGTGTACTAATGCCAGTGTTTATTTTTCTCCATTCAATCTCTGCTCAAAGCTTTGGTTAGACAAGGAGGTGTAATTCATTACTACTGATACTCAACAGCTTGTCTATGACATAATTTTTCCAGTGAATTAGTCACCTTTTCAGGGTTTGTAATAGACGTATTTTGGATAATCCACACTGTGGATTACACAGTTTGCCTAGACCTACAGATCTATGGAGCCAAAATAAAGCTTGTGGAAAAGCTTTCTGCTTACAAGCAAATAAATTACAGCTAAGAAAATCCTGCAAAGCGGTTTTGTTGAGCTGAAGAAGGCAAGTTGCAGTGATTATGGTTTTAATTTGATTTCATTATCTGTTGAGATTTCTGGTGTAAAATGGGACAATAGAGTTAGTTTCACTGTATTCACATTTTCTATTATGGATACTTCAAGTCTTTTAATATGTAAACAGCTTAAGTTTGTTTGGTAGGATGATTCAGAGCACTTTTCTTCATCTCTAGACACAGTTCCACAACCTCTACAGTGTTTGAGGGGGCTTTAATAAGATGTCTGTCTCTATCAGTTGGCTTCATAAGACTCTACATACTGGGAAAAGCAACTGAAAATCTGTAGGAAATAAAATTAGGAGAAAAGCAGGAAAAAAGGAGGGCCTTTGCTGAGCAGACAAGACCTGGATTTTTGACTGCGTTTTTGAATTGTTTTCCAGAAGTTCACCAGTGTTCCCACTGTGGCTGGACCACTCCACAAACAATTGATGTTGTCAGATGTACTCTGAGTGTTCAGAAATGGGGCTTCATTCACAATAGCTGGATCCAGATGGATTTGGGGCATACTGTTACTTTTCTTTGATGAGTCTTTTAGCTTAGGACTATTCCCTGCTTGCACATATCTATATTTTCTTGCAGTCCCCTATAAAGCTGTCAGTTAAATGTAGAGACTTGCAAGCTCTGTTTTCTGAGGATAGTTAGCTACCCGAGCTGCTGCCTAAGCTCAGGACTTTGAACTTACTTCTGGTTACCACACAGCTTGCTGGTTTTCCTCCTAAACTCTGCACAACTTACAAAAATTCCTCTATGTCTCAGCTGCAAGGCAGATAAAATAGTGATATGATGTTACAATGGTTTGAGGGTCATCTATAAATTGCTAGAACAGCAAGTGTGACTGGAAGGTGAAAACTTGAATTCTGATATTAAAAAAAAGAAGTAAAATTCATTTTTCCCTGCGTGTTTGTAGAAGGGGTGTTCAATTTTATTTAATAATAAAAAGGAATTAATAAAACATTTGTTTTAGTTTTTGTCAGTGAGTATTGTGTCTCCATTTTCTTTGCAACTCTGACGAATTTTTAGATGCGAATTGTCAAGTCCAGCCATACACGATTTTGCAGATTTTTGCCTATTCTAAATCTTTTTTACCTGAGAAATTAATTTAAACTTGATGCTGACATAAGTGCTGCCAATCATAATTAATGAAATGTGCTAGCAATCTATTTTTGTTAAAAAAAAAAAGAGCCGTATGCTTTATTTAGGTTTAAATACATAATGATTTAGATAAGTACCGTATACAACATGATCAGTTTTCTCCCTCACTTTTTTTTAGAAAGATAACTAAACTTGTCAATCAATATGGATATAAAAATATCAATATTCGATGTCTGCTGCCTTTTGTATATACTGATGCATGGAACAGTACCTGAGCAAGAGTTACTTCAAAGAACTGTGACTTTGTTGAATGTTAAATTTCTTAAAGTGAACAGTGCAATTTCAGTTTATATAACCAAAGTACAAGTTTTGAAGTATATTTCCCATGAAAAAGAAAGAGAAAATTAGAAGACATGTAGTGTGTGAAGACTGCATAAAATTTGAGAACTTTCCACAAATTTATACATACCATACTGTTATCAGTATATCCCTTAATTTAAAAATATATTTTAAATTGCCTAATTCAGCTTCCTATACTAGTGTACCCATGTGCTTAAAATGCAATATCTTCAATAGTAAAATATATGATTTTTAAATTTCATAGACTTTAGATCAAATGTGAACTTATTGCACTAATAAATATTGTACAGTTATTCATTATTTGAAGTGACTACTTCTGAAGATTTTCTTGAGCAGAGAAATGTAAACATCTAGATAAAATATATCTACTGTCAACAAAGTAGAAATAAAAGCATGCAAATAGTATAATTAGTACTGACGAACAAAAAGAATTAAGACTTTGTCCTGAATAAGTCATGACTTTAATAGTAAAATAAATTCACAGCATTAATTCAGAACATAATGCAATGACATTTCTGTTTTTCCATATGTCCTCTTACCACTGAATACACGATGAAGACATGGAGCTGCTATGCATATTAAGCTTTTTCATTCTCAAAATGTCACAGTTACTTATGAACTTTATACTATCCTATCTGGTAAGGAGTCTGTTCAATTTATGTGCTATGCATCCTACAGTTCCAAGAAACTAAATCTGCACAGAAAAAGCAGTTTTAATTTGTCTTTTTCAGACACATCTTAGCATACTATGATTGAGAGCTGCAGGCTCTTAAGAAGAGATAGACAGGGTAGGAGGGGAGGGGGAGTTGCCCTCTATATTAGGAAGTAAATGGATTGCAAAGAGGTGTATCTGAGTAACAGCCATGACCAGGTTTGAGACCTTATGGATTAAAATCAGAGACTGGTCCAATGAAGGACATCTAGTGCCTGGGGTCTACTACAGGGCGCATGACCAGGGTGGAGCCTGTTGATGAGGCCTTCTTCAAAGGATGACCTGGGGAACTACAAGCCAGTGAGCCTCGCATCTGTGCCTGGGAAGATCATGGAGCACATCTTCCTGGTTACTACATGAAGGCACATAAGAGATGAAGAGTTGATCTGAGACAGACAGCATGGCTTCACCAAGGGCAGATCTTGCCTGACCAATCCATGATGGAGTGATGGCATTGATGGATGGGGCAGGGCTACAGATATCATCTACCTGGACTTTTGCAAAGCCTTGGAAATGGTCCCTCACCACATCCTTCTCTCTTAAGTTGAAGAGGAATGGATTTGAAAGATGGACTGTTTGAAGGATTAAGAACTGGTTGGCTGGTCGCAGCCAAGGGCCTATGATCAACAGTTCTATGTCTGGGCGGAGGCGGTCACCAGTGGTGACTCCCAAAGGTCAGTCTTGGGACCAGTGCTCTTCAACATCTTAATCAGTGACGTAGACAATGGAATTGAGTGCATTCTCAGCAAGTTTGTGAACAACACCAAGCTGAGCAGTGCAGTCAATACACTGGAGGGAAGGGAAGTCAGAGAGACCTGGACAGACTGGAGAAGTGGGCCTGTGTGAATCTAAAGAGGTTCAACAAAGCCAAGAGCAAGGTGCTGCACTTGAGCCAGGGCAATCCTTGGAATTTATACAGACTGGGGAGAACTTCTGAGGAGCAGCCTGCGGAAAAGGACTTAGTGGTCATAGTGGTCGAGAAGCTAAATATGAGCCAGCAGTGTGTGCTTGCAGCCCAGAAGGCCAGATATATCCTGGGCTGCATTAAAAAAGGGGTGGCCAGCAGGGAGAGGGAGGTCCTCCTCTACTCAGCTCTTGTGAGGCCCCATCTGGAGTACTGTGCCCAGGCCTGGGGCCCTAAGCACAAGAAAAGTGCAGAGCTCTTGGAACAGAGACAGATGAGGGCTACTAAGATGATAAGCAGGCTGGAGCACCTCTCCTATGAAGAAAGGTTCAGGGAACTGGGCTTGGAGAAGAGAAGGCTAAGGGGAGACCTCATTCCATTGGCCTTTCAGTACTTGAAGGGGGTATACAAACAGGAGGGGGGATGACTGATTACAAGGGTTGATAGTAATAGGACAAGCAGGAATGGTTTTAAACTAAGACAGGGGAGATTCAGGTTAGATATTAGAAGGAAGTCTTTCACTCAGAGGGTGGTGATACACTGGAACAGGGTGCCCAGAGAGGTTGTGGATGCCCCTTCCCTGGAGGCATTCAAGGAAAGTCTGGATGTGGCTTTGGGCAGCCTGGTCCAGCGATTGCCAACCATACCCACAGCAGGGGGGCTGAAACTAGATGATCTCTGAATTCCTTTTCAACCCAGGTCATTCATTGATTCTACGTTTCTATGAAATAATGCCAGCTACCTTTGGGCACATGTTGTCTGTGCCATACCAAAACTGTATAATCCTTGGTAAAATTTGTATGTTCACTGAAGCAGGAAATATATCATTCTGTGCAGTAGAGTTCATTAGTAATTCTCATAAGTCAACGATAATTTGAACTCTTACAGGTTTTACACATTTTTTCACCCACAGTTGTAAAAAGTTATTTAATCAAAATAAAAAATGAGTGCACAGAAATTGATAAAACCATCCATGAGTTATCTGATTTCTAGGGAGGAGCTCAACTGAAAAAATAATTTTGTGTAACTTTAGATACAGATACTCTATCCTTGCTACTTGGAGATGGGCACATTTGTATGACCTATCACTCAAAAAAGGGTCAGTGTCTGTTACTTCTACATAATTTTGTCTATGTATGTGGTATATGATTCACTTTAAAGAACCAAATGGCTATGACAGACATCTATGACAATAATTATACATCATGCTATATACTGTGCTAAATCTTGACCATATGTGTGTGAGACACTCTGCATCAGTTGATCTGTGGGCCAAAGATCTCTTGCTGGGACTGATATATTTAGTTGTGTAAGTAAACATGTACATCAAGCTGCCCTGTGACTTTCATGGTAGCTGAGCAACATCTTCTGGATATTGAAGGATCTGGCATGTCCAAGGAAGCCTCTTACCTTATATAAATAAACTGACTATACTCAATAATTTACCTAGCCACCTAGCAGTTTAGTATAATGTAATGCACATTTTTTGTTCTTTCTGCAGTTGTAGTGAGTGCTTAGGTGCACTCTTGTATAACAGATCAAGGCAAGGTTTACATTTTCAGTTGTCCACTTTGACAACAGAGATGGAATAGATTTGTGGTATATTAAACCTCAGTAACAGATAATGCAGGATAATTCTGTTTTTCAGTTTATGTTCTCAATATGTTGACCAGGGCAGTAACAATGAGCAGACACGCTGGCTTTAATTTAAATTTTTCCTAAAAATTTTCAACAAAATAGTTCAATTAACCGCTCTCTTCATTTTTTATATCCTTTCAAATCTTTTCCAAGTCACATGAGTGGCCACAGTCAAGTTTCATTTTTAGTCAAGTCTAATTAACTAGTGAAGGTGTAACTAAGAAATTTTAACTTCCTTCCTGTGCCATGCTGAACTATAAATGTAAAAATCTTGAAAGACTGGAGGTCCTAAAACCTCACTGAAAATCCCAACCTGGATATTTTTTCCTGATTTCCACTATTATTTCTAGTGCTCTTTATGTAACTTCCACTCTCATCCATGTTCACAACTTCCTAGCTGTTTCAGATACAATTGACACAATACTTACTCCTTCTCCTTTATAATCACTTAAATATTTAAGAAAATAAACTCAACTAATTCTTCTGATCCAACTCTCCTGCAATGAACAGTGACAGCTACAGCTAGATCAGGTTTTTTGGAGCTCCAACCAGCCTGACACTGAACGTCTCAATGGATGGGGCATCCACCACATCTCTCAGCTACCTTTTCCAGTGCTTCACTGCTTGTCCAATAAAAATGTCTTTTCCTCCACAAATAAGATTTTAGATGCCTATAAATGTAGTAACTAGACTCTTAACAATTTGATAATAACATAATGAATGTTACATACAAAATATAAAATAATGTCTTTCATTTAGTTTTTGTTTTGTGTTTTAGCCAGAGCTAACAGCAAGAGTTTTTACTGCCTTTGGCAAAATTGACAACGTGCCTCTTAGTGGGAGGCTACGCAACAGTGCTGGAAGAGCTTTCAGTTGATACTAAAAGCTATTCAAGTACAAAAAAATGCCTCTAGGTCTGGCAGAAAAGAAATACTTATTTTCTTGTTTTTAAAAAAATTGATAAAACCATGTAGCAGAAGAAGAAATATCATTCATTATATACTAAGTTTAGTTCTCAGGCCCAATGCATTTCACTTTATAACTTCTACATATGAAATTCAAGGAATGCAGCCTGAATTAGTTAAAAATTTGCATCTATGCCTCACTGGTTAAACCAAATTAAATCCATGTATTTGATTTAATCCAATTACTGAATATAATTTATTTAATTCCCTAAATTAAGGCCACTTCACACACTATTTATTTCAAATCTTGTATGTTACTGTATTTTGCTCAAAGACAGCATATAAAATCACTCTTACTTCATTAAAAAAAATACTAAAAACATTTATTAACCTCTGATCTCCTTTGAAATAATTGGTGTTTTTACTTCAAGAAAAAAAGAAGCATCCTGATAATGTGATTCTGTACTTTATTTCTGTTGTCAATAACACTTCAAACTGTGCAGACTATACATATTATATATGTATATAATATATATATATAAATTTTCATGGCATTTTTTTCTATATATCTTTAGTTTTCATTTTGGTTACAGTGAATAAACTTGTCGAATGTCAACCAACTTAACTGCAAAACTCCATGAGTTTTCAGATACCTTCTTCATGTTTCCTTTTTAGCTGTTTCTTCCAGGGCATTCTTTCCAAAGCACCATGAAAATGATTTCACCAAGGACCTGATGGGTTCAATCTTAATCATGACTCAGATTCTACAGACATTTGGGGATTTCAAAAATCAGCTTCTGGAGTTCACCAGTCCAAGAAAACAAGCACGTATGCTCTGAAAGAGCTTGTAAGCTCTTCCCTGGAGATCCAGCATAGAGGAAGTTACTACACACAAACTAAGCAGTAAATGTGGACAGAACATTTGTACTCATAAACAAAGAAGCTAAGATGTTAAAAAATGACTAACACAACTGAATACCTCTATTCTAGATAAGCCTTCTGCAAATAAGTACTTAGTTGTATAGCATGGAAAGACCTAGAAGCCTCAATGCACCTCAAGAAAAGTTGAATGCCTCACAGCTGTAGCTGCTCATCCACTCCACAGAACACTATGAATCAGTGTGAATTGCCTGAATCCCCTATTTTTGTTTTCCTGTGACTGGATTTAAATATGTGGATATGCTGGGTTAGGAAAGTTTTCAAATGTTTATGTACGTGAAAACAAAACCTTGAATAAAATATTTTCTCTTTTATCAGTGTGGAAAAACATTTTTTCTGTTACAGCAGAAGCTATGGTTTACTTTTGAAAGACTTTGGGAAATTCCATTTCTAAGAAATTTTGAAGCTTTGTGTTGTCTTACTAATGTCACTTATATACATGGACTGTAAAACTCAATTACTTTAATTGGCATGAATATGCTAGCTAGAGAAAGGTCTGTTGTGTAGAAAGACAACTGCACACTAAAAATGTGAATATAGCGACAATTCTATAGACTACAGAAAAAAAATTAATTCAAGATTTATAATAATCAGATTCTAATTTTTAATGCCAGTTGCATTTCTGCAACTTCCACTCAAGGACTGCATTCATGATATATAAGTAAGATCAGACATGACTAAATGAGGCACACTGATACTATGTTGGGTAAATTACCTCAACTAATTCAATATACTTGCATAGATTTTGACTTTTACTAATCATTGATTGTATTAAGAAATGCATTACAGTAAAAAGCAATTATTTAGAGCACTGACCCTGACACACAAGCATTGTTCCATGTGTCTACTCATAGTTCCTTATCCAGACACTTCCCAGAGGCAGGCTTTCTTCTCCTCGTTACTCAAATGTCCTTTCACCTTATTATTTTCAGTAATGGCATTTACTGATAGTGTTTTTGTGTTTGTTTTTGCTGTTACATGTTTTTTAATGTAATGGAGTCATTTCAAAGATGAGTCTTGATGGATTTACTAATGATCATTTAACAATACACACACAGAAGTGAAATGAGCATGAAAATAGCCGCATGCATTCTTTGTTAGGGAAGGAAGGAAGGAAGGAAGGAAGGAAGGGAGGGAGGGAGGAAGGGAGGGAGGGAGGGAGGGAGGAAGGGAGGAAGGGAGGAAGGGAGGAAGGGAGGAAGGGAGGAAGGGAGGAAGGGAGGGAGGAAGGGAGGAAGGGAGGAAGGGAGGAAGGGAGGAAGGGAGGAAGGGAGGGAGGAAGGGAGGAAGGGAGGAAGGGAGGAAGGGAGGAAGGGAGGAAGGGAGGAAGGGAGGAAGGAAGGGAGGAAGGGAGGAAGGGAGGAAGGGAGGAAGGGAGGAAGGGAGGAAGGAAGGAAGGAAGGAAGGAAGGAAGGAAGGAAGGAAGGAAGGAAGGAAGGAAGGAAGGAAGGAAGGAAGGAAGGAAGGAAGGAAGGAAGGAAGGAAGGAAGGAAGGAAGGAAGGAAGGAAGGAAGGAAGGAAGGAAGGAAGGAAGGAAGGAAGGAAGGAAGGAAGGAAGGAAGGAAGGAAGGAAGGAAGGAAGGAAGGAAGGAAGGAAGGAAGGAAGGAAGGAAGGAAGGAAGGAAGGAAGGAAGGAAGGAAGGAAGGAAGGAAGGAAGGAAGGAAGGAAGGAAGGAAGGAAGGAAGGAAGGAAGGAAGGAAGGAAGGAAGGAAGGAAGGAAGGAAGGAAGGAAGGAAGGAAGGAAGGAAGGAAGGAAGGAAGGAAGGAAGGAAGGAAGGAAGGAAGGAAGGAAGGAAGGAAGGAAGGAAGGAAGGAAGGAAGGAAGGAAGGAAGGAAGGAAGGAAGGAAGGAAGGAAGGAAGGAAGGAAGGAAGGAAGGAAGGAAGGAAGGAAGGAAGGAAGGAAGGAAGGAAGGAAGGAAGGAAGGAAGGAAGGAAGGGAGGAAGGAAGGAAGGGAGGAAGGAAGGAAGGAAGGAAGGAAGGAAGGAAGGAAGGAAGGAAGGAAGGAAGGAAGGAAGGAAGGAAGGAAGGAAGGAAGGGAGGGAGGAGGGAGGGAGGGAGGGAGGAGGAGGGAGGGAGGGAGGGAGGGAGGGAGGGAGGGAGGGAGGGAGGGAGGGAGGAGGGAGGGAGGGAGGGAGGGAGGAGGGAGGGAGGGAGGGAGGGAGGGAGGGAGGGAGGGAGGGAGGGAGGGAGGGAGGGAGGGAGGGAGGGAGGAGGAGGAAGGGAGGAAGGGAGGAAGGGAGGAAGGGAGGAAGGGAGGAAGGGAGGAAGGGAGGAAGGGAGGAAGGGAGGAAGGGAGGAAGGGAGGAAGGGGAAGGAGGAAGGGAGGAAGGGAGGAAGGGAGGAAGGGAGGAAGGGAGGAAGGGAGGAAGGGAGGAAGGGAGGAAGGGAGGAAGGAAGGAAGGAAGGAAGGAAGGAAGGAAGGAAGGAAGGAAGGAAGGAAGGAAGGAAGGAAGGAAGGAAGGAGGAAGGAAGGAAGGAAGGAAGGAAGGAAGGAAGGAAGGAAGGAAGGAAGGAAGGAAGGAAGGAAGGAAGGAAGGAAGGAAGGAAGGAAGGAAGGAAGGAAGGAAGGAAGGAAGGAAGGAAGGAAGGAAGGAAGGAAGGAAGGAAGGTTGGAAGGAAGGAAGGGAAGGAGGAAGGAAGGAAGGAAGGAAGGAAGGAAGGAAGGAAGGAAGGAAGGAAGGAAGGAAGGAAGGAAGGAAGGAAGGAAGGAAGGAAGGAAGGAAGGAAGGAAGGAAGGAAGGAAGGAAGGAAGAAGGAAGGAAGGAAGGAAGGAAGGAAGGAAGGAAGGAAGGAAGAAGGAAGGAAGGAAGGAAGGAAGGAAGGAAGGAAGGAAGGAAGGATGGAAGGAAGGAAGGAAGGATGGATGGATGGAAGGAAGGAAGGAAGGAAGGAAGGAAGGATGGAAGGAAGGAAGGATGGAAGGAAGGAAGGAAGGAAGGAAGGAAGGAAGGAAGGAAGGAAGGAAGGAAGGAAGGAAGGGAGGAAGGAGGAGGGTGGAAGGGAGGAAGGGGAGGGAGGTGGAGGGTGGAAGGGGAGGGTGGAAGGGAGGAAGGGAGGAAGGGAGGAAGGAAGGAAGGAAGGAAGGAAGGAAGGAAGGAAGGAAAAGATTTTTACTATACAATAGAGGCTTACATTTGATCAGCTTGATTTTACGCCCTGTTTTCATGATGTTAGTCTGTCTATTATACTACCAAATTCAGTGTCTTACTCTGAATTTACTAAGTTTGATCCCTCATTTGAGATTTACTGAAACTGACACTGAATATAAGGACAAAGAGATCACAGATCCTTAAATTTAAACACAACTGTTATTTCCATCTAGTTACAATCTGGTGTTAGACTACCAAGTTTTGAGAAAAGAAGTATCATTTCCATTTCTTTTAGCTAATGTCTGTGTAATACTTTTTCCACTTACACCACATTTCTTTCATGAAAAGGAAAACTAATAAAAGCTTTGTCAAGAAGGAACTGGGAGTGTTTTTGTTAGGCATGTGCCATCCTGATACAAGTTATCACTCTATGAAAGCAAATATAAGCTACCTAATAGCATGAGTATAGTCTTCTGGTCTTTCATGCAGCACAGCACTAAGTCTATTAAGTTGTCTCCATTGCTTAAAATAACTAGTCAGAGAACAGGAATCTTAGATAGCAGCTGGTTACAGCAGACGAGACTTAAGGTTGATTCTAGCTTTGAGCATGTGAGGAGAATATGATCAGTTATTTTGTAGGCAGCTGTTTCTGTCCCTGTGCCTTCAAGCTCTACCCAGTTGGCTGAGATGTGAACAGAAACCCCACGGGATGCAATTTTTGAAATGGATCCAAACCATCTTGGCTCATGCTGTGTTTCATGTAAGTTTTATTTTTGATCATGATGACATAGGTTAAAAATAGCTGAGATGTTTGTACTGCTCTTAGCTGAAATAGCAAATACTCTGGGTTTCTCACTGTCAAAACTAGATAAATCAAATCTCTTTAGTCTGGCAGCTGTGTTCCTGCTTGTCATTCTTGTGTGAACTGGTACTGCGGTGGAAGAAACTGGTGGTGTTACAGAAGAAAACTTTGCATGTTGGCAGACTATTCAACAAAAACTGGCTGGATTGACAAATTGATGTACAGTAGTCTTTGGAATGTGGATTAGGGTGAAATTTTAAAATATAAAATTCAAAGTAACTTTGAAAATAACTGTGAAAAGACTTGGGGAACTGTGTTTCTCTCTCTTTTTTCTCTTCCTCATCCTCTCTCATCCTCTTTCCTTCCCTCTGTCTCTTTTTATTCATCTTCTGCTCTTTCATTCTGCTTTTCATTCTGTATTTTTTCTATATTGCTTCACCTTTCATTCTTCTCTCTCCCAAATTCTTCTTTTTTCTCTCCTTCTTTCTCTTTGATTTGTTTCGTAATATCAGAACAAGTTTCTAATTTAGTATTCAGTACACCCTATTAGAAATATCTCATTAGGGAAAAGCATGTCTGGAAAATTCAAAAAAAAAATTCAATTGGCAAGAAAAGAAAATTGAATTAAAAACAAAATAAAACAAAATGGACTTCCAGCTGGGGAAACAGAAAATTTTAATTAATGATATTTGATGCTTCATATTCTGCTTTCTTATTCTTTTCTTTTCAACCCAGGCCATTCTATGATGCTGTGATGCTATAATGCTATGATTCTATTGCATATCTGCCCACTGAGAGATGGGTGTGAGAGTATATATTCAAGGCTGGAATTCACTGTCACAGAAAAAAGCACTGTGAATAGGCATGAGAACAGCTGCCCTCTCAGTGGTATATCCATCTGCTGAAAGCACAGAATCAAGACTTGAATATTCCCTACCTCCATTTCTCCACTTAATTTCTTACTGCCATTTAAGCACAATGATTTCTTGGTAGCTCCCATTTTTTTATTCATACAGGCACAGATAAGCAGGTGCCCTAAGTGTTCTCTCTTAGCTCATTGATTGATTTCAGGCACCTCAATAAACCCTACGAAATTTTAGTTTATCCATCTTTGAAACAGAATTAGGCAATAGTTATCTCAAGACTAAAATAATTTTTAAAATACTCTGACACCTTCAGAATAACAAAGCTGTTTAAAAAACTTGAGCCATCATGTTATTTTGCCCCTTGTAGTCTCCTGCAGTATTAGTGAAATGAAATACATGATTTTGTTTGCATTCAAAGATGCTTAATATGTAGTTTGGAAGACTGGGAAGAACATTCTTGAATTTTAATCGGTGTGAATGAAACTGCAAAAAAAGTTTCACTGTATCATTCAGTGAGAAAAAGCTAAGAAAACAATCTGAAGGACATTAAATAACCACATGTGTGTATGTGTAGATAATTAAAGCCTGGCAGAAATTTTGCAGAATCTGACACATAGATGAGTTTCACTGGAATTATTCCATTTCTAGCTTTATTCTTCAGCTGTAACAAAACTGAGGGACTTCTAAGTTTCACTCACTATGGGACAACAGCAACATAACAGAGTACTAATTTTATGTACAGCTGTATGATATTTATTTTTAGTTCTCCTCACCAATTATAGGGGAACAGTGTGGCTCAGTCCCATGTGTTTTGTACTGTACGTCCATTGAAAAAACAAATTTGAAACCAATGTATACTATTTTAATAAGTATTTTTATTTTACGCATTAATAGCTTTGATGTACTCATATAAAGCTAATTATAAAAGGCAATTTATAGTAAGATTTAATTGATTTTGGATGTCTGATTAATACTAGTTCATAAGATGCACAAATAAAAATAAAGTATGTTATTAATTGGGAAGTTTAAATCAAAATTCTTCCACTCAGCATGTGTTAAGCAGCCTATTATTTTAGTAAAAGATCACTATAGTTATAAACCAAGATTTGTCATTAACTGCCACCTCTAAATATGATTAATCTTGACTTCTTCAGTACATATTTACTGTCTGTGATAATTAAGACTGTTTGGTTTTGGTTTTGTTTTAAATTCCCTGAGACTTCACCAGGCATGAGATACTCAGATTTGTCTTTGACAGTTCTGACCAAAGAATCTCTGTGGAAAAAAGATTATCAAAAATACAGGCAGGCTTAGGTTGAGACCAGACAAAAGAGAGAGCAAATGTCACTGCAAAGCTGGCTCAGTTTCCATGATAGAATTTGGAAACTGTCAAGTGGATGCAATTGTTATTGGAGAAGAAAAAAGAAATATTGAGGATAATGAGGAGAAATATAGGCTGAAATGGCACTGGAAAGCAACACTGGAAATCATCTGGGACAATTTAATAATGAAGTGTTATAGTAACAAAAAGGGGAACTCATTAATTAGTGAGAAGAAAAGAAGGTTGAGGAAGTCAGAAACATGGAGAAGAGGGGAACAAAAAGATGTCAATGAAAACTTTCAAATATGTTACATAGAAATTGTAACATCTGGACATCATTTCTTTTCAGTAAGGCTGTTAAAGAAAATTCTGTTTCCTTATGTAGACATTTAATATTCTAGCAAACAACTCACCCCTAACTTTAGAAATAAACACATTCTTAAAACTATTTTGGCAGCTAGTATATGATTCCAGTATCCAAACTTCTTAATTTTGTGCATTAATTACATAAAATTTCAAGCCACAATAAAAGAGTAAAAATAACTACAACTTGATACCATATTTGGGTGAAGAGATCTAAGTAGGCTTTGAGATGGATGCCTCCTATTTTACAAGACACCCAGGACAACTTAAAGCCATAAAAAATTCAGATTATTATTGCTATCCTCTTGATTTCATAATTTATATTAATTTTTCTAAGGTCCAAAACCACTCTCTACATTCTTCCCAATTAAAAACTCCCCAAAACTGACAATATTTACTTTGGATGTTTTGTAATGTGACTTCCTTATGAGAACAGAAAAATTAATTAAGTGCATAAGATAATCATAAGTACCCATGAATCCTCTTGTGGATTTGAGCTTCCTTATCAGTTTTTTGAGGGTGTTTCTATCCTGTATTCTTGATTTGAGTGTGTTCCTATTCCATGTCTAACTTGTCAATTCATGTAGAAACAAGCATTCCATTCTCTGCATTTCTTTCTTCTCCCATTGACTTATTAAGCGTGATGCAATTAAGCCTCAAGAAAACAAACAATCAAAAAACCCAAACAAACTAACATTTCTTCAGCAATTGGGATTAATTACTGTGTCTGCTGTCTTTAGTCCTTGCATGAGGTCTGCTTTATCTTACTCTCATAGTTGGGACTGCTAGAAGTATGAAATCCTTACGCATACATAAAATTCATGAAACATTAAATATGACTCTAAATATGTCCAAATATAGCACAAAACCATATCTTCCATCTCTTGTCCTTGACATTATCATTATGTGCACCAACTCCTGTGAAGATATCCTGATAAAGTGGGTGACCTGATTAAGCACTTCCTGATTGAACAGAGTGCTCCATATTAGCAAGCCTTCCGTTGTGCTTCTGCATGCTGAGGAATGATCTAAAAAAAGCGTACAAAGGGCAAAGAAATGGAAAAACCTTGCAGTACAGCTACAGAATGTAAGCGGTGTACTTCCAGCTAAATCAAGAGAAGTAGAAATTCAGTTCTTCATGTAAGGTAGAAGCAAGAGTCACTAGCATATTGAAAAATCTTTTCCCCTAATGACTCCTTAGAGACCTTAATCATGCAGCAGTTTATACTAAATGTAAAGTTTACCTAGGAAATATGGGGCAACAATTATCATTGAAAGCAGGTAGAGAAATGGTGTCAGTTTACTTAGTGAATATGTCAGGGGACTGGTGATGAGTCCCAGGAGCAATGCCATTCCATAAACACTGAGGCAGCTCATACTGATATTCTACAAAAAAAAAAAAAAAAAAAAAGAAAAAAAAAAGAAATATTCACTTGACTCTAGTGCAAAAGCAAGACATGATTAGTAAAGATCATGTCATAAGTTACAGCTTAACAGGAATATGAGGGAACCTAGACACCAGGCTATTAACACCTCCCAGTGAGGATAATATGTTGATGTACAAATCCTATGCTGAGCAGATCAGGTCTGTGGGAGGTTGGGCTATTAGCTGTATATAGAATCAGAATTAAAATGGTAAAAATTGCACAAATGGAATTCTTCATGTTGCACATGTTATAGGAGATATAGGAGAATTAAATTTTTACCGTTACTTATTCTGTGAGGAGAGGGATTGGGTCAGTGAAGAGCTAAGAAAAATTGTGTCCAGAATTACAAATCAGTAAAATTGCAGCATCTGCACGCTCTACCCCTGGAAATTATAGACATGTTATATCCAGTACCTTGAACTCATTATGTGGTATGCAATACGTACTCTAACAGGTAAATTCTGACTAACATATGATAAACAGTTATATAAGTTGGGAAATTATATATATAATTATATGCATAATATAAACATAACCATTTATCATAATCTTGAATTATAATATAAACATAACTGTTCATCATAATCTAGAAGTTTTTTATTTATAGTTTGTTCTACATCTACTGTTACTGAGTTATTGAGAAAATATTATCTTCTTGACAGGAGGGCATAGAGAGCAAAAACAGTACTGAAGAATAAAAGCCTAGAAAGTAGCAACATAAATGTCAAAGTATTTAAGAAAAATCAAAGAAATATGTAATACATGTTTCAATTGAACTGTGCCCAGAAATGTAAAAAATATAATAAAAGATAACTAAATAATTCCATACCCAATGGGCCTCACAGGTTAGGTGAAAATATGTGCAAACACCAAAGACAGGACCTCACCATATTTTACCTTCGTTGTATATTTGTGAGTAATGGAGTGCCCACAAGATTTGTTTTGGACATCTAACTTTTGTGTTATGACTTCTATTATTATCATTATTTTTAATGGGTTTACATTCCTCCGTTCACTCTTTAGGGAACTTGGGTTCTTAACATAATTCCTCTAAATTGTGTCTCTGTTAGTGGCCTATAGTAAATATTATAAACACTGAAGTGACTGTGCTTGTATAAAGGGCCAGATGTTTCATTGACACAATCTCATGACAGTCCAAAAGTACTGAGTTGTAAAGTTGAATACAATGTCAACACGTATTCTTCTCCAAAACAGATCTCTTATGTATCCTTTCCTTTTTGGGGAAGTAATCATAGTTTTGTGGGCAAGTAAATAGTGACAGAATTTTCCAGCTGATTTTTCCTGATAGCTAACAAGGGGTCTGGAAATACGTAGTGCACCACAAATAGTGTCTACCTCTAAAAAGCCATTATTGGTCCCTTTTCCTACTACACAAAGTCACAAATGAGAATTGTTTCAAAAATTCATGTAGAAATGTGTATTTTCATTGCTGAAAAAATTGCTGGAGATAGTGATGAAATTTTGTTGTTTTCTGTCTTCAGAATAAACTGGATTAAGTTTTCTGAGCAGACTGTAGTTTTCATGATACACTACAGTTCCATGACCCCATCGAATCATTGGAGATTCTTCTCAGAACAGAGATCACAGGGGAAAATTGAGATAAAAAGCAACTCAAATGTGTCTCACATAAATCATTACAGTGGAAAGGTATTTTATTTTTTTATGTTAAGAGTGGAGATAGACCTTTCCTTGAAATAAAAATAGGTCTCCCCTAATCCTCAACTCCCACCTGTGCAGAGTAAATTTTATCTTTATTTACTTTAATGTCTATCTTAGTGACCTCACAGCTGTCTATGCAGATACTGGAACTATGGTTTTGAGGAACATACAAGTGAAAAGAACTTTTTATTCAAAAGAATCGTATTTGCTAGACTTTCTTGTCCAGTGAGTAAACAAATATGTAGTAGTCAGTGAATGTATGATGATCTGCTTAATTTTGTATGCTGTTTTACTTGAATGTGTGTAATAATAGGGGCTTAAAACAGATTTTTCAGGAAATACTGTCCCTTAAAGTAGCACTACTCAATACTGAAGTATGCTATGGTTCAATAAATAAGTTTGCTATGTTCTTTCTGTGTTGCCAAAATACATAAACATGTTATCCAAATCTTTTGGCATGAGTAATTTATGTTGCCTTGTGAGCAATGATACAGTATTCATATCTTGAATATCAAGACTAAAAAGATCTTTAATCTTAACTCTTAGGTACTAATAACTTGTCTGCAAGTTAAAGGCAATGCAAGTGGGGAAAATTCTACTAAAATCAAAACTTGAAGGTTCATAGATTAAAGCAACAATAATACACTAGAAACAGTTCTATGCATTTCAATCCACAACCAGTGAAAGCTATAGTTTTGCAAGTATTAGCACTTAACATTATGGATAGTTCATAGAGTACTCACATGGGCCTAGGATTCCAATGTTTAAAGATCATTCAGCAGTTATGAAACCATTTGAAAATGTTATTCTTCTGTAGAATCTAAAAAAAATTTTTTTTCCTTGTTCTTTTATTTATGAATTTAAATATCAGAAGTATACGTAATGGATTATTAGATCTGGATATATTTGCTACAAACATAGTTTCATTTTGAACACTGTTTACTAGCTTCTTTAAAATTCATGAAACTAAGGATTTACAAATCCTAAGTCTGAGGATTTCAAAATGTGATTCATCTAGATCCTACACTGCCCAATCAAGGTATGTGGTAGCTATCTCTTAATTAGATTGAAATGAAGAGTTTCATCTGATATTTCTGTATGCGGTACACACACAAAATCGAAAAAGGAAGTTGAGATTACTTAGTCTGACTTTCTATATAAGTTTCCTACACTAATTTCAATCTTGTAGGAAATAATTTCATCATCATTTTCACATTTGGTTCATTGTAAGTTTTTCCAATAGTTAATTTCTGAACCTTAAAATATTTATCTCAATTCTGGAAATATTTTCTGCTTTCTATTTCCAGACATTGGATTTTATTATAACTTGGTTTAGTAAACTGAAAAGAGCTCTTATTACATTTCCTATGGCTATACCAGTAAAGAAAGACACAGAAAGTAATTTAGTCTACATAGGCAAATCCTCTGATTTCTTCAGTTTTCAGCAGTCTTTCTCACAGGTAGGTTCAGAACAGTGTTGGTCGAATATTTCTGTTTAAGACAAATGATCCTAAGGCAACTAACTTGTTGAACGCTTCCATTCTTTTTCAATCAGTTTTGAGGGGTTTCTTTGAATTCTTTCTAATTTAACAACCTACTTCTTGAGTTACAAATACCAGAACCAGAAATGCTGCATTAACAGAAGATGAAATTGTGTAGAGTAAACCAAGAATTTTTATCAATCTTGTCTTTTACAGACTGACATATTTTAGTAACAGTGTCCATAGTCTCTGTTCATTTGTACCTGATTATGCAGAATGACCTTTTTGTCTCACTCAGAGGCAGTGACTCCCATGGCAGAAGCCCACCGTTTATTGCTCCAAGGTATACGTCTTCTTATTTTTCTACCTTAAAACATGCACTGTTTGCAAGTGCTTCACTTGCAAAGTAACATTGTGTAGTTTGCATCCTTTCTGCTTCATTGTTTAACACTTAAAGTTCTTGTTTGAGTTCTATTGAATTTCAATTGTTGTAACATATTTCAAGTAATTAGGTATCACTTCAGATTCTTAATTAGTTTTTCCATTTTGTACTAAGTAAATTAATTCAAATTTGAGTAAACCGCTATTTTAGGAACTACCAGTATTACTCAGATGATGATATAAATGATGTATCTATCTGATTTCCATAAAACACTATAAATGACAGGAAATTAAAGGTATGAAGTGTGTAGATGGGGCACAGCATCTAATTAGGTACAGCTAGCAGAGGATATAAAAATGTATAGGCAGAAATATTTTACTTTTGTAAACTAGAAGAGACAAGAAAACTGAAGAGGATATAGCCCAATAGTTTTCAAGTAAAAAGAGACTATAACAGATAATGTGAAGAAGGTTAATGACACTTCGGTTTCATTTTCACCTGAAAGATCAGCTGTGATTAGTCTGACAACATGATCACCATCATCAGTCACAGATCAAGAATTGGGAGGTAATAAGAGGAGAATAGTTTGGAGATGACTTAGAGAAGTTAAATAGTATCAACTCATTTGTGTGTGATCCTAGTCACTTCAAAGAAAAGAATCGTGTGTTTCCTTTGCATGAGTACATGTGGTAGCTGCTGTGCGTACTGCCCAAATTTGGACTAATTGCCATTTAAAGTAGCAAAATTAATCATATGTATATATTAACAGGAAATGCAAATAAATGCTGCTGCATTTATTTAACTCTTCCAATAAACACACTCAAATGAGCAGCTACATAGGTCAGAATTGTAACAACACATGTACAGGTGCTTAGATCTTAAGTTCTTCCTGGAGAACCTAGTAGTTGAGGGTAATCATTTTTATTAAAAACATAATAATATTTTGTCTCTTTTGGAGAAAAGGTTTGGATAAAAGAATTGGAATGTGAAGTCCTCAAATTCCAAAATTCAAAACAGATCAGGAACAGTTTCTGTGCTGAGTGCAATATTGTCCATTTAAACTAAAAAAAATTACATTATTGTGTGCAAGTATCAGCTAAATTAAGTATCTATCTGATCCACAGCTGTTGAGGAAGCAACAGTAGGGGATTTTATTTTTAGAGGGTGTATTCTTGATCCAATTGATTTTAGAACTGCTTTCATGGCTCAGCAGAAGACAGGCAGCACTTGACTGAATATTGCCACCACCATTCATAGGAATGATACCATACTTTTTGATGACTTCCTTTCAAAATTTTTAGACAAAGTTTCCTGAACTAGTATAGCCTGGTTTCTTTCATGTACTGTTCCCACAACATTTCCCTTCTTTCTGAAACATGGTCTTCCTTCTGTTTTTTTCATGACTAACTCATTGCAATACCACCAGGCCCTTCTTATTGCCTTTTTGTTCACACAGAAATGGAAAACCTGCATTTTTCAGAGTACATGCCACATATGTGTCCGTACAGTTTGCCATGTTTAGAGTGACATTATTTCTAAAAGTTAGTCAATTTTCAGTACATTTGCTCTTCCATTAAAATCCTTTTTAGGGGTAAAAAGGAAGCACACTTTACTTATAATTAAAGCTACACATCTAATTGAATATAATAGAACTCTTATAAATATAATCATTATTAGTCCAGATTTAATTTTAAGGAAAAAATAAAGATAATCATGTATTTGAAATTCTTTTGCATACACTTCTTACTTTCCACTACCACTTATCCATCCCCTGCTCTGCAGTGGATTTTAAAATTGATTGTTTCAATCTAGCAGGAGTGGGGAGGAGGGTGTTATTGTTAGTCACCAGCATCTCGGTTCCAGTGCCAAAATAGCATGACATTGATGTTGACTTCCTCTTTCTCCAGTACCCACACTGGGTCATATTTGTATGTTTGCTAACATTATTTTATATCTTTCTTTGGCCATTAGCCTGCAGCTCTATTTTTCACTGGAATTTGCTGAGTAGTGCCTTTTCTATTTGTTTGATTCCACTTTTTTCTCCATGTTACCATTAAAACCAGTTTTCTCCAAATTCAGTTTTGCATTCCTATAGCTGACTGCTGGTCAGTTGCTAATAGATCTGATCTCCAGAGCTAAATCTGTGCCACATCTCTTACCATCTCATTCTCATAACCCTCCGTACTACATGATACGTCTCCACTTCTCAGGCTGATGCTGTTGTACCAAGCCTCTATATTATGTCACTAGGATTGTAAATATCTGCATCTACATAAAATAACTGCTTATTATTCTAGATATACAACTCTGGTTTATGATGCAAAGATAAAAAGAAAAAAAAAAGTGTTAGAGGAAATACAAAATGCTGGATCAAACAGTCTGAGAGAGACAAGCTGCAGCAGCTCCATGCCCTCAGGTCTGATGAGTTATGAGGCTGAAAATGTATTCCCAACAATACCACACATACCTAGCATAGGTATACTTCACATGTGTATATGTATATAGATATATACATATAATATACGTGTCTCATGTATACATTTATACATGGCCAGCCACACAGATAACATAAAAACACAAATTACACAAACATCAATGTAGCACTCATACGCAGACAGTATCAGTGTTCTCATCTGGATCCTATGTCTGTCTGAGCAGGACAGAGGGCTATTGATGGGAATATTCACTCACATATTCAATGCAAATCCCTTCACAGCTGAACTCAGACACCCAGTCTGCCCAGTACCTGCCTCTGGCTTCCAGTCTGCTCAGTTCCTAGGACCTGGACATTGGTGTCCCCAGCCTCATACCATTGCTGTTACAGACCATTACACACACATTCTCAAACATGAGCAGGGCAGTCTACTCTAGTGCCATAGCTGACCCCACTATGTTGTTACCAGAGTTGTTTGTCAGATATGAATACACTCTTATTGCTCCCAGACCACTTCTTCTACCTGCTGGCTCATCTGGTTTGGTCTTCACTGGTGATTGTACACTTACTCACACATCCACACTCACACAGTTGCTGGCACCAGACACAGAATGAGAGAGATAGTAAAACATCCAAAGACGACACCAGGACAGACTACAGTGATCAGGCACAGGGTACAGATAGACAAGTGTACTGACAAACCTTGCTTCAATGTAAATAGATTCATAGATTCATAGATTCATAAGGTTGGAAAGGACCTACAAGATCATCTAGTCCAACCA
The DNA here is from genome assembly GCA_036925125.1 of Oreortyx pictus. Classification (NCBI taxonomy): domain Eukaryota; kingdom Metazoa; phylum Chordata; class Aves; order Galliformes; family Odontophoridae; genus Oreortyx; species Oreortyx pictus. Next base: position 170,034,390 of record JAUPFR010000001.1, read on the forward strand.
TCCTCACACCACCATCCCTACCCACCAAGCTACTAAATCAAATCCCTTAGCACCTCATCTAAACGCTTCTTCAACAGCGCTAGGGATGGTGCCTCAACCACCTCCCTAGGCAGGCCATTCCAGTGCCTGACCACTGACATTTTTATTCCCTTTTTATTCCCTGATCACCAGGATTTATCTATTTTACCACCTTCTTACCTCCCCTAGACATTCTATTCAACTTTAAACTGTGTCCTATTCCTAATGCTAAATATTAAGCAATCCTAATTCCATGGACTTCCATGTTCGTAATTTCCATTGTACCCAACACTCCTTGAGAGCTGCACCCTTTATTCCAAGAGGTAATAATAAGAGCTGTTATTGATGGGAAAGACCTGGGAGCAGCCTAGACAGAGCTTCCTCTGTTTTTAATTTGGGTTCCCAAGGTACAGTTATGCTCCTGATCCCTGGGTTTATGGAAAGAATGTTTTGATGGGCTGATGGCTCCCTGCTGTTCACCCTGGGTGCAGCTGTCAGGGTATGACTTGGGTCCCTTGACTTGCCATTATCTCTTTACTCCTTTGTGGGCGTATAGATGTAATTTTATAACGTAAACTATAGAAAGGTACAACTGTGAAAGACAGAAACTGTTTTTTACTTTCTTTTGTCTCAAAGCTTGCTTCGTAAGGCCTTTTCTCGTGACAAGACTCTGACTGATAACTGCCGGTTACCCAGATGGGTGTTATGGTGCTTCATTGTCTCTGCTAATGGTTGTAAAGATAAGCAGAAATAGGGGCAAATAGTCTTTTCCGGGGGGGTACGGCTTGGAGAAGCTGACCAACTCAAAAAGACAATGCTCCTGCATGGCAATGAAGGCAGCATCCGCTGCTGGCTTATCTGTTGGGCCAGACACGTCACACAAACCAAGAGAAAAAAAAAAACACCTGAGAAATGGGGATAAAAGGCCTACACTGAACCAAGGATTTTGTGGGGAGGAGAAGAGAAGAATTCCTGGAGAAGAACTCCCAAAGAGAAAAATCTTTGAGGAGAACTCCCGAAGACGGACCCTGAGACCTGCTTGCTGCTATCTCCCATCCACCGCGGTGACCAGACGAGTTCCTGAGACTGCGAACCTCGTTGGACCCACGGTGGTGATTATATCTCTCTTGCTTTCTATCAAGACTCCTTGCTTCTTAGACCTTTTTCTATCGCTCACCTTCCCTTCCCCATATCCCTAAGCAACTAGTAATTGTAATAAACTGGTTGGGCTAACATTTGACCCGTTGTGTCTTAATCTCGCCATCGGGTATACACATGATCAAAGAACCTCGTCTCCCTCCTTTATATTGGAGCGTGACATTTTTAATGGCGTAGTCGGCAGGATACCCGACAGTGAGAGTGTTGCCCTTCCAGGTATAGTTGATGTGTGTACCTTCTGGAGTTGTCCGAAGTGATATTCATTTTTGATAATTTAGATGTGAGTGCCTCTCCAGAAAGAATCACTCTGAATATTGAGTTTTAAGTTTGAAATTTGAACCTCTTTCCTTGTGTGTACCTCCTGGAGCTGCGGCGTCTCTCCAGGAAGATTGCTTCTAGAAACTTTAATGTGTATACCTCCTGGGTACGCACGTATGTGCCTCTCCAGGAAGAATCACTCCGCATATTGCTTAACTGCATTTGCAGGAACTTTACTTAAGTAAAGTTAATCTTTTTTCTTTGTGCACCTCCTGGAGTTGCAAGGAGTGATAGTTTTGATAACTTAGATGTGAATACCACTCCAGGATGATCACTCCACATATGCAAACTTAACTGTGTCTTTGGAACTTTTTATGTGTGTGCCTCTCGGGAACCTATTAAGTAATTTTGGGACCCGTGAAGATTATTGGATATTTTCGAAAAAAGAATACCTCCTAACTTAGGTGTGGGGTTTGAAGTTTTTTTTTTTTTCTCTCTGTGGCTTCACAGGGAAGTGAGAAGTTATTTACGTATTTGCATTTCCTTTGATCCTCTTTGTCTTCTGCTGCTCCTCTCAGTTAACAGAGGAGCGATCAGAGTATTTGCATCTGTTTGACTCGAACTTTTGGATACTGTACTCTTTCTCTTTCTCCGTGTAGCTCTTTTGCATATTAAGAAATGAGTGACAGTGTAGTCACAATGAAAGGTGAAGATGTATTATTTGACCTCTTAGAAAGACATGGTGCCAGACCCTCGTTTACAGGGGTAGACTGGGCACGGCAGAACTGGTATAACTTGCAGAGTGTTGCAGACCGTATTAGTGTTCTGCAAAAGAATGCTCGTACCCGAGCTGGAAAAGGAAAGTCATTTATTTGTGCAGTATTGGGTTCGGCTCTGGTTGCAGCCATAGAATTCCGTGACCAGCAGCTTAAAGCAGAGAGCCAAGCTTTACAAGCGCTACAAGAATCAGTTAAAGTAAGTCAGGAATTGATAACAGCTTTGCAAAATCAAATTGTAAACCTAGAGAAGCAATTAGAAAGAGAAAAACATAATTCTGATCTGTTGCAAATGGTTTTAAGGGAAGTGTTAATGGGTAAGGATGCTAGTGATACTAGTGCACCTCAGGAGAAAACTTATCCAAGGGAGGAATTGCAAGGTTTGAAGGCAAATATTGACAAATTAGAAGCTCCTCCAGCTCAGTTGCGTCCTTTAATAAAGACTGAGTATTCATACGATAATGGCGAGGATTTAGATCCTCAAATGAACATTAAAGAAACCCCTTTCTCTGCTACTGAGCTAGCAAAACTGAAAAGAGATTTTAGTCGTTCTCCAAAAGAATCAGAAACAGAGTATGTATGGAGAGTTAGTCTCAGTGGTGGAGACCAAATACTGTTAACTGAAAAGGAAGCTGAAGGTTATTGGGGACCAGGAGTATTTTTAACTACTGGTAACAATCGTGCTCCTTGGTCCCTCACACAGAGAGCTGCCTATTGGGCAGGTGGTCTTAACCCTCTAGAAAGGGGAGACCCCCTTGCCATTACTGGAACCGTTGATCAATTAGTGGAAAGCGTTCAAAAGGCTGCTTGCCTGCAAATGATGTATGATAGAAAGCTGCAGCCACATCATGAATCACCTATGATGATGCCAGTTGATCCTGAGAGGATGACTCCTTTAATTAGGGGGCTTCCTGAATCATTAAAGCCTATAGGTATACAGCTACAAGGAAAAATACAGGCTATGCCTCAGGAAGAAAGGATTCAGGCAGTGTTAGAAGGAGCTGCAACCCCTAACCACTTGCAATCAGGTTATAAAGCATGGACGTGGGGGGAGGTTGCCCAAGAATTAATTAACTATGGGAGAAAATATGGACCGGTGACTTCTCTCTCCAGTAAAATTGAGACAAGGGGAATGAGGCGCACAGTGGCCAGTTCGACCCCTCCCCTATCCAACCGGGACCACAACAGATTCAAAAGGGTCTCATTTTCAGTGAAACCAAGTGGACGAAATATAGATCATAAACGTAATAGCTTTTGGATGCTGGGCCGGCAGAAGGGCATTCCACGAGAATTAATGGATGGTTTATCTACTGACAAATTAGAGAAGTTAGTTAATAGGTGGCTGCAACAAAAGCCCGAAAGTAGTGACACTCCACCTCCGAGTGCCCCCAACTTTGGAAATCAGCACTGGCACTAGGACCGCAGGAAAACTAATGCCCTCGCCTCTCTCAAGTGAGTGGGGGGGAAGGAGGGTGGATGTACATTAGAAAACTTGCAACAAAAGGAAACGACCTGTTAAATACACTTAGAAGGCTAAGGATGCCTGGGAAAAGGAATGTAAAAGTACCACTCTCTGGATTATTCCCTCATTTTAACCATATTAACAAGCCCCAAAAGGGCAAGCCTATGTCCTGTTTTGTTTTACAGAAGACCCTGTTGGACCTCGACTGAACACAGAAAGGCAGACAGCTGACTTTAATCATTTGTGTTTTGGGACAAATATTGAAGATCTGATCATATTAGAACGCTGAATACACTGTGTATTTTGGTTGCATAGTATCATGTTTCAGGTTGTTGTGGGTGTGGGTGTTGTCTTTAGGTCTGATAAACTTCACACTTGGGTTTGAGTTTTCACAGGTTTTGCTGGCTTACTGGCTACTCCCTGCACAGTAATGCCATTCCTTTTGATCCCCTCTTCTACCCCTTTTTATCAAACTGATTATTTGCATGTAACTCCTCTATGGTGTTTCCAATTTCCTAATAAATTTGGAAATTAACCAAGGAACCCATCAAATATCTGTCAGATGTGGTCACAAAAAGAAATCTATTGTTATTGATGCTTTTTAGTGTCAGAGAGATGTTTATTTTAAACACCAGTACAGGAGTTCCATCCAAAACATGGTTGTTGGAATGTGTCTATGTTTTGTTAAGTAAAGTGTATGTTTCTGTGTATGTTTCTCTAATGTTTTATATTATGGGATATCCTAAACACACTATCCTGTGAAAGTTCTATAGACAACAACAATACTTGAACTTGCCAGTCTAGTATATACATCTCTCAGCATATCAATTGCTTTTGAGATGCTTAAATGACAATTCTGTTCATATTTAACCTTGAAGCAACACGCAGTGTTGCAGTGCGGTGAAGTTATATCTTCACTCAGTCTATTAGAAAACATATTTGTTTCATCTATGGTCCTGGCAAAACACCAAATGATCTTTGAAAACATTACATGGCAAATCCACGTATTGTTGAATTGGACTAGATATGCTTTCTGAGAATTGAAGTTGCAAGTGCAGAAAGTGTTGGTGGTGGCATTGAGAAGCCAGTTAGTGCTTGGTATGTTGTTAAGGAATAGGGTGTTTGTGGCAAATTGAATGACTCTAATTTTTGTCTAAAAATTGATGATAATGGTAAAGTTGTTAAACAAATTGTCAATGTTCCCATCTAATCCTGGAAAAGCCTAGACTTTTTTTTTTTTCCCATGGCCTCCGGGTGGCCCATGGGTGAAACGTATTCTATTTTATCTATTGTGTGTTGTTGCAACTCTTCTGTTTATTCCTTGCATGATTCCGTGTTTTATTCAACTTATTCAACGTGTTGTATCTTCAATGCATATTGTAACTGCTTCAACTGACGATGGGCAAATCCAAGAGATCAGAGCAACATTTGTAACCAAGTCCAAGAAATCCTTTATAATTATTGTAACTCCCCCTTACCTCCCACCCCTCTTTTCCCTTATGCTTGTTTTTGTTTTTTTTCCTCCTTTCCTCACCACCGTGGATGGATGTTTGCAGATCAGTTTCAAGCAATCTTTGAGCCACCGGGTGGTGTGAAAGACAGAAACTGTTTTTTACTTTCTTTTGTCTCAAAGCTTGCTTCGTAAGGCCTTTTCTCGTGACAAGACTCTGACTGATAACTGCCGGTTACCCAGATGGGTGTTATGGTGCTTCATTGTCTCTGCTAATGGTTGTAAAGATAAGCAGAAATAGGGGCAAATAGTCTTTTCCGGGGGGGTACGGCTTGGAGAAGCTGACCAACTCAAAAAGACAATGCTCCTGCATGGCAATGAAGGCAGCATCCGCTGCTGGCTTATCTGTTGGGCCAGACACGTCACACAAACCAAGAGAAAAAAAAAAACACCTGAGAAATGGGGATAAAAGGCCTACACTGAACCAAGGATTTTGTGGGGAGGAGAAGAGAAGAATTCCTGGAGAAGAACTCCCAAAGAGAAAAATCTTTGAGGAGAACTCCCGAAGACGGACCCTGAGACCTGCTTGCTGCTATCTCCCATCCACCGCGGTGACCAGACGAGTTCCTGAGACTGCGAACCTCGTTGGACCCACGGTGGTGATTATATCTCTCTTGCTTTCTATCAAGACTCCTTGCTTCTTAGACCTTTTTCTATCGCTCACCTTCCCTTCCCCATATCCCTAAGCAACTAGTAATTGTAATAAACTGGTTGGGCTAACATTTGACCCGTTGTGTCTTAATCTCGCCATCGGGTATACACATGATCAAAGAACCTCGTCTCCCTCCTTTATATTGGAGCGTGACAACAACATAGACACCTGGTCAATTAGAAAAAAAATGCCATCAACACTAAACCAAGGGAAACAAAACTTCAGGCAGGTCAAAAACAGTTTAAAGAGAGCAAGCATGCTAATCCTCAATCCTGAGGTTTTACAAACTCCACTGAGTATACAAAGCTATAATACTAAGGTGATAGATATTACAATCAGCGGCTATACTGTGTTACAGTATATGGTTACTGTAGGCTATTCTAATCTAATGCTAATTCAGTTAGTTTGTACACTAAGTGACACTTCAGAGTCATTGGTTTTAGGCCACATCAGTAACAGTGGCAAATTTGGAAGCTGTGATGTAATATATTCAAGAGTACTTGAACTATGTGGATTAAAGCAGGCTCAAGACTACATGAAAAAGCAGAATTATGTATCTTGCTAGATGGATAGCAGTTTCTGTAAAAAGAGAGGAATTTATGTATCCTGATAGACTCATTCTATGAAAACTCAGTATGTTATCTTGAAAATACAGAGAGAAGGTTCTGTGTTATTTAGTTTATGTGTGTCATGGTTTATGATTTTTGTTATTAGTATTCCACATCATAATATCATGTGAGGCACTGGGAATTAAAGAATTAGTGCTCTAAGTCTGTGGGCTGACAAATTTCTGGGTACCTGGCTCTCAGAAGAGAAGAAGTACATACATAATGTTGTTGAAGATAACTTTCTGATGCAGGTGGTGGAGGAGCCAACAAGGAGTGAGGTGTTACTGGACCTTGGGCTTGTTAGGGAAGTGAAGGTCAGGGCAGATTTGAATGTAGTGATCATGAGATTGTGGAGTTCAAGTTCTTGAGTGGAAGAAGCAAACCAAAAAGTAGGATTGCTACTCTGGACTTCAGGAGAGCTGACTTTGTTCTCTTCCAGGATATTCTTGGAGCTACCCCGTGGGCTAGGGTGTTAGAAGGCAAGGGGGTCTGTGAGAGCTGGTCAGCATTTAAACAATACTTCTTACAAGCTCAGGATCAGTGCATCCCTGTGAGTAAGAAATTGGGCAAGGGTGGCAGGAGACCTGATGAACAAGGAGCTCATGCATAAATTCAAAGGGTAGTCCATGAAATAGAAATGTTTTTCACCCAGAGGGAAAGATAAAACTGCATGCAATTTTGGAGACTTCCTCTTTTGCTGTTCATCTCAGCAGTGGATGTTCACTAGTCATCTTACCTTCATCTGTAGCGTAAGGCATTCAGTTTCAGACAGTCTTTCTCTTATTAGCTTCAATTCCAATTAGATTGTGTTATTTTGCATTCTGATATATTATTTAGTAAACAACTTTATTGCCACTGTTTTGTTTTTCTGCCCATCTCCCTGTACTCTTATTTTTCCCCCTTCCCCTTTCCTGGGGAGTGGGTCCTAAAGTCCCCCACCCTGTTAGTCATGGAACTGAGCTGAACCAGCCTGTAAAACATTGACAGTGTTTTATTGCTATGATATATAATAAATAGGACATTTTAGAGTTTAGTTGGTATTTAAATCATTCTGTTTAAAATCATTTTTAGAAGCATATTAAATATACTTGTACAAAATGAATAAATAAATTTTCCATATGAATCTTTTTTCCTAATTTCCTACTAGGTAATTGTAACCCAAGTGGGCAGAGGCCTTCAAGGCAGTGAATTCTTACAGTTTTTTGAGAACTATTTCACTGGGAGAAACTCTAGTGCTCTGTTCTTAAGAACAATCTATGAATGCATTATTAGAGACAAGAAAGCCTCATAGAATTCACACTTGTAAATATCCCTATTGAAGAAGAAAATTTCAGTCTTTATTCTAGTTGGTAAGGTCAGTCACCCATTTGACAATGGTTAAAAAAGTGGGTAAGAAGCTGATCATAGAACTTCCTGTTCCGTGCAGAGCCAAATTTGCTTTGTTGTCCATTTTGGATTTAATATAATGAAACTTCCAGTAGTAGAGATTACATACCCTAAACCTTGTTCTTATATAAGTTTACTAGTCAACAAGACAAAAACTAATCCTCACTCTGCCTTGCCTTAGAAATTGATCAGTTCCATACAGTCTTGTAGTAATGAAATCTGGATGTCTCAGCCTGGCTAAGATTGATGAACCACATAGGCTCCTTATCAGAGGACCTCAACAGCATCACCTTCACTTTTGAAGACAAGGTTGTGAATTATTACTTGAAGAACATTCACTTTTTAGTCCTTAGAAAAAATGTATAACTTCCACAGGATATTGTAATCTCAAAAGTACCCATTTCATGCATTTCACCATCATTTGGAAGTCATCTATTTAATGCTACAACTTAATGCAGTTTAAAGCTGTACAATAATAGCCACATCTTAGTCACAAATCAGAACGGTTTCTCTTTCTCTTGGCTCTACGTCTCCAGAGGTGAGACATGTGGCTGCAATGGAAGCTGTGCCACTGATTTCAGAGCAGAAAAACAATTCTACAGAGTATGGAGAGCAGAAACTTCTTAATCCATGTTCATAACCTAGTAAGGGTACTGAGAGGCAATTCAGTGGATAAGAAGGAAATTTGCTATATTTTTTTGTTTCACCTCTGGAAGAATACTCTTCATTCTATGCTAACATAAAAATGTAAGGAAAAGTTAGAGGGTAGATTTTTTCTTGTTTTTTTCTGCATAGCTTCTGGGAAGGTTCAATTATTCATTCCTCCTTGGAATATAAAATTGTAACTCATCATACGATATTTGAGGAAGAAAATCTTACAATTGTTTACACTTTTTTTTGAACTGAAAACTCCCAGTGTTCATTTAGGATGATATTTTGAGCATCAGTGAGGTTCTCAAACATCGTTAATTACTACAGATGGCTACAGATCCATTAAATCTTTTAAGCACCTGTTTGCTTATCAAATGCTCACATGGTAAGCTACCCTCTGGTTCATGTAAGTACATTAGGCTTAGAACATATAATTAGCTTACAATAACTGTACTTGTGCTAATTACCAGTCCTCTGACAGAAAGAAGAGACTCCTGTTGAGTAATGGGGGTAGATAAAATTTAAAAACAGAGCTTCTAGACTGAACAACAGGGCTGAAACATTCAATGTAAAATGTTTGTCTTATTTCTAGTAAGACTGGTTCAACTCCACAGTGAGTATCTAAGTGTAATAGCTTGATTTCCTCTGCCATCAATCACAAGTGAACAACACCACAGATAATTTATCACAATTTCTATCTTTTGAAGTGAGTTTCAGGACAAAATAACATAAAGAACAAGTTATTTCTCACTCAAATTGACTACATTGTATTTTAGAATTTGCTGTTGGCCAGAAATTGCAATTTTTTGTTGTATGTTTAGTCTTATCAATATGAAGCTCTCTCATAAATCACATCAGAGGTTTCAATTTACTAGAAATATTTAATAGCAATGTCATTTATTCACAAAGTAATGGCTCTCTTGTTTTAGAAAGGTATGGTTTCCTTCCGTCCCACAGAATTGTTCAATTAATTAAAAAACAAGGACAGATATAATCAGGTAAGCTTACACAATAGATGCTGAGAGGCTTATTTCACTGAGAGATTTCTGTACCATGTATACTTGCATCATAACAAAGGCACAGGAAAATTCCCAACCTATTTAAAATGATTCAATTTCACTGGAGTTATGCAGATTTCTACAATTTTCTCGTAAAACCACCTCTCATAAAGATAGATCTAGTGTGAAGGACTATATCCTGTTGGCATACTACAGAATGTCATGTGAGTGATCATCTTGACAGTGCTAAATGCTAATGAATCAATGTATTAATAATTTCACTGAGATCCAGCTCTGTATATGAAAATCAATTTCTGTATACTGTCATTGTACATACCTGCTTATAACCCCACCAGAGAAAACATGCAAGAAAACATACTCGAACTAGACTGTCACAAAAACAGAGCTATGCTGTATACTGGAACTTCAAAGAATGTCTGCTATACCCGTAACATATGAGCCACTCAAGAAAAATTCAGTTTACAAGCCTTGAATTAACACTGATAAATTGAAAAATCTAATAAAATAAAATAAAATAAAATGCAACAAGCTTTTGTTTTATTTTCTGAAGTGACTTTTCATGCTACAAGTTTAAGAAATTTGAAGATCAAGATACAGTCACAGTACTGCAGAACCATTTTGCTGAAATCAATCAGCAGAAATCTTAACTATGGCTATAAATCTCATAATTTTCTCTAGGGTGGTATATATTGATGCATCTATGTCCTTGTTTATCTGAATGGTGATTGTTTCTATTTCATTTGAAATACAATCTGGACTAATTGTCCAGATGCCAGCTTGTTCTGAAGGACATGCTAAACAGAACCATGAAAGAAGTTGAATTGTAAAAGTCTGGACTATTGACTGGAGATTTATGGGTTGAAATATGTTTTCTCTAAATCTGGTACTGCCTGAAATATTTAAAAAAATGATGAAAATTTCTCAAAGTCCTAGAAGTAGCTGACTAAAATGCATGCATTTGGGAAGACTGTATAAGGTAAGATAAGATATTCAGATAGGAGATAGAAAGTGAATTAAAACTGCTTTTAAACATATCTCATGAAGGACTAAAATGAAGGACAACAAAATTTATAGACACTCTGAATATAACATTTTCATATTTTAATTCTGCAAAGTTTAGATCCCAGACAAACTTTGTTAAGAGTTTTACTTTAAGCTCAGAAGGTAGAAAAAATACGTATATGAAGTCTAAGAAATAAATGGAAGCTCTTTCTTCCTCCACCCTACAATCCCCTCTAGACATTCAATACAGAAAAAAAGTACATTAGTTTATATATTCACTGTCTTATTCTCAGATAGAATAAACCTTACAAAACTTTTTTTTTTTTGCATCTTTCACATTGACCTTAGTAAAATAGAGGCTATACCTTAGAGGTAAACCTAGTTCCTAAAAATCCAAGTCAAGGTTTTTCTGTATTGTACAAGTACATAAAATAATTGTATCAGTGCCATTGTCTGCCTTTGTATTTGAAAGTGAAAAGAAAATCATAATCTCAGTGCCTCAGATTGGTGGCATTTCAACTGATGGGATAGATAATTAATTAACGGATGTGATTTATAGGTTTTCCTTTGAAGTAAAACAGTTTAAATATCCTCCTTGTCTAGTATGCATAGGCAATATTTCTTAGTAACCCTGGCCTGAAGTTTCTCAAAATCTCTTGAAGTGCATTTCCTTTGGAACAATATCAAGATGTAAAGAAAGGAAATAAATAGGACATGTGGTAATTAAACTTCTAAATCGTGTATGTGGTTCTCCTTGTTAAAGCTTACATATGAATGACAAGAACTGCCAAGTGTGATTGCAATTTGTATGAATTATAGTATGCTATGATTAAGAAGGGAAGACTGATCTTTCAAAGTTCTGTAACCTGACTGGACAATTTTATATAGCAAAAAAGTACTAGTATAAATGAGGCATCAGACATACTGACCTTATCATATGAAACTTGTAATGATCCAGTTTCACCATGAACTGCTTCAACCTGCAGTATATTCCCCATAGCAAACTAGATTTTGAGTGCTGTCCCCTCATCCTGATTCCAAAATGTATTATTAATTTTGAAGAATGAGTTTATTCTTGGATTGATAACACTACTAAAATACGATTTTCATCCAAATTGGTAATCAGCCATTTACTTATTATTTGTTTGTTTGTTTATATCTCAGTGAAAGTTATATTTGTCTGTTAAGGGAGACTATTCTCAGTTGACTAGAACTGCTTCTGGAAAAGCACTGATTTGATGTCCCAGAAGTCTTGTGAACAATACTGTTTCAACCTGTTAGAAAGAATTTATCTACATAAAATATTAATTTTAATTTCATAAAATGTAAGATGAAATTTCACAAAAAACAGGTTGAAGCATTCGGCTTTGGGTGAAATACACTCATGAGCTCTGCTTGGGAGAATATACTCTGTACTTTCTCTGATCTGCTCATGGACATCTACTTGAGGGCGGCTCTTTTATCCAGTTTTCTGAGCTCACACACAGGCCTATTTACCATCCTCAAGGTTGACTTTACACCCTTTTAAACCAGACACTTTAATATTTTGAAAGACTTGTTAATTTCAAAAAGATATGATAAAATCTGCCTAAGGATCCTATTTCTTGAACAAACTCAATACAGAAACTGTATATCAAGTCCATGTATTGCAATGTACATATTGTTAAGTACTGGTAGTAGAATTAGACTATTTAGTTTGAACTAGCTGTGTTCTCCAGAATTTAAACTTCAATTCAAAACACATTTTTCAGTCTTCCATGTGTTTTTGTAGCATGTGATTAGGAAAAATAAATAGATTAATAGTAAAATGTTATAAATATTTTTGTGCACAAATTGCGATTTTCACAAAGGTGTGAAAAAAAACATGTAAAATGTTAGTGTAGTACTTACATTAACTTCAATGAAAATATATTATCAAACCCTTTGTGAAGAGCTTGCTAAGTATAAATCAGAACTTAAGGTGTTGTTTAAAGAAAGTTTCTAGTCTTCTAGTTTCAAAATAATCTTCACAGTATAAATCAATGCAGAGCATTTATGGAAATTTATAATAAGACAGACTAAAATTGTATAATCAGATCAAGAGATATTAAAGAATAACTCCTCTGTCTTTAAAAAGATCTCAGGACTTTGCTATCCAAAAGATGCATTTCTCAAACTAGACTGTTAAAGACGTAAGTTTATCATGGCCTCTAGAGATGACTCTACAAAATGCTCTAACTTGCTGCAGAGTTTTCCTCTCAAGCGATACATAATAATCTCTTTGACCATGAAAAACAGTTTATAGAATTTGTGCTTACCTTTCAAGATCATGTTTGGCTGTTCAAAAATTCATCACACAATTTATTTGTGGATTATACTGCTAGCCTTTCTGTATGGAACAAACAAACATTTTAAGGAAGATTTAAATATATAGCATAACATCGCAAGTCACTGGAGCATTTCCACTTTAGTGACATTTTGATGAAATATAATGGTTTACAAAATCCCTAATATTCCACTGAGATATAACTGTCACTGTACAGATTTCCCCAACAAAACATTGTTTCATGAAAAAAAATGTTGTTAAGCTCAGTGAAGTATTTTCATGCAAGAAAAAGGTGTAGATTTACATCTCTGTACATGTATGGAAACGTCTGTTATAATGCAAATACAAAGGTGACCTGAAACTGACATTAAGGCACTGCTACCTTAGTGACTGGGTTACAAAATTAAATGAATGAAAAAAAAAAATAAAAATGATAAAAAGATTCATCTAAAAATCAACGATGTCTTTAATATGCATTTTTTTTTAAACAGTAGCCATTGAATAAAAATACTGGGAGTGAATGATTGATAATATCTCAGATACTCACATATTGCAATGTTTGTAATCCAAGAATTATTTCAAGTAATTTGAATTGCAACACATATAAAATGTAGCTTGCTTTATCACCATTTTCCAAGTCAGCTGCACGAAATCTAATAGATCGAAATTAAATCTGCTCCAGAGCTAATTGAATGAAATGCTTATGAGATGAAAAGTGTCCAGTCTCTTTCAGACTAAAGTCAGTAGAAGGTTTCAAGTCAAGGCTATAAACTTAATGTAGAGTGCATTTTTCAAAGAACAGAGATATTGATAAGCATAAAAGAAAATGCTGTCTGAAGTATGCACATCATGTAACTCTAGAAAATATATATAAGTATTTAATATTGTCTTTTAAAAACATTTTTTCCTAAGCTACTAAATAGAAGAAGAAGGTTACAATCCCTTCTGCAAAAATCTTACGATTAAATACAGAAAATAGATAAAGTTTGGTAACGAAGAAAGAAAATTTCAAGAATCCTGATTCACATACCTATAGGTACTATACTTAAAAACATTTCTAATAGATATTCCCCTCTCTGTATACTCAACAAGGAGAGAGAGAGAGGAAATACCTTTGCATGGGAGGAAGGAGGAAGCGTGGTTCAGGATGAAGACAAGGTATTTTGCTCTGTGAATGCCTCACTATCTCACCAGAATCACATATAAGCAACTTGTGGCACTCAGGAATGTCTGACAGATGTTTAAAGTCAGAAAAGATGGAGATGATCCACTATGTGAGGTAATGACCATTCAGACACCAATACTATTGGTACAGATAGAAATAGTGTCTTAATCATCCAGTCAAGGACCATCCTGCAAGGTCAGAAGTCTTACAAATATTATAAATCTGTAAATATTAAAGATATGGCAAGCTTTAAAGAGAGTATGAGTAGAAAGAAAACAATTGCCAACACCTGTAGTACTGGACAAAAATTACATTCTTACTACGATTATCACAGTATGTTCAAGTGTTAAGGGAAGGAAGGATTTTGACTTGATGTTTGGTTACTCCATGTTATTTTGGAACTACAACAACAAAAAAAGATAGGTTTTCATTAAAGAAGCCTCTATTGTTTCACTTATAATATTCAGCCGTCTGTATGATAACATCCTACCAACCCATGTGAATGAAAGGGAAAGACAGAGGTTGTCTCTGCCCTTTTCTTCCTCTTAGACCTCTAGTCTCTATGTTTCAGTGATTCATTGGAAATATGTGAATGCTATGCTCTTTTACAAATTATTTACCTTTTTTTCTTACTTCCTCCTCTTTGTTCCATGTAATTTTTTTGTCACTGAGTTCTCTGTATTGATGATGCCACTGGAACCATCCCTATCAAAGGAATGAGTCATGAACAGAAAAGCCATAGAGAAAATGAAGGAAGGTTTATAATCCCACATCCATAAACATTGCAGAGAGGCAATTTCTCTACAAATATTTATGCTATCACTCACTTAAATTTCAAGAAATAATTATTTCTGCTACTTTTGAATAATTGTACTTTCTTGGGAAACAGATTATCCTCAGGTGTTAATTAATGAGGTAACGCCAGAGATGGATTTTTTTTCTTCTCAGTATTTAAAATACATTTTGAATACAAAGAAACTTGGGATATTTGTTCTTTTAAAACATGCATTAGGAAAACTCTGGTGTCCTACTGACAAATGACTTTCATCAGCTGTTAAATAAAATACCGAGTCCACAAGCTTTTCTCTTTTTACTTGTGTGTATACTTTGTATACAAATACACATGCTTATGTATATAACATACAGCTATTTATAGTTACATTAATAGCAAAATAGAAAACAGCTGAAGGTTAGATATTCTTATAAACAAATGAATTATGAAAATATTTATTACACAATAAATATCAGCTCGTGGAAAATATTTTGTTCTTGCACATTTTTAATGGCTTATTTTTCTGAATATTTCCCTCACTGGTGAATTTCAATGTATTCTTATTTTGAAAGAAATTGAGACAATTTATCACCTGTTTATGAAGAATTTGTAAATACTTGATTTTATGGGGCCAGATGTGGTTCAAATGGAGATTTATCCTTTGTAGCTGCAGAAAACACAGCTATACTACCCGAAGTCTCTCCAAAAAATACAGCTAAAACTTGAGATTTTGAATTGCAGCTGCTGCTTATTTCTTAAACTGCACAAAAAGATTATGGTAGGCTATCTGGTTTGTTATCCACTTTCAAATAACATAACCAGTAATGATTATTGCAAAGAACAAATAAAAAAGGTGAAGAAAATAAGAAAATAATGAATCTTCAGTGGATTAGGTAAGATATTTTTGCTTTCTGTATTACCTGTCAAATTTTTGTTCTGATTGCACACATTCATATGGAGTTTAATCTTGGGGAAAATATGTGCTACACTCTTAAATAAAGTGTTTGGTAACTGCTAAGTAGAAGAGGAATTTCGCTTGCCAGGAAAAAAAAAAAAGTGAGAGAACTGACAATTTTACATAGCAGAACATGGAGGAATGTAAGAAATAGAGAGGAAAGAAAAAGAAACACAAGACTAAAGAAAGTTCTGCAAAACACAGATGTAACCTGGTGAATTAAAAATATTATTAAAAGAAGAGTCAGTAGTAGACCTTGTTCCTGGGTAGGGATATTTAACTAGTGTGAATAAGAGTGAGAAAAATATGTCTAAAGCTGCATCTCCACATCAAAATTATTTTAATGTTGGAATGGAAGCTTTCATTTCTAATACATCATTGAATCATAGAATGGCTTGGGTTGGAAGAGACCCCAAGGATCACCATGATCCAAATCCCCTGCTACAGGCAGGGCCACCAACCTTCAAATCTGGTACTAGACCAAGTTGCCCAGGGACCCATCAAACCTGGTCTTTAAGACCTCCAGGGACAAAACATCCACAGTCTTTCTGGACAACCTGTTCCAGCACCTCATCAGTCTCTCTGTAAAGAACTTCCCCCTGATATCCAATCTAAACCTTACTTCCTTGAGCTTAAAACCATTCCCTCTTGTCCAATCACTGTCTACCGTAGTAAAAAGTTGATTCCCCTCCTTTTTATAAACCCCTTTTAAACCCTATAGAATTGTATAGGGAGGAAATGACCACTTTGGCAGGATATTACTGCTTAATAAAATATGTGCTACAGAAATCATAGAAAATTGACTGTTTTCTTTCAGTAAAGAAAAAAAGGATTTATTTCAGGAGCATGTTCCTGTTTTCTGTAGCTGGTCTTTGATGTTGTCTAATCATAAAATGCACAACAGTATTTTTCAATGACAGCTAATTGATTTAAGTTAAAATCACATCAAAGACAAAGTCATTCACAAAAGCCCACAGTTCAGCTACAGTTTCTGACTTCTATGAAAATAATATGCTGCCTTGTTTGACTGGTATTTTAAGACATATAAGAGGAGTTGATGTCAAAGCTGTGTTTACTCATGGTGAGAACATGTTCTGTACGATCTCTAAGCTATTTTTTTCCTTTCTGTATTGTTCCTGAGATGTCACAAGAGTGAAAACAGGATAGGAAACAAACCCTTTTCTGGAGTATCGTCCTGTTTTTGTAATCTGTTGGTGAACTAATCTGTTGATGATCTGTTGCTGCAATTGTGTAGTTGAATTTTCCAACTTGGATCACCACAGGCAGCTGTCTTGCCGAGGTTCTCAGCGAACCACTGACAGAACAGTGAAGAACTTTGTCCAAAACAATCTGGATTTCAGCTCAAGACAAGGCCAATTTTCACCTGGTACCTGCTGCTCTCCTTTCCCTTCTGTTTTCCTTTCCCTTTTGTTTTCACACTGGAGACAGAGGTGCAGGTATGATAGGAAAGGGACCTGAGGCCTGAAATAGCTACTGTGGGATTTCTCTGAAGATCTCCAAGTTAATGCACAAGGCAGAGATGCAGGTTCTGATGAGAGTAAGTGAATATCCTGGGCCGCAGGCACTTGCTACCTTTTTGTTGAGGAATGTTCTTTAGTTATAAATTTTAAACGTAAAATTAAAGCTGGTGAAACTCCCCCTGTAAATACTTTTGAAGATAAGTACTGTCTTGCAATTGTCTTCAAATAATATATTTGGTGAATAAAAAATAACAATATTTCTTCCTTGACATTCCTATTCTCAGAACAGCTTTTAGGGGTTACATAAGTTTTTTTTTTGCTATAAGTATCCATCACTTACTTACTTACTTACTTACTTACTTATTTATCTATTTATTTATTTATTTATTTATTTATTTATTTATTTTAAAAGGTATTTGGCTTGATTTGGACTTACACTCTTTGTCCTTTCTACCTTTTCTGATTCAGTCATCAAACAACACCTGCATGCATAATTTCCCCCTCGTCTTTGCAGTCCTTTAGCCCTTGAATTGAACTGAAGGGGATAGACAAATTAAAAGCAATCATGATTCCCTTGGATATAATAGAGTTACAAAAATTATGAGCTTGTTCTAATGAGAAATAATTGTACACATCTGAGCACTGCTTTTCAAAGCACCTCCTGCTGTCAGTGTAGACAGCAACATAACCTCTCTAATGAGTGATGCTTAAGACCTCAGATTTATGTGGTCACGGATTAAAAGTGGATGCCACCAACATTATTGCTCCATGTCATGGTTTTATGATTTTTGGTATTGGTATTCCACATCATAACAACATGTAGTGCATTAAGAGTTAAAGAGTTAATACTGCAACTCCATAGATCATTGATATTTCCGGGTATACCTGTCTCAGAAGAGAAGAACTATATTCCCCAGAAGACTTTGCGATGCTTTGCATTTTTACGTATTTTCCACTCAGAGGGAAAAGATAAAAACCCTCTGCGGTCACAGGACACTCTCTTTCCTTCGGGATCGACTCAGCAGTGGGTGCTCGCTGCCGTATCGCCTTCAGCGTTAGCGTAAGGCCTTCGGTTTATCGGACACTCTCTCTTGCTCCTTTTATTTGATTTATTAGCTTCAATTCCAATTATATTGTATTATATTGTGTTATTTTGTTTTCTGATATCTTATTTAGTAAATTAGCTTTCCTCCTCAGATCGTTGCCGCTGTTTTGTTTCTAGGCCCATCTCCCTTTTTTCCTTTTCCCTTTTCCCCCTTCCCCTTTCCTGGGGCGTGGGTCTGTGGGTCCCCCACACCAATCGTCACGGAACCGGGCCGATCCAGCCCGGTAAACCGTTGACACTCCATATCTGCATCAGAATGCACTGATGACAGATTGCAACTCCTGTAGGATGTATGACTGGATGGTTCATATAGACTCCAAGGAAGAGCTAAGGTTAGTAGCTGTCCAGTTTTAATCTACTTTCCCATATGTCTCTGTTCATTGCAGGGAAGTTGGACTAGCTGACCTTTAAGAGATTTCTCCAACTCAAATGATTCTATGTGTACAAACCTCTGAGATTTACTGTGATCATCTAAATTTTTTCACAGTTCACTTTCATGTCAGATGCAGGTATCAGGCTTCTTCTCAGAAGCCATATTTAGAAAGACATAATTCAAGCCACTTTGATAGGGATTTCAGCAGTAGTATGTCATCATTTTACTTTCTTACTTGTTTTGAAACATTAAATGGGAAGAAGTAACTGATTCCATAAAGAAAACTCTGTAGTCACTTCAGATTCTCACTTTGTAATGGAGTAAGTGCCAGCTGATTTTGTTGAGCATCATTTAGCTGACTGTGAATTATTAAGAACCCTCAATAATGACAGTACGAAATCACCTGCCTTCAATTACACAGTAAAAATGCTACTGTAAACATAATCAATACAATGCAATAATGCCATACTTCTCTGAGTCTAATTTAAAGATAAATAATATTCCTGAAAAGTGACTCATAAGCTTTAAAATTAGGAGCTTGTGTTTGGTCTGAAAACAAACAGAAGGAGGGAAAACTTACAATGCTTTCTACTTTGAGTTGACTTTATGTTTGAAGAATGTAGGGTTAGCTGAGATTCCATCCCTACTTTGGTTTTGGCTTCCTTTCCTAGACAGCAGGAATATCAATTGTGATAGCAGGCTATGTAATAATTATTGGCATTCCTAAGTGCTATTAAGCAGTTAACTTCTGCAGAAAGTTACCACACACTGGTATCTTTGATATCAGAGTTATTTGATTGTAGTTAGCATAATATATCTCTCTGGGATTTTATGGTTTGGTAACAGTTGGCAATTTGTGATTACTTACAGCAGCAAGTGAATGTATGAAATCATCACTTCATTTAACATCAGTGCGTCTCTCGTACATTATTCCAGCAATGTGAAATGAAAGGACGGCTGTGCAGTGGTAAGCATTTCAAATCAATATATAAATGAACAAGTAAATAAATAAATAAAGGCAAGGTACAGTTGTGTAAGGCTTGAAAACTAATGTCTTCAATTGTTTCTGAGTATGTAAGTCAGTTTAAGTCTTCATTACCGTCATGGTGGAGTACATCTTGGTGAATAGTTCACTATTCAATAAATAAAATTTCAGTTGCCCGTGAACTCATAAGACTTCTGGGCAAAATTCTGTGAATAATTTTGGCTGAAACAAATTTGGTGCAATTTTAGAAATATTCAAGTAATCAAGAAATCTGAAAAAATATATATTTACATTATAAATAAGGCAAACTAGATTTACATGGGAATTTCACTTCTGTTGATAAACCAGATCTACTGTTATAATTATTATATGCATCTGAAGTAATGCAGATCAATTTTCATCCTTGTTCCTCACCTTCCATGGGAACATTTGAGTCATTTAACAAGATATGGTGCAGATTCTGCTGCCATCTCCTTCCTGGGTTTAGGAGTTTGTTCTTATGCCCTTATGTTATTGCCTGCTCACAATACAATGAATCATTTGATTGCTTATAAACACAAGTAATTAGCTGTAAGTCAAACCAAATGTTTATTTAAGTATCAGTGAAATTGTGAATATCTTTTAGTTGCATGTTTTGTAGTGTAAACCCAAGGTGTACTATACAACAAACAAATATTCCACAGTACATTTTCATTTCAGTTTTATGAAAAATTATAAATGTTGATGCATCAATTAGAATGGGCATTTCTGGCAGAAAAGGTAGCTTCTCTCTGGGTCTACGGAATATTTTCCAGTGACAGATCCGAAGTCACCCCAAATGTGGTTGATGCCTTGGAGAATTTCCAGATAGATGTATTGGAGGAACAAGTCAACAAGTTGCTGCAAGTGTTGCAGAAATTACTTTCATTCAGTCAGTAGCTGTAGTTATATTTCTTGTCATTTTGAGATTATGTTACTTAAAAGATTTTTGAAAAAATTTATAAATTTTTTTTTAATTTGCTTTGTTTTGTTTTTCCAAAAATTTGCAGAGTATATGCATGACTCATTAGATACACTGTCATTTTAGGTCACCAAAAATACTGTACTGTAATCAAATCTGCAAACAAGCAAAATGCATTATCACAAAAGTGTGATTTTTGAACTGTTGAGGTAACAGCATGGTTAGGCAATACAGACAAGCCTTGGTATAGATTTGAATTTGTTTAGAGATGTGGTGGGCTAGACTCTAGCAACAAAACTCCTTCCCAGCTGCTTATAACCTCTTTCCCCTCTGGAGTGTTTAAAAACAGAAAAGATAAAGGTCATTGGTTGGAATGGTGACGGAAATCTTTTGCCTATTACTGATGTGGGAAAAATAGGTTCAACTTTGGGAAAATTAATTTTTTGCCTATTAAAATTGATTATTAATTTTAGAATTGGGCAGTGAGAAACAAAAATGTTTACATGAAAACAATATC
Source organism: Oreortyx pictus (assembly GCA_036925125.1). Lineage (NCBI taxonomy): Eukaryota > Metazoa > Chordata > Aves > Galliformes > Odontophoridae > Oreortyx > Oreortyx pictus. Next base: position 170,055,488 of record JAUPFR010000001.1, read on the forward strand.
TTTCCTTCCCCACTTGCTTGGGCTCAATCTCACTCCCTCACTCCAGAGTCCTCTGTCCCCCTTGATCTACATACAGGGACTGGGGTGGAAAGCTATGGTCAGTGCACACCAGTTTCTCTCCATTGCTTTTCCTTCTCACTTTTCTCCTCTGTTCTAGCATGGGACTAGTCATACTTTGAAAATTGATGTCACAATTTTTCATAGCCTCAGTCTTCTTTGATATCACTACAAAAAAAAATGCAGGACAGTAGAGTTTGTATCTCACCTTAATGTTGGAAGCCATTGATTAGAATTCTGATATTTCACTATGAATATGTGAAGAGTTTTTCAGTAAAAATCTTGAAATTCATATGCTAGAGATGTGTTCTGATCAGTTATTTGTACTGTATTTTAGACTCCATCTCCACTCTACAAAATAAACTCAAGAATAACAGATTATCACAAAAGGCTTATATGCAGACTTGTCTATCTTGCCTGCTCCTGCTTAATCTTCTCTAGCCAGCACCTTACATTGCTCCTTAGGAGATTTCTTGCTGTTAAAAATACATTAGGGGGTCAAAATAAGAAAGAAACTGGTGCTGATGAGCACAAAGTTACATTATGCCATAAAGAATTGAGTCATTTTGGCCAAGCATTTCTTTTATGACAGGAGTAGGATTTTTTTTTTTTGGATATGTGTAGAAAGTCTTCTGCAAAATCAGAAGTGGGAAGAAACAGCAAAGTGAACTTTCCTGCTTTTTGTCATAAATCCAATTTAATAGAAGTCAAAGGTGATTTGTGGTGTATATGACTTTATTAGAGATTATTGAGATGTATACAGAATTATATTAAATGCCTAATTATTTTTTTACCAACTGGAGCTGGTAAGTTTTTTCAGTTGAATAAATAAGAAATAATTCCTTAATTCTTACATTACTAAGGAACATTGGGCAAGATTATGTTCTCTGAATGCAAGCAGTATGGAATTTCAGGGAAGATAAGAAAAATGTAGACTTCACTTGGTCCTTATATTCTCCTGTTTTTTAGTCTGTTGTAAAAGATAGGGTGGCTTGTAGCATAATTTACACTTTCAGGTCAGCCTGCACTCTCTGAAGAATCTTAAATTCATCAGCGAAGCCCAGAACTCTCACAAGAGTTTATGTTAGAAATCTATCATGTCTCACTAAACCTTCTGGGGAGTCAGAAAAACAACCTACTGCTTTTCCCTGCATTTTCTCACGAGTGAATTCTCCCAAAATTAAACTAAACTTTCTAGGGAGCTATTTCTACCAGTCTAGTAATTAAACAGGAAGTCATTACCAAGTCAGTCTGGTTTCCAAGTCACATGTGAAAATAATATCAGTCCAGCATGAAAATCTCTGGAAGTCTTACATCAGGACATATTAAAATTTATTTTAATCTAGTACATTTTATGTTTTGGATTCCTTCTATAAAATTCATTCAAGTTTGCATGGGTTTTGCAATCTCAGTGAAGAGTTTATTAAATTGAGCTATTACAGAGTGTCATAATAAATCTTGTGATAATTTTTCACTACTAGGTAAACTTTGTTAACCAGAACTCTTTTAGGTCAAGTCTGGGAGTACCAGCAAGCTACAGCAGATAGGCTTATTATGTATTCTGGTCATTGTTATTTTTCCATTTTTGATGACCTCAAAGAGCTCACTGCCTATACCTAAACACATTCAGTAAAGGAAAAATACATGCTGTTTTACTGACTGTTGTGTTCTCCTTGGGCTAAGAAGGCCATATATATCAGACTTCTATTGAAGCTCATTTTTTTACAACTATGTAATAAACCACTCGAAGACATATATTACTTTTTATGAAAATGCTGATATATCTCTCAACGTTGAGCTGTAGATATTCCTGCAGGTGAAACTTAACACTAAAAAGAACATTCCAATGAAGAGACACAGAAAAAAAAAAAAAAAGAAAAAGCGGTGCTTAAATGTAGGTACACATATTACTTATAAGTAGAGATTTATGTAATATAATTTCAGGAATTCAAAGCCCTACTGTTTTCTATACCAGCTGTCAGAAATGTAGAGTGCTGTTTTGGAATGCAAAGAAAATCAACAGAGAAATTAGGTTGTTTTTCCCTTTTCTTCTTTTTTTCTTTTTTTTCCAGAAAGCTCAGATGGACCTACTTTTCTAAAACACAGCAGGCAGTGAACAGCAATGATAGCTTTGCAGACTTTCTGAATTATACTTTACTATTTTAGATATTACCCCAGAATAGGTGAAATCCAAATTACTTCATGTTTTTATCTGAAAAATTTGAAGTCAGCAATCCTCAACATGTTGGGAAGTATCTTCCCAGCAGGCTGCCGACTCCTTTATCATAGTGAGGCAGCAGCCATCATCGTAGCTACTGAACTCTGCAGAAAAGGATGTAGAAGTTGCCCAGTAAAAGAGGGAAATACTTTGTTCAAGAGTCATGGATGCTGCTGTTAGGACTCTTTGTTTCAAACCTTACAGAGTATTTTCCTCAAAAGACATCCATGAGTTCACGATATCCATGAATGAGTAAGTATTAGCTTGAATGATCGTTCCACTGCTAGGCACTCAGGAAAGATAATTTTTATTTTAATGAGATCTGTTATAAATGTTGACACACAAACAATTGCATGGTTGTGCAAGAAATGAAACAAAAATCTTAGGTTTTTCTTTGTTGTTGTTGTTGTTTTTTGTGGAGGAGTTTGCACAGCTTACCTTGGCATTATGAATTTGCCAGAGATAAATGTATCTACAATAATCTTTACAGTTATTGTCTGTGAGAAAGAGGAACTAAGCTTGAATGGAGCAAGGAAGTACACAGTGTCTGCCTGGAGATTAATGAGAGTAGTGAACCAGAAATGACATGAAGAACACGTCACAGCTGTGACTGGAGATTAGCACCCTGAAGTTATATCAGAAAGAAAACCATAGCAGTTGGTGAAAGAGATAATGAAGTTAACTAAAGTAATGTTTGACTGAGCATCCCATGTTAAGCCCAGATGTGAAGACTGCTGCCACACACACACACATACACACACACACACACACACACACACAAAGACATAGAAAAATGCAAAAAAGATCCTCTGAACACTCCAGAGGAATGCATAAAATAGATTATCCAACATGGCTGACTGTGGGGCCTCTAGTACAGGAGATTTGGAGCCTCATTTTCATTGACAGACCCCTAAAAAAATTACCTTCTCAATGAATTATCATCTGGACTGTGATCCTGTGCTTACCAGTGACTTGAGACAAAACAGTAGTCCTCCTGATGTTCCGTAACAGAGTACAGCACAGAGGCATTATTTCTTGTGTGATCATGTTATGAATGATATGCAGATAGTAGGTAAGACATGGGAATGAGAGATGTGTATGTGATTTTAAGCATTGCTATTTGTTACTCTAGTTGTTTGAATAATGTTTCCTTATTATTACAGCTCTCATAATATTGAATGTTATTTCTTATTTACCAGAGTCATATATATTTCCACAGCATGACCACAACCTCATTGATTGATCAGCTGTCACAGTACAGTATGGCATTTTTCTGGTGTGAAAAATGTTGGTAGAAGGCATGAAAAATACAAAAGGCTGTGAACCAAAACTTATGTTCTAGTACCACATCTGCCCTATGAGAAATTGTTGGACTAAGTATGTGGTGGCAGTTGGACAGTAATGACCCAGTTTCTGACTGTAAAATTTGATGAACAGCTCTAAGATTTCTTCATTAAATTTGTAATTTGAACTGTAAAACCTGCTAAAGTTCTTAGAAACCAAATAATAAAAATCTTTCTTTACATAAACAGAGAGGTAAAATCCATTTTTCAGATTAACCGTGCTATTGCATGTATAGCATCTGTTATAATTCTTTCAAAAGTTTATGAAGTTCTGATTACAGAGCTTGCTTTGAAAGTTAATTATAGTGTCTCAGTAATACTATAAACCGTAGCACAGGTAAAGTAAAGTTCAAGAATGTGTTTTTATTCTTCATTTAAAGAGTCTTTTTTTCTTCGTTCTACTTAAAAAATATACAGTAACACTGCAGATATTTATGTAGTGTAAGAAGAAGAGAAATCCCTAAGCACATTCCAATTATGAATATGTGATTTATATTTTATGCAGAAAAAAGATATTTCCCAAAGCACATTGTTTTCTTTTATCTGTGTGGTTCCTTTAATCCTGTCAACAACCCAGCATGCAGCTGCATTCTGCTCATAGTTTTTTAGGAAGATAATAGAAATAGGCATGTATGCTAGATAGAGCTATTCATGGGTAGCATAAAAATACCTGCTGTTCATCAAGATTTTGGTTGCTAATTAACAAGAAAAATTGGGCTTTTTTTTTTTTTAACTGACATAGTGGAAAGCAATAGCATGAAAATAAAAATCACTTCTTCGTTAAAGTTACAAAGAAATGTGAGATTTACATTTATGTTCTCAAGTGCACAAAATGTGTGTTTATTATTAAAGGCTGAAAGATGTACCTTATTATTTATATATAATACTAAGTAAAACGCTCCTCAGCAAGTTGCAACATATAACATGATGCTATCAAAAGTCAAATTTTCGGAGTAGAAAAATTCATACCTAAATTATACAGGTAATAAATAAGAAAGGAGATTAACTGATTCGATACATTTTAATTTCCATACTTGTTATATGGTAGTTTGTAAATAATGTCCCCTTCTGGTATAAAGTGAAGAATCACACTGTTGGGCCACCAACTTTGCAAGATTTCAAAGGAAATTGATAATTTTGGTTCTTTATTGTTAAGAAAAATCTCAGCGGTGTTAATAATTGTAGATGTTGTTGCTGTTAACTGATCAAGGCAGAATAATATGTCAATGTCATTTCCTTATTTTCCTGTGGGATTTTTGGGCAATTGCATCATTTTCCTCAAAGATTTAGATCTCTTTCCCTAAAGAATACTAGAGAAAGCATTCCCCCACAAATGGTCAGGAAATAAATCTGCTTAACTGTGTTTCTGGCTGTATTCCATCCATACATCTTCTCAAACGTCTGAAGCAGTAAATAGGCTGAGATACATACAAGGTTATCTAGTGATTTGGCTTTATAGGGTCTATATATATTGAAATCAAATGACCATGTGTAGCTATGGACTGCACAGATGGCCTCTTTGGGATTCAAGTTCACATGTTTCTTACCTATGTTTTTTATCATTACACAATATAATATTTTGGACATTTTTCTGTGGGAAAGTAATAGATTTTGTCCTACAAATTAAATCACTTCATAAAGTCACAATATCCTATAATTCCTGGCTTCTGTCAATTATTCTCCTATCACAGATATTGAAAAGCTACACAGGACTTTTCCTCAAATAATGAAATATAAACTAATATTTAAATATTGTGTTACGAAAAACATTTTTATCTGTTAGCTTCTTTTATTTTTTTTATTTTTCTTAATATTATAAAAACAATGGCTTTGCTTAAGAATAGTAAGATCATTTTTTATTAATTAAAAAAAAAAAAACTTTCAAGTCTACTATTCAAACGATTAATTTGCCAAAGCACAAAAATTATGTCTGGAAACAAAACTGGTTCTGAAGTTATTCAGCCTCATATTTTCACATGAATATTTTTCCTTACATTATTTCTACAGAAGGAATGCAATTTCAATAAATAAAAAATGCTTTATTATCTGAATTTTCATCTGTTACTAATTATGTAAATGAATTTGAAAATCAGAAAGATATGGAGGACTATTGGAATGGATTCCTTTGAATACAGGAAAGACTTTATCCAGTCATTCCTTCAGCACTGAGGGTTCTTGATTCTGATAGGAAAAAGATTAAATGTCAAAGACAATCAAACCAATACTATTTAGATTTTTTTGTAATGTAGCTTCCTAAAGTTGGCATTGAACTACACATTCCAAGATAGCCAGAAGCAGATTTTTTATGACAATGTATAAACATCTGAAAATGTAGAGTTATTACAGAAGAGTAATACAGCTTATATTTCAGTATCATGACCAGAGCTATTAAAATGAAAATTTGAAAATCTGCAACCATTATTGCTACAGTTCACAGCAGTGTTTTCATTATTTTGTAACTTATAGTATCAGTTCTGCATATTAATTGTCATAAAAAAAGATTACAATCTCTTTTTTATATCAAAACACTTCTAATATTTGAAAATGCTGTTTAATAAGAAACAATTTCTTATACACCTTCAGAAATCTATCTGTTTTAACCCTATCACAGTTTTAGAAAACGGTCACAATAAGAAAATAACCAGAAATAGCATTGCAAAAGCATCCTAAGCTAAAAATATTTTTCATTTCGCAGAATCACAGATTTGTAGGGGTTGGAAGGGACCTCTAGAGATCATCTAGTCTAATCCCCCTTGCAAAGCAGGCTCCCTAGACCTGGTTCCACATGTAGGTGTCCAGGTGGGTCTTGAACATCTCCAGAGGAGACATGGTGCTTACATCTACCGTCTGGTCAGCAAACTGATCAGTGAATGCTAATGGGTGCCATGTTTTCCACATGGAGGGAAGAATTTATTTGCACACCTTTGCCTCATATACTCTTCCATGTCATATACCATTTGTCAGACTGCCCTTCTGCTGCCATCTGTTGCATGGAAAAAAGAATGTAATGGAATACTGGATAGAAGGTTCAACACCCACAGCCATACCACCAACATAAACCTCTGACACTGGGGGCCAAAATAATAAAATAGGAAGTATCCCTCCTGGAGAATCCCTTCTATCATAATGCTGATTATCTAGCCTTCCCATCCAATTTGTGCAGGTATAAGTACTACAAAAAGTGCAAAACAGAGGACAACTGACTATCAGATATATCCTTCAAAATATTTTCATAACAGAACAATCTGATGATAACCATCATAGTGTTTCTTTTATGTACTACTGCAAATATTCTTAATATTATATCCATATAATAACTGATGAAACGGTATTTCATTCAGTTTCTTTCTCTGATCTACAGACTGTCATAGTTATTATGTAAGAAACAATACCAAGATTTCCAGTCACAATGTTAAATGTTATATAGATGTTAATATGTTTACTCATGGAGAAGTAAATGCATCAAGTGAGCCAGAATACTTAGCAGCACCTACAGTAATTATTATGCTCATTAATTTAGTTTCTTAAATAAGATGTTTTTCTTATATTAATTGTGCTGACATTATCAACAAGCATGGTAGAAATGGAAGCTAAAATGTGAATTCAAAAATGAGAAGTTTTACATTTTCACCATTACTTGTTTTTGTTTAAATTTTACCAGTATAAGCTGTTTTTCATTTATAGCCAAATAATAAACTATTTAGCAGTGAAATCAAATTTCACTTAATAGAATTTTGTGCCCCGTCAGCCAATCTGAACTCAGTTATAGACATCTTCTAGTATTTTCTCACAACCCTAAGTAGAGTAAATTAAACCATCTTAAATATAAACATGTACATAGTAAATATAAAAACAATTGGTAGATTAATTATGGAAATGAAAAAGTAGCAAATGCTGTAAAATACACCAATATATATTTCCTATATTGTGATTAATATATTTAGATTGATCAGTGCATTTAAATTAGGCTAACAAATAGAATATTAATCCATAAAACCCCATAAATATAATGTAAATGTTTCTTAATTTTTCAGACCCATTGAAAAAAAATAATGGAATCCTTGGTGAGTTATGAACCAAGATTTTGTTCTATATTTTAAACTGTCAAGTTCTTTCATGGGTACTAATTCACCATGTATTTGATTGCCAACAAGAGAATATACCTTTTTTCTCTCAATTATTGTATTATCCTCAGGGATAATAAAATAATTTACAAGAACAATTCATGCCTATTTGGTCACAATATAATAGAGGAACTAAATGTGAAGACAGGAGGAACTGAAGCTGAAACATTTAGACATGGTCAGGATCTCCAAAATAATGACTATCACTAGATACAGGAGAGAAGAAGCCAACCTCCCGCTCGCTACAACCTTCCTTCAGGAAGTTGTAGAGAACAATAAGGTATCCCCTGAGCCTTCTCTTCTCCAGTGTGAACTATCCCAGCCTCTTCAGCCACTCCTCACGAGGTCTGTGCTCCAGACCACTCACCAGCTTAGTTGCACTTGTCTGGATACACTCCAGGGCCTCGATGTCTTTCTTGCAGTGAGGGACCCAAAACTGAATACAGCACTTGAGGTGTGGCCTCAATATTCTGTAAGAAACTCACAGGAGTTATTGGCAAAGTCAGGCTAAGAATGGCAGTACTGTTGCCCTTTGAGCAGTTGAAGAAGGCTGCATGATTTGGAGTACAACATGCTATTGGCACAGGAAACTACTCTGACAGCAAACACTGTCAAGGCTGCCAAGTAAAGCACTTTGTCACCAATGCTGCATCCGCAATAGCAGAAGCTAGATGTTGATCTGTCACCTGGAACATTTGTAAAATTACTTTTGACTAATGTGCTGAAGAAGGAGGAGGCATTTAATCACCTTTAGTGCTTTTAAGAATCTTGCTCTGCTTACCACATACTGTGAGCTGTAGACCTTTCAGCAGCATTCTTTGTTAGCACAATACATCATGTAATGGAACAGCTGTGAGTCTTAGTAGCCATCAACAGTAAGCAAAACAAAACAAAAATATGGCAGAAGTCTGAAGAGCAAAAGACATACTTTAGACATTGCAGTAATCTTTCCTAAAGTCTAGGATTTAGTAAACATCCTCTTCTCCGTGCCTGCAAGTTGGTAGTAACAGTATCTCTGTAATAGAGTGTTTTTTTAGTCTCTTGTGCTTATTTGACAAAATCTTGCTTTGAAGTTTGTAAGGTACAATTAGCAATTGATTTGTTTGTATGTTTGTGGTGAAGAAGTATTAGATGATCATGAGACAGGTTAGTTTTACCCTACACATGATGTATTGTTGCACTAGAACTGCTGCTCAGTATGAGAGGAAGGGAAGGTTCAGACATTTGGTGGATGTGCTTTGCTGAGGAGCCACTGGAGTGAGGCTACCATCTGTGGGATTATGACTGAACGCCTCTAAGCTGGAATGACTAGAGATCTCTCACATGCCAGAAGACAGAATATGCACATATCTGCAGATACGTACAGTTCCCTGAGAGGATACAAGGCATAAGACCTCTTCTGTTGTGTCCTAATGTTTAAGGCCACTACATGTGATGATTATGAAATCAAAAGATGGCAACAACTAGAAAATAAAAACACTTAGAGAAAGTCCCCACAAATCCCAAGCAAATCAAACTGACAAGTCCTGATAGGTTGCTTTTTTAAATAAGTATTTGTTTATATATTTTTGTAATCTCTTCATCTTGACAGCTTGACAGCCCTTCAGTTTTTTGAAGTGGTTGCCAATATAGTCATTTATTGGTATGAAAGTGAAAAAGCAATGACTCATTTACTCTAAGATCTGATGAATCATAATTTCACTCAGTTGCCTTTATGTAGCTTTAAGGATCAATGCTTTATAAATTGTCATCGTTACATCACTATTAGAATACTTTTGGTCCTATGCTGATTTACATGGGAAAACTAACTACACCTGCTACCCAAGGGAGATCATCCAGTTAAACACACAATATGTGTTCACTTCAAGTATGTTTATTGCTTGAGAAATGATTCCATCTTGAAACTGAACAAACCATTTGTGAATTCCTCCAAAAAAAAGTTTGTCTTTAAAGTAGGTAAAGAAAAAGAGAATCAAGGTACCAGGTAAGCATGAAAAGACCATGTGAGAAATTTTGCAAGGGTTGGAAAAAGAAGGAAGTGTCTTGTGTTAATGCGTCCAAAAATACATAGCATTTATTTCTTGATATATGTGCTTCAACCTCCTCCTTTGAGGACGATTCTATCCCCCCCATGTGTGTACAGCTTTAAAAAAAGTGACCATTCAGATAAATACTTGGGATATTGCAGTTCACCTTCAGCAGAAAGCCAGAACAAAGGCATGTTAGTTGGGACTGTTTAGATATGAATCTGGTTGTAGGTGAATATGCTTTTGCTTCAGGCCAATTCAATAAACTTACTGACTTCTACCTCTCTAATGATTTATTTTCTTCTGATAAGATAATTACTTCCAACAGGATAAAAATTCGTGTTCTGCATTAGTTTTTAGGATAACTTTATAATGTGGTCAACAGGATCAACTTTACCCGTATATGTTATCAAGTCGTAGAAATGAGCACCTGGGCAAATTGACATCACCTTCCAACTTGATGTAATCTGCATGCTGAGGATACACTCAATCCCCTCATATAGGTCATCAATAAAGATATTAAACAATATGGGCTCTAGTAATGTCCTCTGGGGACACCACTTGTAATGGGTCACCAGCTGGACTTAACTCCATTAACCACTTCTTATGGGGCATGGCTCTCTAGCCAGTTATCTACCCAAAGAAGGGTATACTTGTCCAGGTCACGGACAGGTAGGAATGTAAAGCATAATGAAATTCAGCCTATTTCTTCAGTACTACAGACTCAATTAAACAGTTAAAATCACCAAAAATATTGAAATTAAAATGAAAAACAAACAAACAAACAAACAAACAAAACTTCACAAATTTCATGTCATAAAATTGTGACATTATTTTACTGTCTACATGTCCTGGAATTAGACAATGACTTTATTTAGCAATTGTTTAATTTCCTCTTTCTCTTCTCATTGTTTCCTCCTCTTCTCCAGAGATTTACGATATCTTGTTTATGTAGATTTGGAGTTGTCTAAGCCCAGCTGTTGTAGGTGTTGACTTGAAACAAGAAGAGAAAAACTAGTAAGACGTTCAGTGAATAAGTGCAGTTTAACAACAAACATTTTCAGGCTAGGAGAGCAAGAACGTGACACTGAGTTTTTGTCTCTTCCAAGCTGCTGACAGGATTCCTAATGTGTTGACTTTACAAACATCTAGCACTTAAAGAGAGTATAGCTGATTTCATATTTTATACACAAGGTCAATGAACATGCCACTATTCAAGCTCTGAGTAATTCCATCTGCAATACATGTTCTTTGTGTGATAATCCTCTTGTTACTTAAAACTAGTTCTTCAGTCTGCTCTGAGCTCAGACCCTCCTCCACTTTTACCTTTTGCTCTCCAATTTTTAAAAGTCAACTGGGCTCATTCAGAATTGCCTTTGTGTCCCAGTGACAGCATTTGATCTTCAAAGCATTGTTCCACCGCTTTAGCATCGGAGGGCTGAGCAAGTACTGAAGGCATTTTAAATTGATGTTGGTGTATTTCACAGGCTACTGTGCAGAGCAGCTGTAGTTCAGGAAACAAACAAATGAACAAAGTAAAATGAGTAAGAAAGAACTCTTCCCCTACTGTTGGGAAAAGATCCTTCCATTTCTTTCTTCTTGCTTTATTGTCAATCAGTATGCACAATCCCATGTGACAACCATGGTTGATTCTACTCTATACAGAACAGAGATAAGGCTCCCTTGATTCTAAATTGGCTTCCTTATAAAGATGTTTAGCAAGCAAGACATGAGAAATGTTTAGCCCTGTGTTCAATATAGATGTGGGAGGTTACTGTTTCAAATGCAGATCTTTGTGTGTATCTTTTAATTAGAAACTTAAGGATGGCATGTAGACACAGGCTGTCATTTCTTGTTCCTTTCTGAGTGGAGCTTCTGCCTATTTTTTCAGGACTAGAATCATCCACCTAACTATTTTGGTGCTACTACTTTCCTGTGATGACACTTCTTTGCTCTCACGCATGTTTTAATAATCAATTTATTTATTTGTTTGTTTTCTTACTCTTTCTATGGACTGCAACATTTTCAGAAAAGTCTGGTAAAGAGGATAAAATAGGCAAGAATTACCTTTCTGTCTCTTTCTTGTTCAAAGGAAGATGGTCTGCAGATGACTCCCATAAAAATCATGTATGGGAACTCATAGTATATCTTATTACTGTGTTCTAGAAATTAGAACAGTGAGTGGGATGTCTTTTCATGCACTACAAAACCTACAAGTCTGCTCTTGATTTACTCAAGTACATAAACATTTTTTCTAAAACCAAGTATCTGAGTGACTTGTTTGGGGCTCAAATGTAAGAGAGAGGACTTAAAGAGAAACCAGGTCCTTTTTGAGAGGAAGTATGAGCCACCATACCATGAGGCATAGTGATGGCTTCTTAGGCAACTTATTACACTTCCAGAAATGCTCTAAAATGTAGTTACAAGTTTTAGGGAGAAAGTACAGGATAGATCAATTATAAACAGTTTATTTCTTTTTCTAGTAATAACAAAAGCTGAAGTTATAATAAGCCATTAATTGTGCTATAAATATTAATGAACAGACTGGAAATGCATACTATCACATACTGCCTGTAATTCATTATAAACTTTTTTTCCTTCAAAACAATTTGAATTTTACAGTTAAAAGAAAAAAAAAAGTTTGTAAGTTCACTGGAACTTGCAGAATTATGTTTTAAGGAGGTTTTGAAAAAATATTTTTTGTTTACCACCAATCTATTTGTTTTACTTTATTCATTTAATTTCATTTTTCAGAGTAAGTTAAACCTTTCAGTTAGCACTGAGTGGAAAACCATGCCTGTCACTGCATTATGAGACAATACAAAAAATTAGGTAATTAAATATTTTGATGACAAACCTTCTAATACTGGCTTAAAATTTCTGGGAGGTGGACTTTTCAAATGTGGGTAAAGGCAATGCAGTACTACTTAAAAATACATCAGAAAAAAGATCAAAATTCCCAAGCTGAAAATATAGCTCTGGTTTATATATGGCTTTATAAAGTGGGATGAAAAAGACATATTTATCTTGCAAAGTATCCCTTTTGTGAATACTGAATGTGAAATATTTAGAAAAGAAGGAATAGTATACATATTTTTCAGTCATAGAAAAATCAATCAGAATTTGTAATTCAAAACATAAATTCAACAGTGAAAAACTCCCAAAAGGTTTTTTCTTCTATGTTTACATCCCTTATCTTCTTCTTTAACAAAATAGCTATGACAATGGATTTCTGGATGTTTTTCTGATCCATAATAAATTCTACAGACTAAATTCTGATTTATTTGGGATTATTGCATTTTTACACTAATTTCGTAGATATCAAAAACTGCTCATTTGGATATAAGTATTTTCTGCATAGCTAGTGTTACAATTTAAGAATTTCCTTAAATGCAATTTTAGATCAAATAAGAACCTAAGGGAGCAGTTATGGATCAACCTTTATATAGATATATGACTTATATTTTTAAAATTGTTTTTAATGTGGTGTCATGAAGTATATTCTTCTCTTCCAGCCCAAGAGAGCTTTTTATCAGTTTCACCAGGTGCAGAGAAGATAGCTAGCAGTGAAGATTATGATCATCTCTAGAGTGAAAAGAAAACAAAATAGCTTCCTAACTTGTCTAGCATTCTTTACTGCCAAGAAGAATGATACTTGTCTCATTACTGCTTTTGTCACAAAAAAAAAAAATTCTTTTCTCAATCCATTGCAGCATGCTCATATTTCTACCATAAGAAAGTGATCAAGAAATCTATATTTTATTCTCAGTAATGTAGTTAAATTCCTCTTGGTCATATTCTGAAATAACAACCATATCACTTAAAAATTGGAATGACAGCCTACATTTGAAATGTTTATGCCTGTGAACAGAATTTTAGTCTCTGCTTCTCCAAGTACTCCAGAGAAACAAGTCTGCCAGTTCTGTTCCACTTGGGTTCTCTTTGCATGAAATGTATAGTAGGTTACTTTCAGTGCTTTATTTTAGAAAGTATGTGTATAACTTTATTTGAAACCAAACTCATATTTTCAGCGAATTATACTCCGACCCTTATGCTCTTTAGAATTTCTGTATTTCTTTTTAAAGATTTTGTTGTTGTTTTCTAAAGTATATATATATATACTTTATATAAATGTTCCCCCCTTTTATTTTACTTTATTTTATTTTAACTTTAGAAGCTATTGATACAAGAAACCAGATGTTTCATCACTTCCAATTCATAGAAAAATCATTCATATCATTCTTATTGGAAAGAAAACTAATTTTACATAATGAAGCAGAACACCTGCTGTGCAGAAGGTCTGGCTTTCAGACCGAGCTGGTAATATATTTTTGATATATCTGCAGTGAAATGTTGTTTTAAACAGCATGAAAAATAAGGGATTCTTTCAGTCAGTTTGGGTAAATAATGCAATTTAAGAAAATATTGAGCATTATTTTTGGGAAACTGGGATGTAGATAAATGTGCCAATTTTTGAAAAATTCATGGGGAATAATGGCCGCGAACATCTTGTGCATTTGAAACATCTCAGTTTAAGTTGTCCTGCCACGCAGAGATACAGTCATCTAAAGCAATCTTGCAATTATTACCTCAGCAGCAATAGATTCTAACTTGTCCTTTTGATTATATTCGTTCCTTTTCTTTTACCTGATCTTTTTTTCTGTTCCTTTTTTTCTTTTTTCTTTTTCTTTTTCTTTTTCTTTTTCTTTTTCTTTTTCTTTTTCTTTTTCTTTTTCTTTTTCTTTTTCTTTTTCTTTTTCTTTTTTTTCTTTTTCTTTTCTCCTTTTCCTTTTCCTTTTCCTTTTCCTTTTCCTTTTCCTTTTCCTTTTCCTTTTTCCTTTTTCCTTTTTCCTTTCCATTTTTCTTTTCCTTTTCCTTCTTTTTTCTTCTTTTTCTCAGGAGGCTTCAAAATCTGGAAGTTTTATTAACTTGTGGATTAAACCTGGTTAACACATCTTCAGCCTTGGAGAAATTTAGTATTAAAATAACAAGTCTGCTGCTTTGGAGCTAAAATCCATGGCATGCCACACTGCCATTCAGTCAAGTGTAAATTTATGAATGTACATGAACCTATGAATGTACATGAATCTGTTGATCTTAACGGAACACAGAAAAAACGTATAAGTACAAATGAATCTGATTACAAAAATATTGTTGAAAAAAAATTTTCAATCACATTTTTTGTTGTTGAAAAATATTTTTCAGACATATTTTTGTTGTTTGTTTGCTTTTATATTTTAGTAATGAATTTATATGACAGGCCATGGTTATCCTAAAGGAGCTATTAGTGATTACTGCGTTAACTCTCATAGAGAGTTTGTTTGTTTGTTCAGTTGCATAGCAAGAAGGGATATTTTCCCATCAGGAGACTTTGGTCTTCTGTGGTCATAATTTAAATGGCTTTATATTTTATATTCTTCTTCAGAGCTCCTCAAGATAGTGACTATTTTCATATTTTTTACACCCAAATATTTTCTGGTACTTTAAAGGGAAAACTAAAAGCTGAAATATCCTTGGTTAGTAATTTCATTTGCTGGGGGGGAGGGGAGGAGAGGAGTTAAAAGTGTAACCAGACAGCTACTGAATTGATAATGTAAATTTAAGTTTTAAATTTTAGAAAGAAAAATATAAACCAAATCCAAACCATGCTCTAATAGTATTTCAGATGTACTATTCTGTTAATGCAGGTCAGATCCCATTGCCCTATAGCATTTTTTCTCTGTATCCAGTGACATTAAATCACTTTTCAAGCACCATCGCTTAAGAGCACAAAAGCAGGAGATTTCAAAATGTCAGAAGTCAGGCAGAAATGGAAGAAGGCCAGCTTGGCTGAACAATGGTCTCCAAGAGCTTAGGCAGAAAAAGAAGAGATGTGGAGCTACAAAGGAGGTCAACAGAGATGTTGTTTGACATTGCAGGGAAATGATTCCTGCAAATAGGGTTCAATTAGAGTTGAAGCTGACAAATACTGTGGGGGACAATAAAATGGTCTTTTTAAAATATTCTAACATGAAAAGGAGGCCAATAAATCTTTTTTTTTTTTTTTTTTTTGGTGAGGATAGTCAACTCACAAATAGAGATACAGAAAAAAAGTAGAGAAAATTAATGCTCCTTTGCCTCAGTCTTCAACACCAGTGATAGGCCTGGAATCCCCAGAATCCTGATTTGGAGAATAGTGACTGTGGTAACAATAAACTCCCAGCCAACCATGAACTTGTGCAGGATTTGCTGCTCCACCTGGATACACACTGGTGTATTGGGCACAATGGGATTCATTCCAAGGAAATCAAACAGCTGTCTGATGTCATCATGAAACCTCTTTCAATTATTTTTCAATGATCTTGGGAATGTGGAGAGGTTTTAGTTAACCAGAAGCTGGAAAATGTCATTCCATTTTATAAGAAAGGCAAGAAAGTAGACCCAGGTAATTACAGGCCTGTCAATCTCACTTCAATGCTTGGTAAAATTATGGAGATTATTCTGGAGTTATTGAAAAATATATGTAAGATAATGCAGTCACTGGTTATAGCCAATACATGTTTATGCAGGGAAAGTCCTATTTAATGAACTTAATTTGTCTTTATGAAAAAGCAAAATTTTTGATACCATTCCTCACAATATCCTTCTGGGCAAAATATCCAACGTTCAGCTAGATAAAGACATGATGTTACAGTTGAACAATGAATTGATGGGTTGAACTCAAAAAGTAATAGCAAATTGGGTTACGAGAAGCATATGTGCAGTCACTATTAGAGTTCTGTTGGGGCGTTCACTGTGGGGCAAATTCATCTTAATGTTTCACAAATGACTTGGATGAAAGACTCAAATGTACTCTAAGTTTGTGAACAACACTAAACTGGGAGGAATTGTTGACTCACTTGAGGGTAGGGAGACCTTGTAAAGAGATCGTGAGAAATTACACTGCTGTGCAAACAACATAAAGTTTAACAACAGCAAGTGCTGGATTCTGCACTTGGGAAAGGACAATCCTAGGTATATGTACAGTCTGAGAGATGAGGTACTAAATGAGTTTTTTGCCTAGGTCTTCATTGGCAGCCAGGATTCTTGTATTTCTCACATCCTTGAAGCTTGCATCCCTGAACCTTTAGGTGGGAACTGGGTGAGTAAATATGCACCCAACCCCTCCACTGTAAGGGCAGAGCAAGTCCAAGACTGCCTCATGAGACAAAATGTATAGAAAATGACAGGCTCAAGTGCACCCTCAGCAAGTTTGCTAATGACACCAAATTGAGTGGTGCAGTTGACACATTAGAAGAAAAGTATGTCAACCAGAGGGACCCTGACAAATTCAAAAGGTGGAGTCATGTAAACCTAATGAAGTTCAACATAAGAAAGTGCAAGATTTTCCACTCAGGTCAGAGTAATCCTAGATGTGTATACAGACTGGGAAAAGAACATCTTGAGAGCAGGCCAGCAGAGAAGGACCTGGGAGTCCTGGTGGATGAAAAACTGAACATGAGCCAACAGTTTGCTCTTGTAACATGGAAGGCCAAAGGTACTCTGGGTTCCATCAGTAGAGTGTCCAGCAGGGACAGGTGTGTGATTGTCTCTTTACTCTGCCCATGTGAGGCCCTATCCGGAGTACAGAATCCAGGTCTGAGGCCCCATCTGGAGTACAGCATCCAGGTCTGAGGCCCCCAACACAGGGAAGATGTGGAGCTGTTGGAGAGGGTTCAGGGGAAGGCCACAAAGATGATCAGAAGGGTGAAGCACCTCCCCTCTGAAGACAGGCTGAGGGACCTGGGCTTTTTAGCCTGGAGAAGAGAAAGCCTTGAAGGAGACCTCATTGCAGCCTTCCAATATTTAAAAGGGGTTTATAAAAAGGAGGAAAATCAACTTTTTACTACGGTAGACAGTGATCAGACAAGATAAAACAGTTTTAAGCTCAAGGAAGTAAGGTTTAGATTGGATACCAGGGCAAAGTTCTTTACAGAGAGACTGATGAGGTGCTGGAACAGGCTGCCTAGAAAGGCTGTGGATGTTCTGTCTCTGGAGGTCTTCAAGACCAGGTTTGATGGGTCTCTGGGCAACTTGGTCTAGTACCAGATCTGGAGGTTGGTGGCCCTGCCTGTGGCAGGGGATTTGGATCTTGATGATCCTTGAGGTCCCTTCCCACCCAAGCCATTCTATGATTCTATGAGAGGCTGGAAAGCAGCCCTGAAGAAAGGGGATTCTGATTGATGGAAAATTAAATCCAGGTTAGGAGTGTGCCCTGGCAGCAAAAAGAGCCAACATGGGGTGCATCAGTATTTCTGTCCTGTCAAAGGAAGAGATTGTTCTGCTTTACTCTGCAGTGACATGGCCTAAATTCTGTGTAGTTTGGGGCACCACAGTACAAAAAGTACATAAAATTATTAGAAATAATCAGAAGGACAGCAACAAAGATGATGAAGAATCTACATGTCAGGATGAATGAAGAGGAGCAGCTGAGGTCCCTTAGTTTGTTCAGCCCCAAGTAGTAGAAACTTAGAAAATCTTCATGATCTTCCTCATGATATAGATCCACATAGGGGGAACAGAGGAGCAGGCAATGAGGTCTCTAGTGTCAGTGAAAAGAACTGAGAGAATGACCTGGAGTTGCAGTAGGGGCAGGACCAGTTTGCACATTAGGAAAAGGTTCTTCACTAGAGGATAGCCTGGCACTGAAAGATGCTCCGCAGGTCATTGCAGCAAGAT
The DNA here is from genome assembly GCA_036925125.1 of Oreortyx pictus. Taxonomy (NCBI): domain Eukaryota; kingdom Metazoa; phylum Chordata; class Aves; order Galliformes; family Odontophoridae; genus Oreortyx; species Oreortyx pictus. The sequence continues at coordinate 170,073,954 of JAUPFR010000001.1, forward strand.
GCTGGAGTTCAAGAAGTATTTGGAAAATGCTCTTAGACATAATGTTTGATTTTTAAGTGTCCTCTGTTGAGCTGGAAGTTGGACTTGATGATCCTCGTGGGTCTCTTCCTGATCAGGGTATTCTATGATTTAGCATTCTATGTTCTCATATGGTGATACCATATCTAGTTAAATAATCAATTATCATAAATTCCTGCGAGGCTTGATTAAAAATGCATAAATAAATAAATAAAAATTAGTTTCTTGTTTGTAGGGAGATGTAAGCCCTTCTGCCTCCCTCTGAAACCAAGGAGACTAACGATTTTAAAATTAATCTACAAAATCATTATGTGTATTGTGAATGATTTAAAGGCAAAGAGTATAAGAAGTAAGCATGAAAGTCATATCTTATCTTTCTTAAGGACTCAAAAACTATTTTTTTACATCTTCTATGCTCTTGTTTGGAGCAAAAAGAAATGACATCAGCTGTCCTCAGTCACAATCCTACTATACTTGTGAGGGATATCTAAAATTAAGTGTTCTTTTACATTTAAAAAAATAAAAATGAGCTTATATATACATATATTTCAAAATAATACCTTTGAATAGAATATGTGTGACAGGAAATTTTTGTTTGCACCGTGCTGAATACAAGAGAGATGTCTATGTGTGGGTTGTGAGTAAAGAAAGTTATAAAAAAGGAATGCTAGAAATAGAAATAAGTCAAACATAGTATCACTAAAAAAAAAGGTTACCATCTCTTAACAACATGAGAGAACTGGGATGACTAAGTAGATAAATCCAAGAACATAGAGGCAAAAGGAGAGAATGTAGGGCAGAAGTAAAGCAAATGCACAGTGCTGTTGGGAAATTCACCAAAAGGAAAGGAGGAAACAGGCTTCTGCACTTCTGTCCACCTGCTAAATCCCCTAGAAGGAAAAATGAACATGCCATATGGAAATATAAGAGGTCCTGCCTGAAGTGCAGAAATATTCTGCTACTGAGATTGACTTGTGTGACATTGTAAAATGACAAGACACCATACTGTAAAGATGTGACAAGCCCCACAGACTGTTCAACTGTTTATCCAGAGATGGTGAGGTGTCTCCTTATCCTCTTTCCTGACAAGTAGCCTTGGCTCTCTGCTGTTTGATAATTTCTTCTAGGGAGGGGAGACTTCAATGCTTGTATGCTATAAAGAGAGTCAGTACCATTTTAATAAATTGGCATGCCTATGACATTCCCAGCAGGGAAACAATATACACGTTTCTACAAAATTATGGAGCAAGATTCAAATGCAAAAAGTTACTGAAAACTGCACTTGTCACACAATGCATATTGCAGTAGCCTTGAATACAAACTGTTGACAATGCAGGATGATCAAAGTTGGTACTCTTAGACTATCCTTAAGTTGCCTGCTGCTTAATCACAGTATCATTACCACTAGGAGTGCCACAGGCAATTCAATCTATCACAATCACACAAAAGCTTTGAAACAATTTAATCAGTCCAATGTTTCCCCTGTAACATTTCCACCACATGGTTCAAATTTAACGGATATCTTAAAAATCCATAAAACGCTCCAAAAGTAATGCCTCCTATTTATTTCCAAGGAAACTATAACAGGTATAAATAGCACAATAAAAATACTCAATATAGCAAATTCTCATCTACAAAAAGATTTTTTTTTAAAGTTGCCACCATTAATTATGCATTTTTTTTAGAAATCAACAAGAGCCTGCATGCCATGATCTTAATAATCTGCATGGCTGTCCAGAACAGAGCTTGTCTTGCGTATTGCTAGCACTACTGCTGAAACACACCACCCACTATCTCATTGTGCTAAGAACAACTGTTTGGTCTTCAGAAACATTCAGGAAGCATTGATGAATGTCAATGGGTGTAATATTTTCTGCATGGAGAAATGAAATGCAGTTCCACACCTTTTCTCCATACATACTACCATGTCAGATATCACTTGGTCAGACTGCCTCTCAGCTACTATCTGTCTCATAGCAACAAAATGTAACAGAATACTGATGGGAAAGTTCAACGTCTACTGCCTCACCACCCACCAAAATCTGCATCTGCCAGCATATTAAAATCAGAGCCATAACTTTCAGAGCAACACTTATAATATTCATTTATTATTATTATTATTTATAAATACTAACTAGCAGTAACAAAAATAAATTGTACTGAGATTCAGACTAATAAAGTATGTGGTGTTGAGAATTTGACAGCCTAAGTTACCAGATAGCCAGAGAAGAAGTGAAGGAAGAAAAAGGGATGAATATATATACATAGCAGACATGCCTACATTATGTTGGAAGTGATACCATACAAAGGGACCTGGACAAACCTGAAGAGTGAACCCGTGTGAACCTAATGGGGTTCAACAAGATGGAGTGCAATGTGTTGCACTTGGGTCAAGCCAATCCCAGATATGAGTACAGATTGGGAGAAGAACTTGAGAGAGACCTGCAGAGAAGGACTTGGGGGTCCTGGTGGACAAAAATGAGACATAAGTATGCTTGCAGCCCAGAATGCAAACAGTACTCTGAGCTGCAACAAAAGGGATGTGGCGAACAGGGTGAGGGAGGTGACTCCTCATGTACTGCCCTCATGAGGCCCCATTTAGAGTACTGTGTTCAGGCCTGGGGACCCCAGCACAATAAAGTTGTGGAACTTTTGGAATGGGTCCAGAGGAGGGCCATGAGGATGGCCAGAGGGCTGATGCACTCTCTTATGAGGAAATGTTGAGGGAACTGGGCTTGTTTAGCTTGGAGAAGAGAAGGTTCCAGGAAGACCTCACTGCAGCATTCCAGTGCTTGGCGGAAGCTCACAGTATTGAGTTTTACACAGTCTGATAGTTATAGGACAAGGGGGAATGGCTTTTAAATGGAATGAAACTTTAGGTTAGATGTTAGGAAGAAATTCCTTACACAGAGGGTGGTGGGGTAATGGAAATGGGAACTGCCCAGAGAAGATGTTTGCACACCATTTGGAGGTTCATGGCCAGGCTGGATGAGGCCCTGTGCTACGCTGCTAGGAGAGGAATGAGTTGTAACAGGGCTTACTACCATGAAAGATGAAATACACTGAATTATGTATATAATTTGACAGAGCCAAGCGTAAACAGATCCTTGTTTTTGCTATGATTATTTTTTCATTGGCTCTTCCCTTTGCCCACGATTGTACTGAATTTTATTATTTTATGGCGGTGAAAACACAGAGAAAATTATGTAGTATGAGGTGTTTCAATTACTTCAAGTTTTTTTTTGTCTTTTTTTAATCTTATTCTCATTTATAATTAGTTTTTTTCCTAATATTCCTGAATATGTATATTGTTAGGAACTTGTCGATGTGCTGTCAGAAAGTATACTTCATGTTATGAACAATCGCGACAGTACATTTGTCTGGTTGATGTAAGCACATTTATGTCTGGCTATGGTGCCCTAAGTACAAAGCGGAAAAGAGAAATACAGAGAAAGAAATAAGAAATGTTCAGAAAAAAGGTAGATTAGAGGATTCTATTTGCTGATTTCATAGTCATAAAATACTATATACATACATACAAAATAAATAAATAAACAAAAGGAGATAAATTGAAGAATTGCTTTGACAAACAACACATGGCTAGTCTGTGAAATACAGGATTACAGTAAGGCCAGGACAGTAACAGCACGTGAAGAGACAATGTGAAAGCAGAAAACAACGTTGCCTGAAATAGAGTTTGCAAGCACATCTAGCATCTACTGAAAGGATCTTTTATTCATTTTCCTCTCTTTCAATCAAGATATGGCTTTCCTACTTCCACTGAGGTTTTCAGTGCTGGTCTCTGTCAGAATATGAGACGAAACTTGGAAATCTAGAGTCTTGAGCAAGACAATGATTACTATATGTGTGTGATCTGCTCTACCTTTGCTACTCTTGCTATAAATTTTCAGTTACTTATTTTTCCACGCTTTCTTGTTTTTTAACTCTCCACTCAATTTTTATGATTACCACCTGCCTTAGCCTTATGCCTGCACCCACTACTTTCCCTTCTCTTCTGTGTTTTCCCTTTATTCTCCATTTCTGTGGCCCTAGTACTTTAGCCTTTATTTCCCACTTGGTTCATCTTCTTGCTCCAAGCACTGACCAGAACAATTGAGATTGCTAGAAATTAATTCCTTCTCTTCATGGATTTACCCTCATTACTTTACTAACTACTGACTTAGGAACTACTATAATTGGGCAATATACAGAGATCTCCAGGATACGGCGTGAAGTATATAAAATATTTCCATATTAAAGGAAACTATCAATTTCTTTTCTACTTCCTAAAAATTCCTTGTATGCCTTCACCAAAGCTGTCTCTTCTTGGAGATTATATTTAAGTGTCCCATCCAGAATAAGATTCTCATATAATTTACATCTGTTTTACAAAATTTTACATATATTTTCATGTTTACATATATTTTGCTATATCAGGTATAATCTTCTCTCTTTCTAGTTCCACGTTCAAAAGCTTATTAAGTGAAAAAGACACTCTTAATGCCAGTCATGATTCAGAATACCGTTATCATACTCCCTGCTTGTAGCCATGCCTCTGTTTGTGAGTATACAGTACAGACACTTTGCTTGTCAGCACAACTTGATTGCTAGTACAAAATTTCTCAACTAAGATCTTTTGATATGGAATTCAATTGCACCTCACATCATGATAAGCAGGATATTTGCAACCCTGTTGGCATGCTGCAAGTCTCACTGTTATGAATAGATCTCTTTCTTATTATTATTTTAGTTTATCTGTTTTAGTATGAATAAAACCTGAATTTCATGAAGAGAATGAGTGACATAACTCAGCTAGGAAAAGCAACAGTGGAGTCAGTGGACTGTGCCAAACAACACCTGGCCATGACAGGTCACAGCAAAATGAGGCTTCAGGTGTTTGATTTCCTTCTCTGTCTATTTTTGTTCAAAGAGGTGACACTGCATAGACGTACTAAGAAGGGGAGTAAATTACAGTATCCAGTAACTTCTGATCCAGCTAGGTGGCAACAAGGCTTCCAGATATTTCAATCAATAGAAAAAATCAATTAAATAATTAAGATATCACAGATGGCTAGATCAATTAAAGGCAATCAATTAAATAGCTAAGAGATCACAGATGGGTGGATAAATTAATAGTAGAAATAAATCAAGTTTTCAGGATGCTCAGGAGGAGTGTAACTTGAAAAGATAATCATGGCGAGTGGCAGTGGTTGTAGTGTTTAGAGGGATGGCTCTATAAAGTCTGTTGTATTTGTGGGCATGTGCGGTGTGTTACTCTGCAGAGTTATTTTCTCTGTAATTTTTACTGTGCTATTATTCAGTTTTCCTGCTGGTCTTAGAGGTGTTGCTGTTGATTTTGCCCTTGGAGAGGATTTATTTTTTGAAGTGTATAGAATGAGATGCTTGAATATCAGTCTACAAACATCTTCTGAGTTTAGAATGAATGGCAAAGTGAACAGTCAGTGAAAAGAATTCTATATTCTTATAAGTTCCTTCTTAGATAAAAGTAATAAATCAAGTAACCACATTTGCTTATGCTGTAAATCTACAGATAAACTTAGTTTGCATGTCAGGTTGTGCTTATGCATAGACAACTGAAATGCAAGCCTATATGTAAAAGAGATGTCACTCTTCTATGTAATTCATCACATCAGTATTGAGATCATTAGTGCTTCACAACCAAAAACTGTAAAGAAGTAACAGTTCAGGTTTTTATTTTTGAAGAACTTGTATTATTTATTTTGAGAAATCTGAAGAAATAAATAAAGAAAAGATGATAGCAGTTAACACTCAAAAGAAAAGCTTTTACTATATGTTTTATTAATTCTCATCTTCACCCTTCCTGTTTTTTTCTTAAAATTTCTCTGTAGCGTGATAATTCTTAGTCTGGTAAATATACTTGTACTTTAAAATGCAGATGAGCATGTTAGTAGGAAGACTTGTCTTTCATTAGTTTGCTCCATTCTACTGCTGAAGGATCAAATTACTGAAGAGATTAAAAAAAAGAATTTTAAAAATATATAAATAAATATTTAACTGGCTCTAGAAGAGAAAGAAGTTTTAGCATGTCATTCTACTCTATTATAAGTAAATTGTCTGATGCTTGTAAATATGTACGGTGAACAGCAGAATACAACGATCCCTGGAAGGATATGGATTGAATGAGGGATTGAAGATAAATTTTAGTAACACTAAATGAGGAAGCTTAGAGCTTTGTGCACTGCATTTGATGACAAGAATGGGAGAGATACAAAGTTGTCTGTATATGACAGATTTCTGTAGCCTTTTCTGAGAAATCCAAGGCCTGCAATGTTGATGTTCTGCATCATATGATGGAGTGGAAGAAAATCAACTACATTTGGTACTATATCTCCACTGCTCCTCATCTTAAAGGAAGTAGTTTTTATTTTTATGTTATCACTATTTTTGTCCATACAGTTGGGCAAGATTTTTCAGTATGTACTACAAAGGAATATTTTGATACGAATTCCAGTAAAAGGGAAAAACTAAATGAGAATGCTAATGTATTACCCTGAACTTAAGAGCACAGAAATACTGGTCTATGTTTGATCTTTCATTTTATTAATGTTCACTGAAGAAGTGCTCCTGTGAAGCTGCCCTATGCTTTTCTTTAATTACCTATGTCTAACAGATAAAATCTTTTCTGAGTACTGTTAAAGACAACAGCTATGATACAAAGACATACTTCTTGTGGTCCTGTTCTGTACTTGTCCAATCTGACTCTTTGCCATTTATTTAACAATAGTTATATAGCCTTGACATTTTCAAAGCTCTATACAAGCACAAACTAATTAATCTTTAGTTTGCCTTAGAGGCAAATGAGTCAGTATTCTCTCTTCTTTCACAGATATTATAGTTGGAGCAGAGGAGGTAAATGAATAGCCTGCAGTGCTACAGAAAATTGGTGTCAAAACCAGCATTTTAACTTGGGCATTCTTGGAAGAGGAGGTGCTGAACCCTGGAATGTTTCCATTCTCCCATGGCAACTGACTGATATGTTATATTTGTATTATTGACTGAGATAACTGATCTGGCCACAGAGAGATGTTGCACAGTTGTTTGAGTACAGTATTTGTTATATGCATTTGAAGGGATGACAAAGGTTATAGAGGTATGAATGTCCACTTCTGGAGTTGTGTTTTTACACTGGGTGTTATCTTTGACTTACACATTTTTACAAATGAACCCAGAATGTTTACTCTCACCATTCCCTTGTACTGGGAAATAAAAGAAGGCTTATTCATGTGCTGCTGCTATTCTTAGCATTACTTTGCTTACAGTAAAGAAGTTAAGCTCACACTGGTTTCTTTAATTCTATGTATTTTTTGCTGCAGACAAAGCAGTATCTCCTTTATTGCTAGTATGATGAATTACCCATCACATGAAATATTTAAAGAATATGTACAAATAAGACTTACTTTCTCTCTTGGTGTCTTAGTTTAACAGCACGAGATGGACTTCTTCACTGCCAATGACTAGCCTGTTCTTATAACGACTGTGCTAAAGAGACTCGAGCAGAATCGCCAAATATGCTTGAGTCAAGAAAACAATACAGCTAGCATTTCATGTTTTCATTAAATAACAGTTGTATAGAGTATATCTTGCTTAAAAACTTTCTAAGTCTTTCTGTTAGAAAAGAGGAAAACTAAAGCTGTGGTCAGAATTCCTTTGCAGGAGTCAGATAATGCTGAATAGAAAAGTTACAGTCATACACTACATAATCATGAGTTTATTTTGATGAATAAATGTAGCTATTAATACTGGAAGAAATGTGAGAACCACTGTGTAACTTCTACAGTGGTATCATGAAAATAATTAAATATAGTCTTTTAAAAACTTGACGACAGTACTCAGGCTCTGATGGTCCAGCAAACTTCCATGGAATCTTAGCTTCAATCTTAAGGAAGCTAATGTGTCTTGATAATGAACTGTGAAATAAAAAATTACTAGCTACAATACATCAAGGTGTAGAGAGACAGTGCTTCTATTGTTCTTAATCTCACTACAAGCAAAATCTCTGAAGTCTCAGATAAGAAATGCATTCATCAGTTCTAAAATAATCTGTCGTGCTAATCTGTACTCAAGGTCAAAATTGTTCCTTTTCCAGTTGCTTCGTTATTTCTTCTTCTGAATAAGATGGGGAAAAAGTCTAAAAATAATCTCAATATGTTTAAAGTGCCTCTAGTGTTCATAGTGTTCAGTGATATTTTTTTCTACTTTGTTCACTCTTTCTAGCAAAGTGCTGAATAGCTAGATGCTTGGTTGCACCCCAGTCACCAAAGATATAGATATATATATATTTTCCTTCTTTCCCTGATGTGACTTGTTGTATTGGCTCTTTTTCACTTAAATGTTACTTCTTCTGTTTGAAAATATAAACTGGCTTTGAAAGTGGGACTATAGATCCATGAGGGAGACACTGCTTGTGAATAAGGATCCAGAAAGAACAAGGTACCTGAGAGAGAACTGTCAGGAAGACGAACTTGCTGGAGGGCAGAGGAGAGTCTCCTGGAACAAGCTTGAGGTGTCTTCTTCTCTGTTACTGTTTTTAAATACTGGCTTTTTTTAGTGAGCTACTAGTGCACTCCACTTGCATAGAAAAACTCCTTTATCATTCTGTTTGGCCCAGAAGTCATCTAAATTCTCTCCAGCTAGACTCTGAAGTGTGATAACCCTCTGAAAGGGGCACGATATGGAAAGTGAGAAGCTGCTTCTCACCATTTGGAAAAGGAAATGGAAGTTGGGTTTGTCACATGAATGACTTTAGTCATCATCAATGTCTTTAGTCCTTATTACAATATATGAACTAGGGAATAGCAAATGAAATGACTAGGCATGTATCTTACTAAAGCAAAAAGATTAAGCATGTTGTCATGGAGTGCAGGTTGAAATGTCAGAGGATCTTGTAAATATAGTAACATGCATGGGTTCAAAAATAACTGGCCAAATTCAAAACGATTCGGTAAGGTTATTAAACCCAAAGACATAACCTTGTCTCATGAAATCAATCTGAACATTTCTGGAAGCTGCCAAGGTATTACCAGTGGAAGGGTCATTCTTCATGTTTCATTTATTTCTGAAGCACTTACTCCTGTCTCCCATCAGAGGCAGGATGTGGAATTATATATCTCTAACTGCTTCTGCTGTACTTATTTTAGTATTTAGTATTGTGACTCCCATGGGGGAGAGTATGGAAGTGGTCAGGTAGTGCTTTGTTTCCTGCCAGGGCTAAGCTACAGCATTCTGAAATGGTGACCAAATTACAGAATAAAGCCCACTCAACTTCTAATGATTTTTATAGTCAAATATAAATATCTTTCTGTTCACAATCTCTTTTTAAAACAGTGACCAGTCAGTGGTGAGAATAACTTTTTATTTTTATTTTTAATTTTATGAGTTCTACTCTGAAATGCCTCAGAGCATCAGTCAGGAAAGGTTAATATCTTTGCTGCTTGTAGATTTGCAGGCTATGCAGTTCAGATATGCTCAGCGCTTCTGTAGTCAGAATGGTAACATCTACTGTGCCTGTATCCCCTTGTCTGCTTCTATTTCTGAGCTGTTTCTTTTTTCAGTCATTGCTACAGAATCTTTCACAAAGACTAGAAATGGCAACTGAGCTGTGTCCATTTGCTCTTCATTCTAATGTATTTTGAAGGATGAGATATTAATGTTATACACAGATATAAAAAGAAAAGAGTTATAAAAGGCGAAGTTATAGTGTCATATCTGAAGTCAGCATCCACAGAATTAAATACTATCCTTAGGTATCATATGTTGCTTACAAATAAAATCCACAGAACTGGAACTGTTACTGAGGATATTAACAAAAAAGGAAAGCCATTACAGACTGGGAAACTTCAGTGGGATGTGACTTCCCTGTACTTTACTAGGTCTCAGACAATGGTTCTAGAAAAAGAAGGGGTAAGGGGTGGCTGGAAATCTCTAAAACAAGAAAATTCTTGGACAATATCTGAGGTGTGGGGGACAAAGTGGCGAGGCCAGACTCTTTTCAGAAGTATGTGGAGACAGGACAAGGAGGAATGTCCAGAAACTGCATCACAGGAGGTTCTGCACGAATGTGCGCAAGAACTTCTTTATGGTGAGGGTGATGAAGCACTGGAACAGGCTGCCCAGGGGGGTTGTGGAATCTCCTTCTCTGGAGATATTCAAGACCCACCTGGACGCCTACCTGTGTGACCTGGTGTAGGGAACCTGCTTTGGCAGGGGGGTTGGACTCCATGATCTCTAGAGGTCCCTTCCAACCCCTACGATTCTTCAAATTTGGTCTAAATAATAGCAGGTTATACCTGCTACTTAAATTCTCTGTTTTTTGACATTCACGACAGAATTTATTGAGCCTGTAGCAAAAGAGGGCCTGACATCCTATTAAATGGTAGAAGATGCTAGAACAATGTTTTGCTTCTATTCCTTAGCTAAATATTTTAATGAATGCCAGATAATTTTTTTTAAACACTCGAGCATGTTGTCATAGCACTATTATAATGGAAACAATACTGGAGAAAGGGGGGCAATTAATGTTCAAAATCATAGAGCTATAGAAGGAAATAGTAAATACTGAAATTCCAGTTTGATTAACCGAGTGTAAGTACTCAGAGAATTACAAATAGCATGTGAAAATAAAGAATATAAAGATTTAATGAAAGAATAATCTTAAACATCATGAGATAAGGAGCTGCTGTGCAAAGAAGGAGTAGGGAAAGAAGCCTGTACAGTGATTTACTTCCTTTGGAAGGCCAGAGGGCTGTCTAACTAAAGAATAAGGGTAGCAAATCAGAAATGGATAATGCAAAGTATAATAGGATAAGCTAGAAATAAAGAAAGATATGAAATCAGACCTGTGGAATAAGAAAGGAAAAAAGAAGCTGACAGTTGACTGAGAAGGACAAGAAGAAAAAAGATGCTGCAATACAAGGGAAGAATAGCACAGAAAACTACTCATGAAGGGCATGAAACTGAACTCAACAAAGCAGGATTAAGAGAGTATTGGACTGTTACAGAAGAGAGATAACAATGACAGAAAAAAAATGTTAAAAATAAAGGGGTTAATGAATTGTAAGGTAGAAGCTGAAGTAGCCAACTGGCATCACATAGCATGTTTACATGAAACGAATGAGAAAAATATAACAAAATATTTTCATGAGAAGACACTTGAGTAAGAGCTATGTAAATATTGAATTATTTCATGGTATTTCAATGCCATGACATATTCATATGCCCATGAACAATGTAGACATTTTGTTTATACTGCAGAAATGTGCATTTTTGTTATTGTTAAGAAAACAGCTCTTAGAAGCAATTCTACTTCTCCCACATGAAATTAAATTACATTGCATAAATTTCTGGCTACATTCCTGGTCCTGACCATTTAGTCATGTCACATTGGTTTAAGAAATAAGTAGATTGCCATGGCATCATTTTACAAAGAAATACTCTAGCAGTTTTTGTTAGTTGGGTTTTAGTCTTGTTGTCTTTTTGAAGAATACTACATATTATCAATCTTTTCATATTTCCACAGTCTGAGTATAATTAACACCTGAAGAATTTCATCATTCCTGTTATGGAACATGAAATTTTCCTTCAATATTTTTAAAATCAATGTTTTCCTTAAATGGAAACTTGATGTTGACTTGTTTGAAAGCTGCTAAAGTGTATGGTACTTTGTTGTTGTTGTTGTTTCCTTAAGTGTGAATATCCTATTACACTATATAGTTTACAGAAACTACATTCTAATTCAGCAGGAAGTAGTACTCCATTAAGATTATGGGGAGGAGAACTTCAGACTCAGTTCACAGAAAACAAATTTTTTCATTAAGGACAACTGTGGAAATGAAAACAAGGCTTGAGTTCTTCTGAGTTTGACGGACCGAGAATAGCTGCTTCAGTGACCCTGAGTGTCCTGCTAATAGAAGTTTAACTTTCTCTAGGACAATACAAACTGGACACATCTCTAGGTAAAAAGGTGAATGCATATTTGCCAAGTTAGACATCAAATTGTACATGTGCAAACACAACATGCTTCTCTCATTAGAGAAGCATTACAAGTGCACAAAAAGTTACTAGTTTAGTAATTAGTGTACATAGCATTGAGGAAGTCTCACATCAATGTCATATGTTTGACAAGCTGAGAGAGACAGTAGAAAAGTGTGATGACAGACTCAAAAGTATATGCATCACAAAGAATAAAAAAAAACAACCCTGTAAGCTCATGAAAGACTACTGCATGTACAATTTGATGTTGATTATGTTTAAAAAAATGAGTCTTATGTGGGAAGCTGGAATAAAAAGACAAAGAGGAGCGTCAAATTCATTTCAGTAGCTAAAAATCCTATCTACAAATTCATGCTGAAAATCATGTAAAATTAATAAACAACATGCTAAAAATAAATCAGAAAGAGGAACCCTGTGGTGATTCAGGCAAAGGACATATCAAAAGCTCCCTGATTGGGTCAAGGAACTCATTAGGATACATCTTTCATGCATATGACTCTGCAGCTCTTGGAAGTGTTGTGAACATCTATTATTTAAGACCTACTTATTCTTTTGCACCTGAAAAGAGTTATATCATTATGTAAGTTCCAAGCTGTAATTTTGTGGTCAATAGTTCTTTCATGGAATTTCCCTTCTGAAGTGCTCTAATATTCCCTGCTTAACTTCATGGGGATGAATGTGAATGTCTGCATTGCTTAGAAGTTTTTTGATCACCCCTCAACAAGAGGTAACTTGGAGAAACGAAAATACACTATATAAGTGAAAAATTGAACTGTGTGTATTCCAAGGATCTGTGTGCTGTTTTTTAGTCTGTTTGTTTGTTTGTTTGTTTTTTCTTTAAAGTCCTTCTTGCTTATTAAACAAAATAATAAAAGGAGTGGAAATGAAAGTGACAAACATGAATTAATACATATGGTTAAAAAAAAACAAAAACAAAACCTGAATTTTAAATAAAGAATTACAGGAATTCAAAGATGAACTGAGAAGTACTACTTCATAGTTCAGAAGAATACTGGTAATCATATATACCTAATACATGACAGAAAATTTAAAATTTAACTTCTAAAATTTGATCTATTTTTTTTTTCTCCTGAATATTTAGAAGTAACTGAAATACTGGAATTATTGCATTAATTTCCACATATGGATGAGTCCTTCATGCTATTCATGTGTGTACTGTTGCCTCAACAATTAATTGTAGTTAATTTTGCTTTTTTTTTTTTTTTTCTTCTTTCTTTTTGTATGGCAACTGCTGAGTTACAGGCTGAACCACTGGTTGAGCACCAGGAGAAAAAACCCAGTCAGCCCTGGGAGCACAGGTGAAGGCAATTCACGTGTTTGACTGGAAGGGGTGGAGCCAGGCTCAATCCCTCTTAGACCTCATTTAAGGGCTAACTGCCACGGAAGAAGTAATTCTTGTTGGAGATGCTTCACTTGTGGAGTTTTTCTCTGCAAGGCTTGATCCTTGGAGATGGGTGAGCCTTCTGTTTTCTTCTTTGTAACATTTTCTCATTGTGCTGGTCCTGTTGCTGTTACGCTGCTTCATTTTCTGGTAGTGGAGCAGCAATAATGGCAGGCCAGATTCTTCATAGTCTTAACTTTGCAAGCCATAGTGAAAGTACTTGTAAAACAATCCTGTTTCATTTGAGGAAGTGATTATTTCAACTTGAGTTGATTCTCAGTCACTTATTAAACTGTGCATTGTTTTGGCTTTAGGAGAAAGATGTGACATCATACCAAATACTGTGAAGAAATTAACTCTGTCTTAGCTGAAAGCAGGGAATGCCAGGTCAATTCCTCATTTCTAACATTTGTAAAATAATATTACTGAAGTGACCTTAAATATGTTATAGAGATACAAAAATAGTCATACTTAGATTTGGTGGTTGTTGGAGTTTTACTATATCAATTCTCCTTTAATTTCATTTTCTTAAATACCTATGTGATTGACAATTTAGAAATTTCCCAGATCAATCTATGGAGCTTTAATATATGCACATGTGCATGTCTGTGCGCATAAATACATATATAGGATGCATTACTTAATTTTCCCTCTTTATGATTAAGTTACCAAAGCAAATCTATTTTGGTTTTTTACTTAACAAATCAAAGTATTTAACTAATAAGTTTGATTCCTGTTTTTGACTGCCCTAATGCTATCTGTTAGAATCCCCTCTGGGAAGTAGGTTTTCACTCCTATCATAGGTAATTTTGGATCACTCAACTGGTGGCTCTGCCTCCAGCCACTATTCTTTTACTACATTCTGAAACATTTCCTTTTCTTATCTGCCATTCTCTACCAAAGATAAAAAGGTAAATAAATCCTCAAATACTAATGGGAAAATAAAGATTTTATGGTGAAAATTTCCCTCTCACTTTCTGTGGATTTTCCTTCTTTTTTTTTTTTTTTTTAATCTGTGAGTTTTGTCACTATTTGGTCTTTTGTTATTGTTCTTCATGTTAGAAATGCAGTCTCTGTATGCACCTCTCCTAGATACAGGTCTTGTATGGTTACTTATTTATTTACTATTTTTGTAGTTTAAATTATATTTCATTAATGAATCATTAGGAAAAGATGGCTATTCATCACTTTCCAGTTTGAGTCAAAATTGTGAAGTTCATAGTATGGTTAAAGAAGGTTTGCTTTTAAAATTCCGTAGCTTTGTAGGCTTCATGTATAAATACTGTTCAAGCATTTTCTGTTGTTTGTTTGTTTTTCTTAGTGCAGGTAGGAGGTTCTTCTAGAGTTTTAGAAGCTGAATGCTTTCTGTTCTTCTGCCTGTTGTGTGTATCTTGATAGGTATGTGACTCTTCGACAGCAGTAGCCTATAGAAAAACATCGCAAGAAATCACTGTGATTTATGTATGTAGTAGTTTCAAATTACGTGTGTGTAATCAGTGCAAAATCTGTTCTAAATTAAAATAGAATAATATAATATTCTGCACTGGTGTTCAGTAAACGTGAATTTTAGAAGTTGTAAGGTAGTGTTCAATCAGATTTTCATCTGCACTGAAACTGGAAGATCTACTCTTAACGTGAAAGCGAAGGAAGAAACAGACCTACATGGCCCTGCTTAGTTTCCTGCTGCAGAAGGTATTTTTGTCTAGGTTAGGTTAATATTTCTCAAATATTGAAGTTATGTATTATAAGGAACCTGAGTTGTTGTAGGACTTATTATCAGAGTTTCTAGGTATCTTACATTTTAAGTGTTGGTGAAAAATATCATTACAATATTTAAATTTTTAAGTATATTTCAGGAGTTAAGTGTTAAAATATCAACAGTTTAAAGTGTCACAATTTGTTTTTCCTGGTGCATTACTTTAATATTTAGTTGGTTTTGAGGGTTTTATTTTTCTGTATTAAGACCAATTCCGATCCTCTGTAACTATTTGCTGGATGGACCTATTTTTGTAATGATGAACTCTGGAGCACGTTGAGGTGTAAGCAAATGTAACCTGTGGTTTGTACTTCCAAAGTTCACTCATGTTTATTATGTTCCCTTTTATTATTCTATGTTGTGTTCACTAATTTCAAAGGAACCTTTCCTATACCACATACTCTGCTGTCATTTAGCTAAGTTTTACTTGCTTAGGTCTCTTTGTATTCCCTCACAAGCACTCCCTGGGACCCAATTAATATTTGAATATGCTTTGAGAAGTCATTCTTATTCAGCCTGCCACATTATTGACTTAAATGCCAAAAGCTGCCCCAATCTTTTCTCTATAAGTTATTTATTTTACTACATTTTTTTTCTAGTTTTCTCCTACATGATTTCAACAATTCCTCCCTGCTGCTGAGGTGCTTTTAAAGCATTTTCAATCTTGAATTGTAAACATACAAAAGCAATTACACTTTCAAAACATCCTTAAAAACTGAATATGCACTTATTATTACTTATTTAAACCTGTTTCCCAGCCTGACAAAAAAAAAAGTGTAGTGTGATGAAGTGTTTCTAATTACCTGTACTAGAATCAGCAAATGCTTTCTGAGTATGGTGACTTATCCTGTTTGGATACACAGTGATTTCGTCCGTCATGGATTTTCTTTGTGTTTTTTAGATGTTTTTTTAGTTTGTTTTAAAGTAGCATGGTCTGTATTTGTGTAAATGGGTAGGAAAGAACACTTATCTGCTTAAAAGTGCCTTTCTTAAGGATCATATTGCATGGGCATGTCAGCAGTGGAAACAGTCCCTTATCCCATCAACAAAGAAGGAGAGACAAGTGAACCTTTAGACTGTTGTGAAAATCTCTGTAAACATAATCTCTCTGCTGGTTTCAGCTGGGACAGAGTTTAGTATCTGGTATGATGCCATGTTTTCTGTTTAGGCTAAAAATAATAACAACCAATTGTTTAATTGTTCCTGAGAAGCACTGCACAGAGCCAAGGATATTTTAGGTTTTGCAGCTGGAACTGTGCCTGAAGGGTGGATGCTGTGGTACAAAACCAGTTGAAGAATTGCAGCCTGTAGGAAGCCCATGAAGATCAGGTTGGGAAGGTTAACATCCTGTGGGAGTTATCCCACGCTGCAGCAGAGGAAGAAGGAAATGATGGAGTGGCAGTGACAAAGCTCTATGGACTGGCTGAACTCCCCTTCCACAATGCAGAGTGCTATTTGCAGTTAGAAGAAAGCAGCATTGTGTAGCTTAGCTACCCATCTGCGTGAAAACACTGTGGTCTGTCTTTTTTTAACTGAAAACCCTGCTTAGGTCAGGATAAAAGCATATCAGTGGGTGGAAAAAGTAGCTTCATAGTATATTACTCTAAACAATTTGGTCCAGGTGAAGTAATTCTTTTTTTTCCTTTTTCTTTAATATGTGGAAATACAAAATATTCATCTTCTACAGCTCAGTAGAAAAGATTTACTGATGACAACTTGCAGCCTGAAAAACTGCTGTGAGCAAGTGTATGGTTTTTATCATGGAGCCTTATAATGGATCTGATTACAGATGCCAAGTTATTTCACATACACCCACGTAATATTCATCAGAACTGAAAATCTAGGTATTGAGCAGCAAGTAGAATTCTAAATAAGACTGATGTTGAAACTCCCTGAAAGGAAAATACAAAATGTTGTATATACTGGGCTGATTTTAAATACATGGATAAAGTCACGTTCATGGTTGGTAAAGGGCAATCCATGAAAATATTAACATCTCATTTCAAGGAATAAATAATTTTAATAAAACATCTATAGTTATGCTGATTGAAAGAAGAGTTGCAGGAGGTAAAAGGAAGGAGGATAAAACATAGATGTGAAAAGAGTTGAAATACATATTTACCTCAATAACTACATTCATTCTTATTTATTGAAATTTAGAAACTTAAAATAGTGCTTCAGAAATCCTCTAGATTCTCAGCTTGTATAAGTTTCCATTGCTTCAAATATTTTTAACAGTTTTTTGAACTAAAAATTATAATTTCTGTTCATTGTAATATTTCATACTCAAAGAAACCCATGTTTATGAAAATGTCATTTAACCATGCTTTTCAAGACTGATTTTCATGTTCAACCTGTTCAGTGTTATTTCCTTGACTTATGGTTTACAGTTAAAAAACATTACTTTCTAATTGACGTCGTTGAACTTTTGTTTCGTCTAACTCAGATTGAAATTTGAACCCTAGCTTCACCAAGACTGAGGTTTCTATCTCACTATGCTCAAATAACTTTATTGCAATAATCATCTGCAAATTAGTAGTACTGAAGTTGTTGCACTGAAGTAAAAAACCCAAGTGTTATATTCCTTGTCGTTATTTAATTTATCACTGTTATATTAAAATGGAGAAATGAACAAATGTTCTTAAGTATTTAAATATAATAATTTTAAAGTATTTCTTGCATATAATAATTTAGTGATCATATATGTGACTTTTATTATTATTAAAATGGGGCTTTGAAAAATCTGTTTTTCTTAACAGTTACCAGTATTGTGGTGTGGGTTTTTTTTGTTTTTTTTTTTAATTCAAATTGTATAGAGACCTACTGAGGCAACTAACAAAATAAAAATTATAGGCATGAACAAAACTGGTAGTTTAAAGAATGATCCAGCATAACTCTGGTATGAAGTATAGGGTCACAGGCTTCTAGTGAGCAATCATGGTGATAAATAGAAATTTATTTTTAAAACAGTGAAAAATGAGTTTTGTTGGTTTTTTTTTTCTTCCCGCTTAAAACACCTCTATTTCCATTCTTGTTCAATTTAAAAGGTTTGAGTAAGCTAATACTTTGTTAATCATTAGTTATATAGTTTAACTATATGATGCATTTTTAATTTTTCCTTGAACATCATGGAAAGAGAAGATCTATTACAATCATACATTAACTTGAGAGTTAATACCATGGAAAAAGGTTATTTTGGTGACTTTTGTTAGTAGGATTCTAAGAAATAATGTGTTAATATCATCTGTACACCTAACAAGCAGTACTATTGCAGATATGTAAGATCAAAGTGATAGTTACTTGGATCTTTTCTTTGTTTAATTGAGTCTTTAAAAGGACTTGCATCTCAACAATTAATTACTTTATGTAAAAAAAAAAAAAAAAGCCCTTTCTAAATTTACGTTAAGTGTGTCAAAATTTGGGGACTAAAGAGTTTGTGATCAAGTACTTTTACATTAGCTGGGCTTCTTTCTAAAGATTTTTTTTTATATCAGTCTTTTCAGAATCCTTCATGTTGTCACTGATGCGCCAATACTTTCAAATGTCAAATCCCTTACAATCATGCCTATGCGTGAACACATGCTAGAAATAGCAAGTATTCCTAGAAATTTAAAAAGATGTATTATTTCTTTACTGAATATTTGTTGAAGAAGGTGAAGTAAACATTTTGTCTTCTAAGGGTGATTTAAAAAAATCCTTGTTTTGACAAATATTCAGGTAGCTTTTTTTGTGATACAGAAAAGATGGTAGCCGTAACTCTATTGTAGAATAATGTCATATGAATAAGAATGGAAAAAAACATAAAATCTGTTATGTCCTTGTCTTGGATCCTGACTTCAAAGTTCATCTTTCATGTAAATTGACTTCCTGACCCTAAAAAGCCTGCTACAATCATGAACATTAGAAATAGACAAAAGTGCAATTTGAGTCATTGTCAAAATTCCAAACAGTTGTGAAATGGAGGTTCTGTACAGACTATATGTATGATGTTGATAGAACCAGCATAGATCTTTCTCCAAAGGCTGTTCTCAGAAATCTGCAGCCCAAAAATATTTCATACTATAATGTGGAAAGGATTGCATATAGAAGTTTAAGTGTAAATACAGAGTAAAAAAAAAAAATTTAATTTTTACTGTATATCCCCAATGTTCCAAATAAATAAATACTTGTTAGTATTAGATGTTTCACAAATGTTAGTGGCACTGTTCTTGGATATCAGATAAACGTACATGTCTTACATGCAAAAAAGTATGTCCTCTTTTTAGGTGGGATAGTGTCAATTTTCCCCATAGTTGCTGGTATGCTGTTTTAGATTTAAGATCAAAGCAATGCTGATAACCCAATGATGTTTTCAGTTACTGCTGAGCAGTTGCAAAGAGCCTAGATCTTTCCAGCTTCTTAAACTGTTCTTCCAACAAGGAGACCGGAAGTGAACAAGGAGCTGAGATGGGACAGAACTAGAACAGTTGACCCACACCAGACAGAGTGGTGTCTCATTCCATATGGTGTTGTGCTTTGCCAAAAAAAATGGCGGAGTTTGCTTTGGAGACTGCTGCTGCTTGGGGACTCTCTGGGCAACAAATGGTGGATGGTGAGCTATTGCATCACTTGCTTTATGTACTTGTTTATCGTTGTTATTACTACTTTCTCTTTCTTCTTTGCTCCATTGAACTGTCTTTATCTCAACCCATGAGCTTTACTGTTCTCTCATTCCCTGTCCCAACTCACTGAGGGGAGGGGTGAGTGAATATGTGGTACTAAACCAACTTCTGGGTTAAATCACAGCAATTAAAATATGCTGCAGGTATTAACTGATACTTTGTATTGACAAAAACAGACAATGTCCATTGTTGTGCTGCAGCTTTCTTGTCTGTGGGTATTTTGATCTTAACAATTCTATATCGTTCAACTATAGAATATTAATTTCTAATTACCGATGCTGAAATTACTCATTTTTAATAATGAAGATATACAGATATTCATATGAAATTTTTTTAGGTAGTTATTTTACTTATGTTAATCTCTAAACTTGATAAAAATGAAATTTGAAAAATTATGAAATCTAAATTCTTTATTCTGTGATTAGGTAAAAATAGAGTAATATCATCTTTTCTAAGCTCATTTCTGTGAGCATTCAAAGGAGCACAGGAAAAAAAATAACTGAAGTATTTAGTTACCTTGTAAGCTTAATGTGAATATTTATGTCTTAGGATTTCACTTCCATTTTACTTTAGCTAGGGTTCTTTCAATGGAATTTTGGGTAAAATTGGTACACCTTGACATAAACAAAGCAGTCCAAGCAGTCTTCCACTTTGGGTTCAATCATGTATAGTAAACCTTGACTCTAATACTATAAAGATATTCTGGTGTGGATTAGCTTAAAAAAAAAAAAAAGCTAGTTTTTAAGACTTTCATTTTTCTGGAGTGGAGCCTACAGTTCTTCAAATCACAGATCTCTTTCATGCTTCTGTGACACTGCCTGTCATTTTGTAAATAAAGATGTAGCTGTACAAAATGTAAAAAACCCAAATGATCAAAGCTTACTAGCTAGTATCACAAATATCACATAAGAGGACTGTTAAGATTTTTAAAGTTCATCTTAGATAGAAAATTCCTTCTTCTGTTATCTGTGCTAGCCCTTCTGCAAACAACTGCACATAGTGCTTGTGAGATGTGAGCTGCAAAATTATAAAGCAATTTAATTATGGGATACTGAATGTTGTTAGAGGACATAAACATAGCTATTTTCATAGCAAACATAGAAAAAGGTTTTTCCTCCCTACCCGTGTTTATATCTGCAATAAAATTTGACAGGCTCTTTTCATCTCTGCTCCCTTTCACTTTGATGGGTACAGATTTGTAAGCACTTCAAGACCCTATCAAGGAAGAAATACACAGCTTAAACATGCTAGCCATTCTGAGATCATGTTAGATGGTCTTGTCACACAGATTAAGTCTGTGAGGAAGAACTTGGAAACCAGATGACATCATCTAACTGATTCTTTCCCTGTGATGGAAAAAGCTTCATCTTCTGACTACAGTTACAGAGAGTAATTTCTATGTTGTGTATCATCAAGATGAATACAGTATCTCCTCTCTAATTAGCTACTCTACCACTCCAGTGCCATAGATATACCTTGGAATGGTTTAGCATGAGAGAAAATGTTTTTGACCAGTTGGACATTAATGTATATATACCACTGTTTCAGAAGAAGGAACTGGAGACAGGTCCAATAGCACTGTGGTCAGGTAACTGCTGAAATCTGTTTTAGCTAAGGATTGATGATACTGCTTAATGCTTATAGAGCTGCAGAAACTCCCCCTCAGTGAAGCAAACGTTAATTAAATCCATTAGCTCCAACATGAGGCAATGCTTCTTTAAAACACATCATCTCCCTGTGATTAAGGTACCTGCCTAAAAGGTAGGAGAAATGACCTCAAATTCACTTTCTTCCTGCTTCAGGGCAAAGATCTGAACTCCAGTTCTCTAACTCACAGGTGAAGTTTTTATATGCTAGGGTCTCAGGGTTTGTGGAGTAGAGCTCTCTTGCTGGAGTTATTCCAAGTTTTATAAAATACATTAATAGCACTATACAAATGAAATGGCTCTATCCTCTGATAGCTTGGGATGCTTAATACAAAGCTTTCTGAGTGGCTTTGTCTACCGTCTACCAACCCTTACTCTAGACCAGTTCTCTCGTATCATCTATTATCTTTCACAGTTCTTGATCAATTATATTCACCCATGTATTCATCATGTCAGCCCCAGAGGTTATATAACACTTACTAGATATCAAAGGCCATCTGGATGTGAAATGGCTGCTTAGCAGTCCCTTTTCCAGCGAAGACAGAGAACTCTTATACAATGCAGAAACCTGGGAAGCCAACCTTTTTCCCCTTCAAAAATGTGAATGGTTAATGTATTTCCAAAAAGGCAGATTCAGATCCTGTTGTTTGAGGAGAGAAATGTGTACCTTACCTAGAGTGAATATCTTCTGTGTTGTGTTTTGGAGAGGAGAGCTCTACTCCCTCCTTCATGGAAAGACAAGCCCTTTTCATATTCTGCCTTCTTTTTGTCCCTGACATAATTTTTATTATGTCTCATAGAATGTTGTATGTAGATAATAAATAGTTTTTATATTTTCTCATTTTAGCAAGAAAAATAATAAGTAAAACTGTATTGGAAGTAAGTATTTTTGTTCACTTCATTTTCAAATTGATTCTGGTACTGAAAGCCAACTGATAATTCTGTGGACTGCTTTTTTTTTGTGTGTCTCTATCTTGGTCCTATATGAAATGGAAATTGGGAGAAACTGTTGGGAGGAAATTAAAAATGATTATTTTCCTTCTAGTGTTAAAGAAAAATTGTCTTAATATCAATCTTTGTGCTTTATATGCAATTCATAAGGCAGAGATTGTTTGTTTTCCTTCACTACTAAATGTGATTATCCCAAAAGCTGGATATCACGTAGATTTTGTATCTAAGTGCCTAGAAATAATGTTCTGATCATACTTTTCCTAAAAAATAGGTTGATAAAAATATAATCGTAGTTCAGTTTCTCCGTCTTTGCTATCACAGTTCCCTATGATTTATACAGGTTTTTCCTCAACTGATTTTAAGCCAAGTTATTGAAATACATTTTTTAATGTCATTTTTTGCTAACAAGCTGATGAATAAGATTTAATATCACTCTTATCCATTTTTTGCCATCTGTTTTTGCATTCTTTCTTTGCTAAATTGGTTTCTTGAAGCAAAATCGCTGTTCAGTCATCTAGAAAGTGGAAACTTCATATAACAGAATATAGTAGAAAGATTGCTCTGGAGCCTTTCAGGAATTTCTTTGTGCTAATATGGACATACATGATTGTAGGCTTTACAGTTATTTTGAAAAGACTAAAATGATCAACAATTCAAAATCTGTTTTTTCTCCTACCTTATCATCTTTCTTCTGTATTTTAAGATAAATATTGTTATACTCCTTTAAAAACTTAATAACTCATGAATTAAAACCTTTGTAAGAGCTTTTGCTTGTGCTTTCCACTAGTACCCAATCTACACTATGGACAATTTTGCTATTAATAATTTGGAAGCCTTTCTGTATTTCTAGAAGTGGAATTATGAGGGAAGATGAATTGCAACTTCTCTATGCTAAGCATAGAAAGGAATGTTACTTAATGTCATGAGTGTGAATAAATATGTTGCTACATAAAATACGGATGAGCTTGAGAAAAGAAGTGCATCCTTAGCACAGCTACTTCAAGAAATGCTATTTACTGCTGCACTTTCAAAGTCTAGCAAACATTTTTCTTTCTGTATTACTGGAGGTGATATGTCTGGATTTCAACCAGGTTTTTTTTTTTTTAATCCCTCTAACCACCGTCTCACCAGCGAGGAAAGAAGAGTAGATATGTTTATTTGTTTTCTGCTGCCACCAGCAGCTAACTGTGAAATAAGAAGTTTTTAACATAGCCAAGCTAAGACACTGTACCTAATTTTCTATTGGAAGAGCATAATGAGAGTTAGGATTAAGTCAACAGATTTTTGCCTATTTTCCCATCCCTAATTTAAGATTCTCTTCCCTTTGATAGTGTAAATGAAACTTTCCAAACAGTGACAAATCAGAAGTCTTTTAGGAATTCTGAAAATTGAATTACTAGCCATTTTCAGGCAGATATATATGCCTAGTCTGTGGACAGTACTTGGAGTTGTACATATGTAATGGAATATTAGTAAATATGAGAGTTTTGAGATATGCTCACATGACGTGTAGATTGAATAAAAAGTAAGACAAGTTGATATCAATACTATCTTTTGTAATCTGTAATCGGTAATTTTTTCCTGTGTAGTCTGTACCATGACATACAAATCCTTTTCTCCCAAAGGATATAATATTTTTCAGCCATTCCAGTATTCTCATACAAATGTTCACAATGAAAACTGGATGACTTATATCTGATTTGATACCAGGGAGGATAGTTTTTGAGATCACATGTAGAGCTGTTCCTTGATCATCTAGAGTTAAACACAAATATGGTATCTAATATCTCTAAACTCAGAAACTAATTGTGCATCTCATTTGTATGCAAAAGATATCTTATTTTTATGCTTTTCTTATGTCCTTACTAGCATGTTTTCACAGGGTCTGTTGCTATGCAATAAATACATTATAATGTCAACTTAGTTTTTACTGTCAAAGTTACAAAAGCAGTAAGATGGACTTAAAAAACTATCACTTTGCACACCACTTTAGGCTACTTCAGTATAACTTAACTGTATTTTCTAGACCTTTTATGAAGATTAAAGTTTTCTAAATTAAAATAGATAAGCAGCTTTGTATATTAAAAGTAGGTAAACAAAAATAAAATCACTGCTTCTTCCAAAAGAAAAAAAAAATGCTGTGTATTATATAAATTGTTTCTAAAAAGATGAACAAACTATCTGGTATATGAAGTCAACGTTATCAAACAAAGCAATAGGAATTGGATGAGAGAGTGTAGTCAGGCCCTAAAAAGAATAGAGGTGTTTTGCAACACTTATGTTGAACTGGAGCAGCCAATTCCCATTTGGATTTCAGAGATTACTTCACTCCCTGCTTTTTGCCACAGACATTTGATCAGAAATTTTGAAGGGTAGCTAGACTGTCCTTGTTCATCCTGCAACCTATGTTAGCTTGAGACCTGTCAGGATTTAGAAGCAAAGCATACCAGTACATCATCTCAGAAGAGGC
Organism: Oreortyx pictus; assembly: GCA_036925125.1. Classification (NCBI taxonomy): domain Eukaryota; kingdom Metazoa; phylum Chordata; class Aves; order Galliformes; family Odontophoridae; genus Oreortyx; species Oreortyx pictus. The sequence goes on from JAUPFR010000001.1 coordinate 170,098,888, forward strand.
TTTATTTTCTTGCGTGCCCTGGAAAGGCATCTGTCATGCACAGACAGCACTCGGGTTGCAAGAAAAAGCATTTGTAACTGATTTGTCTTAAAATGTAAGTATATAGAAAGGTGTTGCTTTTTATTTTTATTAGCAGGTGCACTTAAGAAATGAGACCAGATCTTCTAGTTCCTGACAGTGATGTACCCCTACTGCTGATTCTGACCTGATATATAGGAAAGAGAGAAACAGGCTTCTCTGTCGTCTGATGACCTCTGCTAGAGTGCATATTTCCTGGTTTAGTCATCTGTGCCTGTTGTATACTGTACACTCAATTTAGTCACTAAGTAATATAACGTTGCCAATTATACAGGATGCTAGACTACAAAATTCTGCTGCACCACCTGTTTCTGGGACATTCTGGTAGTATTCCTTCTGGCCCGTGCCCTTCTGTAGTCTAGGCTTCAGAGGCTCGTTCTAGCAGCAGGATCATGAGTATTGCCCTCCTAGATTCTTTCCAGTTCTGCCTGCGTGCATTCCTCCAGATAGAAAACTCTCTGACCGTGAGCCACATCCAGAGCTGGAAACTGGAAAAATGTCAGTGCTTTTATCACTTTCATATCCTTCTGTTCATCCATTGACAGCACCTATCATGATCATATACAATTAAGTATTGATAGCAAAATGTCTTGTGAGCTCTACTTCCCTTTTTCCTTGACTGCAATGAGCTGGATTTTTGACGAGGGTAATTCTGGACGTGAGTGGTGAGAAATATATTGAATGTTAACACTTGTTAAAATATCTCCTTATGCTGAAAAAGCTTTGTTGAAGATGGGGTACTTGAGTTTTGACTTTTGGTTAACCTCATTTCCTGAAAAGTTCATTCTGCAGTGGAACTTCTTGCCTGCTTTTATTTATACTCAAGTCATTGCTTCATCTAGATAACTGCAAAGAAGTTGCTGAAGAAATAATCTGCTTGGATCTTATGAAAACCTGCACTGTATGTGTCTGCTGGAAAAATATCCTGTCTCTACAAACACTTAAGCTTTTCAATGGTGATTTTACCTCTACAATGAAAAGTAATAAGATAGTTCTCTCATTCTGCCACCGGATGCCATGGGATTTTTTTAAGGTGGTATACTAATTGTATAATGTGTTCTGTTATGAGGAGATAAAAATGCAAAGCAAAAGGAAAACAAGTGAGTCTTTAATTTGGCTTGAGAGACTGAAAACAGAGTGACATTCATGTCGCATTTGTGAAGGGAATTCTTTACTGAGTGATAACTGATTGAATTAATAGCTGTACAGCATTGCCTGTTTGGACAACAGTAAGGGAAAAAGAGGATTAATGAGATGATTCATCATGAATAATTTAACTGGCACATGAGAGGAAATTAACAGATTTGTAGTGCAACTTTATAGGACATTCAAAATTTTACCAAGCATTAAGAGAATTTCTGCCTGAGTAAAAATTGTGGAGATTAGACTTTTGTTTTTTTTTTTAAATTATTATTATTATTATTATTTTATTTCTCTCAAAGATTTCTATTTCTTGTAAGACTCTTTTTGGACTCTCTTTCTCTGTATATTCTTTTAGACTTATATTTCCACTTAATTTTCTCAAGGTTTAATTTAGATGCAACCAACATAAAATGCACTGCTATTCTTTCAGTAGCTCTGTGAATATCTCTGAAAATAATACTCACCTAGCCATCAAACAGTGAAAGAATACCGTTTTTCTATTTAATTCCCTGAAAAGTGCCTTAGAACAGTATTCTCATTTTCTCACATGAACAAACTGGTGGATAGAGCAGTTAGTTGGTCATTGATTGACTTTACTTTCCATTGTTGGCAGAGAAATACAAATGAAGAATAGCAAGAACCATTATTTTCAGTCTGTGCTTTGAAATATACTCTATGAGTCTCATGCAGCTTCTGAATTAAATTCCCACAAAAGCTGATGTGAGGAAACAAAAGACTTAGGGTATTGCAGAAGTTAAAATCATGCCTAAAAAGAAAAGTAAGTAAACTCAAATTTTGGCCAACCCTTTCTACCCTAATTAATTTGAATTTATACCGCTCTAAAACTACTGCTGAGAGGGAATAATTCAATTGTTAAGAGGTAAACTAGAATCAGATCATGGCAGTAGATTATAAAATGAAACAGAACATATTTGATTTAGAAGGAAGAATATGTTAAGGAAAACATTACATTTGAAATCCTGAGTGAATAATTTATAATGCAAAATGTAGACACATATAATGTAAAATGTTTTCCAAGAGAGCTCTAATATGTAAAATGACACTGGTTCATAGGCAAGCTAGGTTATAAGGTATAGTAAAAATTTGTAAAGAGAAAAAATAGTTGAGCAAATATATTGCAGTACTGATCATGCACTTCATTTCAACATACAGTGCACTTGTCTGCCAGTGTAGAGTTTTTAAAATTATTTTTAAGCACATGCAACTCAAGCTGATCCATAATCACCCGTTTGTTATGGGATTCACTGTGACACAAAATAATCACAGAAATTTAATTCTAAGCTAGTGTGAGGGAAATCCTAAGAGATTTTTTATTGTATTCTTTCACATACCAATAAAAAATTCAGGTCATGGCTCTTCTTCGTGGGGCACCTGAAAGTAAATAAAGTGCCTTTTGCTTTCACAGACAAATCTTTTTTCTGATACTTCTTTTAACATGAAATTGTTGTTAATGCATATTCAGCATTATGAATACACAGAACTTACTGTTTATCTGATTAAATTGTAGTTATTCCTACAAACTTCCACTCTCAGTTCAGATTGTCCTTTTGTATTAATTCTTCTGTTTCTGTATTTTTTTTATTGAAGAGGTGTTTTTTTTTTTTTTGTGATGGTGGTTATTTTTGTTTGTTTTGAATTTTTTTTTTGAGTGTCGATTTTTTGGAATGCATGAGTCATTTCATTAAAAACAAAAAGATGAGGGCATTGCTTCTGGTGACTTCTGATTTTACTGCAAGCCTAGGGGAAAAAAGAAGAAAAAAGAAGGAAGATACATATGTTGAGTACCTTACTTATATGCCTGTTGCTCTAAATCTGCCTTTTCCTCCCTCAGCTCTGCACTGCCTCCCACAAATGCATACGTCTCTTCATGATCTTCTTTCGCTCTGGACTCACATGTGTTCTGAAATTTCCTTGCTGATATGCTCCTCATCTTCAGGACAGCTTGCTGAAATGCAGCAGTCAGGCTACAACTTCAACTCCTTGACTCTACCCTTCTTCTGAATGCAACTCAAGACTACATCCTTCCTTTTTTGAAACTGACCATTTGTCAGTTCCCCTCACCCCAAATCATTTGATACACATCCCCAAGGTTAGGTCTTCTTTCTTTCAGTTTCATCTCTTCAGTCACACAAGCTCTTTTCACCTATTTCTTTCTCTGATTCTTCATCTCTGACACAGTTGGCCAAAATGGAGCTTCACAGCTTGCATGCAAGAGCCACAGAGAAACAGCTCCCCCAAATGGTGCAATAAACCTGAAAAATGCATACTCACACACTCAAACATATGTACTTACCTCAGTGTCTGCAAACATTAAAGCTAAAAGTATGACCTCATTTTCCAAGGTCTAATATTTGGCATACTTACGGAGTTAGATTAACAATTCATAACCATAATGAAATGCAAAGCTCATACTGAATGTTCTTTCAAAGTAAGGAAACTGCCACAGATGCTGCACTCACTGTTTGTTAAGAAGTGTTCATGCATAGCCAGGAAGAGAGCACAAGAGGCACAAGCTCTATTTTCTATTAGAAACATGCAGGAACTCTCAAGATTCTGAGGCCAAAAGTGTTTCCCTGAAAAAAAAAAAAAAGTCTTCCAGTGACATTGATCTCATTACCCTCTTACACTGTGGTCAGAAAAACTGTTTTCAGCAAAGAGATCATACAGCACATGTGCAGTCACAGAATATCACATGCAGGTAATATGCAAAATATAAACCCTTATGCCTTGAAGCTAACCATGTTCTGATTAGCTACCTCCTTGTTTTAACCAGATGGTTTCTAGGTTGCTCCTTCCCTTAAAGGGTTAAAAGGGCTAATTTGCATGAGCAAGGTCAATGTTATCTCAAGCAAAACTCACTTACTGTGGGGAACTGTTTAGTGCAGTATAAGAAAATTTTACGCAAAAAGAATACAAATGTGCTTTTATTTTACATTGTGGTGTGTTTTGCTATGTGGCTTACGCATTAAAAAAATTAGGATTTTTGTTTTAAAGGCTTAACAAAAATATTTTTCAAGGCTGAAGATTGCATGTTTCATTATTCTTTTCTCCATTATTTCTTACTTTCTTAGATGAAATTAATGCTGTTAGCCCAATAAACCTGAAGAGCTGGTTTGTACAGATGCTCTGCTTCTTGCTTTGTTCTTTTGTTCATTGTCACTTGAAGAAAATAGCTAATAGCCCTGAACTTTTCAACCTCTGAAGGATAAAACTATGTGGTTCATGTAACTCTTCAGCACCGGAGTCATTCTTCTTTTCTTTGCTACCAAGGGCAGTCATTACAGTTCCTCCCCATCTCTTTCTCTGTCTTCGCTACATCTTTGTTAAACTGTCAAGGATGTTTGAAAGCAATATAGTTCTCCTTTTTTCTAACTTCAAAGTTTGCTAGTAGATTGATAACAGACTTTGTATTGATCTCCTCTGTGCCAACACAGTTCTTGCTTCTTTGTAAATACAACACAAGAGAATACAGTATAGTGACAGACAGCTAACCGATATATACTACTTTTATCCTTGTAGTCAGGACTGGATAACAGAACTTATCTTTTTAAGTCAGATATTTTAAGGAAAAGAATAACATTTTCAAATCTGCCAAAAGTCAAGCATTTAAATCCTTTCTTTTTTCAGATATGAAAATAAATAGCTGTTTTTGCTGAGTTATGATACCTGCAATTCCTATGCATTTCAGCACACTATGCTGTTCCAGGGACCTGTCCCAAAGTAATGGATTTATCAGGGTTTAACTTAAGGTGGAAGGTAAGACTGTCTGAATATACATTTATCTTAGGATTCAAGAGTGGGACAAAGAACTGGCATAAAGATTACATCACCATGCCACATTTTAAAGCAATCAAGTTTGAGAGAATAATTCAAAAGTGAGGTAGATCTACAAGACTGTTGTAGAATATGTCAGATAGGACACCTGGAATGCACTGCTGGACTCCAGAGCTAGGTTTCTATTGTTCACCCTCCTTTTTTTCTCCAGCTGTCTGACATGCCCCTCCTGTTTTTGTCATTCTCTCAGGCCCCATTAATTTTGCACTATGTACATGAGGGATCCAGAGCATTTTACTGTTCACAAGAAATTTGAAATTTTTGACAACAAAAAGTTCAGACGTTATAAAAAAGAAAAAGATAATTAGATAAAGATCCTTGGTTTTCAGTCAATCTAAACAGGACTTTTTGACTGGTAATTTTTTGCAGATTTAAATTTCACCTTTTATTATCAGGAGTAACTACTACTGTGGGACAATCAGGGGATCAGGCCTAGCCAGCACAGATTCATGAAAGGCAAGTCCTACTTGACTAACCTGATCTATGATTGTGCGACCCACATGGTGGATGAGGGAAAGGCTGTTGACATAGTTGACCTAGGCTTCAGCAAAGTCTTTGAGACTGTCTTCTACAGTATTCTCCTAGAAAAGCTGTCAACCCAGGTACACTCTTTGCTGGGTAAAGAACTGGTTGCATGGTCAGGCCCAGAGAGTGGTGGTGAATGGATTTGGATCCAGCTCACAACTGGTCATGAGTGGTGCTTCCCACGGGTCTGTACTGGGGCCTGTCCTGCTCAATATCTTTATTGATAACCTGGATGAAGCAACCGAGTGTACCCTCATCAACTTGCAGATGACACCAAGTTGGAGGAAGCATTGTCTTGTGTGGGGATAGGAAGGTCTTACACAGGGATCTGAACAGTCTGGATTACTGGATGGAGACTAATGGGCTGAAGTTCAACAAGACCAAATGCTGAGTCCTGCACTTTGGCCACATCAACCCCAGGCAACACAACAGGCTTGGAGCAGAGTGGCTGAAAAACTATGTGGAAGAAATGAACCAGGGGGTGTTGGGTGATGCTTGTCTGAACATGAGCCAATGGTGTGCCCAGGTGGCCAAGAAGCCCAATGGCATCCCAGCTTGTATCAGAAATAGTGTTGCCAGCAGGAGCAGGGAAGGCATCCTCCCTCTGTACTCAGCTCTGGCAAGGCTGCATCTTGAGTACTGTGTTCAGTTTTGGTCCCTTTGCTACAGCAAGGATATAGAGGCTCTGGAGCATGTCCAGCAATGAAGCTGGTGAGAGCAACAAGACGTATGAGGAGCTGCTGAGAAAAATGGGATTACTCAGTCTGGAGAAGAGGAGACTCGGGAGACCTTATCTCTCTCTCTACAGCTACCTGTGAGGAGTTTGTGGCAAGGTGAGTGTCAGCCTCTTCTTCCACATAACTAGAGATAGGACTAGGAGGAATGGTCTCAAGTTGCGCCAGGGGAGATTCGGCTTGGAAATTAGGAAAAATTTCTTCTCTGAAAGAGTGTTTAGATGCTGGAATGGGCTGCCCAGAGAGGTTGTGCAGTCATAATCTCGAGGTGTTCAAGAAATGTTTAGACGTAGTACTAAGGGATATGGTTTAGTAGGGAAATGTTAGTGATAGGTGGACTGTTGGACTAAATGATCTCAGAAGTCTTTTCCAGCCTTGCTGATTCTGTAATTCTAAATGACCTAAAATAAGTTCTTGCCAATGAATGGATTAAGGTAAAATAATTTTTTGCTTGCCATTTCTGAATTGGTTCCATATGGAAGAGGCTGATACATTATTACTTCACCACATATTTTTCTATATTTGAAGAGCTTGCATTTGGCGTTATGTGAGCAATGAAGTTACCTTCTCTTCCTCCTCTAGTTAGTTGTAGTAAGTTGTTATTCTTTTAAATAGCAAGGCTTTCTGGCTAGTTCTGAAGGACATGTAATACTTGATAAACATTTCCAAAGAGGCTTTTTTCTGGGGCTTTTTTGGAAAGGGCTCAGAAAATAGGATTTCCACGAATTCTCAATAAAACCTCTGTCTCTATGATTACACAACAAATGATTCAGTAATACCGAAAAAGGAGGTGTTCAAGACCATATAATATCAAAAAGGAAAGAGGACTGAGATTAACTAACATGAATTACACTGATTATTGAATAAGTTACCCTTGGTAGCACTACCTCACACAGCCAAAATTTATACAGTGAATTTAACTTTATGTAGGCAATCGTTCATGAGGATCAGCTATTCTTGAACAATTCCTCCGATACTGGACATGCAAGGCTTTTTTCAGGTGTTGGCATAAGTATCTTCATTTCAATTATTAATTCATTCAGTAAGTAAATAATTATAAACTTATAATATAAAACATATACATCCATATGTACATTTTCATGTTGTTATTTTTCTTAATTTAACTAGGAATGAGATGAATCTTTCCATTTTTTTCTGAGAAGTCTTAAAGAATAAATTAGAAAATGTAAAGTACTTCACAATGTAGGTGAAGAACTTGGTGGTAATAATATACAAACTGTATATAATAATAATAATAGAAAAGCTGCTAATAATTATTATTATGTCACATGCTGAGTCAAATCCAAGATTACAATACCCCGGTATCTTTTTGAGAAGCAAAAAGCAGTTATTTTGGGAAGAGTTGTTAGAAGAGGATCAGAAAAAGTGCTTCCTTGTCTATCTTCTGATTTGCAAAAATCACAGCAGCAATTATTCAGTGCCTTAATCGACAGGTCAAATTGATGTATTCCAGGTTGCTCTCTTTTTTCCTTCATTAATTTACATTTGTCTTTTCTCCCTTTATTCTTTCTAATGGGTTTCAAGTAATCATTTCTTGGTGGATAATTTTTATCAGGAAGAAAAGCAAGTACGTGTGGCAAAGATGTTAAAATCTACAGAAGACACTCTTTTGGCAGTTGTACTGGCCTTATGGGGCAAGGTTTGGGTAGTGGGGTGCTGCAGTAATGGCCTTTATGAGCAGAGCCCAGCACCGTGCCAGATCAGATCCAGCTCCAGCTTTCCAAAGGGGCTCAGCTGTGGGCAGAGATGATCCATGAACAACACTGGGTGCCTCTGGGAGAGGAGATTTGGGAAATTATTCTAGTAATAAAGCAGAGCATTACTTTTCTACATCCGGTTTTCATAATGTTGTTCAAGGAGGCAGAACTGGATACGTACAAAGAATTGATAAAGAGAAGATGGAGAAAAGCGAACTGAATGATTATTTCAGTGGGACTGTGATTTTTAAATTCAGATATTCTTCATCAGTAATGTCTGACTATGCCGATTTATTTCCAGTCCATCAGAGACAAAAAGACTCTGGAGTGTCCCAACCTTAAACAGCAGCAGCAACAGAATAGAAAGGGAATATACCCATAACCACTTCTCTGAATGTAAAGGAGGTAAACTGAAGAACTGGTATGAGCTTCGCACTACATTAACAAATCTTTTTGTTAGTCAGATACAAAATGTGGAGAGATACATAAGTGTAGAGTGTTTCACCTGGAAAATAACCGCATGCACTGGTACAAGTTGGTGGATGACCTGCTGGAGAGGAGCTCTGAGAAGAAGGACCTGGTTGTGCTGGTGGATGACAGGTTGGCCATGAGCCAGCAGTGTGCCCTAGTGGCCAAGAAAGCCAATGGGATCCAAGGGGAAATGGCCACAAACTGAAGCATTCCCCACAAATGTGTGTGGGAACATCATAGTGAGGGTGATGGAGCCCTGGAATAGGCTGCCCAGAGAGGTGGTGGAGTCTCCTTCTCTGGAGACATTCAAGACCTGTCTGGAAGCCTGCTTTGGGGGGGTGGGGGGGCGGGGGGGAATGGACTAGATAATCTCTAGAGGTCCCTTCCAAGCCCTACAAATCTGGATATCTTGAAAATATTTTGTGTCTTCTTGAACAGGAAAGTCAGTAAAATCCCACATGAACAGTATTTAAAGTTGAACTTTGACAGTTCTGACTGCAGCGCACTATGCAGACAAATAGTTCATAGTTTTGTTTCAGTGGATTGGATCTTTATTAAAGACTTCTGTGAGAGCGCTAGAAAATCTAAGACAAAGAAGTGGCCATGCTTGACAAAGAAGTGCAAAGAAGAACAGCCAGCCCAAGAGGAGAGAAAATCAACAACAAAAGTGTTTATACTTTTTAGTGAAATGATGCAATGCCCCAGGGCATATATTTTTATTAGATTTTTGCTTCCCTGTGTCCTCTTCAGGTATTAAATAAATAATAACATGAGAACATTCTTGTCTCAAGTTTCAGGAAGCCTAATTTACATCTGAATTTATGTAGTCTGATTAAGAAATTTGTCAACTATTTCCTTATAAAACTACCCGAGGCCTTAGAACTCCATTTAGAATTTGTCCATGTGAACTTTCTGAGTAAGCTGACCCTGTTTACAGATAAGCCTCATTGTGCTCTTGGGAGTTCCCAGACGAGTTTGTTATCAGCCTTATGAATTCTGAGTAAACTTTGCAAGCCACAGAACAGTTATTAACTGAGGGGGTGAAAAAGGGAGGATAACTGCAAAATATTTTTTACACACTCCCTTAATAATAGATAGTTTCTAATTTATTTTTAATATAGATGTTAGAAGAAAACTTACCTATTACTTGTTTCTGGTCTAATATTGTCTAATGTTTGTCCACATGTGGAATGCACTAGTCTCCACAGTAATGATGCTGTGTCATCAGTCCCCTGAATGTGTAATTATGTACACAAAACCCAACCATAACATTAAAAATAAGAAAGGAAGGAAGGAAGGAAGGGAGGAAGGGAGGAAGGAGGGAAGGAGGGAAGGAGGGAAGGAGGGAGGGAAGGAGGGAAGGAAGGAGGGAAGTAGGGAAGGAAGGAGGGAAGGAGGGAAGGAGGGAACGAGGGAGGGAACGAGGGAACGAGGGAAGGAGGGAAGGGAGGGAGGGAAGGAAGGAAGGGAAGAGTCGATGGAGAACAGGGGAATAAAAAAAGCAAAATAATAGAGAAGTTACTCATTAATTGAAGGAGGTATCACAGAATCACTGAATATAGAGTTATCTAGGTTGATTAAGACTCTTAAGATCATCAAGTCCCACCATCACCTGACACTACCAAGTCCAGCACTAAACCTTATCCTGTCTGCACATCTCTTAATCTATGGGGTGATGAATCTACAACTTCTCTAGAGAGACTATTCCAGAGCTTAACCACCCCTTCCATGAAAAAATTCTTTCTGACATCTAATCAAAGTCTTCCCAGGTGAAACCTGAGGCTGTTTGCTCATGTTGCTTGAGAAAAGAGACCAACACCTACCTCTCTGTAATTTCCTTCAAGGTAGTTTCAGAAAGGAATGAGGTCTCCCCTCAGCTTCTTTTTCTCTAGACTAAACAGCCCCAGTTCTTTCAGCTGCTCTCATATGTCTTTTCTTCTAGTCCCTTTACCAGCTTCATTGCTCTTCTCTGCAGACATTCCATCAATTCCGTATCATTTGTGTACTGAGGGGCCTGAAATAAAAAAGAGCACTCAAGGTGCAGTCTCACCAGTGCCAAGAAGAGTGTGTCCAGTCCTGCTGGACACACTACTTCTGATGTAGGACAGGATGCCATTGACCTTGGCCCAGTTGCCCAGGGGGCACACTGTTCAGCCAGTGCTGACCAGCTCCTGTTCAGCCAGCTGCTGACCAGCTCCCCAGTGTTCTTTTCTGCTGGGAAGCTTTCCAGCCATTCTTCCCCAATGACTGCATGGAATTGTATTCCAATTCTTCTCTTTTACTAAATTGGCCAGAGAACATATGTTCTAGCCTTTTTGACTGCAGAATGACTTCAGAGAATCTTGAGCAATCCAGATAAAATAAAGACATCTTTGGTTCTTTGATTTACTCAGGGATATCAAGGTAAAACTACTGAAGAACTATACAGCTCCCTTTTCCTATGTATCAGTATTAGAAATGCACAGGTCAGAAGCTACCTGCCCATGATAGAAGATTCTTTAGTTTGGAGGGGGGAATAAATGACCCTTCCAAAATTTTAGGAGTGTCAGCAGGATCCTTTTTGTAGATATGAATCCCTGTGATGACACTTTTTTATTTCATTTTATTCCCTTTCAACATATTGAAATAAAAGTAAGTTTACTTCAGCAGTAGTAGTTCGTAAGTTAAAATGCAAATGCCCAGTAGTGCTAAAGAAACTGCAATTTCTTGTATGTAAATAGAGCCTTATATCAGAAATCAAACTTCTGTGAGTTGACATCGCTTCACTTTTCCAATAATGAATTATCTCTGACACTAAAATTCTTAGTTCTCTCAGGTGGAAAACTGGGCTAAATAACATCATATAACAAAATGTAAAGGAATTTTCATTTGTATTTTAATTAAAGCTAACATAATTTTTTTGTTATCAATATTTTTATTCTACCTTTTCTTGGAAAAAAAAAACAAAAAAAACCCAAAAAAGAACAGTAGTTTACAGAACATTTTCTGCTATGATATTTCCTTAAAAGAAAGTTAGTATATTATCCCAGCTTGTGGTTCTCTGAAAAAAATAAGTGTGAGTGAAGGTGTTAAATCAGTCCAAGTTCTCACAAGTTACTTCTCTGCATAATTCTAGAGAATTAAAAAATGACTCATGTCCTCAGTCTGCTATGGATAGTGAGGGACATGGAGGAAAAGTTCAGAACTGACTTAGAGAAAAATCCCTGCTTGCAATAAAACTCTGAAGCCTTCATTGAACTGAGGTGGCTTTCTGATTGCTAAATCCAGGACTATTATTCTAAAATCCTTCTGCTCAGCAAAATACTTATTTCCTTTTTTCTGTCTTAGGTTAAATAAATAGATTGTTCGCTCAGAACAGAGTAGATCCTACCTACAAAGGCCTCTCCCTAGTGGGAATCTGTCCAAGTCCTTAGTCCCTCTGTGGGCCTTACTATCCCTGTCCAGCCACTGATGGACATTCCACTCTTGCCCACATCCCAAAAGTTCAATTGCGGGCCAGACTACAGCCATCAGTGCCTGCCTCAGTGAGACTGTGGATGTGCCTGGCTTCAACCCCAACTCTCAGAATGGATAATGCCCGTAGGTAGATCATCTCCTGGATGGACTCCAGGACATAAGATTCCTCCTTCCTGACTCCAGGCCTATGTCCCAGACAGACTTTGGACCTACATTACAGACCAGTTTCCAAAATTGTCTTTATCTCCATCTTGCATACTCCTTACTGGATCCTGGCTTTGTTCACTGCATCCAGACCCAAAGCAACTGTACTCCTCATTGAGGATGTGGCTGGGACCACCCTTATATCCTGGCTCACTGTTCTCTGGGAGTAGCCAGACCTGCCGCACACTGATAAATTTAACCTACATGTTATTTTGTTACTTACACCTTTAGTGCTATAAGCTGGCTCTTGTTCTGTCGGTTTATGCATCTACAACCCCACCTACTGAAGCTGTACCTCTGTGCAAAAAAACCAAACAAGTAACTTAGGCTCAGTTGAACAGAAAAACTATCGGTGAAAAGATAACTGAGCTCCAGCCTTTGTTCTTCATTTCATTTTTTAGTTTTACACACAATCATCATGAATAAAATGGATTAACATTCTTTATGTATTGCCTGATATTGTCAGCTTCCTTCATTTCAAAGGGAATATTTAAGAAACTAAAAATCATGTTATCATGTTCTTAATTTCCTTATTCTTTTCACTTTCTTTTTCCCAGTTAATCTTGAATTATTTTCTGTAGAGAGACAAACACTCCCTATTGTTTCAAATAAATTATCTTGTTGATTATTGCATTTGCCACGGGGGTGAGAGATGAAAGTTTGCATTCCTTGAGTCATAAACCAGCACTGAACTTTTGCTTCTCCTGTTCTGGGGAAATGACCTAGCCATTGATGTATTTTATAAAAAGAAGAGAGTTGGTACAACTTCATCACTGACAGTGCTTTTATTTCTATGAAACAACCTGTGTCAAAACTAAGAAAGCCTGATTTTCTACAGATTTTGTTTTCAATCTATGATTGAAGCTTTTTTTTTTATAGGTACATGTATAGTAATATGGAATAGAGTTTATGCTGAAATATTTTCTTTTGTTCACAACACTTCCAGTGTTTCTAGCCTTCTGCTAATTTTCTTAAAGAATTAAGAACAGTTGGTGAACACAGGTGTCAAGGCACATAATAAATTTGCGTCAATAAATAAAATGTACAAGGAATTGTTGTCTAGCATCAATGCCAAAAGACAGAGAAGGGTTCATATTTTTCACCCCCTTTCTTATCAGAATGGGATGAGCTTGTACATACTTCAGAGGTTAAAAAGGATGTCTTGAGATCATATGTTACAAAGCAAGGCACCTAGAGCAAATTTTCTGAGACCACAGTGGCCACAGCAACATGAAATATGTGTTCCATGTAAAATGCAGATTTTTATGAGCACAGTATGCAAGCACTTGTTCATTGCTGGCAAAACTGTATAGCTAATGGTGCTGAATATGTTGAAAAATAGTGTTCTCTAACTGAGTTTGTTGTATCAAATAGTGTTATTGTGTTCTTTTTATCTGCTGTATTTCCATGGAAATAAATACTTCAAAATAAATACATTACTTTTGGGGTGACCAGTGTAGCAGGAGTTCCAAAAGCTTCTTTATCAGTCAGAATTTTATAGAATCACAAATTTTCTTCTCATCTGAACTTTAAATGATAAATGTGACTGCTTTCATTGAAAATAGAAAAACAAAGACATGAACAACTCACAATAAGATAATTTACTCAGATGACTTAGTTCTTGTAGAGATAAAATGTCAAAAGTGTGATTCTAGGTAAAAATATAATTGACAATGAATTCAATCAATGTTTTTAGGTGAAAGTAATATACCATCTGAGAGTGAAAGTTCTGTAGAACAGTAGCAACAGAAGGTTGCTCAGTGGTTGCCTTTGCACAGGTGGCTTTAAAATATGCTCGGTGTCAAGTAGCTAAGACCTCAACCTGCTTTCATTGAAGCTGATGGCAGTGTTCCCATTGACTTCAGTGAGGGCAAGAACAAAGTTCTTACTATGCCTTCAGTGTAATTAATCTTCTCTTCAGTTTCCACGTAAAATTCTTATGCAGTCCACCTCTAGAAAAAGTCATCTTATTATTGTTTAGAAAAACACATTATGAATATCTTTATGTATCCTGGTTTTACCAGTATTCCATAACATGACATCATGCAGTAAGTTGTTTAGTGGCAGAATGTACTGCTGGTCAGCTCCTAGCAGTCTTTGACTTCCTGAGTCTTAGCTACTGGCTGCATCAGCTATTCTTGTGTGAGTTCAGGCTCTTCAAGAGAAGAATACATTAAGAGACAGACTACAATTCCGAGTCTTCAATAATCCCTACATGATCTCTGATTCCAGGTGATGGGGGTGAAATGGTCTCTCTTACTTCTGGGCATTAGCAGCACTGTCAGAAAATCCTTCTCTCCCATTTGTTTGATTTATTTCCCATAATTCCTCTTTTTCCACATCAGTATCTTACATTCATTTACCATTTGTAGTAATTTTTTATTTATCTTTCTTTATCTTGGTAGGGTTGTTTTGTTTTTCATCTCCCCAAAAAGGAAACAGGAGTACAAAAGGGGATGGGGAGTCCTTCTCTCCCTTCTTTCTAACCTGTCACACATGAAACCAGTACATGATGCCATCGTATTAAGCATTTAGATAAATGTTTATGCACATTTTGTGTACTCTGCCCTATCCGTTATTAATATTCACATCAAGGCAATCATATTTTTTGTGAATATTTTTAACAATTCATTTTCATACAATTTTTGTTCTTAACAACTATGCCAACTATAAAAGGACTTAAGTTATGAGCTTAAGTATGAAAATCCATGTTGTTTTTTAGTGTCAGGATTCTGTCTGTATACACATCAGTACATATAAGTTATTAATTTCTCAAGTTGTCCAGGAACTCCCAGCCAGTCATCTACACAGATGCTTTAATGGATAGTCACGTGTCAGTCTTTATTATGTAGTTCTTTAAGAGTTTAAATACACAGTTTAGGTGTATCAATAGCAATGAATTATTCATGTCTGAGCTGGTCACAAAGAACATCAGGAGATCAGGTTCTCCATACAAGCACTAACCTATGTCATAATTTCAACAAATTAGGATACATAAGCTGTTTAGCACTGAATATCTGCGCAGCAACACTATTGTAAGTCAGTCATATTATAACAGAGATGTAACAACATTTAAGGTGTTTGAAAGTATTCTGTCTAGTTTTCCATCTGCCTCTCCATAAGACATGGCTTTCCTGTAGATGTTATGCCATATCTATCTGTCCCATGTTTATTTTACAGTTTGTAAGTTGTCCCAAATGAACTGAATATATTTAGGCAACAGTGTAGAGATCTTAACATTTACTTTGCAGAGCTGGACCACACTTTAGACTCTACTGACTGCACTGTTGACAAGAAGACCTCAAATTTCAAATATAATGAATCTCACTTCTTATTATTTAAACACTGCAATATCTTCAGCTGAATTCCATCTCTGATTGGATTCTTACTCTTACATAGTGAATCAGAATCTACATGAAAGAAGTGTATGATATCTGATGGATTTTCAACATAGTAAAAAAATGACGTTGTGATCTATTTAAAACTGAAACATCTACTAAAATAGTTTGCATTTTTAACACTAAGGATGACTAATTATTGAAACAGATTATTTCAAGAGGCTTTTCAATAAGAATTAATTTCATTCATAAGAAATTTTATTTAAAATCTTCACTTTGCTTTTGCTTAGAAAAGTTTTCTGCAGTTAATTTTCTTCATTCATATTTTTGTATTTTCTGCCAACTATAAGTTATTTAAAGAAAGTTTTCAGTTGTTGCTTTTTATAAAATTTGATGAGAACGCATAAGATTATTTGTTTCTCAAACTAAATAGAAGGGAAAATAGGCTTGTCAATCTGGATAAGGGTTCTGCATATTGATCACACATATTCTTTATTAGAATTTTGAGATAGAAGACTATGGTTTAGTGTCTGTATAATGATTATTCTCATGCCAATCTAAGCAATGATAATTACATTCTGATTAACATTGTGATTGAGAACTGTCAGTTTCTTTCTTTTTCCCAGATGCTTTTGCTGAGTTAACTTTTTGCCTGAAGTCCTGGTACAGATTTATTATACCTTTGAAATCTTGTACTTTGTGTTTAAAATATAAGATCTGGAGATGTTCTTAAGTACTAAAAGCAGGGCATCAGAATACTTCCTAGACTGATGCAGACAAAGAGAGGAAAAAATGGAGTGGTCATATATTTTTCCTATTTTAAATGTGTTATTAAAATGTCAAAAATAATCCTGGGATATGGAAAAAAAAAGGCGGGGGGGGGGGAAGGGGGGCATGTATTCAACTATAAGTCTGGTGATTCATAGGTTACAGTCTCTACTTCAGAGTTGCTTAAGTATTTTATAAACAGTCACCAAATAAACAGCAGAAAGAAAACTGGAGATAGGGACTTAAACTAACCTTTTTATCTCACTGGAAATGCAAAACTTAATTATTAGAAAACCAGGATCTTGCCTGCAGGATTTCATTCCTCCACTTTAATTCTGTATCTTTCTTTTGCACGGAGACACTATTGGAAGAAAACAGAGCATCTGTGTGACTCCTATACTCCATCCTGAATACTCCATTGCTTGAAGATTATAATTGCCCCAAAGAAATTTTAAACTATAGCCTTGGATCTTCTTGGACAGAGTGATGAATTCAGGTTCCAAATGCAATTACATTGGAACTAACATAATGGGATAATTTGACAATTCAGCTCAATAAAAAAAAGAGCTGTGAAAAGTTTTAAGATAAGGTCACCTTGTCTTTACAAGATGTTTGGCTTTTACTCTATGTATTTCAAGAAAAGTATTGGCTCATGCTTTTAATTCAAGAATTATACGTTGTGGAAAGTTGTGTGATTTTGACACACTTTTGTAACCATTATTGCATGCTGGATGAAATAGTGCTGTAGAAGGCTTTCTGCTCAGTACACCTTTCTTGAGTTTACTTGTTGCACTTCATAATGGTAGATAGATCCCAGTTCTTTAGATCTGGCTCTTGATATGAACCTAATGGACAAAACAGTATCTGATTCATAAGAATTTGAGTTAAGAAATATAATCTAAAACATCTTCATAGTTTAAGATACTTGATTAAGAACTAAAATAAAGTCAGCCTATGTTAATACACATTTTCATGTGAATCTTTCTATGAACTAGAATACCTCTATGAAGCTAACACTATCTGTGGGAAAATTGCTAACATTTTTTCTTATTCTCTTACTATAACTTTTTTTTCAGGTTTCCAGATGTTTTTTGAGTCAACCAGGATTTAGATGATAATTTGATTCTGTTCTGTCAATATTTACAGCTGTCTTTCAAGACCTGTGATTTGATTCAGCAATTAGGAAATGATCTGAATAGTCTTTTTATTTGCTTCAACAACAAGTAGTTAGCAAGTTGAAAAGTGCAGATCTTACATTTGCTCATTCCAGCATTCTGTGAATTGACTTCATCTATCTTGGAGTTTGAAGTTACTGCATGGCTATCCAAGGGATACACTGATTAATATGTGCAATTTTCGCAGTCAAATTCCAAATGCCTTTCCAATTTATTTGTTTTTAAGATATAAATTACATTTGAATTTAATTGCACAGAGTGCAACTATTTCATAAACTCTACTATTGGGTAAATAGTGCTTCACAATTACACAATGGAAATGTGGCTATATCAATATATAATGATCATTTTGATTGAGTAAAATGTAAAGTAATACAAAAAACAGCACTGTGAAAATACAGCTCAACAGGGATTACCTATGAGATTTCCTTCTTCTTTCAACTAGCTTTAAGCTTCTCCATATTCCGTTCAAATCATTTGTCATGAGCATATGTTAAATATGTATTTTTACTTTTGACACAGAATTATATATGGAGGACTTTTGCTTATTTGTACAGTGAAAAACCTTGAGAAAGAAAGTGGAAGAGTATTTTTCCTTTCACTTTCGATACAAAATAGCCACAAACTATCTTCATAAATACTTATTACTTATTCCTCATATTTTCCAATTTCTAATCATGTGTATATTAAATGTCTGCTGCAATCTTTGGTTTTCACTGCCATGTATGAAAGAGTGACAATAGGTTTAAAATCAAGAAATCTGAAACCTCTGGGTCAGCCATTGTTCTGCTCTGTATCCTTGGACCTTGGCCTTAGCCACATCACCAGTGAATTATCTCACATTTTGTCTTTTTGTTATCATTGAAACTGTTGCCAGTAGATAGAGATAAATCTTGTAGCCACTCAGTGTGAAGAAGAGAAAATTAATGAAAAATGCCTGGGATTGATGCAGCTTAGGGAAAAGCAAAGTAAAGGTTTGAATGTGTGTATAAAAAAATAAAAATGTGGCCAAAGCCCATGAGGAGTCAGCTAAGTCCTGGCCACAGTGTACAGGCATAAGTGCCCTCAAAGGGAATTTAGATAGTGATAAAGAAGTTATAAGAAATCAGAGCCAAAAGAAAATGCAGGATTTGTGTACATCGAGGAGAAGCTGTTGGATGCTGCCTTCACAGTGAAGCCTGAATTTCCAAGGATTTTTTGGCCTGGCCATATTGTTTCCTAGGAGTGACATTATTATTATCATTATGTGTGAATGAGGAGTGAGTGAGCATTTTCCCTGTGAATTCCATGCAATTCTGCCTTCAAATTTGATCAGCAACTTTGAATAAATAATAAATTGAAAATGGCTTGTATCTAATTAGTTACTCCTTTGGGTAACAAGCTTATTGGAACAGGTGTGGCCTCCTACTATGTATGCATGCAGTATCATGCTCATCATGCTGGAAGCCTATAATCACTAATGTTTTACAATTAATGAGCAAGATTCAAGTGAGAGATGAGTCCAGGCAAAAATCATCTACGTATAATGGATCTTAATCTGATCTCAAGTACAACAACATATATCACTGGGTGGAGGTAAAGATGATTTTGACCACACTGTCACTAATCTATTTTTATAGATGAAATGCCAATTTTAAAATTCTTTGCTAGATATGCAGGTAATAAAATTCTAATTTCAACCCCAGATAGAGGTTTTATCTGAAAAAATAATGTAGAATGGAAAATACATTTCTACTTTTCTACTTTTCATTTATTCAAATAGTCTTCCACTTCCAATCATTATTGATTCTTATTATAAAATTTTCTGGATTTAATACATTAAATGTAATATAATTAACATAATATAAAAAAATTAAGAATTGTTAAGTTTTAATATTTTCTTTATGAACATAGATATCATATTAAAAAAAAAAAAAAGCTTTAATCATTTAAAAAGTTGTTCGTAAATGTTTTAGCCTTATACTTGTGACTTATTCTATGTAAATTACCACGGAAATCAGCAAGAAAATTTTCAGAAGCCTTAGCAAAAAAACAAAGCATTTACTCTTCCTTTCTTTCTGAAGACTTTTGAGTCCTCTACGAGTTTTGAAAATATACATTATTTAAGACATTCCACCTCTTCAGAATTATTTTAAGTAGCCTATTGTATAACAAAATAATACCAGATTTGTCTTTATATTTTACCTCATACATCTGTTCCTTAATTTTTTGATATGGGGATCATTTTATATATTTTTTCCTTTTGTGTACATGAAATTTACCTATCTAAAATTCCCAAACAAGATCATTTGTTACTATGTTTAGTCAGCTGCTCTTTAGACTGAAGAATTCAAGTGGACTTCTATTGTTCAGGTTATGTCATTGAACTCGTGTTGTCTTGGTTGTATCATCAGCAAGGAAGGACTATTGAAACTTGTCTAGTCACCCTCTCTTTCTCTTTGGAAGATAAGAGACTTAAGAAGCTACTGTGTCCTGGATTTGAAAAATCCCAGAGCTTCCCTATCAATCATCAGCTTTTCAGATGTCTTCTGAAAGGAGAATTAAGATGTATTTTCTGAAATGGAAGTTGTTTGTTTTTTCTTCCTGTGCAACTTGCAAAGTTATGAGGAATGATCTGTTTCTATTTTACTGAAACACTTCTCATGGTAACTCCTCAGGATAAAGGTAAAAACAAAGCAGTATTTTTGAACTAAAATGCTAACGTTAACCAAAAAACTGTCAATGGAATGGGGAAATGTAGAAAAAACAACAACAGACAAGCAAGCAATAAATAAACCCTTGAAAATAAACCCTAGAAAATACAGAAAAAGAATGTGAATGCAGGATCACAGTTCCTGTTGGCTACACATTTATCTAGCTATTCATCCATGCTGCTGAAATTATAGATCAGAACAAGACAGTTCTCAATATTGTGAGCAATGCAAAATAGTAAGAAGTAATGCAGGAAACTTTTCCCACAATTCTGTAAAAAGTTACACAACTTTCTACATGGACTAATTTCAATAGGATACCTTTAAATTATGACAGAGTTCACTTTTTTAGTCTTGAATACTGCCTCCTGGGATGTTTTAGATTTTACTAGCAACAATATATGATCCCTCTTGCCAGAGCATTCAATTTCTCTTCAAATTAATTTAAATCTTCACTTGTAATTTAAAATTTTTATTTGTCATTGTCAATGTAACATCAATTATTTCTGGCTCTGCCCTCAATTTGCCTGCAAGAATCAGTCTCTTGGCACTGTTTAAAATCTTGTTAGGAATTTTAGAAGAAGCAACTGCAGCAATCTAATGATAATTATTTTTGTCACTGTCAGTTTGAGTAATCATGTAGGCTTTTTATTGGGGTCTGATAATAGTGTAATACTCTACAGGACTGTGAGTTTATAAACAAAAATCATAAAATATGAATTGGTTAGGGGTCTCTAAATAAATATCTGGTCTGAATTAACAAATGTGGAAGTTCTGCTTTGTAGGCAGGGAGTTAATTTTCATGTCTTTGTTTTGTATCTCCTGAATATCAGAACCTCATCTATTTTCTTTTATTATACTTTTGCCTAGATTGATTTTTTTTTTAATTTTCTTTCTTTCATTGAGTTTCTAATGCCGTAGGTATACCACAGTTTAATAACTATTCAGCAAGTGATAGGATAACTCCAGCATTCAGTCTTTTCCACACTTCAAACTCCATATTGATGACAACCATATTTACTTTAGATTTGCTTCTCTCCTGTTTTTTTTTTTTTTTTTGCTTTTCTCTACTTTTCTTGAATATGGATATGATTATACATGCTAACATAATAAGTTATGAACAGTATTATTAAGAACAATATTATAAACAGTATAAAGTTTACTGTCTTAAAGGTATATATATCTATATCAGACATATAATTAAATGCAAATATGGAATTGCTTCTGCTTTCAAATATACTAAGGAAAATTTCAATTAACACACTTTTTAGAATAGAACAGTTATTACACTTTGTGCTATCAATAAATATTTTTTAATAAAAATAGTTGAAAATAATTCATAATGCCTTCCCTTTTTAAAAAGCACCTAGATGAGTAAGAGAAGAGGACAATAAAACAGTAACTGAAATTCCACGTGTATGCATTCCTGACAAAAGTGCATGAACCTTCAAACATATGTGAGGAACATAGCCAAGAAATAATAAAAAAAATCATTATAAAATATAAACTTGCTTGCATCTTTTTTTACCATAGGCTACAATTTTAAAACATGAAAGACTTACAGCTCAACATAAGCTAGTGGTTCTTCTGGAATTTTTGGAAGGAAGGAAGTAGAGAGGTGCAGACCAACAGAGTAAGCTGTGTCTGTTTCTGAATTGCTTTGCACTGTTGTTTCCTTAAACACAGAAGGAGAAAATATCACTACATGTTTCTCTGTTGTTTTTCTGGCATTACATATTTCAGGAGAAGTGTCCTGAGAGATGCAGGCTATTGTCTATTTCTTGGTTTTATGACTAATGATCTTTTTTATGTAATTAATCTACTTACAATGCTGCTGTTTAGTCTTTGCTTAGGGTATTCTTTCATAATCATTTCAATCACCATATACATCCTCATTGTAACACAGTTCTGTAGGATCACAAATGGGTTAACTGACTTAGACAAGATTCTGGTAGTTTTCCTGTCAACCACATTAAGGTCTATGGATTCCTCAAACCTAAGGTAGGAAAGGAGTGAAGAATGCTATAACTGATTGAATTTAATAGATTTATATCTGACCTCAGTCTTTGCCTTCTTTGCTGTTTTTTTTTTTTTTTTCTTTTTTTTCCCAAGTCTTCATGTAAGGGATGCTGCTCCTTGTTACATCTGTCACAGTGGTCTTCTTGGCCCATCAATGAAAGGATATTATCAGAAGGGTTGGGAAAGATTTCATCTCTCTGTTGCACAGCTCAGAGATTTTGCAGGTTCAGCAATTTGACATGCTGAATCAGCCCTGTCACTGATGTTAGGAGTCTCTGACTACTTGGTAATTATGTGCAGATTGGCTGAAAAGGTTATCCTATGTGAAAGGAAAATGAGGGTGGTCAAGTACAGTAGTACCCACTTACAACAAAGTGGTACGAAAATCCCAAACAATGTTAGTGCGCTACAATATACAGTTTAATCAAGCTGCATACAGTACATTTTCAGGTAACCTTCCTTTCAAATGCTAATCACACTCCTCAAAAGTACAGGGTGGGAGGAAATAATGTTAGTCAAGATAAAGAGAAGGAGCTCGCTTTATCCATTACTACCACAAACAGGACAGCAGTGACATGTGAAGTTGTTGACAACTGAAAGAGTTGGATAGTGAGAAACAAGAAAAAAATAAATAAATCTCCCTCCATATCACCAGTTTTTCCCAGAGTTAACTGAACTCCTCCATTCCCAGCTCCTCTACCTTCCAACTCCTCTCCCATTCTGAGCATCCTCGGAAGGATCAGAAATATGAACTGTGGTCATTCTCTAACACCTGCTTTCCGCAATTCCTTCCTCCTCACATTTTCACTCTGCTCCAGCATGGATTCCCTCAACAAGATGCAGTCCTGAAAAAATCTGTTACAGTGTGAGGTCATCCACATGGGCTGCAGTTCCTTCAGGGCATGTTTGTCTGCTTCAGTGCTCTCCCTGGACTACAGGGGAGTCTCCGCTCCAATGCCTGCAACACCTTCTCCCTGTCCTTGTCTGACCTTGGTGTTTGTAGGGCTGTTTCTCACTTTTTTCTTTTTTTTTTCCCCTCATTTCTCACTGCCTGTGTAGCATTTTGACCTTTCTTAATCACATTTCCCTTAAGGACAACAGCTTAGCTGCTGAGCTCAACTATGCACTGAGATGGAGTTGTTGGAAGTGACTGGATCTGGCCCCATCTGACATGGGGAAATCCCTTTCCACAGAGACATCCTCCCAACTGCCAGCACCTAGACACGGACATCCAGTCCAGCCATGCATCATGATTAGCATATAGTGGAAGAGACACATACCCTTATTAACTGTTACGGTCCCATACCGACTACATATATTTTTGTTATGATATGATATTATACTTTGAAAAATGTTTGTACTCACATGAGACCTATGTAATAAACAGAAATTTGCTATTAGAGGTGAAGAACTCCAAAATCTAAGCTGATTCCTACGGTGTCTTCTCAAGTGACTTCAGACATTTAATTGTTAAACCATTATACAGTCTCCTGTGCCACATAGAAGAGAAGGTTGTTAAAATTTTGTAGCAAAGGTAATAAGAAATTATAGGAAAGTGCATGATCTGAAGCCAGAATATTTTCACTGTGTGGACTTTTACTCATATTGGTCTCTAGAGAGGTATATGATCACCAGCACATTGAAGACTGAAGGGGTTTTTAATTAGTTGTTGTCAGTTCATAGAGGTAAGATTCCAAACAATGAATGTTAAGTTGTCCATCTTTCCTTTGTTTCCTAAATTATATGCATGCAGGGTCAAACTGAGTTTAGACTGAATAGTTTAGCTGAAATAATGGTAAAGTCTGCTTCTTGTATTACACACCATAGATTGATGTTTCTAGTTTTATTCAACATTTAAATCGGAGAATTCTGTCTGTTATGTTACAGTTTTAGTCTGTTCAGGCTGGGAATGCTCTGAGATGTAAGTTGCTTGTTGTATTTGAATCATTAAAAGACAGTAGCAGAGACACAAATGGAAAATATGAAGTTTTTAGAGACAGATCGTTCCCCAGATGTGTTGAAATAAATGTAATTCTCTATGCTGCATCACAGTTCAAAACTATTGAATCCCCATGGGAATATGTTGGTCTTCACCACGGAGGAAAGCTTCTTAAATTCAAAGGAAAAAAAAAAAAGAAAGGAAAAAGAGAGGTGCCCCAAGTAAAGTCAAATCAGGACTCTCAGAATTCCGAAATCCATAGTTTAGAAACTGTATTTTGAATACAGAGTCCTGAGGTTTTTATGCAAGCACCTGTTTCAGTAATAATTAAGTGAACCCTCTAGATATATCTGAAGGTTCCTATGGAGAATCACTTATAGAAAACTTAAAATGAAACTGACATATAGAACCTCTAAATCTTTTGGTTTCCTCTCAGCCTATTCTTAAACAAACCTCAAAAATAATGGAAGACTTAAATTAGGTGCAAGATTAAGAATTAAATGTCTGCATATTCCTCAGAGGTTGTTTGGTCAAAGTCTTGTAAAATTACATTCCTACTACATGACAGTTCGGATAACTTATAAACAATAGTTAGCAAATCATATAAAATAATTTTAAATTTTGCTAAACGAAACAGGGCTTGTAATTCCAGTAGATTTGTCAAAATTGAATCACAGAATTGTACAAATTGGAAGGGACCACTGGAGATCATCTAATCCAACCCTTCCACTAAAGCCAAGTGTTAATGACAAGTTCTATTTTATTTGTTAAAAAGCTGACTGAGTAATACAAAAATATTCATCCAAGAAATAGTTTGATAAATATTGTGTTAACAGGATCAGTATTAATGTACATACGCTTCATCAAAAACAGCGAGTATGTAGGGCATAAAGGGAAAAAAAGGCTTAGCAGGATCACAACCTAAAATTCTGTGGAAGCCTAAATGAAGATTTGTATTATATATATATATATATAATATGTATATACATATATATATATATATTCCCAACAAAAGCTAATATTTCACTCATAATGCAGGTTTTACCAGATCAGGAAAATCAGGCAGCAGGAAAGTATCACTCCACAAGGTGTCCAATATTAAGCACATCTCTCCTTGGTTGTAGGTGCCTTTCTTTATCCTCTTCTTTTGCCAGCACAGCATTCCTGGGCACTAAGGTTAAACTCAAGAGCGGCACCTGTGGACATGCAGGTTCTCTGGATGGTTATCTTCTTCAAGATATCCCCACAAAAGGCTGCTCATCTGCCATTTAGCTGATAACTCAAAACTTACCTTATGTTGCCATTTTGTCATGATATTCCTCTTACTTTAGCAGTATGAAAATAAGCCTATACACATTCTTGCTTCCAATGTACATCTGTCTCTTGACAAAATACAGTGTAAATAATTTATAACCACAATTTATTTCAAGAGAGAAATATGCTGATAAAAAAAATTCTGAGAATGTCTTCTATCCAGGGAAAAACAATATGTTCCCAGTATTGTAATAAACGGCATATTTTGTTAGGATCTGTATTTTATTGATTTATTTTTCACTTGTGCATTGTAAACGTTCTGTAATTCAACCTTGATAGTTATTTTTGATATAATACCTAGAGTTACTTGAGAAGGAAATTAATTTTTACCACTCTTATCTTTGGTATGAGTTGTCCTTAAATGTAAGTAAAATATTTGTACTAATTGTGTAATGATCCTCTATTCATGCTGAGTTAGCAAAGAGAAACAGGATATCTGTTCAGACATCAGCCTGCCTGATGGCCTTCACAAAAGGGAATTTATTTTATGTGTACATATAAAATCACCTGCTTGATACTGACCTCCACATACTAAGTCCCACTGCTGGCAGATCTTAACAACCATTTATCTCTGACAAACCCCTGGTGTCGACTTTCCTGGAGGGCAACAAGAAACATTTAGCAATATAGGATGTTGCTTCCTTAGTAATTAGCAATCCTCTAGGCAGACATTTTCAGCTTTATCCCTCAGAGCCTCCTGGGCGTAGTGACCTCACTTCCCAGCCCCAGCAATTTCTGCCCCTGTAGGGATCCAAGACGGGCTGCCTTCTGGGGGGAGGTGAGCAGATGCATATCTGTCTGAGATAGTCACTTGTGGGTGACTTGTCTACAATGCAATTTTCAGCAGTAACACCTAGCTTTCCTCGCCTCTTAAAAGATATCCACTTTCTATTTTATTCCATACAATATATTAATAACTAGGATTGATTAATCAAAGCACAGGGAAGATGTGTGTGTGTGTGTGTTTGTGTGTGTGTAATCTGAAATAACAATTATGCCTAGAATATTAAAGTACAAAAATTTTGCAGCTAAACTGTGATTAAAGATGTGGAATCTGATTACTTACTGGCCTACTTACACCTGTGAATAAGCAATTTATTTTAGTGAAACCAGATTATGTAATTTTATATAGGAACCACCACCTCTTTTGCATTTTGCAAAACTGACTTAAATTATCACTCAGAATTGAAAGCACACTAGTAAAGGAATAATTTATTTTATCAACATTTGACTGAAAACAAACAAAAAAACCCACATGTAATGAAAATCACATTCTTTCAGGTGGCATAAAATATAATGTACAAAGAAACATCTTTGGTAAACACAGTAGTAAATATTTAATTGCTAATCAGGATACTTAGGTCAAAATTACATTACAGAAAGACAAAGGTAGTACTAGAATCTTGCTCCAATTGGACTCATACTCTGCTATGCAGGACAATAGAGCGGCATTTACGTCCTTCAGTCACAAGAAGAAAGTAAAAACATGCTCTAGTTACATGTTTGGGTTCTATTATGGGAGTGTCATAATATCATATGGTCTGGTTTTGGCTTTTTTTCGGCTGGCTCTGATAACATCCTAAAAATTTAAATACAAGCAAAGAAAGAAAGAATTAAAAAATAAAATAAAACAAAAAACACCTTTCTGACAAAGCAAATACGGGTAAATCGCACTATGGAGTTATTTCACATAGCAAAATGAATGTAACATGTTCAGAAAGGGTGAATTTTGTTTTTGTATTATTTTATATTTTGTATTATTTCTTGTCATTACAGTAAGTACAGAGTCTTGGCATTTATTACCAATATGGCACCTTTAATTCCAGTCTCATTGGCCTGGTGGACTAGAACTCTATGGCTGCCTCATTTTAAAAATACATCTGTTATTCACAGGAACAGAGAATTCACGTGCTGATGTTAGACGTTTGAAGCATGAAGACAGAGCATTAAATAGTCAAGGATCTTTACTGGGCACTATCTAACTTTTGAGGATGTCTTTGCTATACAAGGAATTGTCTTGGTTTCAGCTGCGATGGAACTGTTTTCTTCAAAGTGTCTGGCATGATGATCAGTATTTGGTCCTTGGAGAAATAGTGTTGCTAACACTCCAATGTTTACAGTTGCTGCTAAGCAGTGTTGTGCAGAGCCAAGGTAATTCTTTACAAAGGGCCCAAGTTGTTGAAAGGGATCAGAATTTGGACAGCTTACAAACTGGACAAAAGGATTTCCATTCCGTATGATATGAAGTGGAAGGAGTTTTGAAGGGAGTGGGAGTTATTTATCTGTTCTGCTGCTCAGGGGGCTAGCTCAACAACAGTTTGGGGTGATGAGCAATTGCTTGTGTAGTACTTGTTATATACATTCATACACACACACACATATACATATGCATATATATCTCCATAATTATTATCTTTTTCTTTATCTTACTGAATAGTTTTATCTCAAGATTTCTACTTATTTTATTATTTTTTTCCTGATTTCTGAGAGAGAAGTAAGCGAACGATTATGTGGTGCTTAGCCACTGGCACCTTAAACCACAAGAAGAATACATACTAATACTGAATATAGGTTTACATCCATTTTCTTACTATTTGAAAGAACAAACTGAAGTAAAAGCAATCATCATAATACATCATCATTTTGACTTCATCTACACCAGAACTGAAAGCTTCAACCAAAACTATATTTATTCTGCTTCAGCTAAACACAGTGTAACTCAGTGACATTATCATTAATATGAACCAGTGCAGAAAGAGAAAGAAATGTTTGCCCCATTTACTGACAACTGAAACATAATGGAACATGATCATTTGGGGCTCTGAAAGGACAAGTAGCCTTAGTAGACTACTGTACCTACCTCCCATTCACCTGGACTTGAAGCATATTTGCAAATGGTTCCAGTCTTGATTATTCTGCAACGTTATCCAGATTATGATGCAATATCCAACACCGTGTCCCAGTCTTTTGTCAAGTCTATTACAGTTATCCTTACGTATCACCACTTTCTTCTCTTCAGCCTGGAAAAGATGAGCTCTTGGGCTTATAGCAGCCTTCCAGTACTCGAAGAAGGCTTACAGTAAAGCTGGGGAAGGACATTTTGTAAGGGCAGGTAGAAACAGGATAAGGAAAAATGGTTTTAAACTGGAAGAGGGTAGATTTAGACTAGATATTAAGAAGAAATTCTTTACTGTGAGGGTGGTGAGACACTGGAACAGGTTGCCCAGCAAGGTTGTGAATACCCTCTCCTTGGTAGCATTCAAGACCAGGCTGGATGGGGCTTTGAACAACCTGGTCTAGAGGGAGGTGTCCCTGCCTATAGCAAGGGGGTTGGAACTAGATGATCTTAATGGTCCCTTCCAAAACAAACCATTCTATGATTCATTCTATTCTATGATTCCGACTTAAATTGGAACCATGCACTAGTATTTGTAGGACTGTCAAATACAACATACAAATTTGGACGACCACTGGAAAAAGGAGGCTCAAGGAGTGTATAAATGCATCACAATTTCAAAACCAAAACGGATCTTGAGGGTAAAAATGTGGAATCTTTATTCAACGTGTGAGTAAAACCTAGTTTATGACAGCTAGTGATTACAATTGCAATTACTTACCTGGGATACAGGAAATACTGGTCTAAAAATAGATGTGTACCAAAGCAGATAGATGTATGGAGATGGCCCTCATCTTGGGTGAATACTGTTTTGTTTTTTTTTTATTTTTTGCAGAGAAACAGCAGTCTTGGATTTCACTCAGCCTCACTTCTGTTATCCTTCTACTACTTCCTTGCATAACTTCTTCCTTGTACTGGCAGCAGGCCAACAACTCCCTGTCTATTTGGGCAGACAGTCTAGAAAGTACACTGCAGTACTTTCATTTCTTCTTTGAAGAATAAAAGAAGAATAAATTCAGATAGTCGTAGTACAAGGAGAAAGTGGGAACACATGTAAGGAGGAATGGTCATTGTGCCTGACACAGTACTAAATAGGAAAGAGCAATGACTAATGCTGCTTTTTGTGAACACAAGGAGGCACGTGGGAATGTCATCTTGAACACTTTCATCCTCTGACAGTGATTTATCACTAATGAGAAAGTCCCAGTTGCAAGAGAACGTCCTCTGAGGATGCTGTCAAGGGTCATTCGCCTTCAGCAAACATGCCTGTGGATCTGCATCCATTGCTGGTATTCTTAAGTTTCTGACCCACACAGGGAACTTCTTCATCTGTTTTAAACTAGTTGTCTCAGTTTTATCATTAAAGAAACTTGTTCCCATTCCCTGCAAGCTGATACCATCATTCAACTAGACTTTTGCCCATGACAGTCTGTAGAAGAAAATGGAGCATGGTCAGACATAGACCTGATTGATTTTAAATTGCACATAGAATTATCTAGTAACTAAGTGGTCTGTTAAGGGTGATGTTTTGCCCTGTGGGACAGAGAACTATGATGAGAAAGACAAAGTAGTTGAAATTGGAGCAGCAAGAAAATAGGGTATTTCTCTCAAGATTCACATACCGGATTTTTTTTGCTTAAAATCTTTCCTTGGGTGTCATAACAGTACACAAGCACACATGAATTTTATGTTCTCTGATTTTGAAGATACTCTACTGTTCAAAGCTTCTAGATTGCATAAACTAATCTTTCCCCTGCCTGAATTGCATAAATTAATATTTTCCCCTGTCTGCAAACTTACATTTCAAAAAGAGAACTGAGAATCACTCAGTGTTAAATGCTTACTCCTCTTACTTTCCTGTATAAAGAAAAATATGCCTCAGATTAGGAAAAAAATGCCTTGAAGATATTTTTAAGTGAAGATTATTTAACTTTTGGAAAATGTAAGTTTGTTTAGATAGTACCAAACAAGGGAAAATGATAAATAGGGCAAAGAAAAGCAAAATATATTTCATTGCATTTACAAAGATGACAATATACTTCACTGTAAAGTGAATGCAAGACAGTGTTGGAAGTAAAACTATCTATTTATTTCACATTTTGATTGTACTAAAAAGGTAGTGATACTGTGTCATTCTATTTCTAAAGACTCAGCATTCAGGATTTGTAGAACACATCGTATCCTTCCTAAACCTCTCTGATTCACAATTTGTCAACAGAACAAATTGTTTTATACTTTGAAAGCAAATTGAGAAATTAGCTCACAAATTGGAACAAATTAAAAACTTAAGGAATCAAAACCTCTGTGTTTTCAGCACTTTGTCCTTCCCTATAATTAGTCATTATATATAATATCTGTGAGCATGGAATGTACGTCTGAAACAAGATCTTGGCCAATTTTGAATTGGATATCTCTGTGCCATTTCAGACTATTCATGCAATCAACTGACCTTGAGGATTACCTTGTGTGTAGATTACCCTTCATGTAGTTTGCATATAAAAACATTCTGTTGCCTTTAATGATGCAAAGGAAATTGGTCCCGTATGTTGGAATGTTTTATTTGTGAGCAACTAACAGAATAGTAGCTACATTTTAAAGTGCTTGTGTCTACACATTAGCTTGGGAAGCATCCCCCTGGTACTGTGTATTTAAACAAAAACAGTGCTGGGGAAATAAAGCAGTAGATGAGGCAGCCTGTTTTGGTCCATATGGGAATAATATGTGTCTTTAGGTATCAAATAAGCATACAAGAGAAAATACTGTAATGGCTATGATGTTTATACTCTGTGACATGGTGACTAAGCAGAGTTAAGGTCAAATCCTCATCTTGATTATACATGCCTTTCTTAAGACGCTAGCGCTTTCCTCAAATTTCAACTTGTGAACTTTCATTTAATGATTCGTATTATTCTTGTGAATTATACGGAAACGTTTTAAAATTAAGATATTAATTCCTGTTCTTTTCCTCCACTTTTGAAAACCTCATTGTTTTGCTCTGCTCTTTTCTGCAGTATTAAGTTCTGAAACTTAACTGCGATAATCAATACATTAATAACCTCAGTAATGCCTATGTGAGGAGTTCCTCTGGGTTCTACTAAGTATTTTGAGGGGTTTAGTTGATCATATAAGCCTTAGTGGAGATTTTTCTTTAGTCTGCAGGATAACAGTCCAATCCATTATAAAGATCTGAGAAGTTTAGCAGTTATTTGCATAAAAGCCTGAAAGGCCCAAGATACACAGTGTGTCTTTGATCTCAGAGTTTTAGGGTGATAATGAGTTAGTATTTTTAGACTATGTGAGTAGGAACTTTTCTTTCCAAGATCAAATAATTTACAGATATTTTGTATGTAAGATTGCACTCTGTCAGAGCATTATTTCTGCATTGTATAAACTGTACATTGTATCTTGTCTGAGTACTAATGGACACCTCAATTCAATTTTTAACATAAATTGTGTGTTTGAGTAAGAAAGTTCAGATTTTAACTTCTTTTAATGCACAATGACGAACACTTACAGTGTACACCACTATATCCAAAGTTTTACTGAAATATCTATTTTATGCATGCCATTGATATTAGGAACAATAACAAGCAGCATGCAGGTTTTGTAAACCCTAAAAATTCCTTCACATAAACAAAAATTTTTTAACAGATGAATACTATATATATACTAACTAGTGTCATTAAAAATTGTTACACTTCATTATTAGCCATTCAGAAGAATAGTGAGATATAAGAATAGTGAGATGTAGATTTGTGAAGCTGAGAGCAGTTCATAGATAGAAAATTTTCATTCTGAGAGCTCTGATTTGAAAATGATACAGTAAGTTAGGTATGATATCAATTAACTTTTGTAAGAATCTACATTATGTGAAAATTGGCACATAAAAAAGCAAGTAATCAACTGTATGTAAAGTTAATGGAATTTTTGTAATAAGGACCAACATTTTTCCTTTGTATGTTTCCTTTTAAAGGAAAAATATTTGTAGTAATTACAGTAAGCATCATTACATAAACCCTATAGCTATTTCTTAGTCTACAAATGCATGAAAGTCCACTGCAAATATTCAAAAGACTGTACCCACTATTCAAAGTACATGTATACAGTGTTGTACTACATATTCAATAGATTTTACAATTACATCCTTTATTTAGAAATGCATAATGAAATAATGAAATAATGATTGCATGTTAAAAAGAGAACTTTTTAATCACTTCTTAAAATGTGAAAAGTTCTCTATACATAGGTTGCTCCAAATGTAATGCCTCCTTTTATTTCCATGGAAACTGTAACAGATACACAAAGCAAAAAAACATTGATAGATAGAGAAAATTCTCAGCTACAAAGCATAGTTTTTCAACATATTCACCACCATTAGCTATACATTTTAGCCAGATGAACAAAAGCCTGCAAGCTATGCTCACAGAAGTCAACACCACTGGGGATGAATCACTGCCGCTGTCATCACTGCTGAAACACACCATCCACCACCACACTGTGCTCACATCCATTGTTTAGTCCCCATAAGCATTTGGGAAGCATCGATGAATGTGAATGGGTTCAATTTTTTCCACATGGAGGAAATTCACTGACACGTCATTGCTTCATATGCTCTTCCATGTCAGACAGCAGTTTGTCCCTTTTGCCCTCTACTGCCATCTGTTGCACAGCAATAAAATATAATGGAATATTGGTGGGAAGATTCAAACTCTACAGTTACACTTCCAGTGTCTGCCTCTGACATTGTGGGTGAACATAATAAAATAGGAGGCATTACTTTCTGAGTAGACCTCCAGAAACTTCATCTATAAATTTAAAAGAATGATCTTCAGTTCCTTTAAGACTACACACACTACACTACGCAGCTATGTTTGACTTGTACCTTTATGGAAGTCATGCTCTCCTTCTGCTGAGCCTGGTGCTCTGCTCTTGTGAGCCAGCAGGGCATTCAAATATACAGACTGTGCACACAACAGACATCAATAGCAAACGCTGGACAAAAGCTATTTTTTAAGGATAAGAAGCTGTCTTCTGACAGATTCTGTGACCTATTAATATTTTATTTATGTTTTGCTTCTGAGCCATTGTTTCCAGATAAAGCAAGAAAAAATATTTTGAAAAATAAATAAGGAACTGCTGCAGGTACTTCAGTCTAAAGCAAGATCTACTTTCTGACTGTTTTAATCTTGTTTTGTACTTATCTTGTATCTTTATTGGAATAAAAGCCACTCAGAGGGCAGTAGCTCCCGCGGAAGTGTAGACATTACCTGCTTTTGTTTTGTTTTGTTTCGTTCTGTTTTGTTTTGTTTTGTTTTGTTTCAAAGTTTGTTTAAAGGTCATAACCAGAAGTGCTGGAAACAGTTTCAAAGGAAGCTGACAGTTGGGAAAGGTCATGAGGTGAATAGTATATGTCTCTGCCATTTTTTGTGTTCATCCCAGTTTTACTTGCATGTAAATGAGAAGAAAAAGAAAAGGTCTTCTGTAGCTTGAATGATCTCAAATAATTTCAGGCATGAGGAGGAGAATTTCAGCCATAGAGAAATAGCATATCAATTGATTTAACCACCTCAGTGTGGAGCACAATTCAAAAAACAGATTAAGATTTTATAATGTTAGGGTATATTCTAATGTTATTTTGATTTCTGAAGAATCTCATTAATTTTGCTATGTTTTATTATTAGTTTTCTTTGACTTAAAATCTTGCAATCCCAAAATATTTTCCTCCAAGCATCACATTACAATGTCAACCTATGGTTGAAAATCATAAATCTCAAGGATTCTTTTTCCAGAACTGTTTGAGAGATCAGATGAATTTTTATACTGTGCACATGCAAACTAACATGTACATCTAGGATAGTGAACACTCTTGAGACTGATCTCTAGAGTACATGATGTTGCCTCACAATTCCCTCTTTCTCGCCTACATCAAGAGTTCTCAAATGGAACCTTAATAATGTGCTGAACCCAGACAGGTAGGCACAGCTGAACGTGTTTTGCAAAGGGCAATATGTGTCTTTGACAAGGAGATCAGTAAACTTGGGTGATTGTTGTGTAACCTTATGTTTTTCAGACATCTCTATATGCCTTTCATTTAAAATTTCACGTGTAATTTAATTTTTATATATTCTATAAATCATCTAAGGCCTAGTCCTTTTCCATTCCTTTAAAAACACCTCAGTGATTTATTTAGGAAGTAGATCCTTCCCTTGGAAGAGTAAAGAATCATAAATATAATTTTAATCTGAGCAAATATCCACTTTGTCATCTAGTGTGAGTCAAGGGTGAAATTCACAAGAAATATAGTAGATAAATGAATTATAATTGAGTGCAAAACATATTTCTCAATACTAATTTCCTCCAATTTCTATACACATATATCTCTGAGCATGTCTGTATTAAAGAGTTATACCAACCTAATAAAATCTGTTGCAGAACTGATCTAGATAATTTGGTAGAAATCTTCTAAATATGATGTCACTAAATTTCTGTAGAATTAAATCAATTACAGCAACAATTAAATTATTTAGGTCGAACAAGTAAATTATCAAATTATGCTAATCCATGGGCAGCAGGAATTTATAATGAGTTCATTTTGTATATATAATGATTATCTAGCAAAGTTTAGAAATTCTTTTGATAATAAACAAACTACAGTTTGTTTTAACTTCAGTTTTTAACATAGGAGAGGATAGAAATGGTCCCCCAAAGCCCAAACTTTGTTACTGACTTTGCATTTTTCTTTGCACTTTGTAGGGTCATACACACCCATATAAAATGACTCTCACCTGTACTTTAAATCCCACAAAGCAGGTCCAGGTTAAGGCACCAGAGTAACAGGCTGCTGATGTGCTAGAAACTGAAGATAAAAAAGAAAGTTGTGAATTTGTTCTTTTTATCACAGTAACTTGACATGTTTGACCCTCACATTTTGGATTCTAACCAAAGAAAAATCTGTGTACCTTAAGTTTACAGTAAGTAAACTTTATATAACGGAAGACTAACAAAAGTATTAGAATCCTTGGTGAATTAGGGGAAAATTATGACATAAGTTAGTATTCTAATGTGTGAAGTGCAATCAACGGTCTGAAATAAATCACACATTTTGTTCTATTGAAAATTGCAAGCAAATCTTGTGCTTCAAGCACGATTGAAAGTATTTCTTTTTTCAAAAGGAAACCTTGTGCTGGTACCTATGACTTAGCAACATGTTGCCTAGAAGAAAATCTTATGCTTCAAAAAACTGAAGAACAAGATAAGAAAATTCACTGTTACAATGGCTCAAAGGCTGTCACTCAAAGACTTAACACCACATACAATAATGTTAACACTTGACCTTCCATTTTCTATTGAGGAAAGACAACAATTTAGTAAAACATCTCTACTAAGAAGTGCTACCAAATCACTGTCACATATTTTCCAGTCCTGGATGTGTCTAACTTGTAGGGCAAAATTTTTACTTGTTTTACTTAAACAAATAAAGCAGTTCATCTTCCAGACCAGTCCAGTCCACTTTTGTGGACAGTTAACATCAGGAAACCTTCAGACTCATATTCCCTGCAAATTGGTTTCTTTCATTTCACCATTAGGCATACCATCTCCCAGAGACTGGTTTGAATTCTCAAGAAAAGCAAAAATCATTCTTTGATAGTCTGCTAAATATTTATCAGTTTGGCATGCATGAAGTCAAATGTCAGCACATGAAAAAGTTCTCAAAAGTCAATACTTGTCAAAGGCAAGACAAAGGCACAAATTAATGCTTAAATCTGGTCAGATTTCACAGTGTATTAACAGAAATGACACTTATCTGAGAGATCAAATTTTATCTTCAGAATGGCCTTTTTTTGCATCATTCGCACAGTCACATCATACTTCTCCTGGTAATTACCTTTTTTTCTTTATGTACATCAGAAGATAAATATAACAAAATTGATGTATGTTCATAGTCTGTTATACCTTTGGGGTTTCATATTATATTGATATATATTTCACCCCAGTGAAAAAGATTATACTAAGCAAAAAAGATAATTAAAGAGAGAGATATGGCAGACCTTGTAATTTCTCAGGTAGTTCAGACCAACCCCTGCAACCATGTTCCTGAGAGGTAAAAATCTACTTTTTTTTTAAAAAAAAAAGAGGTCAGACTATTTAGCTTTAGAATTATTCACTTAAATATTTTAAGGAAGATATTTTTTTTCTTTCAGTAACTTGCCTCAAAAGATATTGCTCTGTCCTGTCCAGAGGCTATATTCTTTATGTACTTACAGATAGTGCTAAAGCTACCTTGAGATTAATATTATGCGTACAGAATTCTAAGGACCTTTCATTGACTTTCTACCTGACTAATTTTCTAAGCTGGATTATTTTCTCTGGAAAACTAATTTTGGATAGTGCTGAACTTTGTCAATTCAGATAATTGGTAGAATTATTTGAATGTAGTGAACTCTAGAACCTAGACTCCCCTTTAAGATATAAACTGGAAGCAGGAAGAAATAATTTATCAAGGAGTTATAGAAAAATATGTATTGCTGTCTCTGCACTTTAGAGTAATTGTATTATTGCACTGAAAGGAATAATGGAATTTTAAATAAATATCGTTCAGGTCCTATATGATGATGAGTTTCAGATGCGTTTAAATCAACAGAAAAGGACAACTTCTGAATTCTTTTGCACACCTTTTTTTCCTCCAAACTAGCTTCTCATTCATTTTTGCTGTTTTTGATAGCTACATCAATAACAGAACCAAATCAGAAAAGGCTTTGCAAGATTCCAAGTGCAGAAAAAAAACTGAAAAAAAGAAAGAAAAAAAAGAAAAAAAACCTAAAATCTTAAAACAAACAATTACTGAAGATTCTGAACATTAATTTGTATAGTACTAAAAGAAGGTTTTGATACAGTAGGAAATTATCTGCCATGCTGATTTTACTGCAGAGCTGTGATGAGTGTAAAGTAGAAAAGTACTGAAGAATTTATGCAATTGTTGAGTTCCTTGATTTCCCATACCAAAAAAATTGTTGTGTCGTCTATGGGGAATGCAGTAGAGGGCTTCAAATGATTTTATTAAAACAGTATGACAGTACCAAAACATCTCTCTGATTCTTTTGTGGAATAACATGTCTGAAGGGGGAATTATGTTAATGATAAGAAGGAATTTCTTAAATTATTTTAGCTGCTGTTTCAAATTGATACATAAAAAATTAACATAAAAAAAAAATACAGCATTTGAACTTTGTTATGATAACACAAACCACAGAGACCTGTAGTATTCTTTATACAGGAATGGAGCAGGAGCTAAGTGTTTGATGCTTTAGTGCTTAAAGGTGTTAGTGCTGCAGGTGCTTCAGTACTTAGCTGCACATGTAATTTGTAGTTGTTCTAGAGAATTATGTGTTTTAATGTTGCTTTACTAAAAGAAATTTGAATCAAAGTTATTAAAAGTAGCACTCTGAGTGTATGGTAGCTGTGGCTAGGCAATTAATGATGCATAGAAAGAAATCTCTGCCAGACGGAAATGTAGAATCTAGGACTTTTTGTTGGAGATAGGGATCTGATTTATCAAGAATTGCACCTTCTGAAACACTGCTGGAAGTGTTGTTATGTGATTTGTTTTCATCAGATTTTCTTTCAACCATTCATTCACACAATTTGTGACAGCCCTGTTCATCCCACAGAGATTCAAATTTCTGTGTCACGTCTTCAAAATTATAGAAAAAAATAATATATGGCCAGTGTATTTTGTACAGGATTGGCTTTTACAATTGTTTTTTTTAAGCAGTGTATTAGAAATCTTAAGTGGACACACATTGTTTGAAGCCTTTTTTCTATTGAGATATAAGACCAATTCTGACCTGTGTCTCAATGAGAGGTATGCTGGACTGTGAAGAGAGAGAGAAACAAAATTCATAGTAATCGAGAGTTATAATCAGGACTCTGAAAAGCAAGATTTACTTTCATAGAAGCAATTGCAGTTTCATGTGTTTGTGTTTAATAAAGAGAGTAGAAAGAAGCCATGAATAAAATTATGTAATTACAAGTTCAAAAAATATTTTTTATAAAAAGTCTTCAAACAAGTAAAATAGCTCAAAAGATATACAGAGATATTTTAATATTACATCATTAAAAGTGAAGTTTTTTGTTTTGTATTCTGTTGTTAAGAGATGCAAGATATGCATGGATAAGATTTTTTTCTCTTATATTTTAATAACTTGTTAGAGTTGCACTATTATATGTTATAAGTCTTCCCTGTGAGTTTCATAAAATGCCCATGAAATTCTCAGTCTCTCCTAGCTATTAAAAATAAAAAAGGAGGGGTGGTGTTGGTGGAGAGTGGAGAATACTATTAAATTTTTGAAGATTTGCTTTCTTGTCTGAGGTACACCAGTGAAAGTGCTGTACAACATCTAAAGATATTTAAACCTCAAGAAAGAGATCTTTTCGTAGTTAAGAAGACTGACCTTTTTGGGGAAATGTATGCTCAACATACATCATTTCCAATTATATCTTTTCAAACAATTTACCAACCAGGAATTGTTCAAATAAATTATTTGAATAATAATTTCAAATACTGAATAAGTTAGAGAATAATCAATCTCTTCATAGAAAAATCATGCACAGAAAAGAACAAAATTCATCAAATAAATGGGTAGCTATGAATTAATTGCTTGGTTCATGCCCTAAGTAATAATAACCTTTGTAACACAAGTCCTGAACAGTGCAGCTGAAAATAACTTTTGAGTTGAATATTTATTTGAGTATTTACTCGAAATCTTTCTCACTTGAATCTGGAAGTTCTATTTCTAGAATGCTCACAAACAAATGCATTTTGGGAAACCTAGTAATAGACTAACAAGCTCATCCAAATTCTTTTCTATTCCAGTGTTCTTCTGTCAAGACACTGATTTTTCTTGCATTATCTTATTTGGGATGAGGCAGTCTTTTCCTCCATATTCATTTTCTCTAATATCATTTTTATTCTGAATTACATACAGTTAGTGGAAAATAGTACCTTGGATCAAAACTGGTGTCAGAGTTGAATTTTACATGCCTGAATTAATCCTATCATCTCATTCCGTATTCAGTATTGGTATATTCAAGTTAGAACTTTTTCTTGATTTGATGTATTTGTTTCCTTTCTGGGCCAGATTGCATGAGTTTTTCCAAAGAAGTATAATTTAGAGATAGGAAGTTACAAGCATTGGGAGGCAAAAGCACAAAGGATTCTCTGTGACATATCAAATGGGCTGAAAGCATATGTGATCATAATAATACAAAATCCAGAATAAACAATTAATGGAGTATTCAGTCATGTTATACAAAACTTTTCTCATTTATGAAAAAAATGTTTTGTAACATGGCTTCATGATTCTGCTCCACATGGTGTCTTGATTACATTGATTCTAACTAAAAAAGGGAGGAGGGGATTTTATTTTTTTTTTTAAGAGCAGTAATTCCTAGCTCACAAGGTTCTAACATCAATTTCAACTGTCACACTTGTGATATCTCTATATGGACTACCTCAGATCAATCTGCCTCATTGTCCTGCTAACTCAAAAGGCTGAGGACTATAACAAAGTACTAAGTGGCTCTAAAAACTTTCAAGATATCAATTAGATGCAGTCATATTTATCACCTTGGTTTAAGTGCTTGAACTGCCCAGGCTGGCATTAGATTAAGGAGCAGCTAATGGCAGTTCAGTGAAAAGCATTGCCACCAGAAGACTAGGAACACCCACTGGCCTGAGTACAGGAAGAGAAAAGAGAGAGAGAAGATAATGTAGATTCTGATGCATAAACAAGGAATAACTGAAGCCAGTGAGAGAAAAAGTACTGGCCAATATCAGAAAGTAAGTTTAGTTGCTCAGTAGGTGTGAACTGGTGTTTCAATACCATCAAGGAAAATCTGAAAAATGTAGATGAAACCCGGTAGTTCAAGAAAGAGTAAAAGTCTCATTTAGGTTGGAAGGGACCTCTGTGAATAAATTTTTCACTCCTTCTGTGACTAAATTTTTCCTAATATCCAACCTGAACCTTCCCTGCCTTATCGAGGAGTCAGGTCACCTGGTCACAGAAGGAGGTTGGTCAAGAAGGACCTGCCTTTCATGAACACATACTGACTAGGCCTCATTCCCTGGTTGTCCTGCACATGCCCTGTGATTGCACTAGAGATGTTCTGCTCCAATACTTTCCCCAGTGCAGATGTCAGTCTGACAGGCTTGTAGTTCCCTGGATACTCCTGCCTTGCATTACAGATGTGTGTCATATGGTCATGTCTTCAACAGTCTGCTACCTCCCCAGGTTACCAGGAATGCTGATATATGATGGATGGAAAGCAGCTTGGCAGTCACTTCCACCAACTCCTTCAGTACACTCAGGTGGATCCCATCTAGTTCCATGGACTCACGGAACCAGACAATCCAGGGGTATATCTAATTGTGTCTAGAAAATCTCCAGGGGTAGAGAGACTGCACAATTCCCTGGATGGTCTGATTATCCTCAGAATTCTTGGCAGCAGTTTCTCCCAGGAATAATCCTTTAGTTTAAAAAAAATCCTTTACTTAAAAAAAAATAAAAAAGCTGGGACACTACATGTATACTTCACATGTTGGTATTACAGCTGTTTTTAACAAAACACAAATACACATGTAATACTCTCTTCTTTTCTGCTTGCTATTCCTTAGAGTGATAAAGAAAATGATGGTATGATACTCCAGCATTGCAATGAAAGGAATTCAGTACAAAATATTTTCCCAATACAAATCTACAAGGTTGGTTTTTTTGTTTGTTTGTTTGTTGGTTGTTGGTTTTTGTTTTTTTCAAATGTAAAAAATAATATAGATGGTTTTATAAAAAGGCTGTTGATTTATCTTTCTCAATTGCACAGTTAAGTGCTTTTAGTGTGTTGGGTTTTTTGTTCTTTTTTAATATACAACTAGTTACAGATATTGTTGCCATGGAATTCTCTATATTTAGAACTGGAAATATTATATATATAAGATCTCTC
The DNA here is from genome assembly GCA_036925125.1 of Oreortyx pictus. Taxonomy (NCBI): domain Eukaryota; kingdom Metazoa; phylum Chordata; class Aves; order Galliformes; family Odontophoridae; genus Oreortyx; species Oreortyx pictus. The sequence continues at coordinate 170,140,207 of JAUPFR010000001.1, forward strand.
TTTATTGTATTCCTAAAATTCTTATGCCTGTGAATGTTTCCTTTCTCCTATAAATTCTTTTATATGGGGATGATTTTAAACACCTTTCAAAATTTGGTAAACAAACTTGCACAATAAACCCTATAGTATTTCTCCTCAGTCTTTACATTACATATCCTTGATAAAACTCTCAAATATTAAATAAAGATTTATTAATCCATTTTATTTTATACTATATATCCCCACATTTGTACCACCTATTTCATTGCAAACAGCTTCAAGGAAATATCAGACCCTGTATTTTCAGTCTCACATGGGACGTTTATAAAACTCAGTGAGGAAACATTAAGTCTGTTAGTTTTGAACTGTTGATGACTGAAAACTACAATCTGAAATTTTGGAATTTTTGAGTAAACATTATAAAGGGATTTTTTTTAATATATTATTGTCTAATCTCACATATTGAAATAATTTTGAAGAATTACTAAATTTCTTAATTCTTTGAGTCTTCTAATCAGAGTAAACCATGAGAATTTTAAAAGATGAGTGCTGAACAATTCAAAACAAGGAAAAGGAAAGAGAAAGCAGCAAATTTCTGTAAGAGATTTGTGAGCTTTCTAAAATTACACTAGTTCCTTAAATTGGGAATATTTTACTATGTAGTGTAGTGTTAATGTAGTGCTACAAGAATGGCTTTATGAGTGACAAAAAATGTTGAGACAGTGATTTAATACAATAGTGTCAGTGTACTCATGAAGAGAGGCTACAGAGATCTGTCAATATCAAATGTTACTGTAATTTAAAGTGCTACAGTTTAGAACTTTTTTTTTTTTTTTTTTTTTCCAAATAATACTGGAGAAATTCAAGCAGTTCAGTTCTCCATGTGGGGAGGAAAAAAACCGTATACCTAAACAAGCTGACTGACTGGAAAGCAGCTTGGCAGAAAAGGTACTGGGGGCCCTAATGAGTTAAACATAATTCAACTGTGTCATTTTGTCAGACTGTGCTTTTCTGCTATCAGTTGCAAGGCAGCAAAATGAAATGGAATATTGATGGAAAGGGTCATCTTCTACTGCCATTGCACCAACATTGCCCCTGAGTTAGGGGGCCAATATAATAAAATTGGAGGCATTACTTTCGGAGCGGCCTCATAGACGTCCCCATCAACCTCAACTTTTCCATGATTGTGTGATTTTTATACATTTGCATATTTTATATCTGTATTCTTTGGAAGCAGTATGAAATAGGGTTATTTCTTAGGGACTCTTGCTTTTAACCAAAGGGGTTTTTATATTGTATTTATTCGTAGTGTGTGAAGAACTTTTGACTAGTCAGCTGAAATAACCTTAGCCATGTAAAAGTTGCCACACTTCTAGGTCAGTTTTCATTGTATATTCAAATCTTGATTATTCTAATAGTTTTTTTTTCTCTTTTATATTTATGAAATTCCATCTGAGGAGTGGAAAGAGAACTTTAATTCTGGAAATTAAGTTACTCTGTTTTGTTCTGCATGATGTTGTTATTGAGACATTGTATAATTGAAAAATGTTTAGTATTTCACCTAACCCTGGCCTTTCAGCATACAATCTTGAAAAATTTATTTATTTTTCGGGATTATAGAGTTGGTAGACTAGGCACATATCTGGTTTTGGGTGCCAAGATAAATAATGTCACAATATATTAAAAAGCTATAATATAAACCAAGAGACAAATAAATAGACAGAAAATGATGCATTCTCCTACCAAGAAATTATGGTACATATAGGGTCATTGAAGAGAGAAAACAGAGATTTTTCGTATTCTCCTCATTTGAATTAATCACTGTACTCCAAGATAAAACATTTTTGTGATTGACACTTCACATTCATCGTCTGTGTTCAACTGTATTACTACTATTGTTCCTTCATACAGTGTATTTCATCAAAAGTTTGAGGGTGAACTGCAGTTCAGGTAAAGAAACTCTCAATGAGACAAATAAGTTGTAGTGATACAGCAATAGGCTGACACACAGAAGAGGCTCCAATCGTGCAAGTGCTTGAAAACCAGAAGACATTCAAAATGCTAACTTTGCACAGATACTCCAGTTATTCAAAGAATTTAAATACCTAATTTTCTTCTACTCTGTGCTTGCAAGAGTTGCTAGATTGGATTTATACTCTTCCACATCTGATCACAAAAGTCTTTTCTGCACTTACTTTTTTTCTAATAAAATTTTGGAGAGTGCTTGTTTCAGTATTTCTCTCCACCAAGGTAAACAGCTCCCAGCAGAAAGACAGTAAAAAAAATATTAAGAAACAAATTATAGTTCTCTTACTGGTTATTGTTTTTTAACTTCCTTTTTAATGCTTATCTTCTCTATCTAGATGCTTTTTTCTTATCTCTAGCTGCCCGTTCAGCAGCTGTTCACATTCTAACTGTCACTTTCTGTTCACTTTTTGATGAGAAGTTTGATTCTGAACCTTCACCAATTCCATCCACGTGTTTACATAATATCTTGCTACTAATTAAACTCTCCTCTCTTGGACTCTGCACTTTGACAACGACTCATATTTTCAGTTCCCCCTTGGTTCTCTCTTCTTCCATTCCCTGTCTTGGCTCTACGCCTGGAATGTATTTTCTGCTCAGTTAGAAACTATCTCCAAACTCCCTGAAACACTGTAGGGCAGCATTTGAACCCTCCATTTTTTTACCAATTAAAATCAGTATGACATATGCTCACAAATACCCATAGCTTCACAGCCCACCTATTGACTTTGCAGCTTTGTCCTCTTCTGAACATCTTTATAGTGGTCTTAAGTATATAAACAAATGTGAACTGTGTGCAAGACGTTTTTTATTCCTCTATAGAGATTAAATAATTTGAAAGTTCTTAGTGGTGAGCAATATCTTAAATGAAATACAGAAGCATTTTAAAGCATCTTGAAGGATAGCTTGTGAATAAGAACTAAGAAAACCGTTCACGACACTTGAGAGTATAGAGAAGCTGTCATCTGTAACAGACAGTAAAGATGCTCATACAGATACTTTAAAAAGGATATAATGTGGCTTGTGAATTTGAGAGATATTTTACCTACCTATTCTATGAAATAGAAATGATTCAGCACTTTCATTAATCAATTAAAATAACATTTTTCTAGTTCTTCAGTACATTTGCTGTTTTGCTCATTTAGATTTCAGGAGAATAACTGGTTTTGCAACCTTGGAAAGGAATGGCTCATGATCTTGGAAAACCATCACAATGGTGCTTTAATGTTGCCATGCTTCTATTTACTTCTTCCTGGTACAGTTCTCTGGGTCTTTCCCATCAGAAGCCACGTTTTGCATATGGCATTTAGTGGAAATTGTCTCCTATGACAGCAGATAGGACCTAAATCTCTTTTAGTACTGAAAAGTACAGTACCCATTACAGTTAGAGAGCCATAGCACACAATCTCCTTGTTAACTTTGGATGTTTAAATTATTTTTACTTGTACCACACACTCTTGAATCCATTTTCAGGATTTGAATATTTAAAAAGCACTTCCACTATGACACATTAATATACTCTGAATTAGAAACTCATAAAAAATTCATTAACTCTTGTCAAAATTTTATCAACAATTATCTATTATTTGCTGTATGAGAAAGAGGAGACCTGTATAAACTTTTACTCTAATATTGTACTTTTACACAATCACATAAATTTTCCTTTAGGTGTCCATGGATTCACAGTAAAGACCTGAGTGTAGATTAATGCAATCATCATTCAATTAATCTTTATACAAAGTTGTACATAAGTATTGAAACTCTTCTCAGTAAACTGCAATAAATATTACGGCCTTAATTCTCTTTTTTCCCCTAGTGTCAGAATGTACTTAACATTTGTCTTATGCAAACTTAAACAAGAAATATCTGAGGCAAACTTAAACAAAAATTATTTCTAAACCCTGTTCTGTAGCCTTGGTCTTACTTAAATCATACTCATTCAACCTCACATGGTACAGGAAACACGTGCCCTACGGTTATAATAGTTGTGGCAAGAAAAAGAATCAGAAATGAAAAACATTTCAAATTTTACAGTAAGAACACTTCTGATAGTTTTGTAATAAGCTCTAAGAGCAATTATTGCTTCTCTAGTTTTGAGAAAGAATATAACATTCCAGATAACAAATAATAGTGAGACTATTGGAGTAGAAAATATTTTATATTGCTCTAAGACCAAGTCTGAAGCTTGGAGTGCATGCCTAGAAGCAAAAACAAGTGAGAGATATTACCATAATGAGGTATTATGTCCTCCTCTGAACTTAAAACCTTAGTGGAAAAATCTTAGATTATAAGTCCCTAGATTTATCCTTCCCTGTTTTTATCATATGTCCTTCAGCTTTGCTGATAGAGTAAACAAAAATGAACCATCATTTTGTCAAAACGACCGTGTGTTCTCTAGAGAGTCAGGAGTCAAAGGGGGAAACGAATTCTAGCACAGGAGCTAGCTGGACTTATTGAGAGAGCTTTAAACTAGTTGTGGTGGGGGAAGGGGATATAACAGGGCTCTTCAGTAAAGAGCCCAAGGGGGCTGTGCTAGAGCAAGGGGTGAGGCAGATGTCTCAGCTGAAGTGCATCTACACCAATGCACGCAGCATGGGCAACAAACAAGATGAGCTTGAAGCCATTGTGAGGCAGGCTAACTACGACCTTGTCACTATTACGGAAACATGGTGGGACCCCTCCCATGACTGGAGTACTGGGATTGATGGCTACAAGCTCTTCAGAAGGGACAGACGGGGAAGAAAGGGTGGTGGCATAGCTCTCTATATCAAAGAGTGTCTTGATATTGAAGAGCTTGAGGTTGGAAATGACCAAGTGGAGTGTCTATGGGTAAGGATCAGGGGGATGGTCTGTAAGGGTGACATCATGGTGGGGGTCTGTTATAGACCACCTAGTCAGGATGAAGAGATAGATGAGGTGTTCTACAAGCAACTAATACATGTTGCACGATGGCCAGCACTTGTTCTCATCCAACTCTCTCCAACTTCAACTTCCCTGATATAGGCTGGAAATATAATACTGCACAGAGGAAGCAGTCCATGAGATTTCTGGAGTGTGTGGAAGATAGTTTCCTGACACAGCTGGTGCAAGAACTTACCAGGGGAGGTGCCCTACTAGACCTGCTCTTCACTAACAGAGAAGGGCTAGTAGGAGATGTGAAAGTTGGAAATTGTCTTGGCCAGAGTGACCATGAAATACTTGGTGATGTCAAGAGGGTGACTAGCAAAACTGCTACCTTGGACTTCCGGAGGGCAGACTTTGACCTGTTCAGGACACTTGTTGCAAGGGTCCCTTGGGACTCGCTCCTGAGGGGTAAAGGGATCCAGGAAGCCTGGGTCCTCCTCAAGATGGAAATCTTAAAGGCACAGGTGCAGTCTGTCCCTGAGTCCCATAAGTCAAGCCAGAGGGGAAGAAGGCCAGTGTGGATGAACCGGGATCTCTTGTTGAGACTCCGGGAGAAAAAGAGAGTCTATGTCCTCTGGAAGATGGGACAGGCTACTTGGGGAGACTACAGGGAACTTGCCAAGGTTTGCAGGCAGGAAGTTAGAAATGCAAAAGCCCAGCTTGAACTTAGACTGGCTACTGCAGTAAAAGAGAGCAAAAAATCCTTTTACAAATATATTAACAGTAAAAGAAGAACTAAGGAGAATTTCCCTACTTTACTTGATGCGGCAGGGAATGTAACCACAGAGGATAAGGAAAAGGCTGAGGTTCTCAATGCCTTCTTTGCATCTGTCTTTAATAGAAAGGTCAGTTATCCTCAGGATACTTTTCACCCTGACCTGGAAGCCTGGGATGAAGCGCATAATACACCCCCTGTGATCCTAGCTGAGACAGTCAGAGACCTGCTCCTCCATCTGAACTGCCACAAGTCCGTGGGACCAGATGGGATCCACCCAAGGGTGCTGAGAGAGCTGGCAGAGGTGATTGCCAAGCCGCTTTCTGCCATCTATCAGCATTCCTGGTCATCTGGAGAGGTCCCACAAGATGTTTTGCCGATGGCTTGCCGATGTGATTCCCATCTACAAGAAAGGCCGTAAGGAAGATCCGGGAAACTACAGGCCTGTCAGCCTGATCTCGGTATCAGGGAAAGTTATGGAGCAATTGATCTTGAGGGAGATCACACGGCACGTGCATGGCAATCAGGGGATCAGACCCAGCCAGCACGGGTTCACAAAGGGCAGGTCGTGCTTGTCCAACCTCATCTCCTATGACTGGGTGACCAGACTGGTAGATGAGGGAAAGGCTGTTGATGTAGTCTACCTGGACTTCAGCAAAGCCTTTGACACGGTCTCCCACAGTATTCTCCTGGGGAAACTGGCAGCCCGTGGTGTGGACAGGTTCACTCTTCTTTGGATTGAGAATTGGTTAGAGGGCCATGCCCAGTGGGTAGTGGTTAATGGAGTTAAGTCCAGCTGGCGTCCCGTCACAGGTGGTGTCCCTCAAGGGTCAGTATTGGGGCCCATCTTGTTTAATATCTTTATTGATGACCTGGAGGAGGGGATTGAGTGTACCCTCAGTAAGTTTGTGGATGACACCAAGTTGGGAGGATGTGTCAATCTGCCTGAGGGTAGGGAGGCCCTTCAACGGAATCTGGATAGTCTGAACAGCTGGGCTGAGGTCAACGGGATGAGGTTCAATAAGGCCAAGTGCTGGGTCCTGCACTTTGGCCACAATAACCCCATGCAATGCTACAGGCTTGGGGCAGAATGGCTTGAGGAGTGTATAGAGGAAAAGGACCTGGGGGTGTTGGTTGATGCTCGGCTCAACATGAGCCGGCAGTGTGCCCAGGTGGCCAAGAAGGCCAATTGCATCCTGGCCTGTATTAGGAATAGTGTGGCCCGCAGGAGCAGGGAGGTGATCATCCCCTTGTACTCAGCTCTGGTGCGGCCGCACCTCGAGTACTGTGTTCAATTTTGAGCCTCTCACTACAAGAGAGATATTGAGGTCCTGGAGCATGTTCAGAGAAGGGCAACAAAACTGGTGAGGGGTCTGGAGCACAAGTCTTACGAGGAGTGGCTGAGGGAGCTGGGATTGTTTAGTCTGGAGAAAAGGAGGCTCAGAGGAGACCTCATTGCACTCTACCACTTCCTGAAGGGAGGCTGTGGTGAGGAGGGGGTCGTCCTCTTCTCCCAGATAACAAATGACAGGACGAGAGGGAATGGCCACAAGTTGCGCCGGGGAAGATTTAGATTAGATTTGAGAAAAATTTTTTTCTCTGAAAGAGTGCTCAGGCACTGGAATGGCCTGCCCAGGGAGGTGGTTGAGGCACCATCCCTAGCGCTGTACAAGAAGTGTTTAGATGAGGTGCTGAGGGATTTGATTTAGTATCTTGGTGGGTAGGGATGGTGGTGTGAGGATGGTTGGACTAGATGATCTTGTAGGTCCTTTCCAACCTAATGAATCTATGAATCTATGAATCCATAAGATAACAAACATATCTAATATTTATGTTAAAGACAGACATACAATTGTTCTGAAAATGACTACCTAGTATGACGTCATTGTCTTCTAAAAAAAACCCTAAATAAACCCTTTACTCAGCACTGATGAATTTGCACCTCAATTATTGTGCTTCCTTTTGGGCCCCTCACTACAACGAAGACATTCTGGTACTGGAAAGTGTCCAGAGAAGAACAAGGAAGATGATTAAGGATCTGGAGCACAATGATGGGGAGCAGCTGAGGGTACAGGGATTGTTCAGTCTGGACAAGAGGAGGCTGAAGGGAGACCTTTTTGTTCACTAAAACTTCCTCAAAGTAGGTTGTGGTGACATGGGGGTCAATCTTTTCTGCCAGGTAATACTAGTAACAGAGCATGAGGTAACAGAGCCAGAGGAGATTCAGGTTGGATATTAGGAAATAATTATTCTTGGAAAGAGTGGTGAGTTATTGGAACAGACTGCCCAAGGAAGGTGGTGATGACACAATTCCTGTAGGTCTTCAAAAAATGCGCTTTAGCGGGCATGGTGGTGATGGGTTGGTGATTGGACTAGATGATCTTAGAGATCTTTTCCAACTTTAATGATTCTATGATTCTGTGAATGGAACTAGCAAATATTCTGATTCTTCCTTATTTAAGATATTAAGAATAACTAGAGTTGGCAGCAGGTGACAATGTCCCCAAGATAGGAGTTTTATGTCCTGCGTGAAGTGAGTAAACTTAATAGTAGAATCATAAATGTGCCCCTAGGAGAATTAGGTGTTGCTCTGAAGGACAAAGATGCTCCGGACAGCTGACAGAAAGACTCCTAGGTGTTGTAGAATCATCAGTTTTGATGTATGGAAAGTTAAACAGCCACATCAGAAGGCCGCAACTGAGGAACAGGGACGGCAAAGTTCATGTGAAGCCAAAACTAGGGAGATATGGAAAAACCATTATAAAGCTTCTAAAAGTATCTTACATACAAAAGCCAAGTTAGGGAAAATGTGGACCTGAAGCTTCATGAGATGAAGTGGAAAATAATATTTTTTTCCCACCATTTTTAATAGTTAAGTCCTGTCCTCAGGTATCTCAGGACCATAAACTTGACAGTGAAGAGGATGTAGCACCCACAGTAGCGGATAAAACAGTTAAAGAGCACTTAGCTAAACTGGACATATTGCATGGCCATGCGATGAGAAAGGAAGCATCTGATTCTGCTGAGAAAGCTAACTGATATTACAAGGTTGCACTTTGTCACATAAAAACCCATGACAATCAGTAGAAGTTCACGATGACTGGTAGAATGCAAACATCACATTCTGAAGAGTGTGATTATTTGCCACTACTGACATCTAGAGTACTGTTTTTAGCTTTGATTTCTTCAGTACAGGAAAGTTAATAATTTGACAGCATGAGCTCAACAGAGAGCCACCAAGAAGGTTAGGACAGGACATGGTGTAAGGAGAAAAGCTGTGGTAACTGGAGTTGTTCCATCCTGAAAAGGGAAGAAGAAGGAGAAATCTCATCACTATCTCGTCACTACTATATGCTTATAGGATGTGAAGAGCAGACCAAATTCTTCTTGGATGTTCATGATGGTAAGAGCTAACAGAAAAAAAAAAAAAAAAAAACCCAACAATTTGATATTAGGAAAACGTCTGCACAATCAATCAGAATATTCAATTAAAATATCTAGAAAGGCTGTGAATATTTTGTGATGTATTCAGAATGTTAACAGAGAAGACCCTGATAAACTTGATCCAAATAAACTTGTTCTGACAGGCTGTTTGGAGCAGATGACCTCCTTAGATTGTTTCCAGTTTAAGTAATTCTGTTGATTTTTTATGTTGTGTTCCCAAAGATAATAGCAACTGGAGTATGTCTGGAAGAAAAATGGTAGAACAGCACCGTCAGAGATGCTCATAAAAGGATCTCTTCAGTAAATATGAAGAGAAGTCAGAGAGAAAAGGAAAGTTTAATGCATCTTTCTTCCTCCAAAAAGATGTTATGTAGCTTATATGAGATTTTTAGCAATGAGTCTCAAGGGTATGTAGTACAGGTCTTATCTATTAATTACTCTGAGAGAAGTTCTTCAGTATTAAAATCTTTAATAAAAGTACCATTCAACCCAAATAGTATTTCTGTAGCTAACAAAACAATACTGCAAGTCAGCTGTTATCATAGGAAGACAGCTATGAAATATCTATTGAGTAGGCTACTGGCTTATCAGAAAAGGTGGATTAATTATGAATAGCATTGCAAATGTAGCAAAATTGTGTTGTCTGTAATTCTGTTTCACACAGATTTCCTCTTAACAAATACTGGGTTATGTCAAAGTTGTAAATCAGAAACCTATTTTACCATGTACTTTTATAAAGTTCAGACTTGCTGTATAGGAATCAGTATACATAGAGCCAGGCTGTTAAGTCTAGGACAGTTGTTATTCATATTTCAAGCTATAATACCACCTTGGGCTAATTTTGGAGTGGATACTGTGTTGCTTTAAGAGGGAAAACCACATGTACTCAGTGTTTCATGAGTGTATTCATTTTCCTACACATGCTTCCAGATATCATGGCTACATTCATTAGGGTAATTACAAAAGGTAATTAGAAAAGGTAAGTGAGGTCCTTCTTTGTAAGTCCCATGATAATTTTTCTGTGAGACGTTTGGTCACTTCAACAGAATGGTTATGCAGGCTGCTGATGTGATAGGAATCCCAGAGATATCTACAAGATATGAAGTGTTTTAAGTGCTTTTTTGATAGGTACAAGTTAGATCTCCTGTCTGGGAAGTGAAAAACAGAACTGATGGTGCATTACACGAAGTCCACCTTACAGCATGTTAATTTCCCTGTGCAAATGAACCTTTAATTTCTCCTTAATTTCCCTCAAACCCTTGTAGCCTGCAGACGAATGACACAACCAGCTAATAAGACATTCTAAATTAAGAAACATATCTAACTCCCTGTTGTCACTAAGTAAAAATGTATCATCCTTATTTTAAGACAAGATGGATCAGCAGATAACGTTGTTCAAACGAGGCTATAGCACTTGTATTCAATTTAAAAGTTTCAGTCAGTAAATTATACCTTGTCAAGATGCATAAATGTCTTTTATGACAATCATGCTAATTAATAACTTGGTTTTCTTATACCCTTAGGGAAACAAAAAACACTTAATAAAGCAAACCAGGCATTTGTTCCTCAAGTTATATAAATGTACATGCTACTCTAAAGGTAGTGGGCTAAGGTAAGTAGGAATAAAGAATTTGCAATGCTTGACATTTTTTGTTATAAAACTCAGTTTTCAAATTTGCAATATTTTAACTATTTAGATGCAATTTTCAATCTGCAAAGTATCTTCTATACATGACAACATGTCAGGAAATTTCATCTGACATGGTCTAACAGGAGCAAAGGTGAGATAGTATTTTAGTCTAGTCTCTTAGAAATAATATATTGTTTAATTTATCTGTTTGTTTATTTATAATAGCTGGTAAGCCTTATAGGGGAACAATCATGTCACAGCTACTGGTGACTGAGCGCCTGGAGATGGGGTGTGGCTGGCCCAGGGAACACAGGCAAATTGTCTGCACCTGTGCTCCTATGGTGACCAGAAAGGATGGATCCAGGATGGAGTCATTCTGGCTCATATAAGGGCCATTCACTGAAGAGAAAGCAATCCTTGGATCTAAGCTGGTTTCTAGGGATGAGTGTTGTATAGCTGGAGATCCCCTTGCAAGTTGGGGGAGTTCAGCTTTTCTTTCTGTATTTGACTTGGTGTACCTGCTAATACTTTGCTGATGTTGTCAAGAGCCTGTCAGAAGCAGTTTCTCTTCTTCATGAGCAGAACAAACCTGAAGAGCAGTTATGCTTTGTGGATATATTTCTGAAAACGGATCAGCCAGCCCACCTAAGTTTCTACTGACGTCCTTCAATCAGTGTGAAAACAGTAACAACAGAAAAAATTAAAGTACAGAAAGTAAATCAGGGAAATGGAGACAGGTAACTAAAACTCAGAGGACTATGCATTCTAACAGGCAGTTTGTGCCCTAATAGGGAGGTAGAAGGGCAACAGGGCAAAGCAGCCTCATCTGAATCATTGAACATCAGTAATCATGCTGACCTCCGTAGACAATGAAGAATTGAGGAATGACATAGTTTTAAATCTGAGTTTTGAAAATGTGTTATTTTAGGGAAGTTTCTTGTATTTTAAAGTGAGAAGTCTAACAAAAAGCTATTATCTTCGGTTGCCTGTGTTATAGTTTTACCCATGTGATATATGGGTACTATAAATAACTCTCAGCACTTCAGGAATTACCAGACTGCAATGCCTGTAAACACAATTACTGATAATCAGGTAGAATTTGAAAAAGTGAATAGCTTGGTAACTCATTAGTGTACATCTTCAACCTATACTTATTTTTACAAACCATGGACTAACCTGCTATTTCTAAAGCAGCCTGCCTGACTGCCTTATATATGGACATATATAATAAACATCTATCATCAGGATGCCTTGGTTTTCTTACAGCTAACAGGAACTAAAAATAGACCTATACATAAAGTACTCATATGACATCATCAAAATATATAATAGCAATCTTAGACTGTTATAAAACAAATAAAAGGTGTGTGTGTGTGTATATATATATATATATGTATATATAGAACTCATTGTCAGTGGCTGGGGGCTGGTTTGGCCTAATTCTGTGACTAATGGGGTAGTGGGACCAATGGACCCCTGCTCTGGAGGAGGGAGAAGGAGTGGGTAGGGAAAAGGTAGAGAGATGGGCCTAAAAACAAATCAGTGGCAACAAGCTAAGTGAGAAAACTATTTTACAAAATATGATAGTGGAGTGTGAGATGAGACAATATAATACAACATAAGTGGAACTGAAGCTAATAGATGAAGAGAGTGTCCAAAACTGAAGGTCTTGCTCTTGTGCTGTAGGTGAGATGGCTAGGGAATATGCACCCCATAGATGAGCAGAGAAAGAAGGAGTAATCTTGTGACTTCCAAGCAGTTTTATCTTTCAGATTCTGAGAGATGTAGTTCTATCCTGAGAACCAGGTACCTGTAAATATCAACAATTCACAGAATGGGAGCATTAACTCTCTAGCTCCCAGTTATGTTGTCATGAATCTGTTATTATGTGGAATACTGATAACAAAAAATCATAAAACCATGGAACTCATAAGTAATCCTAGTGAAGTTTTAGGCAGAGAATCCTGGAAATGGTTTGGGACAAAATGAACTGTCATTTTTTTCAGAATTAATATAAGAAGAAAATACTTGTGTTTTGGAAAGGGTTCAAAATTGTTCCCAGTGGCATCTGGTCATGAGGTCTAGATGCAAAACAAGCTCCTTACAAGGACACCAAATATTTTCACTTTGTTAACAGTTAGAGATCTTAAAGAACCCCTACTAATATTTCGAACTACTTTTTATACTGACTTTAAGTACCTATTCTTTGCATTATGAGAAGCATCTTTTAAAGAATAGTAATTCACTTGCTTTTAAATAGAGGTTTACTCTGCAGGTATTTCTTCTCTCCATTCATATTTTTAAATAAGACCTCAGAACAGTCAGTGAATCACAGGATATCCAAGGTTGGAAGGAAAGCACAAGGGTCATCGAGTCCAACTTTTGGCTCCACGTAGAACCACTCAAATTTAAAACCCTATGTCTGAGTGCATAGTTCAAACATTTTTTGGACTTCAGCAGCTTGAGGACAAGACTACTGTACTGTTCCAGTGCCTGACCACCCTCTGGTCCAGAACCTTTTCCTGATATCCAACCTGAGCTCCCCTAACACAGCCATTTCCTCAGGTTCTGTTGCTATCACCAGAAAGCAGAGATCAGTGCTGACCCTCTGTTCTCTTGTGAGGATCTGCAGTCTGCCACGAGGCTTCCTTTCAGTCTCTTGATTCTATGCTGATGTAAAACTCTTCAGATCTATTTATCAGTATGGATATTCTGTGGATTCAGAAAAAGAGGCATAAATTTGGAAATAGGAAAAGCTTCTGATTTAAGATAATGGATTTGGAGTCTTAAAGTGTGAGAATATTATTAATCCAAATCTTGAAAGCTTATCTGTATTATATTCTGTTTTGGAACTTCATAAGGATGCATAATGTCAAAATGGAAAAATGGTTGTCCCTGCTAAATATACAATTATTTTTACTTACTTGTAAATCAGTAAGATACTGATCATCTCCCAGTATTACAGTTGTAGTATAACAGCATTGAACTATTGTATTCTTTCTGAAGCTTCGGTTGACTGGCAGTAACTTCTCGAAGAATTGCACTTGGTCAATAACCTAAGTATCTATCTATCTATCTATCTATCTATCTATCTATCTATCTATCTATCTATCTATCTATCTATCTATCTATCATCTATCTATCTATTCATTTTAATATTGTGCGAGGCCACTTTGTACTTTATCAGCTAGTGCTGTATTTCCATGATGAACATCTGCTAACATTGAGATTCTGGTTTCCTAAGCAACTGTAACCAGGTGAAATTTTTCAAAATCTTTCTACCTGCTCAATGTTTCCAAGTGAAAAGCTTGATTTTTATCATAAATAACAGGACTCCAGATGTTGTTTCTTGAGTATGCTGATTACCGAGTTGCAAAAGAGTTGAGAGTTCCAGGATAGAGATACTGAAAATATTTTCAGTTTTAGTTTTTATTAATATATGCTGATTCTAATATAAGTCTTAGGGAAAACCCAAAAACACCTGTAATGTTTTTCCAGTTCATTGAAGGACTGAAAGGTACATTACAGAACTAGAATAATAGTTTATTTAGTAAGATTACAATTACCAAAAAAAAAAAAGATATGAAGTTTGCTGTTAGGTTCTGGTCCATATAATCAGGTTTGGATCCATACTTTACTTCCCACAAACAAAGCAGAAAGCTGAGAATAGATTTCCTGCTACCCAAATCACAATTATATTCTCTATTCCAGAAAAAGATATGAACAGGTGCTTGCTGGGAGATGAATTTCAGAGGAAAAACAAGATGATGTTTCAGATTCATGACAACTTTCATCAGTGTAATCACTGCAATGATGACCTCCAGAATTTTTTACAAGCTCAAGTAAAATTCAAGGACTGGTTGCAACACGTGATCTTAAGATATCGGTTACGGGACTTAGAACTATGATATTCATGTATTAAGTTGAGGTGAACAATCAGTTATTTACACAGGAGTTTAATCGGTATATTTCTTTTCTCTCTGAATATTACAATGACGAATGGATTTATAACATATCCAAAATAAGAATATCTTTACAGCAACACGTTCACGCTCATTAATATTGCAATGAGTAGATGTATTTTGGTCAAATGACAGTGACATCTCTAATAATGTGGAGGAGAAAGATCAGAGTATTTTAGGAAGAAAATGACAGAGAATATTCTTGGATTTACCGATCTCTTTTATTTACAGAATTTCTCTAAGGAGGTGGAATATTTGTATCAGGTGAATAATCTTTGCAGTCCAAATCCAGCTACAGCTGCTAGTCTGAGTGCCTTGCTAAATGATCCAATGTACTTGGCCCAATTTGAACACATTTCCTTTAGAGAAGAACTTTTGTCTACTTACAAGGTTTTGTTTCAAGAATGTTATTTTGGATTTGGAACTCTTGAACACTCATAAGATACTTACTACTCCTTCCTGGACAAATTCATGCTGACGAGTTCAGAAAGCATCATGTCTGCCTCAGATTTTCAAAACGCTGTGTATATCTGTCTACACATTGGAATATGTATTCAAAGTCCTTTATGGGAGATCAGTGTTATATTATGTTATTCCAAACCCAGAAGACAATTTTTATCTTGTGCACCAGTAACCTCTGCCAGTACACAAATAATTTTCATTGACACTGTATTACAGTTCTCTGCCTATTTAAGTCTCTATCCATTGGCTTCAATGGAAACTAGAAAATACTAACTGTCACAAGAATCCTAGCTTCTAATTTTAAATATGTCTTCAACATAAATATAACATTTCACAGATTACTTTTTAAAAGGAAGATTCCATATACAGGACTCTGAAAGCTTATGATTATTGTTAAAGATATAAACAACTGCTTCATGAGAATAGCTTGTCAAGATAGAAATAATTACTTTGCCATTACAAATTCAGAGGCATGAAAGATAGCGATATAAAAGACTCATCCATTTCAACAGTGACCTCTTGAACTGGAATTGAAAGATCACAGAAATTCTTTCATAAATAAAAAAATTATATGAATCTACTATTATTAAAGTTTTCTGTGTTTGAGAACTGCGTGTGATTTGCTCAAATACAGGAAGAAGCAGCAGTTCTTTCTGGGCTTCAGAAGGGTTATAATGACAGAACAGTCAAAGAATGAAGAGTAGAAAAGTGGTATCAGAAACGGAGAACTTGAAAAGAAACCCAGTTGGGTTTCTGAGAATCAAAGCATAAGGCTGCACATAACTGATAGGATTGCTTTCACTTTCCTGAAGAGTAAGCTAAGACAGCATTTTGTATAGAGACAACAGAATTCTGTTCTTTTCCTTGTCTTACCAGGAAATAGCCTGAAGAATACAATTAACAGACAGCAGTGATTTCACTTTAGCTTTTAATTATCATTTTCATATTTTTAAATATCTATAGAGTTGAATTAGTGCTTATCCACATATAATTCATAAATCTACTTCTGCAGTGAGTTTTAAATTGAAATTATTTTTTAAGAATGCATAAGATAATTATCAAAATTGGAGAGTACCAGGTCATGAAGTTCTTGTTATAGGATGTCTGAAAAAAAAGAAACACATTCCCAGATATTCCTTCACTCTTAATATTTTATCAAAAAATGTACATACTAAACAAGTATATTTCTGTTCTGAATTTATTACATTCATACGTACATATGCCTATATGTACATATAGGCATATAAAATAAAGCCTCTCAAAAATGAAAAAAGAATTTGGCTTCCAATTCTGTCACTAGAATTGGATACCTATTGGACATTACATTTTAAAAAATTTCTGAAGCTGATAAGAGAACATCTTTCAAACTTCACTGAAAATTCAGGAGAGCAAAAAGAAAGGAAAAAAGATGTAAAACTATCTTGAAATTTATTTTAAATTTAAATTGGCATCCATGATCTTTGCTAAGAAATCTGGTATTATAGGTGTGTTTTAATGCCATCTTTTGTTGGGTTAGCTGCTCCTAAATGATTGAACGAAGATTATTTAGAAATAGTCTTCTTCTGTATCATACTGCCTGCTCAGATGATAGAACAAGAGTTAAATGATGTTGTGTAAAGCTATATTCCACTGATCTGTCTTTTTAGAGTCTAAATGTTGACCAGAACAGAAAGATCTGGCTTAATTTCCATGTTATTTTCTTGTAAAAATAGTAAACGTGATGTTAGGTACCGTTGTACATCAGGGCAACTACTTCAGGAAACTGAGCCTTACAGAGGAGTAATGGCTTAACATTTTTGAAATGGAAGAAGGCCTCACAAAAACCTGAAGAGTCATAGTTACCTACAGGTCAACATCATCAAGAACATCCGCTCTTGTTTCCCGGTTAGATGGATTCTTATTCATATTCTACATAGCTGGTACCAGAGCAGTGTGGTTTGCATCTAAATGTGTGAAATTCTGTTTCATGTCTTGCAATTATCAGTCACACAAGAAAATCTCTTCAGAATTGTGCACCAGGGTCTGGTTGAACATTGGGTCCTTTGAGACGCTAACAAACTGATAGTGGAAGTTATTAAAGTCTGGATATGTTGTCAGTTAGCACATTGTTGAGTACTTTACTCATAAAGGGAAGCCCATTACAGCTAGTATCTAATTAAATCTAATTCTTTTATGAAATGACAACAAAACCTCAACTCCACAGAGGAAAGAACTGTTCATTATTTGGATATTAAATACTGCAGCTGTCAGAAGGGTTAAAAAGAAATTCTGCCAGGGATTCTAGATCTTAAATAGCAAAGGATGTCATTTAAATCAAAGGTACATAAATTAAATTCTAGTTAATTAATGAGTATGAGTAAGAAAGTGTATGGGTTTTTTCTTTTCCTTTCAAATTTAGCATTGGAAATTCTAATTTCTTCTGTGTAAGGAAGCAGCTCAATGTCTTTATTGCACCTGAAGAGGTGTTATTGGCTGTAGTGTATTTTCATTTACTTAGGTCAAGAAAATAATATAGTAAATTTTAAGTTCAAATAGATTTTTTTTTTTTTTTTAGTGAAAGATATTGTTGTGATCCAGCAGTTTTCTGCTAGATGTTTGTGTTCCATTGTCATCTGTTCGGAGCCTAATAGCAACATTTTCACTTCCTGATTCCAAAGGTAGCATGGGGGTAAATACTATAGAAGCTGGGATTTCATGTGCATTATGCAAGTTTTAATAGATGTGGGTTTGATCTTTTCTGTAGTCTAAGGCTTACCATGAATGTCACTGGGATGTGAAAACTATGACACCTGACACAAAGGAATTAAGAGATTATGAGATAAGGCAAGAATGACCATCTATACCAGTAGTGTCTGCCAACTTCTAACTGGTTGTAAGTCCCTTAAAGTATCTGGAAGGATTTGGGATGATAAATACACAGGAAAAAAAAAATCATGACAGTTCTGAGAGAGCAGTACACTCACTTGGCTGTTTGTAAATATGCCTCAAAATGTGTGTATTTTAAGTACCTAATGTGTATACAAAACCCTGTTGTATAAAGTAGGGATGATAAAACTATGACTAGGAATGGCATAAGTGCTCCATGGGGGATTTAGATACGAATATGTTAATAATACTTTTGAAATTCCAATCAACCAATTGGAAAATGGACTTTGAAAAACAACATTTTGTCTGTGATAACTGTAGTTTAAATCCTTAATGCTCGACAAGAATTCATACTCCATTACATTAAGAGCTCTACATCAGAAGTTCAAGCTGCACAAAACATAAGCAAAGCAGAAACTGGATTTAAATTTGGGACTTCACAAATGCTGTTTCAGTTGGGAGCTACAAAGTGCAATTGTCAAACTCTCCACCAACCAAGTTCTGGCTGCATGAAACCTCAGAAGAGAGTAACATTCAAGGACTGCATTACTTTTTGAAAGCAATTTAACTTGTCTCTTGTGTAATCTCTATATGCACACAACCACTGATTGTAATGTGTTTTTTTTGTTGTTGTTGTTGGTTTTTGTTTTTGTGTGTGTGTATTTTCTCAGCAGCAAAATCCCTTGCAATACTGAAAGTCAAATGGAAATATTTCAGTGTTAATAACTATTCCAAACAAATATGAATGGCAGAGTTCAGCTTTAGAATTATAGTTTTAGACTCTCCAGGCTTGTGAAGTAAAAAAATTGGCCTTTCTACTTTGGGGACATGAACATGAAAAAACACATTTATTTCTTAATCTCTGCTTTCTGGATTCTGTTGTTCCAAATCCTGTCTTAGGCTGAAGAGTACAGAATGGCAGGATCCAAACAAAATCATCTGCATTTTGCATAATGTCTGCTCAATATCATGTCAAATCATCTGCTTCTTTCCTGACATTCTATTTTGTATTTAAGATTTGCCGCAATGAGGCCTACTTACAAACTGTAACTTGTCCCTTTAAAAGTTTAAAAACTCTAGCTACTATTCCTTTCCCTTTCTTTTAACTACATTAAACCTATTACTCTAGAAGGGATCTAATAAAACTTTCCCATCTTCCTTCGTGCTGGTATATTTCAAATGAAGTTTATGTATGAATTGCTTACAAGCTTATTTTCTGTTGAAACTTCGATTCTTTTATCACAGAATCAAAGAATTGTAGGGGTTGGAGGGGATCTCTAGAGATCATCTAGTCCAACCCCTCTGCCAAAGCAGGCTCCCTGGATGAGGTTGCACAGGTAGGCATCCAGACAGGCCTTGAATGTCTCCAGAGAAGGAGACTCCACCACCTCTCTGCGCAGCCTGTGCCAGTGCTCCGTCACTGCACTGTGAAGAAGTTCCCACACACATTTGTGCGGAACTTCCTATGCTTCAGTTTGTGGCCATTTCCCCTTGTTCTATCATCACTCTAATCTGTATGGGTACTAAAAGTGGTCTAGATGGCTGAGTCAGGTTTAAATATCTGCACCCCTGACTTATACATTTAAGAATCAGGGTGTCACATCCACTTGTGCAGTGGTTAGAGTAACCAAGGTTTGCAAATCACCTCAGTTAGATTAAGGAGAAATGGCATTCGTGGTCCATACATAGAAAGGAAAATTATCAACTTTAAAGGGATATTTCCATAAAACTGTTGTCCTATATGCATCAGTCCTCTCACAATTATATCTACCTAAGTTGTGCCATTTTATGCGAAATGTAAGTAAGCCTAGTATTACTTAACAACTTCAAGAGGGGAAAGAGGAAGTTTGTAATTTACGTTTTTAGTTGGCTTCAGTTCTAGGATTTTTTGAGGCACCAATCACCAGGCAGATCAAATGAAGTAACATGAGGCCCCTTCCTGTGACTTGATTGTTTCTAGGGAATTGTTAAGGACACTTGAGTGGCTGAGAATTTGCCAGATTTGAGTGGCTGAGAATTTGCCAGATTAAAGAAAGAGACATCAAGGTTTAACTGTCTCTCAGGGCATTGTCTATGATTACCTTACAGTCACTTGGAGCTCATTCACTATGTGTGGTGACATCTTTGATTCAAAAATTACATTTTTGAACCATTTTTTTAATGCATTAAAACAAAGAAATTATAGGTGACAAAAACAATGTAAATATTACTGATATCATGAATATGACATTAGATAAGAACACAGGTTAGATAAGAACACAGGTTTGACAAGAACAGAACCTTTTGACAGAAATTAAAATATAATTAGCCATTACTAATTTGGGGGGATAGATGTGAAAAAATGATAAGGATATATGTATGTGACTGCAGGATAGGGAGGTTTCCAACCCCATTCTATTGAGTGAACCCAAGAGTAATTCTTGTATGAAAGTAGAAATGATTTCATTGTGAGTAGCTGCCACTAAAAAGCCATCACTGAATATCCATAGAGTTTAAGGCTGATAAGTGTGACCATTTAGTTGCATAAGAAGATTGTCAGCGATAAGTCCCATTTTCATCCACTGAATAATCCTAGGGAAAGTTTTTTAAACTGTGATTTATGCTTAGCCATGTATGTGGCAGTTACCAACATGTCTCATAAGACTATGATGAACTGCTATTGACAAGTTGGTAATCTTTATGTTAAGGGTGACATCTCTATACTGGATTAAAACCAAAGGCGATGAGATTAGGTCTAATACATTCAAGAGAGGAAAACCAGAAAACAGACTCAAAATTTCAATTGATTTCGGCTGTATAGCAATGTTAACGTAATTTGAAAATATTTCAAAGTGATCCAAAGTAACATAAGAGCAACTGAGATAATTCCCTTACTTCAGGAGTGA
Source organism: Oreortyx pictus (assembly GCA_036925125.1). Lineage (NCBI taxonomy): Eukaryota > Metazoa > Chordata > Aves > Galliformes > Odontophoridae > Oreortyx > Oreortyx pictus. The sequence goes on from JAUPFR010000001.1 coordinate 170,161,078, forward strand.
AAGCTGCTTGTGAAATGGTATGTTGATTTCAGTGCTGTTTCATAATATGAAAGTGAATTCCAACTAGATATATCTAGAAGTACATGTAAAAAGTATGTTAAGTCTTTACTTTGCAATGTCTGAATAAACAATCTAAAAAGTGTACCATCATGACTTGTCCTAACCAGTACATCACGGATTGCAGATGGACGTGGAAGCTTTTCTGAATGGACAAGTCTCCTTTTATTTCCCCCTGCTGTGATACAGTTTTTATTGTCTTTCAGAGGATAAAGAAGAAGTCTCACATGGGGAATCTGAATTATCTGTTCCCATCTTTAGCACAGATTCTTACTGTAACTTTGCAATAGTTATTTGTAATAGATGTGTCTCTCTTCAGATCAAATGAATTCTTTACACAGCTACTATATGGGAATCATGTAACAACTATTAGCAGGAAAATGATATTGCATTGTTTCATGTACTACATTTTACATACCACAATTTTTGAAATGGAAAATACATAGGTCTCTCTGAGAGTAATGCCTCCTCTTTATTTTCATGGAAACTAAACAAATATAAAGAGCACAATAACACTATTTGATAGAGCAAATTCATGCCTACAAAATGCTATTTCTCAATATAGTCACCAACACTGGCTATACATTTTTGCTAGCAATGAACAAGAGCTTGCCTGACTTGCTGTCAAAAATCTGCACCAGGGGATGTGACCCACTATTTCACAGCTGCTATAACAAAGCTGATGCATCAAAAAATGCTGCCCACATAAGCCATCTTTCGTCAGCATGAAGAGATGGAAGTCAGAATTTGCCAAACCTGGGTTATACAGTGGCTATGGTAGGAAAGTTCAGCCAAGATTGGCAATGTTCAAACTATCACAATCTTCACAAACAATCTTCAAACTAGTATGGGTCCTGGAGTTATAGTGTTGCAAGAGGAAGGCTGTCTTTTCTGGCCTGGCTCTAGAACTTTGAGCATTCAGCTTAGTCAGCACCATCAAGTAGCAGTCAGAGCTGATGATTTGTTTGGGTTCCAGGAAAACCAGAAGGATCACCTATTTCCTATCTCAAAAGATAATGTAGTTCACTTTACCAGCAAAGCGCTGAGTTGTAAAATTTTCTTCAATGGGAAATTCACATATCACTACTAGATGGCTGATAGTGGTGTCACCACGTCTTGTCACTGGAAATGATGCAATCCAGGAAATTGTCACCTTCAGACTTATACTGATTCAATAGATACAGAGGAGCTTGTACACTATTATTTCTATTCCTGTGTGAGCATTTGTAAGACGCACATGACAAACTCTGTAATATTCCAAGGTTGCCACTATCATTTCCAATGCATTGAAAGTGATATTCAGCAATGTACACAGTTCCCTGATCATAATCCATCAGTTTGCATGGATGAGCTGATTGAGGCCCTCTTCATTTCATGATGTGACAGCTGTGTGTGGCCATTCAGAACATGGTCTTTCTGTCATGGTGCTGTCACCACTGCTTAAACAGACCTCCTACTACCTCGCTGTGTTCACATCCATGGGTTGATCTTCATAAACATTCACCAAACATAGATGAATGTCAAGGGGTGCAATTTTTTCCACATAGAGGAATTTAGTTCCACACCTTTGCTTCATATGCATTTCCATGTCAAATGCCATTCTTTCAGACTGCCTCTCTGCTGCAATCTGTCACATGGCAACAAACTGTAATAGAATATTGGTGGAAAATTTAAACACAGGTTCACAGATCCTCAAGACTGATTACTTAAAATCTATTTTCAAGAGGATCTGATAAGCTGAATTTCCACAACCTGAAATGGACTGTTACATAGAGATACCGAGGCACTGTTCATAGTCAACAAATCAATCAGACCAGTGTTTTTATAAAATTTTATCAATGAGCTGTAAGCTCTTTTGAAATTTCTAAACGTGTTCAAGGTTTTTTTCAAGTTTTCTCTACACTTACAAAATATGATCTTCTCTTTCGGTTTTTCTTTGGAAAGAATTTAATTACATTTATCTGCTTATAGGACAATATTCTAGCATCTAAGCACCACACATGGGGAGATTTGAGGGACCTCATTATCTAGAATCACTAGCAATGCTGCAAGATACACTTAAATGATGAATATCACCAGAAGTGAAACCGCCAACTGTCAAATTACTTTCTAGTTCTCTTTTGTACTCAGTTGTACAGTATTTTTGCCCACCTGTCACACAATCTCATTACCCATCTGTCTGTTTAACTTGTGTTAATTTCCAATTAAATTTTATATAGAGGTAAATGCATTCTGTAAGTGGATGAGAGTGGCTCAGCTTAAGGGGGAGGCACAAAAAACTTGGCCATCATCAGGTCTCATTAAAACATGTCTGAGTAAGTGGAACCTGCAGTTGACTGATAACCAGCATGCACTTAGATTAGTAATAGACATGCTCTGCTTTGCCTCCTTCCCAGGAGACAGACCAGAACACCATGAAGAATGCTCTGGGACACAGCAGGGAAGCTGAGTGTAAATGCACAGGCAGCACTGGGGGCAGAAAATACTGATTAGAGGCAGTGATTTGATATATTATGAAAATAATTGTCTGGGTAGCAGACAATTTTATTATTTTATTATTAATCAATAATAACCCAATCCTGGGTAATGTGATCTAAGGGACCCTGCTTGAGCAGCATCTTTGACAAGATGACCTCCAGAGATCCCTTCCAACCTTAGCTATCATATGATTCTGTGACACCTTGGAGGCCCTTACACAATATTATATCATGAGGCATCAACAAGTACCACATTTTGAATCAGAATTTTGGTCTGGCTCAAATTCTCATCAAAGTCATGCCACTGTAGAGATAATTTTTCCACTTTGATGAACAATAGGAGACTCAGCTTTGTTGAAAATGGCAGAATCAGGACTTATTTCTGGCATTTTATACAGCAAATATGTTGTATAAAATGACATAAATTCTTCACATGGGCAGCTGCCATTTTGTAATATTACTTGTCAGAAGATGCTGCACTTTTTTTCCCTCTGAAATTTTAGGATCACTATTTAATAAGCTTGTAAAATATACTTTTGCAGTCAATACGAACTATATTAGCAACCTGATTCTTCTTCACAGTGCCCCGGTTGATATACATCACAATTAGTACTAATTGCCACACTTTTAATAAGATTATAAAATGTTAAAATAAGCATGCAATGCATAGATTTCTCTCCTAAGTAAACGCTCTATCACAAAGCCAGGGAATCTCCCCCTCCCCTTCATGGTAGGTTTCCTGATGCTTTTTATAGGAAGACTATACATTTAATAATACAGGTTCTTGATTCTGCACCAAAGCATAGAAGCTACTTTGTTTTGTTTTGTTTTTTAAATCGATCCTACATTTTATGGCATTAGGGGATCTCTGGTCCTCAGCTCAATTGCCAGAAAAAAAAAGGAAAGTCTGAAAGTGTTTCTCAGCTTTCCTTAATTAGTGTCTTTCCAATTTTTTTTTTCATCACAAATTTAGATTTTAATTATAGTATTAACAGTGCACTTTATCAATACTGACAGGGTGAATTAATGCCCAAAGCAAAAAACTAAATCATTCAAGTAAAAGTCTCAGAAATACATTTTCTGCTTTAGTTTATACAGTAATAATAATACTTAACAGAACATAACTATTAGGAAAACCAATTCTATTTCAAGATAACATGGAATTTGATTTAATCTATGGAGAAAATATTACACTTTAAACCTTTAGCAGTACGTGATCTGATGTAAAAGTATAAGGAAATAATACAGTCATAGAGACATTTGAGTTGGAAGTGACCTTTAAAGTCCATGTAGTCCAACTCCCACAAATAACATTTGGTTATGTGAATTGATATGAATATATATACATTGATATGAACCAAAGTAAGTAACTCTTCATGTGTAATCCATAATGCTTTAGAAATAAAACAGTGCACTGCAAAACTCTTCACCCAATGAAATACTGAGATCCCTGCTCTTGTTGCCTTCTGGTAGCACCTCATAATTAATATGTAATTTAGGAACCAAAGCATTATGAACACATGAGGCGATCTGGAGCTGCTAATTGTTTCTTCCTGCTGGTCAGGATTATCTACCACCAAAGAAATGGCTTTGTAGAAGTCCAAATGCTGATTATTCCTGCAGAAACTAATGCAGTTTACTATTTTTGGTAATGGTATTGGATGAATATTGCCAAAGCTACAAAAGATTTCAAATCCATTAATGAATAACATTACGTCTTGATTAGGTTTGTATGAAATGCATCTGGCCATGTTTGGTCAGCTCAGCATTTACTATTCATCCATTACTGAGGTGTTTGTTGCATTTTTCAGGCATTCTGAAGATAACATAAATGTGTTTTGACATTACAAACCAACATATTATCTCAGAAAATTTACTTCAGGAGCACAAATGTTTATCAGATTAGATGCTGTATTTTATATACTCAATATTTACCTGCCTTCTTAGTCACGTGATGAAAAGTACCTTAATAGGAGTTCATCGTTGCAGGGAATCAGTCATTTTTTCTGTAGCTGATGGCATTCTGGCTTCTGTTTCAGTTTGTTTGCTCTGTTTATGTGTTACAGAGGCATCTAGCTTGAGAAAAGTAAAGATAAAGCAGTAGTATTTTGCTAATAAAATACTGATTTAATTAAAATATTGCAAAATATGAGACTAGCAGTGCAATACTTATTGGCTATAACTATTTCAACTGCGAGCTAAACAAGGCATTATTATGTTGAATAAAAGAATACAGAAGCGACCACATTGCCCACTTCAGGCAACTCTGGAAAAGCCTATTTGTCTCTACTGACCACAGAGAGAATTTACAGACATTATCCAGCTAATTTATAGTTATCTCCTGAACTTTAGAAATAGCAGACACCCAAGACCTTATGAAGACGATGTAAAGATTTTTCTTACCTCATTGAGCAGTACAGTGAAAATATAATTCACTAAATATTAAAGAATTAGGAAAAGATAGTGAATGTTAACACATACATAAGGAAAAACAAAACAGAAAAAAATAACTGAGAAATAAATGAATATAAAGAACTCCTGTTCTGCAGTTAGAGGAAAACTGTAGGGAAATTCAAGATAAATCTCTAACAAGTAAAAAAGACAAAGGTCTTGCAACTCACAAGGAAATGCTTTATTTATGAAAGTAAGAGTTTGTGCACTTGCAGATGACAGTACAAATATACGAAATATGGTATGTTAGGGAGTCATTTTATTTATTCATTTTATATCATTCCAAAAATGTTTACTAGTTATTTTCATGTATTGTTCACATGCACATCAAAATGTGGAAAATTTATTTTAGTAGCTCATTAACTTGAGAAAAACAAACAAACAAAAAACAACAACAACAAAAAAAAAACTTGTGAAGTTTTTTGTAAAGTAAAATCATTATGATGTTAATAGGAAGTCACAAAAAAAGTATTTTTAGTGAAGTCAGAGATATTCAATTAAAGGCTAGAAATAAAAGTCTAGGATCTCCCATGCTGAGGTTTTTCCTTCAGCTGGTCCACATCTCTCACCCAGCCACATGAGAGATCTAGTGTAGAATTAATCTGTTCACAGTACAGATTGATTCCCAAAATATATGAATAAGACTGTTTCTGTGACATTTAGAAATGCTGCCAGACCATTGCAAAGTCTGTACTCAAGAGTTCTACAGGGAACATCAAGTTGTTTTTAATTTAAAACTGAGATACATTTTCCCTAAGTATTTATTGGATATGATACAGTGATGGAGAAAAAATTCATTTTTACTGGGGAAAACATGTCTAAATTGCACATATTTCATGTCTAATGAAGAATTACTTAAAAAGTTCTGTTTGCAAAAATATTACATGGGTTCACAGATTCAGGAGAAAAAAAATTGACACTTTAGTACACTGATGCTGCAGAAATTGGAAGGAAATATTATGTTCAAAAATTCCTGTCCATAAGGACAAGATGGCAAATAATTGCTTATTTTTATTCTTATTAATCCACTACCAATCTTTACTCTCACAAAAGTTTTGGATTTTTTAGAAATTGTTTTATTTGTTTGTTTTCATAAAACATCTATTCTGAGCTTTAAAAGACAACAGAAAAGAAATACTAAACTAAAGTTCTTGAAGTACAGCAGGAAAAAATGCATTTGCAAAATAAATGAACACACAAGGAATTCCATAAAGATATGCTCTTCTACTGTGTACAAATGGTCAGATGCAATTCATTTTGAAATCATTCATATATGAGCTGATATGACTCAGTTTGTCAAATTGTATTCTTGACAGGATGTCTTTAAAGAAATACCAAAGCTTAGATAACAGCAACGGTCAGCACAGATCTGTTCTCAAAATCTTCTGATGCTAACCAACTTTGAACACAGAAGCATTATGGCAGAAAATAATTGATTTCAGAAACCAGACTTAAAGATGTGTGACTCTATGAATTTTACTTATGGTGGAGGGAGAGGGGGGAGGAGACAGAGGAAAACAAAAACATTAGAAGACTGAGGTTTTTTTAATTTTATCTAAATAGAATTAGAAAACTTTCTCCCGTACCCCTAGAACACATTATTCAGAAAGGTATCTTAGATTGTATCATTTTTTGCTGTAAGGTCAGAAAACGATGAGTATTCTCTTACATTTCTCTTAAAATCTTCTTCCCAGCAGTCCAGAGGGAAAAGTTCTGATTTGGCATATCAAATGAAAGCTGCCTCTGAGATCTTAGAGCTGTGCTGTGAGTGTAGAAGCCAACACTCTGCTAGATGATATGAAGAAAAGAATGTTGTAAAAATTTCCTTTCTCAGAGAAGCTGGAAAGAGTTCAAGGCCGTGTTGGATGGGGCCCTGGGCAGCCTGAGCTGGTGCGTGACAGCCAGCACATGTCAGAGGGTTGGGACTGGGTGGGCTTTAAGGTCTCTTCTAACCCAGAGTTTGTGATGAAAGGACAAGGTGAAATTTTTTCAAGCGAAAAGAGGTGTCATGGTTTTATGATTTTTTGGCATTGGTATTCCACATCATAACATCATGTACTGCATTAAGAGTTAAAGAGTCAATCCTCCAGCTCCATGGATCATTGATAGCTCCGGGTATACATTTCTCAGAAGAGAAGAAGAACTACATTCCCCAGCGGACTGTGCGATGCTTTGCATTTTTACGTGTTTCCCCTCAGAGGGAAAGATAAAAACTGTCTGTGGTCACAGGACGTTCTCTTCCCTTTGGGATCGACTCAGCAGTGGGTGCTTGCTGCTGTCTTGCCTTCAGCATTAGCGTAAGGCCTTCGGTTTATCGGACACTCTCTCTTGCTCATTTTCTTTGATTTATTAGCTTCAATTCCAATTATATTGTATTACATTGTGTTATTTTGCTTTCTGACATCTTATTTAGTAAATTAGCTTTCCTCCCTAGATCGTTGCCAGTTTTGTTTCTGGGTCCATCTCCTTTTTCCCTTTTCCCTTTCCCCCTTCCCCTTTCCTGGGGCATGGGTCTGCAGGTCCCCCACACCAATTGTCACGGAACTGGGCTGAACCAGCCCAGTAAACCGTTGACAAGAGGATAGATTTAGGTTGGACATGAGGAAAAAGTCTTTCACAGTGAGACTGGTGAAGCATTAAAACAGGCTGCTCAGAGGTGTGGTGGATGCCTCATCCCTGGAGACTTCAAAGGTCATGCTGGACCAGGCTTGGAGCAACCTGATCAAGCTGTGGATGTCCCTGTTAATTGCAGGGGATTTGGTACAGATGACCTTTGGGGATCCCTTCCAACTCTAAAGACTCTATGATTCTATGATTAACTATTCCTACTTTATCTATGCTATATTATTCAGACTGATTTCAGGTGATTTCAGCTATGAAGCTCCTTGCTCAACCATGCTGGTCACCTGCCTCCTCTGTTCAATTCCTTCTACTGGGGGAAGGAGAGCTCTTGTGCTTGCAGAAGGGTATCTTTAAAGAGCTGCCAGCTCTGTTCTGTTCCTATATCCTTTAGGTCAGTTTCCCAGGAGATCCTAACCGGCAGTTCCTTGAGCAGACAGAATTTTTCTCTCCTGAAATTCAGGGTTCTGATTCTTTGCCAGGCCTGCATTCCTCCAGACCACAAACTCCACCAGGGCACGATCACTACAGCCCAGGCTGCTACCAATCTTAACCTCTCTAATGCTCTCTTCTGCATTGTTGAGCACCAGGTCCAGAAAGGCTTCACCTTGGGTCAGTTCGTCTAGTACTTGGACCAGGAAGTTATTCTCAAGAGACTACCTGGAAAACATAAAGTACAGATGGACAATGACATTCAAGACCAACATATTACAGTAAATTTCCCTATTATGTTTTTGTCATCTATACTATTTCTCTGCATGAGCACAGCACCTATCAGGATACCTCCATTATAGAATGCTTACTACAGCAGTAAAATACGGATTCTTTAAAAAGATGTCATGAGAAAGAGGCCAGACTCATAAATTAGTTTTCTTTTTTAGTTGCTGGCAAAGATGATAAACATTTCTTGCCAATGTTTTTTTCCATTCCACATATTGGTGCTTTTCCATATGCTACATGGCTGACGATTAACCCTATAGTAACAAAAATGTGCCACGTACATTGGTTCTTATATTATGCTTTCACTTAAGCTGTCTGGCTACTGACTTCCCTCTGAATATAAAATCTTACAGTTAAAGAAGTCCAGAGAATGTACTGGAGAAAAAGCTTATCAATTGGCAACTTATGCTATCTCAGTGAAGCCATAAGAGTTATAAATGCTCTTGAACTAGGGAGTACACTCAAACAAATGAGGAAGAGCTTAGTTGTATGAGATCTGTAACTGTGGCAGTCATGTTCTGGACTGCAAAGTTATCTAGTTAACAAGGAAAAGAGAAATGAATAGTTCAAGTGACATCTCAATACCAAAGCTGACAAAATCACCCAGAAATCCCATGTTCTTTGTGAAATAATCTTTCATATAGATTTTAGTTCTTATCATGCTGGTATTCCGGTCTGTCTGACTGAAACATCACACTGAACAAAGATGACCACCAAGTGTAGTAGAACCAGTGTAAGTAGAGGCCCAAATAAATGTATTACTGTCAAAACATATGCTGCAGTTTTCAAAGAAAAGGTTTTTGCTGAGTTGTGGGAAAGGAAAGCAAACAAGCAAACAAACAAACAAAAAAGCAGAAAAAGAACTAAAATTTCTAACATAAAGAAAAAATGTTTCCAACTGAAGGGAACTTTAATGTTTTAACCACCAATTCTTCAAACTTAAAAATGTATATTGCATTCTTAAATAAATTTTTCAAGCTATAAAATGATGGTTATAATCATTATTGTAAATTTAAATGATTTCTACATTAAATTAAGTATCAGACTTACAGTAAAATTAATATATTTCTTTAGTTAGTGGACTCTGAGAAAACGTTTCTACACCCAAAATCAATCTGAAGTATAAAAAGTGCCAGATATACATCATAATCAACTGAAGTATTAGATTACTCTTTGAACTAGCATGAAATTTACTGTTCACTCTTTTGGGAGCAGCTGTCATATTGTTTACCTGCTACATTCATGACTGTGACTATCCAGCAATTTTCTTTGCTAAGCCTGAATTTCTATGCTGTGTGTTTTATGTGACTAACATTCACATAAATAAGTATGTAGTTGAAATAGTACTTTTCAAGTGATATTTCAGAACATTGCTAACCCTTCATTTCTACCTCTTCCATCTAAACTAACAGACTGAATGGAGCATGCATTCACAAAAATGTTTATGAGATTGACATTGTGTGGTTGATGACTCCTCTCATTTTCTCTTCTGACAGTTTGGTACATATGTGGTCAATGCCTGCATTTATGCTTTTTCTGAGAAAGACATTTTAGCAAAATCTCAAAGAAGAGTGGACTTATTCTGTTTTATCTTTACTTCCTCACAGATGCTTTACAGAGATAATGATAACAACAACAGAGCTATTTACATTTATGTAGAAAGCTCTATCACAAATCATCTTACTATACACAGGAATCAATTTACGAAATGTGACCTCCACCCATGCAAGGAAGTACGATAGTCCTTTTGAGAATGCCTAACCTCAGTAGTACTGTCTTGAACATAAGCATATGAAATATAGGAGATTGCTTATAGCATTTCATCCTATTCAGAAACTGGGAACAACATTTCATAACTATCATGTCAAAAAAATAGACTTCTAATCAATACAATTTTGTTTGGTAACCAATTTCTCAGAAAAATAAAGCTTTCAGACTGTATCTGATTCAGTATACAAAGTTATACATCCTTGATAATGAAAAACAATAATGACTTCTTCAAGACATTAGAACATGGAACTGGGAGTGGGAGGCAGGCATATTTATAACACTGACTCTAATTCCTAAGCTATTGTCACATTTTGCATCATTATTCTATACTTTTTTTTCTAGATTGCTTTTTTTCTGGAAGATGTATATCCTATGTCTGATCTTGAATATCTTTTCATCAGATCTCAGTAAACACTTTGTCAGAGATCTTTTGGAAGAGGACTTATATGTCTGCTCCATCTGCATCTCAAAGTTTGTAGGTAAATAGCAGCATTACCTTAAGTATTACCTCTCAATATTTCCATCAAGCTACAGTGACAAGTTACATGATAATGTAGAAGGTGTCTTTGTAGGTAGTAAATTCAGTGCTACATAGGAAGGATACTCCTTGGAACAAATAAGACAAATTGTTTTAAAACATTTCAGAACTCATTACTATTTTATAACCAAATCTTTCTACCCTAGCTTATAACAAGAAAAGTGCATGTGGTGAGGCATGATGACATATTGTGAGGGTAGCAGAGGTTAGCATTTTTTACTGAGAAAAAAAATTAAGTCTGAAAAGAAGCTCTGTTTATTGCAATGGGAATTTTATAGGTGCCCATTTCAGAAAATTTCTTAAGCTGCTGCTCAGTTACTGGCAGGAAACCAGTTTCTTTTTTGTCCTTGACTCTCAAAGCACCACAAAGGATGGAAAATGAAACACAATTTTAAATTGATGTGCATATCACTTAACAGTGTCATAAAATAACCAGATATTTCTTATATTTCTATAGAAGAAAAAGGTTTAGTTCCTTGTAATTCTCTAGAGGTGATGGAGCTACAACAATGTGCTAAGCAGAGTTCATTCCAATCATACCTACAAGGTTAACTGTGTGCAATGCATCTTTGTCAACTTCTCTGGTAACACTGACTGCATTTACAAGCTCATGCAGGAAATATGGAAACTCTGTGTTGCCAAAGGCTCTGCACAACTCCAAGGGTTTTGATTTATTATAAGAATTTTGCAAAGCAACCCCTTCATCTGCTGGACCTTATCTTTTCTCTTTAAAAGCATTAGTGAAATGTCTTTTTTTTTTTTTTTTCTGGAATTTCCCAACACATCTTCTAAGAAAAGGTAATGCTTTGTTTATTGTTCTATGTATAAAATGGTACTGGAATCTATAGAAAGGGATAAAGATTATGATTCATTATCATTACCATTTAGTTCTGAAGTTCAAGCAAAAAGTTCCACACTTAAGAAAATCCATTCTTTATAATATTGGCATAAATATCTTATAATTATAGGAAATGTTTTCTTTTATGCAGGACTGAATCTTCTCCAACATTAAATGTCTAAAGCATAGTTTTCAAACATTTTGTTAATCAAGTGGAGACAAGTAACAATTTTTAAACAATCTTGGCCACAAATTACTCACAATTCGTACTATTCCACATTTTATTTAATTTTATTTTCTTGTTCTCATTTTATTATTTTTTAGAACTCACTGAATGTAGGATAATATTTTCCACTTTATATCTCCCCTTAGAAAAAGTTACTCTTTCACCCTGCCTTCTTGCTCCGTTAGTTGACAGCCTATAGCTTTCATGATTCCATTCTGTGGAGGAAACCTCGGCCACTAAATTGACCTTTCCGGCGTCATTTCAGGTTGGAGTGGGAGTAAGCATATCTCAGTTCTCTCTAGATGTGATTTTCTCCTATTGCATATTGGAATTTCATTGGCTGTTTCTTTCTTCTTAATCAACTTAAGCCCAACCACACATGAATGGTATGATAAATGGAAATAAAAAATAGTGAATGAAGATAGATTAAATATAATTTAGAATAAAAAACATCATTCTTAGAAATTCATTTCCAACACCTAACCACTTCTAATCAGTACCTTAGTCATGTACTATGTCTTTAAGACAGTCTAGATTTAGAAAAGACTTATTGTTATATCCAAGATCCTAGCAAAATATGAAGATTACTACATTGAAAAAAAAAAAAAAGGTGTAAGTGAAAGAGATATTTCTGTTCCTGAGTTTATATTTTATACTTTGGCCAGTACATTTTTTATGTTTGCCCCCAGAGCATTGAAGGTTAACTATATTCTCTGCTATAACTACAAAACTGTAGCAAAAATACTAGAGGAAAGTGAATATTTAGCACTTACGAAACTTCATCAAGAGCGTCATGTCCAGGTTGACACTTCCCAGTGCAAAGAAGACATGTACATACTGGAATAAATCCAGTCAAGGGCTAAGAAGGAGAGGCTAAGCTGAATCTTTTCATCTTGGAGGAGTGTTGTGAGCGATCTCATTGTTGCCTTCTACCACACTCTGAGTAATCACAGAGAAAATGAAGCCAGGCTCTTCTTGATGGTGACCAGCTAAAAGGACAAGAGAAAACAGCTAAAAGCTGCTGCAAGGGAGGTTTCATTTCAATATTAAGGAAAAAAATACTGGGAAAAAACATCATAACAAGGCTGATCAAACAGCTGAAGAAGTTGTGGAATCATCTTCTTTGAAGACATTAAACAGAAACTTAGCAATTTTCTGAGTAACTTAATGTGACTTTAAGTTTGGTTCCCCTTTGAGTAAGCAGCTGGACCAGAAAACCACAAAATATCCTTCCCAATCTGCAATTCCATTCTATATTTCCATATTAGGTCCTATTCTGTTTACACACCCCCTATCAATTTCCAAAGTTACATGATAAACAGAATGATTTATTCATTTTGCTGCCTTCTTAGAATACAAAGCGCAGTTTCACCGATCTGAAGTCCTTCTGCAATCAACTGACAGCTTCAGTGAACAAAGGAAGAGCAACTGATATCATCCACCTGGACTTTTGCAAAGCCTTTAACATGATCCTGCACCACATTATTATCTGCATGTTGGAGAAATATGGATTTGAAGGCTAGACTATTCAGAGGATATATAATTGGTTGGATGGTCACAGCCAGAGAGTTGTATTCAACAGCACTATGTCCAAGTGATGAGTGGTGTCTCTCAGGGGGCCATCTTGGAACCGATGCTCTTCGGCATTTTTTTCAATGTAATAGACAGTGAGATCAAGCATCAGTATACTCTGCAAGTATACTGATGACAGTAAGATGTGAGGTGCAGATTACACAACAGAAGGAAGGGACTCAATCCAGAGGGACCTGGACAGGCCCACAAGAACATAATGAGATTCAAAAAGGCGAAGTGCAAAGTGTTACACTTGGGCTAGAGCAATCCCAGATAAGTGTACAGACTAGGAAAAGAACTCACTAGGAACAGCCCTGAGAAGAAGGCCTTGGGATTCAGGAGAATGAAAAGCTGGACATGAGCCAGCAGTGGGGACCAGAAGGCCAACTGTGCACTGGGCTGTGTCAAAAAAGCATTGTAAGGGTGAGGGCGGCGATTGCCCCCTTCTATTCTGCCTTTTTAAAGACTCACCTGGAGTACTGCATATGTACCTTGGGCCAACATCACAAGAAGGATGTGGAGCTATTGAAGTGGGTCTGGAGGAAGATTTTCCCCCACACCAATCGTCACAGAACCGGGCCAATCCAAATCCGCCGTTGACATGGTGATAGGCAGATATTTGGACTGGATGATTCTGCAGGTCTTTTCCAACCTCGGAGAGTCTGTGATTCTGTGTTTCTATGAAGAAATGTTGAGGCAGTTAGGCTTGTTTAGCTTGGAGAGGAGGAGACTTTGGGGACACCTCATTGCAGCCTTCCAATATTTGAAGGGAATTTATGAACAGAAAAGAGACTGATTTTTTACATAGTTTGATAGTGATTATACAAGGGGGAATGGTTTTGAACTACAAGGGGAAATTTAGATTAGATGGTGGGAAGAAATTCTTTACCCAGATTGTTGTGAGGCACTGGCACACAAACGCTGACCAGAGAAGCTGTGGATGCCCGAACCCTGGAGGAATTCAAGGCCAGGTTGGATAAGGCCCTAGGCAATCTCACCTGGTGGGTAGCAACCCTGCCCACAGCAGGGGGTTTGAGCTTGATGATCTTTAAGGTCCTTCCCAAACTAAGTCATTCTATGATTCAACAATTCTATGATTTTGATTTCAGATCCTCCATTTTACTGTGTATTTTCTCCTCATCAAACTGTATACTTCCACTGAATTATCAGTATGGAACAAATATATTTTTTGAATCAACAGTACTGAGTTACATAAAAGCATCAAAAACATTCAATTCCAAGTGATAATGCCTCTTACAAAACAAGCTTCAATTTGTATCCAAAACACCATCTACAGTTATACAGAATTTAAATTTCTCTGTTGCTTGCATCTGATCAAAGTCCCTCCCTGCCCACCAGTCCAATTTGCACTTCAGTTTCAAGCCTTACTATATTTCCAGAGGCCCTAGGTTGTCTCAAAGGTCTTTTCCAAATCAAACTCTCCCGTGTTACATTACTGAAGTCTGCTGGATAAATTCTAGCATAAGATATCAGCTGATTTTTAAGTATACTCAGTATCCTCCTTCTTCTTAAACTGTACACAATAAAAACTCAAGTTCTTTTTCTCAACTACTGCAGCTGAATGATAATCAGGTAGGAGACCAAACTGTGAGCTGAATGTCTTCATTTAGAATATGCCTGGTGTTTTTATAATTGCTTTTCAATAAAAGATAGAAAATTCACCGCTTTTCACCTGCTATGTGATATTCTGACTTGTTGGTAAGTTCAATTAATGTGAGATAACAAGTAGCTCTAGAAAAATCTGTTTATGCAAATCTACCTGGATAAAAAGAAGCAGTAGAAAGTTTGCCTATTCCTAATTCTGAAACTTTCTGCCCATCATTCTTATGTTACTTAAGCCAGCACTGTATAGAGCACTGGGCAAATCTAAAGGGGGAAGCCAAATTGATTTTCATCCAGTGTCCTGTCATAAACCAATACTATGAATGCAGATCTGAAATGGTAGCCTGAACATCAACTGTTAGTGGAAATCAAAGAAAACAATTTACCTTTCTGGTACCTTCAGTGATACTGGAATTGGAATGGATGCTTCAGTTTATTTATTAGGCAATACAGACAATTTGCTTTTAAAATTTGTGTCTGTCGTATTTTGAACAAAGTGAGTGTATTTGGTCCTTACTATTTTTAGACACTTGTAGTAGTTTCTGGGTGGTGACAATCCACTGTCTGAAGCTTCCAATCTCTTCTGTTTTTCTCTTCTGACTTCTGGCTATCTGAATCCCCACACAGTATTTACTACCACTGAATATCTGTCTATATATTTACATATAAATATTTTTAAGTAATCTCATAAGATTTGGCCCTGAGAGAGAAAATCTATTCAAAAAATAATCAATTACTTAGTTGATTATCAAACAAAGAAGAAGTTTCTGTTTTCCCTGAGAAGGATTTCATAAGGTATAACTGGAATGTGTAACTATTAGATAGAGTTAAATCAGACACTGAAGACAGAATTCTCAATTCAATACAATTAGGAGAACAAATGAAAGAACAATAGAGAATGGAACACAGATGAAAATAAAGGTTGAGGAGAGTCAGTGTTAAATTGTAAATGATCTCTACTGGTATGAAACCTGTTTATAAATTAAAACTAAATAATTCTAAGGAAAATAGAGACAGACCACTTTGGAATTCCATTGTTAAAAGAAATCTCAATCAATCAAATGATTAATTCTACCTTTGCAATATGTCAGTTACAAATGGCAACAACCACAATCAATGGTATATAATTTGTCATCTCTTTGAAGGCTCAAAGATTGTTGATATGCAAAGTACCAACAAAGTTAACAATTGTCGAGTATAACATGATTAATATTAATATTATGACCCTTTAAAAAAAGAAAAAGAAAAAGATATTGTTTCAACCAAATTACAGTTTTGTCCTTCCAAGGGCACAATAAATCACTAAAATGTTCAAATGCTCATAGAAATCTTCGAGCAAGTTTATTCATTTAAAACACCTGAAACTTCATGCACTATGCTTTAGAATCTATAATACGTATTCATGCTTAAGTAATTTATATCAAATATTTTACATAATATTATGTAGTAATAGAATACTTTGAAAATTAACATAACTGGATTTGGATCAATGGAAAATGAAGCATGATGAGATAGGAAGACTCCCTTAACTTCTCCTTAACATTAGGAACTGAAAATCTTTAATGCTCATTCAGATCTCATCCAAGCACATGTAATGTTAGCAGGTCAAATTTTTGTTAGATAAAATCAACAATACTTGAAATTCTGAAACACAGAACAAACTGAATTTTTATTAACCTTTACTGGTGCTTGTTAATGCTATATTAAATATGGAATATTACACTTTATTCTTTTGTAACCCACAGAGATTAAATTCTTTTTTGTCTTTTTTTTTCCTTTCTTTCTTTCAAAGCAATAGGTCCTACAAACAGCTTCTACCATTAGTCATGCCAAATGATTGCTCAAAAGTTCACATTTCCAATTTCCTTGAATTGAATGGAGACTCTAAGCATGTAATGCAACTGATGAATAATCTGCAGTCTCCACAAACAAACCCTGTTTAACTGTTGAAGTATTGCTAAGATTGAAATATAAATTCTTCTCAACATGGGCCTACCTGTGAAAGAACCTGATGTACAAGGTCATGCAGGGAGTGCATAGCAGTGAACCTCCTCTTAAGGTCGGATGAATTCAGAACAAGGGAGATAGGTTGAAGTAAGAAATCCAGCAGGGAAATGAGGACATGATTGTAAAATAAATAAAGAAATAAATTGTACAATTGAAGGAATTTTAACCAAGAGATTTGTGTCACTAGTATGAGAGTAATTGTATGGGGAAGCCTGTAGAAAAGACTGTACAGTATGAACTGTAAGGCTAAGTCTTTTTTACTAGAAAAAGTGAATATTGTGAAACATCTTTCCTTGGTAGTTTGATATAGGTTACTATCAAGTATTTTAATCAGAACACAGAAACTATGTAGTGTGTCTTATTTAACTAAGGTAGCAGTAAATTCTAGGATTATTCTCTGCAATAGATTTTATTTTCTAACAAGCACAGCAATTAATTAAAACTTTTACTTTCACAGAATCATAGAATAGTTTGGATTAGAAGGGATCTTAAAGATTATCAAATTCCAACCCCTCTGCTGTGTACAAGATGCCACAGACTGGATCAGTGTACCTAGGTCCCCATCCAACCTGGTCTTGAAAGACATCAGGGATGGGGCATTCCCAATTTCTCTGGGCTACTGGTTCTGTGCTTCACCATCCCCATAGTGAAGAAATTCTTCCTTACATCTAAGCCTTGCCTTTTTTCAGTTTAAAACTATTACCCCTTATAATGTCACTACACACTGAGAAAGAGCATTTCCATCATTTCTAATGGGCCATCTTTAAATATTGGAAGGACACTAAAAGGTTTCCCTAGAATCTTCTCATTTATAGGCTAAATAACCCCAACTTTCTCAGCCTTTCTTCACAGGAGATGAACTCCAGCCCCCTAATCATCTCCATAGCCCCCTTCTGGACTCACTCTAACAGGACAATGTCTTTCTTATGCAGTGCGTTCTAGAGCTGAATGCAGTACTGCAAGTGAGGCCCTGTAAGAATGTAGTACGGCAGAATCACCTCCTTTGACTTAATAGCTACACTTCATTTGATTCAGCCCAAGATACAGTTGGCTTTCTAGGCTGCAAGCTCACATCACTTACTCATGACAAACTTCTCATTCAACAGTACTCCCAAACCCTTCTCCACAGGGCTACTATCTATCCACCCATAACCCAGATTTCATCCATGTTTGGGATTACCCCAGCCTAGGGACAGTGTCTTTTACTACCTGGCTTGTTGAACTTCATGAGCCCACCCCTCAAGCCTGTCCAGGTTCCCTGGTATCACTGCCCTCTAGCACATTAACTGCACCACTCAGCTTGGCATTGTCAGCAAGCATGTTGAAGGTGCTCTCAGTCTCCCTGTCCATGTCACCAACGATGTTAAATGGTCCCAGTACCATTACAAACCCCAGAGAAAAGTCAGTCATCACTGATCTCCATCTGGATATCAAGCCACTGATTGCAGCTCTTTGAGTATGATCATCCAGCCAATTCCTTAACCATAATTTCATCCATCCATCATATCAATGTCTCTTCAACTTGAGTCAAGGATGTTGTGCAGGATTGTTTGAAATGCTTTGCACAAGTGCTTATTCAGTTTCAGTTTGAAACTGAATGTTAGAGCATGCCTACTCCAAAATGCTGTATTTTTCTTTATTTACGTAGATGAGTAGAGTTGAACACTTCAGGCTTCTGTTTAAATTATGATCAGCTAAGTTATTCTAAATTCACTTCTTAAACATAATATTAAAAGTCATAAAGAAGAAGAGGTGAGGAAGAGAGAGAAAATAACTACGAAGTGATCTTGTTGCAGAAAGTGCTGATACAGTTGAAATGTTACTGACTCATGGAAACAGAATCATAGAATGGCCTGAGTTGAAAAGGACCTCAAAGATAATCTAGTTTCAACCCTCTGCAGTGGGCAGGGTCACCAACCACAAGACCAAGCTGCCCAGAGCCACATCCAACCTTGCCTTGAATACCTCCAGGGATGGGGTATCCATAACCTCTCCAAAGATTTGCCTGGGCCAGCCTTTGATCCTTTCACATCAAGCCTGAAAGTCTAGGCTGTGGAAGGGCTATGAGTGACAAGAGATACGGTCCGTTTTGGTTTTACCTTCTGTTCAACAGGATTTTCATCTGAAGGGGAACAGTTATGTCAGGGCTTGAACTGGTGATTGAGCACCTGGTGGAGGGGTGTGGCTGACCCAGGAAGCATAGGCACAATTTGCCTATGCTCCCAGTGTGACCAGAAAGGACAGACCCAATACGGAGCCACTCTGGACTCATATTAGGGCCAGCCACTGAAGGGAGAGCATCTTTGTGCCTAGGCTGCTTCCTGGAAAGGAATGTTACATAGCCATTGATCCCCTTCACCAGTTGGGTGAGTCCAGCTCTTCTTTCTATATATGATTCTTGGTACGCCTGTGAATGCTTTCACTAGTAACACCAGGAACTTGTCAGAAGTAATTTTGCATCTTCGGGAGCAGAACAACATCACCAAGTTTGGTATATTTAAGAAATGTGCATGGAATAGATATTAGGAAGAAAGAATCAGAAAGATTGAAACAAGAAAAGACAGTCTTATTTATGTTTCAGTTTGAGCTTGTCATTTTCAGTGTCTGTAGAAAACTATTCAGACTGCTGTAACCACTCTTCTGACATCACTGAAATGTACAACTTGCTTTTAAAAAATAAAGAGCTTAATGACTATACATCAAAATGTTTTAGAATCCAGATCTTAAAGTGGTTGCTCCAAGTACACTGTTTATATAACTCCCTCAAAGCACAAATGAGGGCACAGTGGAGTCCTTTTGTATAGTACAGTTGTGTAAAGCCAACAATCTTGATATAGTCATCATACTAATACTATATAAGCCCAGGAGGATGAAAGTAACAATATCGGAGTTACCAGAACAAAAATCAGAATGTCAGAAATGCTGGAATCAGTATTAGAGCTTCAAGAATATCGGAAGTAATAGAATAAATACGGATAGCAAAATGGGAACCAAGGAGGATAATGAGTATGAACAGGTTTTTGTTTGGGATGACACTGTGCTGGAGAAATGAAAGTTAGAGAAGTTTTAAAGAAGATAATAAGGAATATGAATCATTGAATAGATCTAAGTGTGGTTACCATGTGGCAGACCTGAGCTTGACCTCCACAGTTTAATCAGGATAGTAGTACAGATTTCTTGTCGTCATCCTCTTGAATCAGCTTTTGTGTTCAGGAGGTCTGGAAAAAAAAAGTAAACAATTAAACATCTGGAATCATGATATTACAATGTCTGTATCAGTTCATCACCTGACAATGTGTTCATCTTTCAATCTTTTCCAAAGAAGCTGTATTTTTTTGGTTGATGAACAATATTACAAGATAATTGCATATGGTACAGGTAACATCTTCAACTGTTCAGCCAATGAGTTTATATATTTAGATAAAAAATAAATACATATTTTTTTAAAACAGTAATCACCCTAAATTCGTTAAGTATTGGAAACTATTTCTTCCCAATAAATTTTGGGAACTATTATGTCATATTAAGGATTTCATAATTTGTGTATGTTTGAATTCCTTTCCTATTTGTTTCGATGACTTATTTCTAAGTGCTTTGAATAATCAGAAGTAAAAACAAATAAAAAATATCTTCAACAACAGTGGTTATTAGAGACTTTTACCAATGTCCTATGCACAATTTCTTCTTTGCAGTTTATGGTTTTCCTTTTTAAGAAAAATAAGAACTTAAGAAAATCTCTGAAGCGTTTCTGTATGGAAATAAATGTGTCCTTTCTGATGCTGTATCTAAAAGAATCAGAGCTCACCAAAATAAACTTTCAAACTCATAATTTTGGAAGGCAAAAAGATTTTAAATTTATTTTACAAATCAGATGGTCTTAATACGCCTAAAAGGGTTATTACAGAATAATTCAGTCATTCACTGAAATGACTCCACAAAATAAAACTTTACCTGTAAAAAAGTGCAAAATAAAACAGAACAAAAATCAATAAATGAACAATTTGAAAGTTTACAGTGTTTTTTTTCTACATTTCTTAGAACAAAAACATTTTAAAATTTGGAAAAATCTGTTGAATCACTTTGCTTATTAAAGAACAGTAAGTCTGATATCCAGCTAGAAATACATGAACTTCTGTAAACATTGTCACTGCTTTTAATGTTCCTATCACCTGAATTTAGAAGTACCTAAGTGAAGGATAATGGTCTGAGTATAGGAAGAATCTGGAACAGTCTCTTCTTTCTCACTAGTTATAGGTGGATTGGAGCTCTACCAAAAAAAAAAAAAAAAAAAAAAAAGGAAAAAGAAATATAGAAGGCCTGTTACTCAGATAAGTGTTTTCCATCTGAAGTCCTGCATGACTTATTCAAGAGGTATCAAACAGATGTAAACCATGAAATGAAAAAATGTTCCATATGCAAATATTGTATAATCAGTAACATTAACTACTTTTCCCAGTGGTCTTTGCTTTTCCCAGCTCAAAGGGAGATTTCCTGGAATTTATCCCAGGCCTTTCATCTCTCTCAGGACAATGTAACCATATAAAGTTGTCAGCTCTGCTCATGCAGCTTAAATCTGAGGTCTGAACAATGCCTTTTTTTTTTTTTTTTTTTTTAGCGACCAAGGTGTCCTATTGATGCTACTACATTTTCTTTCATTAACTTGACACCCTGTTTAAATTACTGATGTGATGCTCCAAGAAAAGAAAATCAAAGAACTTTTGATGAGGAAAGATTGCCTTCTAACACTTAAAGGATTATAAAACTTGTTGAATGAAGAAACTGTACACCAAGGCTCTGCTTGTGAATGGTGATGGAAGAAGAGAAGACTATTGGTTTCAGTTGTCCAAAATAAATTGTGCCTTTTTTTTTTTAATAGCAACTACATGAAAAGAGAAAAGAAACCAAATATCATAAGACAGTTCAAAGCGTACTCTGGGAGACAAGCTATTAAAAATAATTCTGTCTTTCTGTAGTTTTTCCAGGTCATTTTCCCTTTAAGTAGCAACATTTACATTGAAAAGGGCCTTGGTTTTTCATGAGTTTATCTGCTCTTTTTAATTATTCTCTTGAAGCCATAATCCTGGTTTCTCTGGTAATTAGGATTTCTGAAGGTTTGCAGTGGTTCTTTCAAGGTGAGTACTGGCAAAGCTGTGATCTAATAATAACATCCCAATTGCATCATTAAGACCAAGTTTTTCCAGTATAGGATCCTAATCTCATATCTAGAGATATGAGACTATTATTGCATCCAGCTTTATGCAGCAGAATACTTCTTTAATTGCTGGTGTTGGAAAGTCATCTGTGCAAGAGACTTTTGAAAATCTTTTTACTTACCACTGTTTCTGCATCTATCCTCTTTTTAAGTTGACCTACTTAAATAGGAACTTATCAAGGCCACTCAGCTGTTAATGAGAGCCAGAACAAAATGGTAGAAATTGATCCATTCAACCCAGAAATATAAAGGTCGTTCCAGTCTCATTTGGAAAATGTCGATAATGTTATCCATCATTAAAAGTCTTTTGAAACTGAGCACAGAATGTCTGTCATTTGAAGATCTATAGCATAGCTTTACTACATTTTGGTGGTAGCCTGATTTTCCATAGGTTCCAATATAGATGGACTCTATTACACTACTACCCGACTGGAAAATGTTCACAGGCCATGTAAGCATGGCAGAATATCTGTTAGCTCAAAATCTTAATTTTCTAGATAGTAATGAACTTCTATTTGACATAACTAACAGGTAAAAATGCACAATATGTTCTTTGTTTCATTTCAAATGCCTGCTTCTGTTGCGTACAATACAAACACACTGCATACTTAAAGATCATTCTTATCAGGTACTAACAGTTTCTGTTCCAAATTCAGAGTTTGCAGTAATTCTTACATGACCTTTCACTGCAGATGTTGTGGACTAGTTGTGGATGAAGGGTTTTTCATGAACCTTTTTCATATGATATATATGTATTTGATAACCTAGCTCTGCACAAAAAAGAGCAAAAATACTGTAAAGATAACAGTACTGACAAATGATAAGTTAACTGCATTTTTCTGTTGTTGTTGTTGTTCACTACTGCTTGGCATTATTTAGGCTACTGTGGTTCCAAAATATTGCATTAAAATGTTCGTTCCTTCAGGGTCCCAGTTCTTTTGAGTTGAGTTGCTTACATAGTCAATGGCTTGACACCAAAATCAGTTATATAACACATTTGTCCAAGATTCATAGGAAGTGTAGGGGATGAGTATGACCTGTAGATTATTGTGGAAAAGAATAATTAGATTTTCACTATGTTATTAGATAGATATGAAATATTATTTATGTAAGATATTCATCTATATTTAAGAATTCTAGAAGTATTTGAAACCAATACCACTTCCATGAACAATAAATATTTGTTTCATATAGTTGTTCTGAAAAACACTAGTACCACCCCTGGAAAATGGAAAATAAAACAAAAGCAAAAAGTCTCCAAATAAAAAAAATAAAAATAAAAAAATAAACAGAACCATTATTTAGCATGTTAAAGGTATACAAAGTCAAGTTAAAATAAGTTTTAAATAGAAAAACAGCATTAAGAATATTTAGTAATATAGTGAAGTATGTGTAGTGCAAATGCACGTCATGGCTTGAACCAATGACTGAGGATCTGGTTGGAAGGTGGGACTAACTCAGGGGAGCTCAGCTGCATGCAATGTGCCAGAGTTACAAGAAGGGGTGGAGCCTGGACCCACCTAATCCCAGACCTCATATAAGGGTTGGCATTAGAAGCAAGGGTATCTTATCTGGAGATTGGTGCCTACTTGAAGGTCTTACAGGGCTTCCAAAGGTAGGCAACTTCTTTATCTTATTCCTGTACTCACTCCACATCTGAGTGGATCCTCACTCACTGCAGCTACAGGATCTTGCTGCTCTTCCATCTCATTATGCTTTCCATCATAGAATCAACAAGGTTGGAAAAGGCCTACGAGATCATCTAGTCCAACTGTCCAGATTTCACCAATAGCTCTTGCTAAACCATGTTCCTCAATTCAGTGTCTAAATGTTCCTTAAAGACTTCCATGGTCAGTGGCTCCACCACCTCCCTGGACAGCTCATTACAGTGCATGATCACTCTTTTGGAGAAGAAGAATTTCTTAACATCCAGCCTGAATCTCCCCTGGTGCAACTTGAAGCCTTTCACTCTCATCCTATTACCTAGCTACCTGAGAGAAAAGGCTATACTCCAGCTCACTGTAATCTTCCTTCAGGTAGTTATAGAGAGCAATAAGGTCTGAACCTCCTCCAGACTGAATAATCCCAGCTCCTTCAACTATTCCTCATCAGGCCTGTGCTTCAGACTCCTCACCAGCTTCGTTGCATTTTTCTGGACACACTCCAGGGCCTTGACATCTTTCCTGCAGTGAGGGGCCCAAAACTGAACACTGTACTGGAGGCATGACCTCAGCAGGGCTGTGTACAGCGGGGTATTTACTTTCCTGATCCTGCTGGCAAGAATATTTCTGATACAAGCTGGGATGCTATTGGCCTTTTTGGCCACCTGGGCACACTGCTGGCTCGTGTTCAGTTGTGCGTCAACCAATACCCCCAGATCCGTTTCCTCTACACAGTCATCCAGCCACTCTGCCCTAGGCCTGTAGTGTTGCCTGGGGTTGTTGTGGCCAAAGTGCGTGTTCTGGCACTTGGTCTTGTTGAACCTCATCCCATTGGCTTCAGAGCTGGTTGCTCTTCAAGAAGGGAATTTTAAAGGTGCAGGAGCAGGCTGTCCCCTTGAGTTGCAGTATGATCCGGTGGGGCAGAAGATACATGTGGATGAACAGGGAGCTTTTCTTGAGGTTCTAGGAGAAAAAGAGAATTTACCTCCTGTGGAAAAAGTGATGGGCAACTCAGAACCAAGAAGTTGTTCAGATGTGCAGAGAGAATCGTGTTATGGTATGCAGTGCATTACTTTTTCTAGAGTGCATTTGTTGGCTGTTTGTTCTTTTCTTAAATAGATGTACATTCCTTTTAGTATTTTAGATTTTCAGTTTCACTGTGAATTCTTATTCACAGTAAAACTTTCTCATGTAACTAACTTCTGAGTGAAAAGAGTAGCAGCACTTGAAATGTCTGCATGAAGTGTGACTACTTTTCTCTTCAGTATTCTGATTTTCTAATTAGACATAGAACAGTAATTTGAGAAAAAAATGAACCAAAGAGTATTTTTTTTTGGCACAAGGTATGAAGAGGTTTTTAAATTATTTTAATGTTGAACGAAATGTATCAAATTGCATTTTTTTTAGCTGAGTATTGTTCACATTAGGATGATTCATGGAAATACAGTTATTCAAGTTACACAAATATTAGCAAACTCTTTTTAGGAAAGAGAGGAAAAAAATTGCAGTTGCAAGATGCAGATAAGGAATGAAGAAACTCCAGCATTGCCTTTGCTGCTGCATACAGTTGTCTGCAATAATTATTTGCTAAGTAGTTTCAAAGTATAAATAGGCAAATCTTTCCATGTACTCAGTGGGCTACTTTCTCCCTATTAAGGAGAGGACCAGTACTTCTGCATTCTATAAATAGTGGAACAGCGCTCCCCTATATGTATGGAAGAATAATAAGTTTAGGCTAACCTTGAGTTCATGTCTCATCATGCCTTGCAACACTAACCCTGCAACAGTTCTGGCACTTCTCTATGTAGAACAGATGAACTTATATTTAAATATAAGATAATAGGTAGGATTCAGCTGAGACTGTTGAAGAAGTTGGACAATATAGTTATAAGAATTCACACACAGAAAATTGCAGTAAATCTGAAGGAGCCTAGAAAGTGGAAATGTTAACATTAAATGTATCTTAAATATGTGTAAGGAGGAGGACCTAGTGAGCTGTAAGCTAACCATCTTCACCACTCTCTCTGGAAAGATCACAGGGCACATCCCCTTGGTACCCATTTCCAACAAAGTGAAGGCTGAGAAGATAATGTGAAGTAACCACAATGCAAGGCATACTTTGTCTGACTAGATGAATGGAAGAAAGACAAATTGTGGATATATAGCTTGATTTTTAGTAAGGATTTTCAAACCGCTTCCCTTGATACTATTATTTTAAAGGTGAAAATGTAGCAATAGTGCAGTCTCATAAAGCAAAATACCTTCTTGCTATGTTAGAGGGAGCCAACTGATTGAAGGGAGTATTCATCCTGGATATGTGCAAGAGGTCATTATTATGGCCAGATCTCTTTTATATCTTTACTGATGATCTGGATGAGGCAATTGTGTGCGCTCTCAGTAAGTCTGCAGATGACTCCAAGTTGGGAGGAAGATCTGCTTAAGGGTAAGAAAACTACTGAGGGATCTACAGGGAACAGCGGGAACTAGGATTATTTAGCCTGGAGGCTCAAGGGAGATGTTACTGCCCTCTACAAATACCTGAAAAGAGGCTGCAGCGAGGTAGGAATTGGTCCCTTCTCCCAGGTAACTAGCAATAGGATGAGAGGTAACACTCAAGTTGCACCAGGGGAGGGTCAGGTTGGATATTAAGTGAAAATTTCATCTTAGAAAGAGTGATGAGATATTGGAACAAATTGTTCAGGGAAGTGATAGAGTCACCATCCCTGGAAACGTTTAAGAAATGTGGAGATACAGTACTGAGGGACATGGTTAGTGGACATGGTAGTAATGGGTTGACGGTTTCACTTGATGATCACAGAAGTCTTTTCCAACCTTTAAGATTCTATGATCATCAATCAGCAAATCAGATGAAAACAAAAAAAACCTAGGTAGATGAAAACCAGCAAAATTACCTGAAGGAAAAAGAGGTTTGAATTCTTCAAGAACTGTTTTTAGTTATCTGAAACCAGGGATATTGAAAATCACAATGGGCAGGAAGAGTTATTCTGCAGTCCCTCACTCCTTGCTACTCCTGCTCCTTAGCATGTGTCAGAATTAGATGAATGAGACAGAGATGAGATGGCACAGTAAAGGTTTTGAGGCAGATGGCACGGTACATTTTCAACCTACAGCATAAGCCACTGGGAAGCTTCTATGGGTTCAACTCATATATTCATGTCTGGCCTACTCATAATTCATATATGAATATATATATAATCAATTCCATAGCAGAGGTCCAACAGCTAGCACTGGCATGAAACTAACTGTTGTTGGAACAATTTACAACCAGTTCTGGAACATGCAGCAGTGAGGGGCTTCATCATACAGAAAATGCTAGAGAAGCATTTAGCAACTCTGTCTTTCATGGAGACCTCACAAGCGTTGAGGCAAACTAGATCTTTTTTACCTTGAAGTGTTTAGCTTCAGAGCTTGCTTTGATCAGCAAGTACTTTCTGAGTTGTGATAGCACTATTTAAAGTGCTCTACATTCTAGGCTAAGAATATTTGCTGTCGACTCAAAGGCTATGCAGAATTAAGACAGCCAAGATTTCCCCCTAGGAAATGACAATGCTTTTCTGGCTTTCACTGGAAAATTCATGCACAAACTGCAGTTCTGTACTTAAAATATTTCATCCCTTTCCAAAGACTATGTCTTCTGTTCCTGCAAAAAATCTCAGCAAGAAATTAGAGTTCTTCCTTAACTTAGACTTTTCTGGGGAAGCTATACTGACTTTTTTTGCATTCTATAATCTCTTTGCACTCACATAATTATCAGGGATCTTTTTGATGCTTCCTACTTGTAGAAATAATATGAAATGGCTAGTGCCCAATGTCAAGACATAGCCACAAGTGTTTCTAATAACTACATACATTATTATTTTTTTTTAACTTGGTTGTCTGTCATTGAAATGCACATTTGCATGATTGCTCTGATCTCATAATTTCAAATGTGAATCCACACTGTGAGCATTCTGCATCATTATTCTCCTTTATGCAAGTTTCAAGGGAAATCATGTGTCTTAATTGTACACATCAGCCACACTGATGATTTGTACTAGCGTAATGTTAGATAAGCTATTCTTGTGGGAGTACATGCAGTATATTGAAAATTTACAGAGTAAATTGGTCACTGAACATCTCTTACTGTTTGGCAGAGGTCTGAGTTTTTAAAGGTCGTGAAGGTAAACATTTCTAGTGACCTTTGTAAACTCAGCTCTATACATGAAACATTTTGCTGTGCTGCCAAACATGTAAAACCACTACAGCTGTAACTCATATTCCTTTAATATTAAACGTTTCCTCTTAATTACTGAGAAACAATATGTATGATAATATTAAAAACCACTTTAATCATTCTGAATAGAATTGAACTGGTCTTGTGGTTCAAAGTATGTTACAGTGATCAGTTTTCTGCATTCGAAGGCAGTTTATGATACTTTTTTTTTTTTCTTCCCCTCTGAAATCTGGAAGCCTTTCTGGACTTAACACTCAAAATTAGGAGTATTCTTAGATTTGAAGTACCATTGTAGTCAAGTATCCATTAGCAGTGAAACATCTGAATAACTCATTAGGTCTTGGAAGCTTAATTTCTGCTTAAATGTTGAGTAGACATCCTGCAGGTTCCTCTGAATATCAGATTAGATCAGTAAGTTGTTGATTAAGACTTTCTGAAGACTTTCATTGGTTGATTTCCTAATTTATTTTTGATTATTAAAATTTAAGAGCAGGTGTTGATATTCCTACAGTCTCCTAGGTGACAATATGAAATGCTACTGAAGGGGGAGTGAAACCTGGTAGATTCATTGTACAGAATGCATGCCATGTACGCAAATGCAAAACTACTCCACCAGTTCACAGTGGTTCAGACAGCAGTGTGAATTCAGCCAGAAGAATTTGAAATTCTAGAATTCAAACTATCTTGTGAATCAATCATGAATAATTACCAGCTTTGGAAAAATGCATCTTCCATGAATATCTAAGTGTGAATTACAAATTCAAATTAAAGTTCAATTGCTACACATTGCTACGTTTATATTAAATTCATGGAGCTGTCAAAATGAGCAGACAGCTATGATCAGCCAGATTTTTCCAGTACTGAATAATCTAAATAGTTCCTAACATGGGAGATCATTCATCTCTCTTTATCATTTGCTATTGGCTTATGCCTGATGCTGTTACATCAAAGGCTGCAGTGGAATTAAATATAAACTAACAAAATGTAGTGGAAGATTTGTGTTGCAGAAGAATGAAATAGAGCTATTTGTTTTCTTAAAGAAAAATAAGTCCCCAAAACTGTGACAATGACTCTGACTACAAACCAGAATTCTTTTGATCCAGTATATTTTAGAAAATTGGTGTAAACTCTTTGATGAGATATAAATACGATGTCATATTTTTATGGCTTGTGGTTGGATAGTAGGATATCTGAATTCTTATGAAGCTAATTTGCAGACTAATAGCAATCTCTTTTTGCAAATTCCTGGTGTTCACAGAAGTTAGACATAGTGTGAAAATAATCTTGGACAAAGTTTATGCATACCACCTGAGTTGAGTCTGAACAAGTAATTTTTTCCATATAATAATCAGAAAATTAAAAAATATATATATTCAAAAGTTTTATAGAGAAAAATAAAACCAAGTCACATTTGCCAAGCCATGGTTTCCATTCTACTTCTCAAAACTTGTCTTCACTCACCTCTTACAAATGAGACATAATCTGATCTTATTCCTGCAAGTAATACTGTCCTTGCATTGCATTGTATCCTGTCCACATGCCTGAACACCAAAACTAATAGATCAGTACAACCAACTCCAAGAATATCATGATAGATCTTTTACAATAAACTGTATTGGTTTGAAACTTATGTTTTGAGTATTCACAAGGAGTCAGAGTCTATTTTTTTTTTCCTAGTCTAAAGTAATCCTAAACCACAATCTGGTGAATTGTTAGGAAAAACATTGAATGCGCGATTCATTCATTCCAGTTGAGGCATTTGAGGCTATAGTTTTATACTATGAAGATTTGGATAGCAGCACTGAACGAAGATATTTCCAACCTGGCTCTTACCAGCACCATGCTGTAACTAACTTTCTTCTTAGCTGCTCTGACATTAGTTTTTAACAGGATGAGCTGTGAACAAAAAGAAGGTGGAGAAGCAGCATTTGTTTTTGTTAAACTTTTCACGTCATGGCAGTATAGCACATATAATTTTGGGCTAGGATGAGACATGTAATATGTTATTGCCATGATTAAACTTCTACTGTTTCATTATTGTACAGGAACATATACATGACTTAAGTGAACTCAAATGCCTAAAGTTAGATTGCTTGGATCTGAGCCATGAGTATAAGACACAACAGACTTTTATGATAGATTTTCTCTGCTATGTTCTCTCGAGTCTCATCTGACAGTGGTTTAGCGACTCTGTGAATCTTCTGTTGCATGTAGATCAGACATGGATATTTTTTCCATTAATTTGGTTAAAGGTGGAAGAATTTGAGCAGGAGGGAGCCGGTGCTCTGTTCATTGTTATTTTTGAACTTTGCTTACTAAATGAACTGTTTGAAAAAAATACATACAAAGGCATCCTTTCATTTATTTTAGACTACTACATGACAACTTCTTGAGATATCTTTCAATTTTCATGTTGAAAAAACTATCAGTATTAGCAAAACATTTGATATTTAATTGATGACAACCACTAACATGTTCCAGGCTGAGTAGTTGGCAGTCACTTCAGTTCATCATCTCCTTGCTAAATTCTACTAGGGCTTTTGTAAGATTAAACAAACAGAATTATACACTGGAATGTACCCAGTACATGAACATGCCTACTATTTGTACAGTAATCTAATATCATATTCTGGTTTGCTCCTATTATATTCTTAACAATTTCCATTGTAGTTACTGTTTCTTCCTGTATTTCTTTTTTTCTCAGTGGCTGTCATTTGCCACTGAAAGAAAGTCCTAAAAGAATTATACACTTCGGTCTTGCTTTTCTATATGATAAAAACACATCTTCTGTGCATATGTCACTGGGATGTTATTTCTCCTCTGTACATTACTTTACCGTAACTGTTACAAATTTTTGTTTATTTAGTGACTTAATCAGCCAGTACTATGAAATTCTTCTTCACACCTTTGCAATCAGTTTCAAATTATATATTAATATGTTTCTACCATTTACAAATCTTATTTTTTTCCATTGTCTCATTTTCAAACGTGTTGAAAATATATAACAAGAGAATATGATGAAATCTATAGTGTAACCGTCAACTGAAAAATTATCAGTTATTAGTATATTTTATCTTATTTTAATAATTTATAAATATGTAAAAGAATCTCTCATATCACACAGCTCTTTTATTTATCTCAGAACGTGGCAAGTAAGTGATCTTTCAAAGTGTGTTCTGAAAATCAGTGTATTAACTTGATCACCTTTATCTGCCATTGTTGACCACTTTATAAACTATTAAAGGATTTGGGAAACATATTATGCATCAAAAAAAAAAGTTGAATCTTCTTGAAAATATCATATATATCCCAATTATAAAATTTCAGTTTTTGTGCCAGTTTCCACAGACGTACGTAAGAGCATTTGAGACCTTCTCTGTAAAGACTATTGGTGTAAATAACTTGTTTAAAAGTATTTCAAGTCTTTGTCTCCCTGTTATTTTGAAAGTTTGATTGACTGCTTTCAGCTTTCTGAAAATACTCTTATTAGTCATAGTTCTGTAAAAAAAAAAAATAAAAAATTACTCTTTATGCCTCAGAAACTATTATGAAATATTCTTAGGTACTTCAAATTCAACTTCAATTTTATTTGTACAATTACATGCATTATTTTCTTCTTGAGACTTCATTTTGACTGATTATAGTTGTATCCTTACCAAATTCTTTTCTCATTTTCTTACATAATTTATTTTGCAATAAAGGTGTAATGTGCTACTTCATATATATGTTTAGTTTCTGTGCCTTCTGTAAGCATTTTGCCCAGCTGTTTCATTTTTTTTCTTATCCCATTATTCTGAAGTTTCATTTATTTTTATTTATTTATACATATAGATTATTGGATTGTTGGTTTTGGTGACTTTTTTTTTTTTAACTATAGAAGTCTTGAATTTATGTGACCAGGGTCACAGAATGTTCCATTTATTTTTTTAGAGCTTTTGCACTACTTAGAAGTAAATTAGGAATTGCGTCTATTTTTGTGAGTTCTTTGACCTGTATATCAAAGAATCAGTAACTTATGATATCTGAATGAATTTTTGCTGTACAACACTTGGTTTATGCCTTTCCAAATTAAAATAGCGATTTCTAATACATTTTTAGTAATGTTCAATTTTGAAGCATTTGGACTTCCATGAACTTTGTGGGTGCATTCCACATCAGGGTATTCTAAGAAAGTTTTAGCCTCATTACTTCCACAGGGATTCTCTTGCTATTTCATATTGCCCAGTTCTCTTTTTGAATTGTTTCTCCCCTTTGTTCTAGTACCCACAGAGGCACACCTAGCCCAAGTATGTTTCAAATGAAGGAAGCATATATACACAGGGGATGAATTTGTCCAATTATTATCTTCATTTGAGAGTTTCTTTTTCTGCTTAACTTGTTGTCATTGATTTTTCCATTTAATACTGTCCTAACTTTAAACTTTTGCCCTTTCAAGGTTAAGGCCCTTTGGCTGAAAGCTTTCCCAGCAGAGTTTAAAAGGACTTCTACTGAGAGCAAATAAGATTTTTCGGTGGCTTAATAGGTAAGCCTAACACTTTCCAATATCTGGGTCATGAGTTCAGTTCCCTGACAAAATAGATTCATCATGAAAAATATCCTTCAGGTAATCTCTCTGTTCTGTGAACTATCACGTATCTTGAACTGTTCACCAGAGGTTTAGGTTTTGTATTATTTTTTTTTATATAGCTCCTTAAAAATGACTTTTTTTTTGCCTTTGTAAATTCAATTGTGCTATAGACTGTGGCACAAACAGAAAGATTTATCTGAAAATGTTGAGATTTAAACTTGTTGAATAAAAATTTAAGGTAAAGTGTCCCCAAATCCTGAAAGTTGTCCTGCACATGCTCAGTATTGTGTAATGCCCAATCTAGGTATTACATTAATCAGCTTAGGTTAAATAGCTGTATCAGGTTCTTTGCTGCTCATTTTTTTTATTCAGCTTGCAAATCATTTAAATTCATTTATACTCTCATACCTGTTGTAAAGTTCAGATTGGAAGTACTCTGCTTACATTAATTTCGTCAAATTAGGAAAACATTTCTGAGTAACCAGAAAAGGAGTAAAATTGTTCACTTTTTGAATATAATGCAAGTTTTCCAGAGTAGAGTGAAACTTTATTTTTAAAAATTAGAAGAAACGAATTTGATGTGCCTACAAGGGCACAGCAGATGGGGACAATCTCCTTTCTCTCTCTCTGCTGGCCACCCCTCTTTTGATGCACCCCAGGATACTGTTGGCCTTCTGAGCTGCAAGTACATGTTGCTGGCTCCATGTCCAACTTTTCATCCATTTAGGATCCGCAAGTCCTTCTCCTCAGGGGTGCTCTCAAAGAGTTCTCTCAGTCTGTATGCTTATCTGGGATTGCCCCACTCCAAGTGCAACACTGCTCTCAGCCTAGCTGAACCTCATTTGGTTCATGAGACCATTTTTCAACCTGTCCAGGTTTTTATGAATGGCATCGCTTCCTTCTACTGTGCCAGCTGTACTGATTCGCTTGATGACATGTTCTTTACAAACCATTAAAAAACATAGTCAAGATTTCTCTCAGGTTGCACCTTACATTTAGGGAACACTGCACCAAAACACTAGCATATTATTTTTTGGAAATATTCCTGAAGATGGTATCTATTAGAGCTAAGGCTGTTCCCTGCCAAGCTGAACAATATTTTCATGCTGTGTTCTAATTCACTTTTTAAAAATGTGTTTACTCTACTTTGAGATTCAGATCATAAACTGACTATCTACCTAAGCTATCTTTCTGTTCTTTATGCCCTTTTTGGACCTAGACTTATGAGGTACTGCTTCAGGACTAGAATTTCTCTAATAACCTTTCTGGGTAAAAATGAAACCAAATTTGCTGACTTTCAATGGGATTAAAGATGATAATTCTACCTTGACTTTTGTATTCCATTGGTTGCCTTTATATTGATAGCTAAAAATGAGTAGAGTTAAAACATTGTCGATGAACATGCAGATTTAACTGTCAGCTCTAGTTGTTGTCCAAATCAAACCTATTCTGAATCTTCAGAAGTATCATTGGCTTGTGACTGATGTAGGATCTTTCTTTAGCCACTATTATAGCTCAGAAGATAGTTTGAAAAATAAATAAATTAACCTTTGTAAAACACCTTTCTAATTAATCATGTATTTTATAGTTCTATTAGCTATGAGGCCAACCAAGTCCAGGCAATCATATTTAATTTCTCAGATATTGATTTATAAAGGATTGTTTATTGCCACTTGCTCATTAGAAGTTAAAAGTAGGATTTCCGCAGGAGGTTATGCCTCCTTTGTAATTAAACCTTGTTAGGATAACAAAATGTAATGTAGATGTTTAACAATGATCTATGATGTGTTGGAAGAGCAGTAAAATTTTAAAACCTCAGTAAATGAAAATGCTTCGCATAGTCTGTGTTCTTCCTTTATACTTTCCCAATCCATACCTTGGAGGCATTATGATATAGGTATTCCAGAATTGGTGACACACTTTACTTCAAAGGAAACTTTAGTATTGTATGCAACATGGCAGTATGTATTGAGTTTTAGATGTTAATTACTATCTAAAAACAAATCAGAATACCCCAGGATTTGACTCTTCAAACACATTTTTTTTTTAAAGAAAATGTATGGAAGTACTCAAATTATACAGACAACAGAACATTCTATCCATTCTAGCTCCAATTATTTTGCCAGTTTAGAAGAGTTGTCATTACAGTACCATGAAAACTGTTCTCATGATGTTTTATCGTGAAGCAATAAACTGTATTGCAACATCTGTGTAACATTCTTGTAAAATAAGTTAGATCATTTCGTCAAGTGAATTCAAGAAGTTCAGAACAAATGAAGCTCTTAAAGACAAAACATTCTTGTCTCTCAGTCTAAACACAGTTTGATATTTATAGCTTAACTATTTTACAAAAAAACAAAACAAAACAATAAAAGGGTATAAACCAAACACAGAAACTGATTTTAGAAATAATGTGGACCATGCTGTTGATTATGTACATATATATATATATGTATATGTATGTCGCATCTTGTCAAACAGTGGACTTTTTCTGAGCATCAACATAGTACATTAAAATTTCAAGAAAAGAATTACATCAAAGAGTGTAGAACTTAACCAAGTGATCAAACAATTGTTTCAGAACATTTAAGTCAACAGAAGCATGAAATGGCAAATGCAGAAGCTGCAAAAGGATTTGAAAGAGGAGAGAAGCTTTGTAGTCATGTTGTCCTTCATCTAATTTCAGTACTCTTCCTTTTCTGTCTAGGACCTTCTAGTGACTGAGTTCAGCTGGATGGAGGTAAAACAATAAATTCCAGTAAAGCAATGAGGAAGGGTCATGCTTGCTTTGATTTAAACTATCAATTTTCTTACAAAAGAAACTTTCTTCTGACTGCACAAAGAAAAAAAATGAAAGGGGGACATGTTCTTGAACAATGAAGTATTACTTTCAATACAGAAGGATCAGTAAAGGAAACTTTTAAGCAAATAAACTGAAGTACATGGAACATGATGAGGTTCAAACAGAATTGCAGAGGGATCTTGACAATATAAATGAGAGGATGTTCTCATATTTCTGAAAGACAGTGGTGACTGGGAAAGGTTACTCAGGACTGGCGGAAAGAAAATATCACTTCCATCACCAAAAAGAGAGAGCAGGAGGATCTGGTGAATTACGAGCCCGTTAGTTTCACCTTGACCAGAAGGTAAAAGAGCAAACAGCCCTGGAAACAGGAAGTGAAAGTTTTTTTTCTGCATGAAATTTTTAAAAGAAAATCCTACCTGACCAACAGGATAGCTTTCTACACTCAAAGAGTGGTTTAGTGGAGAATAAGAGAGCAGTGGATACTTGGACATTAGTAAGGCTTTTGAAATTATCTGCCATAATACTCATGCTAACAAACTGAGGTAATAGTGAGTGTAATACAGGCAGACTTACGTGGTATAGTCTGAATGATATGCTTGAGTTATTGCCCTAATTAAAGAGTGGTGATCAAGTTCAAGGCTGCCCCATAGGTTTCCACAGTCATAGTAAAGTCATATGGTTATCTATGTTTTATTGGCATTGCTGGATTCTACTATTCAGAAGGTCCCCAATATATCCCTCTTAGCATCTGTGCATTTTTATGGTTTCACACTGTTACTTCCTGAGAAATCCAGGCATCATGTGGCACAATCTGTAATTTCCATCAGTGCTTTACAGTGGTATTTTTCAAATCTTGGTGCTTCTCATGACATACAGTTTCCACATCCTGAAGTGAAATACAGATCAAGGCTTAATTATTTTTCCTCCAGCCCGAAGAGCCTGAATGCACATAAAAGAAATAAAACATTTTAGACTGTATTTTCATAAAAACTTTAGGGAAATAAAACATTTATGTATAGAAAAGAGACTTGAAGGGCTCCCTCTTTCTCATTTTTAAGCAGAAAATAATACAGACGCAAAGGAAGATGATGTATGGTTGGTATCGCTTTCTTCTTTTCCTTCTGTGCTTTCTGTTGAGCCATCAGAGAAGGTCATCAGCAATAAAAAGCAGCTGCACTGAGAAAATTCTCAGACTTTTCCCCAGATAATAAACAAATTTAGTCTTATCAATAATAGTCCTCACTTCATAGAGTAGTATTCACTCTTGTAAAATTAAACCCCTTAAAAAAGACCAGGAATACTCTAGGCCGCATGAAAAATAAGCATGATAGGCAAATCAAGGGCAGTGATTCTCCCTCTCTGCTCTGCACTTATGAGACCCCACCCACAGTACTGCATTCAGCTCTGGATGGCTAACATAAGTACATGGAACTGTTAGAACAGATTCAGCTGAGGATCATATGGATCAGAGAGATCTCCTATGAAGAGAGGCTTGAGAGAGTTGGGGTTGTTTAGTTCAGGGAAAATAACGTTCCAGGGAGATGTTATAATAGCCTTCTAGTACCTACGGTTGTCCTACAGGGACACTTCATCAGAGAGCGCAGTGATGGGTCAAGGGTAATGGCTTTAAAATAAGATAGGGTAGGTTTAGATTAGATATAAGAAATAAACTATTAAAATGAAAACGATGTGGCACTAGAACAGGTTGCCCAAAGCTCTACGTGACTTCCCTGAAAGTGTTCAAGGCCAGATTGGATGGGGCAAACTGATCTGGTGGAAGGTGTCCCTGCCCATGTGTCAACGGTTTACCGGGCTGGATCGGCCCGGTTCCGTGACGATTGGTGTGGGGGACCCGCAGACCCATGCCCCAGGAAAGGGGAAGGGGGAAAGGGAAAAGGGAAAAGGGAGATGGGCCTAGAAACA
Source organism: Oreortyx pictus (assembly GCA_036925125.1). Taxonomy (NCBI): domain Eukaryota; kingdom Metazoa; phylum Chordata; class Aves; order Galliformes; family Odontophoridae; genus Oreortyx; species Oreortyx pictus. The sequence goes on from JAUPFR010000001.1 coordinate 170,198,379, forward strand.
AAACAGCGGCAACGATCTGAGGAGGAAAGCTAATTTACTAAATAAGATATCAGAAAGCAAAATAACACAATATAATACAATATAATTGGAATTGAAGCTAATAAATCAAATAAAATGAGCAAGAGAGAGAGTGTCCGATAAACCGAAGGCCTTACGCTAACGCTGAAGGCGATACAGCAGTGAGCACCCACTGCTGAGTCGATCCCGAAGGAAAGAGCGTGTCCCGTGACCACAGAGGGTTTTTATCTTTTCCCTCTGAGCAGAAAATACGTAAAAATGCAAAGCATTGCAAAGTCCTCTGGGGAATGCAGTTCTTCTCTTCTGAGACAGGTATACCCGGAAATATCAATGATCTATGGAGTTGGAGTATTAACTCTTTAACTCTTAATGCACTACATGTTGTTATGATGTGGAATACCAATACCAGAAATCATAAAACCATGACACCATGGCAGGGGAGTTGGAACTAGATTGTCTCTTAGGTCCTTTCCAATCCAAACCATTATATTATTATAATGTAATCAGAGATAACAACCTTACTCTCAGGTTTGAGTTGTTTTTCTTATTACATTATCTTACATTGATTTGAGTGTATTATTTACAGTGTTGTGTGTGTATCACCTCCAAATCTGAGCTGAAAATTTTGATCCCATAGGAAATAGCATGAAATAATTAATCTGCAGAAAATACGCCCTATCACAGTTGCCATCATTGTTAAATACTGCCAGAGCTTGATCAGGTGGCTTGTAGTAGACACCAGTCACAAGGCTCCCTTTGTTGTCTCATTCTCTAACTCTCATCCATAAGCTTTTGACTTGTTCATGGTCATTCTTCAGGGACAACTCTTCATACTCTGGCCTCCTTCCTCACTTTTCTCTCTGGACAACTTGCAGCAATCAACCACCACACTCCAGTAGTGGGAATCATTCCACCAGGTTTCGGTGAAGGAAACTACAGCGTGGTTTTCTAGTAGAATGGTGGCTTCCAGCTTTTCATGTTTGTTCCCAAAGCTTCGTGTTTTGGTGTAGTGACTTACTAGCTCAAATCTGTCCACTGAAGATGTCTATATTACAGACATCCAAAGGTTGATTAAATGACTCACATAACTTCTTATCGCTAACCTTTCTATGAAAAGGTAATTTGTTAACTCTTCTTGTCAGAGTCATTTTCTTCAGATGCTTTTTAGCTATCTGTAAAGATATTCTGCAAGCAGAGTACATAATACTTAAAATCTAAAAATGCCAGTTTATTGTTTAGTTCTGACACTCACAAAAACACACTCAACTAGCAAGGTTGTAATGAGTCTCTAATACAAGTAGTATTATGTTCACTGTCCCAGAAGTTACTCAAAGTGTCTTGCTATTCAGGTGAAGTTCAGTTAGGAAGAAAATGACCATCCTCCACAGCTCTCTGGAATCAAATGTCCTAAAAGGCATCTTCAATGACTCTCTGGAACAAAATCCCAATTAGCAGAGTTGCCACTTTCTATGCAGTTCTCTAGATTTCTTTTTTTATTTTTTTTTCTTTTCTTTTCTTTTTTTTTCAATTTTTATACCTTTCCAAAGAAGTAATGTTCTTTTTTCAGTTCTTGAAAAATTAATGATCCCTGTTCCAACATTTGTATCTCTCTATCTTTCCTATCTATCTTGCATGATGCTACTGTATGAAATTACTTGTCTAACAAATTCACAGTCTAACAGTTTTCTCAGAGAAGTAAAACTGATATACTCTGTTGGTCCATGACAAAACTTGGACCTCTGGACTACAGACAGTAGAGCCCACAGTGACAGATTATGGAATGGTCAACGTGCATCTTCTGTATATAGGTAATGTGCATTTGAAGGCAACACACTCATCTACACATCCTAAAAGTTATCAAGTGATAGTTAATAGCTGTCATTGTAGCAGTTGCATGAATACGTTACGAGACCAACAGATTAATTTTGCAGAAGCATAGGAGTTTGGGTCTTGCTGATGAGACTACTAAGTGTTAGAGATTCTACTGCATTTAAAGATTGTGATCTCTTAAGAACCTGTAAAGCATAATTGCATCTTAGTCTAAAATATTTGTTAACTTTTCTGTAAAAATATAAAATTTGCTATGTTATTTCTCATTCTGCAGCATGTACATACATTCAAGTCATCCAATTGTGAAGCTGCAGCTGTTCAGACATACATACCCAACACCGTATACTCAAAAATTGCCGATACCTAAAATGAGAATGCTTTAACAGAATGATTTAAAAGAATTTTGCTTGCTGTCAGGATTAGATCTTTAATGCTTAATCCTGAAAACCTTTGCAGGGATGAGAAGTTATACCAGATATTAAAATATTCGAGGATCATTTTGTCCTTAAATTACAACTAAATAGATTCTTAGAATCTGTCCAGTCCAGCGGCCCCCAGCGCAAGAAATTTGCAGAGCTCTTGAAAGTGGTACAGAGGATGGCCACTAAGATGATCAGAGACCTGGAGCACCTCTCCTGTGAAGAACGACTGAGGGAACAGGGCTTGTTTAGCTTGGAGAAGAGAACACTCCTGGGAGACCTCACTGTGGCCTTCCAGTATTTGAGGGGAGTGTATAGACAGGAGAGGGAAAGAGAGTTTATATGGGTCAATAGTGACGGGACAAGCAGAAATGGTTTTAAACTAAGGCAGGGGACATTTAGATTAGATGTTAGGAGGAGGTTTTTCATTGAGAGGGTGGTGATGCTCTGGAGCAGGTTGCCCAGAGAGGTTGTGGATGCCTCATCCCTGGAGGCATTCGAGGCAAGTCTGGATGTGGCTCTGGGCAGCCTGGTCAAGTGGTTAGTGACCCTGCCCATTGCAGGAAAGATAAAATTAGAGGATCTCTGAGATCCTGTTCAATGCAGGCCATTCTATGATTCTACGATTCTAAGATACTCTCTTCATCAAAAAGTAAAATTAGTAGTAAACCAGACTTTCTTCTTATCTAGCATTTTGTGCCTAACCTTATAGCTTCATAGGTTTGAAGTTTAAAACAATATGATAATAAAGTCACATGAGGATCTTCTGGGGATATTGCTAATCATCAAAACAATTTTTGGCACAACCTCTATTTGCGGTATCATAATAAGTACAGTTTTGATTTGTTACGTTTAACAGTGAAGAGTATTAAATAAGTATTATTGAAGCATTTAAATCCAGCATTCATTGGCTTAACACATATATAATTTAGGGTTACATTTAATCTATAAATTATATAGACAAGCATTCTGGCAAAAAGAGAAAAGTCGGTAATTTTTTTTTTTTATTCTAACCCACAAGAGTAAGAGAATTACAGAATCACAGAATTTTAGGGGTTGGAAGGGACCAATCCCCCTACTCCCTAGACCAGGTAGGTGTCCAGGTGGATCTTAAACATCTCCAGAGAAGGAGACTCCGCCACCTCTCTGTGCAGCCTGTGCCAGTGCTCTGTCACTCCCATTATGAAGAAGTTCCCATGCCCACTTGTGCAGAACTTCCTATGCTTCAGTTTGTGGCCATTTCCTCTTGCCCTATCACCACACACTGCTGAGAAGAGTTCAGCTCATCCCTTGGCCTCCCGCTCCTTAGGTATTTATAGACATGAATCAGATCCTCACTGAGTCTTCTCTTCTCTAGGCTGAACAGACCTAGCCTCTCCTCATAAGGGAAGTGTTCCCTGTCCTTTGTCTTCTTTGTAGCCCTCTGCTGGACTCTTTAAAGGAGATCCTGATCTTTTTGTAACAGGGAGCCCAGAACTGGACACAATACTCCATGTGAGGCCTCACCAGGGCAAAGTAGAGGGGGAGGATCACCTCCTGGCCTGCTGTTTTGGGGACTTTTTCTTTACTGTGTTCCAAAAGTAATGACTTCTATTTTATTATATTGGCCCATGACACCTGATGTTTGTGGTAGAGGTTGAACTTTCCACCAATGTTCTGTTGCATGTTGTTGCCTTGCAACAGATGGCAGCAGAGGGTCAGTCTGAAAAAATGGCCTCTGAGATGGAAGTGTGTATGAAGCATAGGTATTTCATTGAATTCCACATGGTGATTATGCTGAAAAATAGTGTAATTGTTTTTTGTATCTGAGAATTTCCTCTATCAAATAGCATTATTTGGGTTTGTTCTAGTTTCTCTTAAAATAAAGAGAAGGTGTTACTTTTGGAACAACCTATGTAGGAAGATTATACCACATAGTATAAGTAGCATGAGATGTATGTAATCAGAACCGTTTTTTAAATTAGATTTTTGTTCATAACTTATCACTATGCTGGCACAAATGCTTCTGCAGATTCTCCTTGACCTGTGTTGAGATTTATCCCATTTGATAGTGGGCACCTAATTGTCACATAGGTTATGCTAATAAGATGTATAGGTAATGAATATAAATAAACCACTTTAAGAAATAGATCTGTCTCAATGTATTCAGAACCTAGGTAAATAGCTTAAACATTGGTTGGAATTTGTTTTACCTAACTTTCGGCATATGCAATTTTGATGTCACTGTGTGAGCTTAATGCTTGTTGTGTATCCTCCTAAGCTCTATCTCTGCAAAGATGCATATCTACAGCATCTTCACAGAGACAGGGTGAACACAGAAAAGGAGAAGTCCTTGATTCTATGAAAGCACTATTCAACAATAGCTGAAAGTACTATCAACACTGTTCTAACTACAAATCTAAAACAGCACCATTCAGTCTGCTATGAAGAAATTTAACTCTATTCCACCCTATACATCAGATATAATTCTATACATCAAATATAATTATTCATTAAACCACTAGGGGTGGGTCGGGTACATAAACATATTGTCATCACATGGTCAGCAAATATAGCACAAATAAAAGACTTCAGGAAGACATATGTCCTTTGAAGTGATATATACCCTAGATCATCTGCAATGACTTGAGTTACCTTTTTTTTACCCAAAGTTGAATTCTATCTGCTTGTGGACAGTAAAAACAGCTACTTAAAAGAATTTGCTATTAATGAAAGGAAGGGTTTTATTTGTTTATTTGTTTGTTTTCCTTAAATGCTGGGAATATGTTAATTGTCTTCCCCAGCATACTGTTTTCCATCAAACTTTCCTAATCTAGTGTTTTATTAACTAGAATTAAAAATACTCAAATTTCTGGGAAGACACAACCTTCAACAAATTAATGAGCTGCATGTACAGTGAATTGTCATATCATTTAGCAAACGTATTTATTTTTGGACAAGTGGCAAAAACAAGAAAGACTGGGTCTTTGTGGCCCCTGAAGCTAAACAGCATTGAACTCATTATAGTATGGATTAAAGCTAACTAAATAGTTAGAAATCTGAAAGGTGAAATTAGTTCATTCTTTATAATATCTATTTATTGCCAAAATATCAAGAGAAGGAAATGTTAATGTACTAAAGAGGCCACTAGTATGTTGGCAGTTACATATCTGTTTTCTTAAAATGTATTTTCAGTAAGCACAAATGGAAAGGGAAAAAATCATATTATTTTAGATAGACTCTGTATTGTGGGATTCAGACATGACACTGAAAACAGTCAAGAGAAAGGTAGTGGGTAGTTTTGTAATACAAAAACAAAAATAGTTCCCTTTTTCAGAGTTGACACGATAGTTTTATTTATATCTAGCAAGATGATTTTGGTGCTTCTTTGATTTTACAGTGGAAATGCAACTAGGTCACAGTAAATTTCATTTACTTCTATCTTAAATGAGAAACTCGTGTTTGATAGAAGTATATATTTCAGAGAGAAATCCAGTTTTGAACTGAAGACATCAAGAGATGGTAATTGCCCTTTTTCTCTTTGTGCTGTACTCTAATGAGAAACGATGAATGTTCATTGAATTTATCTGGCATCACCCTTTGCTAGTTTTATTATACTCTTCTCTGTTAGGTAAAAGATGCATCTTAGTACATGTCTACTTTTTCCTGTTAGAGTACTTATGCCTTTAATAAAGTCAATCAATATTATGTTTTTGATAAGATGAAATAGATAAAGCTCTTGATATCAATCACTAGATGTATCACTAGAAGACATTTAATATTGTTGGGAAGAGATAAACTGTTTAGTCTTCTCAATTTTTTTTTTATTATTATTTTTTTATGAAGGGAAAAAGAAAGTAGCATGATTCTACTATTACTATTGTGTGTTAAGTAAAAACATTACCTTATTTGCCCAGTTTATCCCTCTATGAATGGCACTGGTCCTTTTTATCAAAGACATCATTCTGATAAATGACAGTATTCTTTTTCTAAATTATTCTTTCCACAAAATCCTCCGATGACTCTTTGTTAAGATGTGGTTTTCATTCTGTAGGTGTGGCATTTCTTCCTGTTCCAGACACCTAACTGTTCTTGTGGCCTTCTCAAAATTAATTTTTATGGACCCAGCTTGTTGCTTTGTCTATTACCGGATGTTAAAAAATTTGTCTCTCTTCACTCCTGACACTCACAAGCTACATGTGGTGGTGACAGAGTGAGAAAGAGAAAAGGCCTTGATGCTGTGCAAACACTGTTCAGAAGTAGCTAAAACACTGGTGTGTTATCAACACTGTTTTTACCAAAAAATGAAAAGCACACCCACCATACAAACTACTACAAAGAGAATAAATGCCATGCTACAATCCCAGCCAGACCCATTACAACCAACTACCCACAACATATTTCCAAATTTAGGTCAATAATGGGCCGTGAACTTTTAATTTGGAAATCACCAGAGTGCTACTCATAGCCTACCACTAGATTGCTCTCCTTTACTTATCTGCTCATTTATAGTATATATTCCTTCTTCTCAGCCACCCTTCTTTTCAGAAGCAATTGTTTTTTATAGCTATCTTACAAGAAACACAAAGCTTGAAAGCTAGAAATCAGAGCTCTCTGTTGAGTACAACTCACAGTGATATAAAGATTTTATGCAGCATTATATTATGGCTCTGTAAGAATCAAAAAGATGTACTACATCTGTAGTGGTTGTCTTCAACTTTAAAACAACATTGTTGAAACACCAGACTGTGAAACAGCTCCTACTACGGTTTTTTTGTTGATGTTGTTCTTTTTGGTTTTGTTTTATCCTTACATAAAGGTATGTTTAAAAATATATTTTGAGATAGTTTTTATATTTCTTGTTCTTATGTAGAAAATTAGATTGCTAGGATCTTCCCTAAACTGCCACATGGATGGGACAGATACTTGTGCCCATAATTGTTATACTACAATATCATGAATTGTGGAGGAAATACATTATTCCTTTTTTTTATTCATTCAGGGTTATTCAGCTTAAGAGAAGAAACAGTTTCTTAGGAGATATATGAAGTCATCTAAACACAAATAGGTGACAGAGGAGTACAGTCTCATATTCACAAAATTTGTTAACTTCTTATCACTCACACTTTTATTCACTGGGTTTTTAATCATCTCTACAGTTATCTGACTTTTAGGTCACATACTGTGCCAGAGATAGGCAGTTTGAGTGGTGTTTCATTTACATTTAAAAGCTTTCTAATTATATCATTAGGAAGGAAAGGAGCATTTAATCTTAACCTATCCATTTCAGTAGTCTGTATGTAAGGCTCCATCGTGATACTATCTAAGTATCTCATTATCTTTATTGTAGTCTTTCTCACAAAACTCCTAAGGTAAAAAAAAAAAATTGTTTTCATTTTAAGACAGTGGAATTGAGGGAAAAAGATCTAAAGGCCAAAGCAATAAAGACTTAAGAGCTGTAGTCTTAAAGGCTGTCTTTCTAGCTCAGTAGGAACTAAATCTTCATCTCATAACTCTCAAAAATGCACCTAAATGAACACTCTGTAGCTTATTCATAAAAATGATGCAGAAAGAAAGAAGAAAGTATGGTCCATACTTAACGTGGAATAGGAAGGCACAGATGAACCCTGGGGGTATTGGTTCATTCTCTGATGAACATGAGGCAGTAGTGTGCTCCAGGTGGACAAAAGGGCCAATGGCATCCTGGCTTGTATAAGAAATAGTGTTGCCAACAGGAACAGGGAAGTAGTTGTCCCTCTGTACTCAGCATCTCAAGTACTGTGTTCAGTTTTGGGCCCTTAACTGCAAGAAGGACATCAAGGCTCTGGAGCATGTCCAGAGAAAGGCAGTGAAGCTGGTGAGGGGTCTGGAGCAGAGGCCTTAAGAGGAGTGGCTAAGGGATCTGGGACTGCTCAGTCTGGGGAAGAGGAGGCGCAGGGGAAACCTTATTGTTCTCTATAACTACCTGAAGGGAGGTTGCAGTGAACTAGGGGTTGGCCTTATATCTCATTTAACAACTGATAGGACTAGAGGGAACAGCCTCAAGTTCTGTGATTCACAGAATCACAGAATTGTAGGGGTTGGAAGGGACCTCTAGAGATCATCCAGTCCACCCCCCTGCCAAAGTAGGCTTCCTAGACCAGGTTGCACAGGTAGGCATCCAGGCAGGTCTTGAACGTCTCCGGAGAAGGAGACTCCCCAACCTCTCTGGGCAGCCTGTGCCAGTGTTCTGTCAATCTTACTGTAAAAATGTTCTTATGTACATTTGTGTGGAACTTCCTATGCCTCAGTTTGTGGCCATTTCCCCTCGTCCTATCACCACACACTGCTGAGAAGAGCCTAGCCTTGTCCACTTGCCTCCTGCACCTTAGAAGTTTATAGATGTGGATCAGATTGCCTGTGAGTCTTCTTTTTTCAAGGCAGAACAGACCTAGGTCTCCTGGCCTTTCCTCATAAGAGAGGTGTTCCAGGCCCTTTATCATCTTTGTGGCCCTCCTCTGGACTCCTTTGAGGAGATCCCTGTCTTTTTTGTACCGGGGAGCCCAGAACTGGACACAATACTCCAGGTGATGCCTCACCAGGGCAGAGCAGAGAGGGAGGATCACCTTCCTTGACCTGCTGGCCACACTTTTTTAATGCAACCCTGGAATCCAGTGCTCTTCTTGGCCACCAGGGCACACTGCTGGCTCATGACCAGCCTGTCACCCACCAGGACACCCAGGTCCCAATCCTCAGAGCTCCTCTCCAGCAGGTCATCCCCCAGCCTGTACCAGTGCATGCGGTTATTCCTCCCTAGGTGCAAGACTCTACACTTGCTCTTGTTAAACTTCTTCTAGTTCCTTTCTGCCCAGCTCTCCAGCCTGTTCAGGTCTTGATGAATGGCAGCACAGCCTTTCAGAATGTCAGCCATTCTTTCCAGCTTTGTGTCATCAACAAACTTACTGAGGGTGGAATCTATTCCTTCATCAAGGTCATTGATGAAGATGTTGAACAGGACTAGACCCAGCACTGACCCCAGAGGAACACTGCTAAGTACAGGCCTCCAACTAGACTCTGCACCACCAATCACAACCCTCTGAGCTCTGCCAGTAAGCCAGTTCTCAGTCTACCTAATCATCCAGTCATCAATTCCACACTTCCTCAGCTTTGTTATAAGGATGCTGTAGGAGACAGTGTCAAATGCCTTGCTGACATCAAGGTAGACGATATCTACTTCTCTCCCTCCATCCACCCAGCCAGTAATGGCATCATAGAAAGCCACAGTGTTGGTCCTGCATGACCTCGCCCTGGTGAACCCTTTTTCACTATTCCTGATAACCTTCCTCTCTTCCAATTACCTGGAGATAGCATCCAGAACAAGCTGTTCCAGCACCTTTCCAGGGACAGAGGGGAGGCAGACAGGATGTTAGGAAATACTTCTTCTGTGAGGGTGGTGAGGCACTGGAATGGGCTGCCACGGGGAGGTGGTAGTGTCACCGACCCTGGAGGTGTTCTAGGAATGTTTGATGTGTTGAGGGGCATGGTTTAGTGAGAACTACTGGTAGGAGGTGGACAGTTGGACTGGCTGATCTTGTAGGTCTTTTCCAACCTTGGCAATTCTATGATTCTGTGAATCTAACTCACGAATCTACAGTTGAACCTTGGAGTTCCAGTCTTTATCTGAGTAGGATAAAAAAGGCTTGAACCTTCAGAGGATTGCTCCCTTACTTTAAATAAAGATACAGATGGATACCATTTCTTTGCTTTTAACACTTTTCAGGAGTTGCATTTTCATTGAATCATAAAATATCCTGTTTTAGATAGGACCCATGAGGATCCCTGAGTCCAGTTCCTGACTCCACATCAAACTGCTTAAAAGATAATCCATATATTTAAGAATATTAGGAGCATTGTTGAAACTTTTCTTAATAGTAGCAAGCTTGGAGCCCTGACCATGCCCTGGGGAGCTTGTTTCAATGCTTGACAACCCTCTCAGTGAAAAACATTTTCCCTAAAATCTAAGCTGAACTTTCCTCTATGCAGTTTTGAGTCTTCCCATATTGTACTAGCTGGAGGAAATTAGTACTAGAACTGATGTTCCTGAGAGATTTCAGATATAAAAGATTTGCATATATTTTTCAACAAAATGCTGAATAATTATCTGGATTCTAGTCAGGAGTGCTTTCTACATCTTGATAAACTGGATAAATGAAAGCTGGACTACATCTAAAGATTATGAGCAATGCTATGGTCTATGTTACTGAATATGGTATTTAGCAGCCTAACACATACATTCATAAAGGTGAATTAAGTAATAATAAAATCAACTACTTCTTTCCTAAGTTTTGAAAATGTAGTTAATTCGAATGTCACATATATTTTGAAAAAGCAAAGTGTTTATCTTAATATTCTGTTTAGTAGAATGCTAGAAAATAGAAATCACTCCTGAAGAAATTTGAGCTCAGTGGAGGCCCCAGCTCCTCATGAACTCAAGAACTTTGTGGAAAACAGAACCTGAAAGCACTAGTTACCTAAGAGTATATATTAAAATCAATGACAATTAAATGATAGTTAAATAAACATTTAGCATGATAACACCAAAACTATTAGGAAATGCTCTCAGTACAACTTGCAGTTTATATTGTACACATTCTCAATATCTTTGAAATTGAGATATTTTCTTGTATAGAAGAAAAGAATTCTCTAAGAGTCTTTATGTGATTGACACAACGTACCTTTCTCTATCACTTACATCTTTTAGTGGGATCTCTGAAAACAAACTGAAAGTAAGAGAATTTATACAGGCTCTAAAGGATTTCTGAGTAGATTCCTGCTGTGAATAAACACCAGGATTATCCTCAAATTATGTCAAATTAAAACAAATTTAAAAGCCCTATATTCATTACTGAAATTTCAAGTAATGAAGCCTGGAGAAAGAATACACAGAAGAAAGCATATTCACAGAAATACAAGAAGCTGACATGTTTTTTAAAACTTTGTAAAATAAATTGTCAGGAGGGTTAACTCTGACTTCAGCTTTTACTTCAGATGTTTTCTGGAGCCTCATCTATGTGATACTTAACACAGTGATTAAGCACCTAGTTGACGATTATTTCTTCATTCTGAACTTGTTTTGGACTGAAATAGACTAAAATGGTGATTACTAAGATCAGTCTCTTTACCTCCTTCACACTAATGGAAAAATAGATAGCTTAAATATTTCAAAAACAGGCAATCTAATAAATGAAATGCAACTATGAAGAAATACTTAAGTCCACATGGTTGCCCTTTAGAACAATGCCATATCTTCTGAACTTTGCTGAGTAATACTGTGTTGGGGAATGAATGTGGTGTTTTGGGTAAAATAAGATTTGTCTCATTCAGATGTCTGTCATCAAATATCACACTCTTAGGATTTAAATAACAGTCTACAGGCACGGGTAAGTCTTTCTCAATTTAGAAAGTCAGTATGCCTACAAGTACAGAATAAATGAAAAATATGAATATAAACTGTATGAATATTTTAATATGTAAAGGACTTTTGAGAAAACATAATACTGCTTCATAATACAGTCCTCTTTTCCAGTATTATTCATGTTTAGGTGATACTAGTAGCATAATGACAAGTGGAGTTAGTGGGTGGGCTATTTCTAGAAGTTGACAAAGTAAAAAAATTACTACACTAATACACACAATTTATTTTATCTATCTATCTATCTACCTATCTATTGTAGTAAATCTTAAAGGAAAACCTGCCTGGGGGTTTTCAAAAGCAGTTAAGAATATTTTAAGGCTGATCGAATTGAAGAGTAAATTTTGCATTGTTATTAATGAGAGTACAGATAAGCCAAGGTGGACTCAGTAAAATCCCAGCCTGAATTAATAGCATAGTTTTCTTTCTAGACAAATCTTAAAGTGAAAAAGTGTAAGGAAGCAGAGTTGGAGAATATATTATTCTTATTTCCTAATCTCACTGAAGTCAACGGTTTGCTTCTATAACTCTTCGACCTCATAATCTTAACTTCTTTTGGTCCTTACCACCTTCAACTCTCTCATCATTTTCACCAGCTCAGTACTTGACAGTTTTCTCTCAATGGAAGATCTCTTCATGGTCTAAAAAGTTCTTAATTTCCCTCTTGTACACATGTGGGTGCAGTTTAGCACACACTTGTCAGAAGTGTAAAATTAGAAAAGTAGAAAATAATTTGATGAAGACATATTTAGTATCATTTCTGGCACAGTTAATTAGATTTTTATTTCCATACAAAATCCAGAAGTCCTGTTTGGTCCTTTATGGATTTATGTAATAATCTCAAAGAATACATAACAAACATTCGAACTTTTTTTTAAATCATACCAACAGAATGAAGCACTATTTCAAACCTCTTGACAGTCATGACATCATCTCTTTCAGTTTCAATTTTTGTAATTTGGGCCAATCTTTCTGTGACAGTGTCCACTCATACCGTCTGTCCCATTTCAAGTATCAGGCTAATTTTTTTCCTGCTTTCTTTACTTCTCCCTTATTTCTTCTTCTTTTATCTCCTTATCTTCCTTTTATCTCTTCCTGAAGAGGAATCTAGATAGTTTGGAGCACTGAGCAATTAGCAATGGCATGAAGTTCAGCAGAGGAAAATTTTTGGTTCTGCACCTGAAATGGAGTAATGCTGAACAGTTAAAACCTGGGAGATGAGTGGTTGCATAGTAGCTCTGCAGAAAGAGATCTAGGGTTGCTTGTGACAGCAGACCAACATCAGCCAGTAGTGTGCCCTGGAAGCTTAGGGGTCATTGAGCATAGCAAAGCCAGATGATCAAAAGAGGTGATTCTCTCACTGCATTTAGCATTGGTGCAGCTTCACCTTGAGTATTCTTTCTAGTTCTGGGCTTAAATATTAGTTTCCCTGCAGCTTGGCCCTGCTTCAACTTATTTTACTAGTGCTTAGGTCCTTGAAAGCATTCAGAGGAGGGCAGCAAAGCTGGTCACAGGACTGGAAGGCATACTCTTTGTGGAGAGACTGAGAAAACACTAGATTTGTCCAGTTTGGAGAAAAGGTGGCTGACAGTGACCTCACTGTCCTCTTCAACTTTCTGAGAACTGCAGAGGGAAGTACTGGGCTCTTCTCCCTGATAACTGATGACAGAACACACAGGAGAAAAATAAAGCTGTGCCTTGGGAGGTTCAAGCTGGACATTAAGAAATATTTATTTACTGTGAGGGTGGCCAAACACTTTCTTCTTAGATAGGTGGTTGATGCCCCATATCTGTCAGTACTCAAGAGATATTTGGAGAATTCTCTCATTAATATGCTTTAACTTTTTGTCTGTCCTGAAGTGGTCAGACAGTTGATGATTTTGGAAGATTCCTCCTGACTGTTCTGTTCTATTCTATGCTATGCTATGCTACAATACGCTACGCTATGCTATGCTTTTCCTTTTAGTTTTGATTCCTACAAAACATTTTGGGTGTTAAACAAAGGCATATTTGATTATTGTAACTGATGTAAGAATAGAAAATTATTGAATGACTCAGGTAACATTTTATATAAAAATATATGCTTCATATAAACACAAAATTTAAAATATAATTTTGCTTTCTTTTCTTTGTTTTTTGGAGGGTGCTGTATTATGGTATCCAGTGTCTGCATGATTCTCAGGACTGTTTGCCAGTTTTGTGGCATAAGCCAGGTCATTTTGACTCTCTAAGTAACAGGAGGTTTTCACTCTCATTTTGCCCTTTCATTTTGCTTCTATGAGAAGTATTAACTCCCAATACCTAATTAGCCCTGTTTGTAATTCATAATATACTTATTTGCAACATTTGACACCCATGCATTTGATTGCTGAAAACTGGCCTTCCTGATATGAGATATGAGTTTCATCATGAGAGGGAAAGGAGAGAAAAAAATGCCATGTAACTGTAAAGTGTTCTGTGAGCAACCTACTGAAATCATAGATGTTATACTGAAGGAGGTGGTTCAGACAAAACTAAATGTTTTGCTAGGCAAACTTCCCTAAGTGGCATTGAAGGATATTTGAAAACTATGCCTCCACAAAGTCTCTATATCTTAGACAAAACAAAAGGCTGAACATTTTTATTTGCCTTGATTCTCACTTTATAGGTTGCTTCATGCACCTTCATCCTTCTTAGATATCTTTAGGGACCTATATATATGTTGCAGAAGTTGTGTGGTCTGCCAGTAGTAATAGTTGTACCTTCAATTTGTGAGCCACTGCATGCTGCTACTGCTTGTTGTCTCTCTTTTAGTAATATGTCTTTACAGTATTTCCCTACAGAGTCATCATGCAAGGAGGAGACTGACTGGTTAAAGCTGAGCCATTTTGTTCCACCTTATATTGTTCTAATCCTTATCTTTAATAGAGGAGTCCTGAGAGACTGAGGATCTCCTTCTTGCTGTATTACTTTTAAGCGAGGATTTTATTTATGCTAAATATATAGTCTTAAGTCTAATTGTCATTCAACGTGGGTTTCAGTAACTACTGATTGCTTTCTGAAGATAAATTTTTAAAGCAAGTCAGTCCCTTCAGTTTGGCAACTTGAATAAGGAGTCTCTTTTGATAATGAAAGTATAGAAGTATCACTATACTTCATTAATAATATCTTTACTATGCAAAATTATTAAGGATACTCTGCAGAAATATTATAATCCACAATGAATAGTTTAGTGACAGTATTGGTTGAGTCTAATAAATCACCGACATTTTTCAACCTCTAAAAAAACCTCTTCAATTTTTCATTTGTGTAACTAAGTATCTTTTAAAGATATGAATATCTGTATCTTCCGTACAAAGAAGAAGAAAGAAAAAATTTGTGGAAGAAAGTATTAGAAGAACAGAAATGCCTTTTTCTAGATATTTTATGTTTTTATTCATATGGCTTTACAGGTTGTCCTTTCCTTTCACCTAGTGTGCTTAGGTATTCCATAAGAGCAGACCCTTCATTTTTGCAAAAACCCATCCCTGTCCTCTTAATGCTTTACTACCTTAGTTTTAATAGTACCAAGAATATGAAGAACTAAAGCAATCCTATGATTTCCATCATGCAGATTTGTTTATCACAGGCTCCTGGGTGACAAAAAGGTAATTTAGAAATATGTACTGTTGGGAAGTGAGATACTGTTGGGAAGTGTAAAATTTTTGTCAAGATTCAGGAGATCAGTAATTGTCCACAATGCACATGAGTCTTGTTTCCAGTTCCCTGGTGCCAGATTATGCCTGAGAAATACTCACCATAGTGGATAATCCTGCCTGAGCACGTCAGTGACGTGATTGCCAGTTACCATATTGCAGCTTTTACCTATAAAATCTTAAATGTTAGTTTCGCTGCAGCTTCACACTGCCCCAGTTTGCTTTACTAGTGCTCAGATTTATTGTAGACTTGAATTTTTACTCAAATAACCCACAATTTTTTTATTTTTGTGTGGAATTGGTATATTCTGTCATGATATTTTTCCTTGAACTTCACAGTAAGGCTAAGTAAAGGCTTAGAAGTAACAGGATTGTTTAATCTAACAAGAGAAAAAAAGAAAAAGAAGAAAAAGAAAAAGAAAAAGAAAAAGAAAAAGAAAAAGAAAAAGAAAAAGAAAAAGAAAAAGAAAAAGAAAAAGAAAAAGAAAAAAGAAAAAGAAAGAAAAAAAAGGGGAAAAAAAAGGAAAAAAAAAGAAAAAAAAAGAAAAAAGAAAACAGAGCATATGACTGAGAGACAGGGACCAGTGCTTATCTGTAAGTCTGCTTGTAGAAGCTTACTCTGATGTTCAAATCCTCAGTCATATTTTGACTCCTGTTTTGGATGAGTCAGCTCTTCTAATGTCTCACTCTCAAAATGGAAAGTGAAAATTGTAATATGCCTTAGTTTTGGTGTAACTTTTATATCATCCTATTATTCTGTCTTTTTTTGACTGGATACTCTGCAGCTTCACAGGAGGTATTAGTTAAGTTTTGTTTTTCCTCCCTTATTTTGTACGTAATCTGTTTCTAATCTACTTGGCATTGAATCTACCTTTTTTTTCCTGCTTCTCTAGAAGTTGAAAATATCTTTGTTCCGGTTTTCCCCCTTTTTAACAGTAACATCATGTGAACAAGGTCCAGCCTATCGAAAATTGCTGCAATTTGCTGTTATACACATATTGCTTATCTCAACAGGTTCACTGTTGTGATCTTTCATTTTTTGGGAGTTATATGGCAGTTTAGAACTCTTTTTGTCCTTGAATTGATTATCTGACTCTATGATTCAATTAGATTGTATTTGGGCAACAAGGACTGTTCAACATGATAACCCATAATCTAGCAGTATTAAATATGGACTTTTCAGCTTTTCAGATATCATTTTGATATCATTATTAGTTCCTTCCAAACATTAGATTAAAAATACTCTGAAATTCATTTGCATTAAATCATAATTTTCTGCAACATTTTTAAATTCCTAATGGTCTGTTTCTTTAATCAGTCTAAACTCAAGTCAGTCTCATATCATATCTAACAGGTGCCACATTTTCCTTGCAGTTCTGTACTTTGAAATTATGTTTGCTGTTACTAGAATTTGTAAACTGTGAATTCAGATGCAGTATCTATTTTTTCCAGAAGCTTGGTTTTAAAACAATTAAAAGTTTCCTATTGACCATTGTATATAGGCTTCCAGTTTCTGCATGCACTGTCACAAAATAAACTGCTAGAAAGTTTCCACATTTTGTACATCTTTCATTGGTTTTGCTTCTCCACTTACATATACTGCAGGGTAAAAAGCAACAGCGTTAGTTTTTTATTTTATCTTGATATTTGTCACTAACACTTTCTGTCAACATCACCTTCTTTGCAGTTTAATGTCTAATACCTTATAAAAATCATCTATAGCATAAACTTCACTGGCAAGTTAGTTATAAAAACTCCTTCTGTAGCACGCAAACTAGTAAATGTCCTCATTACATTTGTAAAACTTTTCCTTATGGCTTCTATACTGACAAAATGCATCTGCCAGAGGATAAATAAGATTCCCTGTAATATTTTCTTGCCCAGCATCAGATTTTAGTGCATTTACCCAGTGTTATTGAAAATCTGAGGCAGGCTACCTGTCAGCACTAAAACTTTTCAAATTTATATTCAAGTTTGTAAATTATATATCTGCAACTGAGAAATCAGTCTCCTCAGTCTCTCTACTAACTCCTTCCCTGTCATTGTTGTTAGCAGCCAAGTGATATCTGACAGTCTTGGTTACAAACATAGAAATAAAATATTTAGCAAGTATGTATTAATGTTAAAGATACTTTCACATTTGTACATATTGATGATACGTTTTGATTAAAGATTTCAGAGTATATATTAGAGATCCCCAGTATAAATGAAATGGCTTTGAGATCTTGTTTACAAGCATCACTTGGAAGCATCCATTATCTGATGCTTAAAGACTAGATGCCAGTATAATGTCTGTGAGATTTGTTAGATAAGTTTTCTAATTCTTATATTTACTTCCTGTTCTAGACTATGATTTCAGATGGAAATAATGCAAATCACAGTAAGGGTTTATAATAAATATACTGAGCCCTTACAATGGAATTCTTAGCATAACAGGAAAATAAAGTAAGAATTACTAGTAGGCAGAAGGAAATGGAGTTTAAAAATGTCTTCCATTCATGATTAGTATTTCACTTAGAAAAGATCTCTTTGAAAACTTGTATTATTTCATTCATGTGGGGTTTTTATTTTCATCAGAACCAGTATATATGTGAGGAAAGACAAAATGTGTTAACTATGGCACACACCCAGGCACAGGAGATGGAAAGCATTCCTGTGGCTGTTAGTGTAAGCAACTAATATTTTTGCTGAATATTTTAGCTGACGCTGAAATCTAGTGGAGGCTAAATATTAATCTCAGTCAGCCCACAGTACTCATGCAAATAAGCAGTTCTGAAGTAGAAATAAAATGTTCATACCACTTCCACTGGACTATCTATAAGTACCAGTTACCCTTCAGTCAAAATACAAGGTGGCTGCTTGGTGAGCATATTCAGTTCCATTTCCATGCTGGGTTATTACTGATAAGACTCCACCTTAGGAATATCAGATCCTGGAGGTAAGAGTCTGGAGAAATAAAGACTTTCCTTTGATTCAGGAGAGTATGGTCAGATACAAATCCATGGGCCCCAACAGGATGCACTTGCAAGCACTGAGGAAGCTGGCAGATGAGTCTGCTGAACCATTCTCTATCATCTTTGAAATGTCACAGAGAGAGATGCCTAAAGACTGAGGAAAGCCAATGTCACTTTGGTCTTCCAAAACAGCAAAAAGGAGGATATGGGAAACTTCAGGCCAGTCAGTCTCATCTCTGTCCCTGAAAAAGTGATGGAACAGCTTGTTCTGGATGTCACCTCCAAGGAAGAGGAAGAAAAAATTATCAGGAATATGCAGCATGGATTTAGCAAGGGGAAATTCTGCTTGACCTTTCTGACATCTTTCTCTGATGTCATTATCGGATGGGTAGATGAGGAGAGGGCAGAGTATATGTATACTTTGACTTCAGCAAGGCTTTTGGCAGTCTTCCATAACATCCTCATAGATAAGCTTAGGAAGTTTGGGACAGTTGAGTGGACAGTGAGATGGCTTGAGAACTGGCTGACTAGAAGAGCTCAGAAAGTTGTAATCAGTGGTGCAGAGTCTAGCTGGAGGCTTGAAGTTAGCAGTTCTCCTTGAGGGTAGGTACTGGATCCAGTATTATTCAATATCTTTGTTAATGACCATGAAGGGACAGAGTGCACTCTCAGCGTGTTTACTGATGATATGGAGCTGAGAGGAGTGGCTGACATACCAGAAGGCTGTGCTGCCATTCAACAAGACCTGGACAGACTGAAGAGTTCGGCAGAAAAAAATTGATAAGGTTCAACAAGAACAAGTGTAGGATTCTGCACCTGAGGAGGGAAAGCTGCATGCATCAGTACAGATTAGGGGATGACCTGGTGGAGAAAAGCTCTGTAGAGAAGGACCTGGGTGTTCTGGTGGACAACATATTTGCCACAAGCCAGCAGAATTTGTGACTGGAATATTAAATATCTGTAATAATTCAGTAATAAAATGTGCTTCAGTTACATCACATTTGAGGAAATTACAAACATTTTATTTATTGACAAAAATTTATTTACTTGTAAATTGATTATTCCTCAAAATAAAAATGCAATGATGCCAAATTAGGAGAAGATTTTGTAAATCACAGCCAACATTTTTATTACTATTTGTCGTAAGTGGGAGCTTTTGGCTTTATATGAAATTTGTCTCTTCCACTGGGGGAAAAGAGATGAATCAACTGCTTATTCAGTTCTATATCCAGGTGTTGTATGTAAAGAGGAGCCTAAACAAGAGGGAGCAAGATTGAGTTACCTATATGTATGTTCATATTCACAGTAATGAAGAAAAATTGATAATTCAAATTCAGTCTTTACCTGTCATGTTATCTTTTACTATACATTGTGAAGAATGTTATCATTTCATACAACTCCATAGACTCTTCAGGAAGGACACTAGAAATTATTGCAAGAACTTGATAATCTTTCCCCCGTTTTTTTCCTTTCCATTTCCTTTTCCTTTTCTTTTTCCTTTTCCTTTTTTTCCTCTAACACAGTCAAAGAGTGGGAAACTTCTCAGACACCTGGAAAACACTTTCACTAAAATTCAAACCTGATGTAAGGGCATTTCTACATTAAGATCTTCATCTTGATTCACATCAAGATCAAGAGCTCTTGAGTCAGAGTAGACTTTACTTATTATCTCAAGCTGAGAAGCAAATTTTGACAGTGACAAAATGTGTGGAAGCTCTGAGGATTTGAGTTATTTTCAATCCATTCAGGGGCAAGCGCTATCTAAGAGAAATGCTTCAGAGTTTCTGTTGCACATGAGTATGAGAAACAAACAGAGGCTGTAGAGTAAAAATAAATTAAACATTCCTTTGCACCCATTAAAGGGATTTTGTGTCATTTTCTTTTTTAACATTACTAATCTCTATACTGTGATTTGCATGAAGCTGTTGAAAGGAACATTTCTTAAATTTGCTTTAATAACCACTACTTAAAGTGAGCTCATCACAACAGTTTTGCAAATATAGATATGTCATAGCTTTATTCAAATTTGAAGATGAGCTTATTACATTAATCCAGTCTAAGACTTTGTAGAAAATAAATCCAGTGAACTCATTCAAGACACCATGCTCCATGTCATCTGCATTAAATAGATGAATTAACTATGTGACACCAATGGCATTATAAGACTAAGATGAATATACATGCAGAAGAAACTGTGGGTTTTAAAAATTTAAGAGAGTATAAATTGCAGGATCATAAATTTATTTATTTTTTTTAGTTTTGTGTCTGTAGAACTATTAGAAATGCTGACAGATGTTTTTTATTTTTAACAAGCTAAAAGCAAATCTTTGGACTCTCTTTACAAAAGAATAGGGAAAGATGATACTTATCTTAAATGTCAAAGTGATTTATAGTATAGTTTTGTGGAAACTTTGAGGATTTATTCATTAAAAGTGTGATTTCTAAATATGCAGCTTTTTAAGGGGGGCAAATATTTTATAAAGATATGAGAATGACCAAAGAAAAGCTGCTTGTCTATTTTAAAGAAATCTTTCATAACACTCACTATTTCAGATGCAAAATACATTTACTGTATTGATGATCATTAACCAAAGAGATAGAGCAGAACTTATAGTTAATGTTTAGTCTTGATTTGTTTAACTAGAAATAATTTAAAAAATAAACCTATGATTTAGAGAGTTTTATTCTTGTTTTGAAGGCAAATGAAAGGAAATAATCTTTTCTCCATTTGAAAACATGAAGGCAGTCTTCATACTACATTGTCTTTAAAGATTTTAATGAAATAGGGAGCTATAGCTATGTCATTTTACAGAAGAGCAATACAGGCAAAGACCTGAAAATCAAATCTTTCCCTATTTCAAGCTTACATTTAAAATTACTTTCTGTCCATGGTCTCTTTTCTGTCCACTTGTGTCACATCTATTTTAGACTACTTAATGCTTCTTGCACGTCTTATTTGGAAGGATTAAGTAGTGAGATCGTTGTTTATTTTACATGTCTTCTGAACTGGAAAAGAAAAATAGAAAAAGAAAAGATAAGTTCAAGTCAAACTTTTACACTCAAATCTGTATAAAGGTTTACATCTCTACTAATTTGCTCTCTGCATGCATGGAGAATACTGCTTTCAGTCATTTAAATTAACCATAATTTCAGAGGTACCCAGATGTTCAGAGATATAATCTGCTCATTTAGTAAATCCTGCCTTATTAAGTATTACTATGGGCTTTTCTGAAAATAAGGACTCTAATGTATGAGATAATTTATGTTTTGTAATTTTAAATCAGAGCACAATTAAAGCAGAAATGAATAACAAAACTGGTACATAGGTCATATATGAAGAGAAATGACTCTGTCTGTTCACTACATAGGTTAGATCAGGTTATTGTGGCTTACTCAGAAGACAGTACTACATTTTAAATAGTATTACATTACTAAAATATTCACCACTACATTAAATATGTTTGAGGAAAACTTCGATTTTAGTATTATAGATGTTTTCATGTATAGATTATGTGTAGCTAAAGAAGTCTTCACTTCCTGTGTTTTAGCTTGTTTGGTTTTACTTATATTTGTGTCCTTTAATGACTTATCCATTTGTAGAATAGCTTCTACAATCAAAAATTTTATCTTAAAATAATATAATACAGGTCCAGTTTTCCTGTGTCAATCATTTGTAATTTTGAGAAAGACAATTACAAATGAAAACACACATGCCCTGTTTTTTTTCATTTCGTTTGACTGCTATGATATGTTTTGCCTTTGTCAGATAAAAACAGTGTTGATATCACACCACTGTTTCTGAACAGTGCTGCACAGGTCCAAGGACATTTCAACTTCTTGTACTGTCCTGCCGACAGGGGGACTAAGGAGACATAAGAAGCTGGGAGAGGGACAGAACCAAGACAGCTGAATCAAACTGGCCAAAAGGATGTTCCATTCCATATGACATCATGTGAGATAAAGTTTGACAACTATGGAGAGTTGGCTGGAGTGGGGCAACCACTGCTTTGGGACTAACTAGGCACCAGTCAGTGGGTGGTAAGCAGTTGTGCTGTGCATCACTTCTTTTGTAAATATATATTGTATTATTAATGTTACTATTCTTATTTTCCTTTTCCCTTCCTTTTCTAAGTAAAAAAGTTTTTTGCCTCGGTTCTACTTTGTTTTTTATTTTTTTTTCCAATTCTCCTCCACATCCGACTTGGAGGAGGGAGTGAGCAAATGACTGGGTGTTGCTGAGCTGTTGCCAGGTGAAATCACAGCATTATAATTGGGAAGAATTAATCCAAATGAGTTTTTAAGTGAAAACTGTCTTAATTTTCTTCTAAAGCATTTATGATTCTTTTCATAATACTAACACTTTTTAGACCAAATAAGGCCTCTCTGTTATAATTACCATGACTGCAACAACACAGGGAAAATATATTAGAAGTCTCAGATCTCATTTTAAAATGATTTCATCATCTCAGACCTGGGTCTGTTCAGCCTTGAGAAAAGAAGACTCAGAGGGTATCTGATCCACATCTATAAATATCAAAGGAGCAGGAGGCTAAGGCTGAACTCTTCTCAGCAGTGCGTGGCGATAGGACAAGGGGAAATGGCCACAAACTGAAGCATAGGATGTTCCGCATTAATGTGTGTGGGAACTTCTTCACAGTGCAGTGACGGAACACTGGCACAGGCTGCACAGAGAGGTGGTGGAGTCTCCTTCTCTGGAGACGTTCAAGACCCACCTGGACGCCTACCTGTGCAACCTGGGCTAGGGAGCTGCTTGGGCAGGGGTTTGGACTCTGTGATCTCTAGAAGTCCCTTCCAATCCATACTATTCCATGATTCTGTGATCTCGTTTCAGATTCTCTCCTGATTCCATTCCCATTCTGAATCTAATTGTGAATCATGTTCTATTGATGATGAAAGAAAGAATAGATCCCTGGCAAGTTTTTAATTGCCATCACTGTGAAGATGCACTTAACCTAACATGAAGCTGACTGATTTGTTCTGCAGAGGAATGGAATTCAGCATGGATTAGCCTACATTTAACTGCACCACACTTCAGTGAGAGCATCATAGTTGCAGTATATATAATAAAAAAATGTTTCTCGGGTGATAACGTTCTCTGTTTGAAAACTCTATTCACGTTTACTATTAAAGAGAGAGGACAGCAAATGGAAAAAGCTACTTCATGCCTGGCCTTATGGAGTGTCTCACTTCGTGTCTTGATTAGCAATTCTCAACATCTCATTGTTGAACATGGCACCTATGTAATACTGGTACATTAGACATATTTTCTATCACACTATACTAAGCATTGAAGTAAGCCAAAATGCTTTTCAGAAAGCCAGATTGGCAGTTTATTTTGTAGTTTAAGTTCACTACTTCGTCATTGCCATTATTTTCAGAATAATCCACTATCGTTGTTTCATTTTCCCTAAATATAATGTCACACTGGAAAATCTAAATTCCTTTATATAGAAGAAAACACGAGAATGATTTAGACAGTTTAAAGCATTCAAATCCATCTTGTTATATTGCAGCCTTTGAGCTTTATTTCCTCTGAATAGCTGCTGAAGTAAACTGAATTTACAGCTATTAATCTTCAATTAAGATAATTCAGAAAGAATATATTCTTCTGGAGCTGAAATGTGATTAAATGTACACCTTTGTAAATTTTATTATTTTCACCAAAATCTTCTGAACAAGAATTGAATGTCTAATTGCAAAAATCTGCTACCTTGTCAAAAAAACCTACTCTGCTGACTTCTTTCAGAGACTGGGAATGCATTGTCTTACTTTCTTCTTCACATTTCTTCCTTCAAGTGAAGTTGTTTTCATGTTCCCTACATGTAGTCTGCAAAGATTTTTCTGGAAAAAAAACAAAAAAAAACAGCCTACTTACTTACCTCAGCAGCTGTATTGAGAGTGTTATGTCTACCCTCCTCATCTTAATTCTTCTTTGCTTCTCTCAAGCTCTACTGACCTAATAATCAAAGGGATTACATTTTCTTCTTGCCAGAAGAAAATAGTAGATAAAATATGTCACCTCAGTTAGTCAGGGCAGACACCACATGCATTGCGCACAGATTTTAGGAGACAGAGTTCATGTTCAGATGGCTGAATACAGGCAGTTCTCCTTTATGAAAGAACAGTCATAAACTTACATGTGCCCCATACTTGTCACCCTATAAAAAGATAGGTGGTCCTTTAATATGACACTGAGAAGTTCTTAATGTGAAACGACAGATTTTGAATCAGTTACATACTATCAGTACTGAAAACAGTATTTTGGATGTTGATATAATGTTAAGACTTTGTTAGAGAGAGGAAGAATCTTAATTATTCTCAAAAATCATTTTAGTTCTCTATGTGCATAGAGAAGTAAAGAGTAAACTCTGTAATCCAGATTGTCTAATTTGTCTGCAAGGATATAGATGACTAGAAGTACAGTTCAGTTTGAAGAGAGAAACTGGGAGAGTACATTTCTTTTACAAATTCCAAGCTACAAAACAGCTGATGGAGATGGTAAACAAATAAGACATTAGAACTCCTTCATATTCTCTGAATTCCAGCAAATTCTGGAAACCAAAATCTTATACTGAGAATATAAATGTATTCAGTCATATATTCCATTTTAATTCCTAGCTTCAACTCAGAACTTCTTTATGGCCTCAAAATTCTACTTAGTCCAGGTCAACTAACTAGCTCTCTACCACTGTTTAAAACTTATTCTTCTAATTAAGTCTTACGATCTCCCGTTTATTTTTTTTAATCCATTTTGCTTCCCTTTGGATGAGAAATTTCTTCCTGACTAAACTATAAAATGTCTCAACTTCAGAGTGCTCATGGTGTTTAAATATTTTGGTTAAAAGTTATCATTTTAATTCACTTCAGAAGATAAACAAAAAGTGACTCAGATTGACTCTTCTTGTTGGTGTTTGTCACCAAGAATTTACAGAGCTTGGAGAGGGCAAAAATAACCATTTAGTTCTAAAATCTTGTGTATGTTTGAGGCAATTACTTCATGAAGGGATTCTGTAGGAACTATTGCTGAAGTGGAAAGAGACTTGAAATGGGATAGCAAATCATTCGAGAGAAAGTCAGAGGTTACCAGCATTTGTTCTATCTAGCTGAATTTATCAACCTATTTTTGCTAACTTGATTACAAATAATATTTTTATGATTTAGTGTTACAAGGGAGCATTAAAATAAGAGGCAGTTTATATTTAAATGAAATAAAACCAAATACTATGTAGTGAGATGCAGGGTCAGATGTCTCTTGATGCCTATACATAGTTACACTTCAGGCCAGTGTACTTCTACAGCTGTATGTTTCATGAGAAGAATAAAACCTGATCTCTGTCATATATCATATTCTTCAAACAAATAACTTTATTAGGAAACAAAAATCTTACTTGCACAAAGTCATTCCAAGGAGAACAGTTTAATAGACTACCTACAGAAAAGTCTGAAATCCTGATTGTTCCACTGTTCCACCAAGTAAATAATACCTATTATTTATACAGTTTTGTTGATTATAATGATCTGATGAGTTCTATGATTCTTTTCCCCATTACTCTATTTCATTTTGAGCTTTGCAAAGTAAAGGAGCACTTAAAAAGTTTAATACCACATGCTTAAGATCCAATATTTAGATCCCAATTTTTAAAAATGGTTAAATCATTTATTTAATAGAAGAAATTATTGTTAATCCAGGAATAGATACAAAATGTATTTCTCTGCAATAATGTAGATGGTTCAGTTCTACTAACAATGTCTAGTAAGTTTGCTCAACTGGTCTTTGTGATTTCATCAGTTCTCTTAAACTCAAATGGTAGTGGAGAAAAGATATTCTCTGAGATAGAATATTGATGGTCATGAATAGATGATACTTTTGGAAATCTACAGACTATGAATGTGTCTACTCATGTTTAAGCGCTTAAGTAAAGCAGACATGCTGTCCATGTAGAGGTCTTAATAGGCACCTGTCTCTCCTAGTTATTCAGGGAATTCAAGATGATATTTTCACTATCTTCCTAAAATTTAATCATAAAATACATTCCTAAGTTTTAAGTTTCACACCTTAAGGTCTTTGGGAGACCTGTACATGTTACTACAAAATGAAATCACTAGATGAAAAAAAAAGGTGTGTTTTTCTTACCGCACTACTACTTTTTGATAACAGTTTTCCTCCTGTTCCTTTTGCAACTTTTTACTTATATTTATATTGCGGATATATTTCTTGCAGTGCTTTATCGGTACTAAGTGCAGTTCTTCAAGTAAATTTACTTTTGTCACATAGCGTAGAGCTTGTACCTGTTATTTCCATTTGTCTTCTAGATGAAGTGAAAGGATGTTTCATTTTAGCTCAAATTGTCTCATATGTTCATTCATTCAGCTGTAGGGTAAAATTATTATTGTAAGTAGCCCTCAGTTTGATACACTTGTTGGGACTTGAGGTGATGTCTCCCAATTATATTCTATCAAGAACATTAGGCTAAAGACAATGTGTCAAGTGCAGTATAGTTTTTTATAGGAATAATAAGCCCTTTCTTATTGTTCCTATGCTTACAAAGCAATTTGTATAGACAAACCCCATACAAACAGCATTACCAATGCTCTCAGCAGTAATACCCTACATAAATGTCTTTCATTTGTTTATTTGGTTTTTCAACATGCA
Organism: Oreortyx pictus; assembly: GCA_036925125.1. NCBI lineage: Eukaryota > Metazoa > Chordata > Aves > Galliformes > Odontophoridae > Oreortyx > Oreortyx pictus. The sequence goes on from JAUPFR010000001.1 coordinate 170,225,378, forward strand.
CGGTATCTCAGTTTCCAAGGATTTCATACTTAAATTTCGTAGCTTAAAACTTCAGATAGGTTAGTCAATTCTGTTAGATATCATATTGTTACATCCTTCTTTCATCAATGGAGAACTGATTGGTGCTTCACTTCTGTTCGTAAAGTAAGCAGGTACAGCCAATATAAATGCAAGCCTTTTTTAGTGTTTTATATCATATACCTTCAGGAACTCAAATTTCTTACATTCTTTCTGATTCACAGATGCAGCCAAAGCTCCAGAAAATAGATAAACATATCACCTGAAATTAAGTAAAAGTAAAAATACTTCAAATTATGTGCTGATCTCCACATAATTTGTGAAGAGAGAGCTTCCTTAGTTGGAAGGGAGGGACGGAGGGAGGGAGGGAAGGAGGGAGGGAGGGAGGGAGGGAGGGAGGGAGGGAGGAAGAAGGAAGAACTAACTCAGTATAATACAGTATAATAGTATCGGTCATTTAAAATACAGCAAAACCCCTTAACTTCTTTAATCTGCTTGTTGTGTAATCACTTTCCACCTCTCAGTAAAGATTAAATATTACAGTGCTTTAGTGACAGCTCTAATGACTACACTATCATTTTTCTGAAAAACACATGATTATTACTATTATTACTAGTGTGTATCATGTTACAAAATATCACGAATAGTAGAAATTTAATGTCAAAGTAAATGAGTAATCCTGTTTATTCTAAGTTCTCCAATTGTTTTTTCTTGTTTATTAATTCAACACATTTCAATATTTCAACAATTTTCCAGGCACAAGTTGTCATTATTTAGAAGACATATTATAATTATTGCTATAATCAGTGTACTATTTAACAGACTACAAATTTTAGCATATGTTACTGCTTATGCTTTCACTTGGGGAAGATTCCAGGTATGTAGTAAAATTAGACAGTTCAAGTCTTATCTGGAAATCTTTATTCCCTCAAGCAGTACTCACTGAGGTGAACTTATTTTCTCGTGCTACCTTCACTTCTCAAATCTGTTGACAGTCCCTGAAGATAACCTAAGGAACGATCGGGAGACCTGTCAAAAGGAAAGCATTTATACAGTAATTTGTAATATTTCATATAAAAGATAGGAGATGAACTGTTCTGTTATTCATTACTGATAATGAATTGTTAATTACCCAACTGCATGATAAATCACTTCTCTTTCACAACCTTGCTGTGAAATTACTTCTTCCAGACCACTTATCTGAAATGAGAGAGGACAGCATGCCCTTTGATTCCTAAATGCACTGACTTTGTAATTTGCTTGTGCTCAAATGTTGCTTCTATCCTTGGAAACAGATACTTAGCAGCACAGAATCCTTAGAGTTGGAGGGGTCCTTTAAAAGCCATCTAGTCCAGCTCCCCTGCAATGGACAGGGACATGAACAGCTAGATTAGGTTGTCCACTTCTCAAAGAGGATGATGTTACTTTTTAGAACAGCTATGATACTGAACTTTCTCTTTTAGGACAAAACTGATATCTCAGTCTGACTAAAGTTTATATGGCCATTTATCCTACTTTTACTTTTTGATAAAGGAGGACTGCAGAACAGTTAAAGCACAAGACACTTGTATAAGCTTATTAACTCCAAGGATTTCTTGCTTACCAATTTCTTAACACAGAGGTGTTAAATTCATATTGAATCTTTTTCCATGATTTTTTTCGCTTGTATTTTTCTTCTCTTGTATTTCTTCTGCTTTGTAGTTTTGATGTATTTACTAGATTCCCTCATTTCCTGCTACCTGTGTTTTTAGTGAGGCCCCATTCTCCAATTTCAGCACCTACAAAATATATTAGGAAAATAAGTTAATTGAAAATAGTAGTAATTCTGTTTGGGTTTTTGGTTTGCTAATAAGATATCTGTTACTTAGTTGAAATCCATTTCTGGAATGATACATCATTCATGTTTGGCCTCCAGTAGAAGGATTACCTTGGTAAGCTGGAGTGGCTTCTGTTTTGGGCAATTTCAGTAGTCACTGGCATTTGCCCTGAGAGGAGTGTATGAGGGATTCAGTCTCATTCAACAGGGAGAGGAGTTTGGCTTTGGGCAGATCTAACAGCAATTCTAATATCTGTGAAGAAGTTGTCAAGAATACGGAGTCAAGCACTTTTAAAAGATGCATGCTGAGAAGACAAGAGAAAATGTAATAGATTGTAACCATGGAGCTTCCAAAAGGATGCAGAAGAAACCTTTAACCATGAAGCCAGTATGACATTGGAGGAGGTTTCTCAGTCTCTTGGGCACTTTCAAGATTTGACTAGGTAAAGCTCTGTGCAGCCATGGCTGATTTTGCTTTCCAACCTGAATTATCTTACAATTCCACGAATGACAAAAGATATAAAGCACAGATCTATCCTAATTTGAGAGTACACAGAATTTTCTTGTTTTAAATATATTTTTTCTTGTACAGTGAATTTTTCCCCATGGGTGAATTTAAAAATATTTGTTTTAAGAGCACTGTCATGTCTTTTTATTAGTTACTGTTATCTTGTCCAAAGGGAATGAATGGCAAATAACATTTAGATATTTCATAATCATAACTGCCATCTAGATGGCTAAACCTTGCTAAATTTTCAAGTAGAAGAGCAGCTGGTAGTTAACATCTTGATACTAATTTTACATGTTTTGTAACCTCATACTTGCTAACTACTTCTCCATGACACAGATAAAGCTTAACTATTGGGAAAGATAGGAAGAGAAAGAAATTGAACATTTTGTAGAATACATGAATTATGTCAATTATGGCCACTTTTACTGAGCCTGTATATTCCATGTGTTTAAGAAAAGTTTAACGAGTAGACTGGTCAATCTGGTTAGGAAAGTTTTAAACCAAACAGTTTTAAACTTTTCCTGGGCATGACTGAATGCCATTCCAAAATGCCTGTACGTTGATACACAAAGCACAAATAACACACACGTGAGGAGGTAAAGGTTTCTGTGCAGATGCAGGGCAGATGCAGATAGGATCATGAAAATGTGGTGGAAAAGCTCATGCAACTAGTATGCTGAAATAGAGGAATATGAATCTGGGTGTGGAAAAAAGAGGTACTCTGCTGGATGTAATATTTAAAACAAGGATGAACTTGGAGGAATGTGAAGGTATAGTGGCGGCTTTGGCTGCTGTGACCATGTGAAGTTGGAGTTCAGGATCTTAAGAGAAGGGAACATGACGAACTGTAGTGGTGCTATTCTGGGAATCAGAGAGTAGAGTTTGATACATTCAGGGATCTGTATTCATAAATCACATGGGAGATGGACCTGGAGACAAGATATTCAAGCATCACATTCTTCAAGCTAAAGAATGTTTCATCACAATATGGAGGCACTAAAGCTTAGGTGGTTGGAAGCCTGCATGGATGAACGAGTGGTTCCTGACAAAAATTGAGCTTGAAAGGGACCCGAGGACGAACAGGAAACAAGAACAGGTGACCTGAGAAAAAAAGTTAAAAAACTGCACGAGTATCCAAATAGTAAAGTAAGTTAGAAAAGCAAAAGACATTTGGAGATGAATCTGGCTTGTAATATAATGGACAAGTAAGGAAAGAGTAAGGAAGATATGTACCAAATATTGAATGAAGCATGCAGACTGTTGAAATAGACCCAGAAAAGGTCAGGGTATTCAATGCATACTGTTTTTGTTCTTTACTCATAAGATTTTCCTTCAGGAATCCCAGGCTCTGAGATCAGCTGAAAAGTACTATAGTGGCAGGTGGTTAAGTTTGGGAGCTTTATTTAAAAAATGGATAAACATAAGTCCATGGGAGGTAAAGATATGGAATCAAGAATGCTGATGGACTTGCCAATATCATTATGAGGCTACTGTTTTTAAGGGTCATCTTTGAAAGGTCTTGTTATCAGGGAGGGTTCTGCAGAACTAGAAGGAAAATATCACTCTTACCTTCAAAAAGGGCATGAAGGAGGATCTGTCAAACTATAACCAAGTCAAACTCATCTCAATCTCTGAGACAGAAGTAGGGAAAATCATCCTGGAAACTCCTAAAAATATGAACAGGAAATGACTAGGAGTCAGTCAACGTCATGGAGTTTCTAAATATGAAACCTAGTCAGACTGACCTGAAAACCTCTTGCAATGAAAAAGCTGGCTTGCTGCATAAGGGGATACTTTCGCAAGGCTTCTGTAATGTCACTCTTGAAAAACTGATGAAGTATAAACCAGATAAGTGCACACTGAGACAAACTGAAAAGCGTTTGCAGTGCTAGGCTCAAAGTATTACAATTAGCAGCATGATGTCCACTGGTTTCCATGGGTCAGCACTGTTTAATGTCTTCTCTAAAGAGCTGAATAATAGGAAGGTTTGTATTCTTCTCAGCATATTTCAAACAAAACTGAGAGGGAGTGACTAATAGACCAGATGTGCGACAACCAACCTGCAGAAATGGATAAACAGGAATCAGGAAGTTCAGGAAAAGCAAAATGCCAAGTCCTGCAGCTGGGGAGCAATAACTCAACACAATAATACATGTTGTTGTTCAAACAGTTTGAAAGCAGTTCTTCAGAGAGGGACTGGGAGGTTCTGATGGATAAGTTGACTGTGAACCACTGATGTGCCCTTGTGGGAAAGAAGACTACTTACAATCGCTGATTGAAGACAAGAAATAATTAAATTCCGTAATTAATGAAAATTTCAGAATTTATGATTGATCAAAGCTGACAATGAATAAAGCCCTTTAATGTAATTACAACTGAATTTATTTTGGGTTTGAAGGAAATGAGGGATGACATTTTCAGTCTGTGAATACATGGAAATGATTGATGTTCCTCAGATAAAGATGTTTCTATTAAGGAGTAAATGAAAAATCCCAGATTTTAAACCTCCCAGAGAATGAAAAAGTAACAGAATTTGTATCAGGGTCCAGACTACTACTCATATTTCATTGTTTTCACTGTAATGAATGAAAATAACCTCCTGGCTGGCTTATTGACTAACAGAATTCCTCAATGTCTCTGAACCTTGATTTTGTATTCTAAACTCAGGTCTCACTTTCTCTCCAGTTTCTTCATTATTATGAGGAGAGAAAGCAAAATATAACCATTAAATTTCTGTGGAAAAAAGTTGCATGAAAAACTCATTAAAAGAATAAACAAGCAATGTTGCCAGATAATAATGTTCCTTACACACAGTGCTCTAATAAAATATAATTTTAAACAGAACTAATTGCAGAGTAGTTAAACAAAGTAATTGTAAAGATATGATAAACATACCAAACAAATAATCACTTACACAGATTTTCATTCTTTCTGCAAAATGAAGGCTGAATGAACAGTTAGCTAAAGAATCTTTTGAGAAGATTCAAAATGATTAATATACTCCAGATGCTGAAATTCAGTCAGTAGCCTGACTAGGAAGCTATAAATACAATACACAAATAAAAGGAGTGAGAAGGCAAACACTTCAGTTACCTACAGCATCTACAGCTCATATCCTCAGAATTTAGAATTTTAAAATTTTCCCCTCAGTACTTTTCTATCTCTGCACAAACAACCTGGTAACCACCACATCTCACAGGAGCTGTCAAGCAGCTAAGAGTAAACTGCATGCACAACTCAGAGCCCACCTGGTCTGGCAGTATGTAGATACATTTCTGAATCTTCTAAAAACTTACAGGAAACTGTTGATTATCTGTCCCATTTGAGTAATGCATACCTAGAAGCCCCTTTTTTTGTGTGCATTATTATACAAAATTACTAAGGTGATAATATGAAATCACACATTGTACTAAGTTCAAATTATGGGTTTTGTTTTTGTTTTTTTCATATTAAATTAAGATCTGACGGGAGATTGAGTTATGGTATAATATATATCACATCTCGTGAATTTAACAACACTCAGACCCCCGTGTTGTACTGACTCTTGGGCAAGGTGTGAATTATAGTTTCATTATTCACACCTTGTCATATCTCATTGCTTAAGGATTATACTGAGGTCAAACAAAAAGATGGATTGGTTTTAAGTTTTGTTTTTCTTTTATTTTCCAACAATTTAAAACTCACTTTGAGTGTTTCATATTAATAGCTTGTCATCCGAAGAATAAATTATTTAAGAACAAGGAACTCCTAATATATTTTTAAAAGATCACAACATTTGGCATAAGAAGCCCAGAACTGAAGCCTGAATTCATCCTGCCTGACTCAGGTCAGTTCTTTGAAGTTCTACCTGCAAAGGCAATTCTTGGAGGGGAAAAAAAAAAAAAAAAAAAAGCATATCTAGGTCTAGTAGGCAATTCAAAGGTAACTGTCTTTGCTAGTCTCTCTAACGAATACTAAAAATAACAATGTCATAGTATTTCATTGTCTAAGAAATTATCACAGCTTCTAATTCTCATTCTGAAAGAAGCACAAGACACTTGGAAAAATATTTTAAGATGTCTTTGTAATTAGATGCTTATTATCTATTGGAAATATATCCATTTAAATTTTTAGTACATTTTTTCTTCAAATACTAGTATAATAGTATATTTCTATTATTCATCAGCACTTTTTTTCCAGCCCTGCTGTTCTGAATGCAAAATGTACACATTTGTTTTCTGCAGTCATTGCAATCTACTGTGATATGTTTGTGGTTTCCTTTTTTTAAATAAGTATATTCATTTGATTAGAAAGGTGGAACTGTCAACCATTCTAACAAATTCGTTTTAATGTACAACATAAATACTTGGAAGCTTGACATAAGAATAAATATAATGTTTAAAACATATATATTCTTGAAACTTCTCATTGTGTTCAAGGTCAGAGGATGGAATGTTCTGATTGTGACAAGGAATTAACACTACACGGAAAAAATACTGCCTCTAATTTTTAACAAAATGTAAATATTATACAATGCCTTGATATGTTCACTTAAAGATAATTTGATATAGATTGTCAATTTTTAAAAATCCTTTGCTAGTATATCTTGTTTTACTGCACTTTCTGATTCTCAAAAATATAAACTATGAAAAAGTGTTTCTTACTGATCAAACACTGCATTCTGGTAGGAGAGGTATTTTAATAATCTATTCCCCATTATTTTTTAAAGCTCTGTGTAATTTTGACAGTAAAAACATAAAGAAAAAACTGTCCTCTTAAAGTGATTCGGGTTTTAATATATCACTATATGTATCTTTGTCACATTTTGCCCTTGTTCATCACCAGGTTCGTCCAATTTTCAGAAACAAATCCTGCTCATTGGATCATTGTAATTTTCTCCTGTGTGTGAGATGCCCCTGCTTCCATGTGTACAAGCATAATTTTTCACAAGTCCAGGCTCTGTACTCTGCTGCTGTCATTACTCCACACCCTCAGGACCTTGAACTCTGTTATAATTTAGTGGTCACTAGAATCAAGATTGCCATTTGTTGTCATATCCCCAACAATTTCTTCCTTGATTACAATCAGCACAGACCAGAACTGATATGAAATTATGAAATATCATATTACTTATGGGCTTTAAAATTATGGAATTACAATATTACAATTTTATGACTCTGAGGCTTCTCTTGTCCAACCAGTGTTCAAGATTGCTATCCCTGTATGCTGTGAGCACACCAAAATGGAGAGCTATACCCCAGGAAGAATGTTAGACTTGCAGTCAGAGGCAACATTCCTTTTTTCTTCTTGCTATTACTCACTTCATACTTGTGAAGGTTACATTAGGCCCCTTCACTGCAACATTGTGCTAAAATCTCATGTTTAGGTGATTAGTTATGATGACCCCTAAACCCTTCTATGAATCACTGCTTTCCAAGACAAAATGTCATTATGGATTAATAACAGTCATGCGCCCTTCCTTGTGGCTAATTTAATATTTACTGAAATATTGCAGCTTCTCTTCAGTTGACATTGAAGCTAGAAGTTTTTTTAAGTACCTTACATTCTCCTCTGATTATATTTGACTGCAATATGTAACTCTCTGATTTACACTCATTCTCAGCTGGCATAAATCAATGATACTTGCAACTGCTTAAATGAAACACAGAGAAGGGAGTCTATGTTATAAGCATTATTGGCTAATTTACAAATAATACATCATTTTTAATATTAAACATCACATTGCATAAAAACTGAAAAGAACTCTTTGGAAGTGCTAATTACATACAAATTAAAACACAGAATAAAGGAAAGGTATAAGCAGTGAATACACAGAGATATGACACTGGCTTGAAGTTATTGTTCCTCAGAGGTTTCCTCTTCTACTTGAGTGAATTTCTTCCTCCCACTCCACCTTTCCCTCCATAAATACGTACACATATACTCAATAAGCCTTTATCTTTCTTAGAATAAATTCCTGTGATTCTCTCATTCTTCGTCAGAAGGCAGATCAAGCACATTTCCTTCAGTATGCAGGACTAATTCAGGTATGTGCAATTCATCACAATGACTGCGTGAGCTATTTTTTAAAAATATCATTTAAGATGGTACTCAATCTGGTGTGCAAGAGGGTTCCATTTAACCTGCATTAATTTCTCTTTTCTGGAGACACAGACACTGTTTGTGAGGCACCATGGACAAAATCAACTTCTTTTCCTCTGTAAAGCAAAATCAGAACTGAGTTGTTGCACCATGTAAAAAACAAGGAAGTAAAACAGGAGGAAGTCTGTATCATTGCCAGAGCATTGCTGTATTTCTGAAAGAACAAGTGAATGACTTGAGAGGTAGAGGAAATGTTGAGGAAGAAGCATGTGTTGGTGTTGTTTATTACGCATGTGTGTACGGAGTATCTTGACAGAGCCTGCAGCCAATACCATATGGAGAATGCAGGCAAGATTACTCCTGTCATCACCTGCAGTTCTATTCAGATCTATGTGTTTAGAGGTATAGAGAGAAAGAGCAAATAAATAATTCCTTTTGCATATATCTTGGACAGTAGTGTCCTATTTTTATTGTTGCTGTTGTTCATCAGCCCAGATTTCATCCTTTATAATATTTATAATATTAACGATCTCACAGAAATGTGTCTAAATTTCTGCAGATCCCCCAGTGTCTGATTAATGCTATCACCTTCACTCCCCTCTCTCAGAGTATGTGATGTTGCTGGCCTAAATACTGGTATTTTTCTGAGTCAGATTATGTCTTCACAGGTAATTTGGAAGAAGCCACAGGTAACAACACTACAGCAGCAGTTCTGTTTGCTGATATGTTGTTCTCTGGCCCTGCTTATCTTTCTGCACATGGACAGACTTTCCTGAATTAATTCTGTAAATGATGTAACTAAACATCACCCTAAATATGTCAATCTCTTTGCAAAATATGCATACTAATATATATACATCGGATACAGAAATAATCACTGTACAACCTCAAATCTATCACATTCCAAAGTACATATTTCCAAAGTTTTCCATATAGTTTCCTCAAAATAGTCCTATTTGTTATCGTGTAAGAAATTTCTTCAAATGCAATTATTCTGTTGCACTGAAGCTGTTCAGCAGCTGCCTCATTGTAAAGATCTATATAAATTACAGGAAATGGAAAAGTTGCTGCTGTATTTCAAAGAGGAAAGCTTTTGCTCACTGACCTGCAAATGCTATAGAAAAATCTATTTTAAATTGAATGTTGATCCAAATAAGAAAGGACTGTACTATAGCACATGAAAAAGAAACACTCATCATCCAATTATTAATTCTTCACTAAAGTCTATCCATCTTGCTTTCTGCAGTTATTCAGTGAACATAAAAGGTGACTGACTGTCTCATTAACCGTGGAATTAGGGTAAAACTGTAGTAACAGTTATAATGATAATCCTGATCTTTCTCTTACAGGACAGGACTGTTTTCTTGTTATACATATGTATAATGCTAGGGATGAGAACAAATACATTAATAAGAATCCTATTGGAAACACAAGCAGTAACGAGGGGAAACAGACGTACTGCTGTATGAATACAGCACCTGCTTCCTACTATAAGACTCTTCAGGACACATTGCATTAATGTGCTGTAGGAGCCACTTTTCTCCAAGCAGGAACAAAATGTGCTGTTACACCTCTTGCTGGTTACAGCACATGCATAAGTTTTGTGATGGGAAATGAGCATGCAACACATCTTGCATTGATATACCGGACTATTAAAGGACCCATTTCTGATAAATGTTCTCCTTCTTTCATCATAGCATCAATGGACTAGGACACAAGACAGTGTTACACAACACACAATTCATTTTGAAGTAGTCATTTAAATGTTTTTATGCATTTTTTTTTTCTCATGTCGAAAATCTTAGTAAATAGAATTGCACTTTGGGAAATTCAGTTGAAGTTAGAAATAGAAGTGTCAGACCTTCCATAAGCATGTTGAATGAGAGGATAACATAACTAACAGAGCTTGCTGTTCTGATATTCTAGATAGCATATCTTTAACTAGTCCAAGTGAAGTGACTCAAATCAAACATCAAATCTAAATGCAGTCATCTCTTCAACTGTCTGAAAGAAGGTCACAGTGAGGAGAGTGTCAGTCTCTTTCACAGGTGAAAAGTGATAAGGCATGAGGAAACAGCCTTAGTTTTGTCAATGGCTTATGGGCTGGTTCAGCCCTGATCCATGACTAATGGGGCAGGGGACCATGGACTCACACCCTGGGAAAGGGAAAAGGGTGGAAAAGGGAAAGGGTAGGGAGATGGGCCTAAAAACAAAACAGCAGCAATGATCTGAGAAGGAAAACTAATTTATTAAATAAGACATCAGAATGCAAAATAGCACAATATAATGCAGTATAACTGGAATTGAAGCTAATAAATCAAATAAACTGAGAGAGTGTCCAGAACTGAAGGCGTTACTGTAAACCTGAAGGCAAGACGGCAGGAAGGACGTACTGCTGAGATGAGCAGCAAAAGAATAGAGAGTCTTGGCATTTGTGTACAGTTTTATCTTTCTCACTGAGCAGAAAGCAAGAACACGAAGTACTCTGGGGTATGTAGTTCTTCTTTTCTGAAAACCAGGTACCCAGAAAACCAGCAACCCATGGAACCGGAGCATTAACTCTTTAACACTCAGTGCCTCATATGATGTTATGGTGTGGAATACTGATAACAAAAATCATAAAACCATGACACGTTTGCAGAAGGAGAGGTTTAAAATGGGTAACAGAAACAATTTCTCCACTGATAGAGAGGACAAGAGTTGGAATGGGCTGCCCAGGGAAATGGTGGATTCCCACTCTAGATGGACTTAAGAGATGTGGATGTGGTGCTTGAGAATGTGATTTAGGGATGGAACTTGGTGCTTCAAATTGACAGTTGGACTTAAAGCCCTTGAGGGTATATTCCAACCTAGATGATTCTGTATTTCATATTACTATAAGGGGGAAAAGCAATCAAAAATGTATAGCCAGCCTGGTCTTAAACACTTCCAGGTATCAACAATTTCTCTAGGCAGCCTGTGCCAGTGCCTCACCACCTTCACAGAGAAGAATTTCCCCTGACATGTAGTCTAAATCTCCCATTTTTAAAAAACATTTTCTCCTGTCCTGTCACTACCTACGTGTGTAAAAAGTTGTTTTTCCTCCTGTTTATAAACCACCTTTAAATATGGGAAGATCACAAAGATGTTTCCCCAGAGTCTTCTCTTGAGACTGTAAGAGCACAGCTACCTCAGCCTTTCATTGTGCAAGAGGTGTTGCTGCCCTCTGATCATCTTCATGGTCCTTCTATATATCAACTCCAAAAGTTCCACAACTTTCTTGGGCTAGGGGCCCCAGACATGAATGCATTACTCCAGGTGGGACCCCACGAGGGCAGAGTAGAGCGGGTCAATCCCCTCGCTCTCACTGCTGCCCACCCCTCCTTTGATGCAGCTCAGGATACAGTTGGCATTCTGTGCTGCAAGAGCACACTGCTGGCTCATTTATCAGAGGTGGTACACTTACTTTGGCCTGTAGAATCACTTCTTGTTACTTTCTGTTATAGTTACTAGTGAACATGTGTGTAACCATTCCTTCCACAACGGCTAAAAAAAAAATGAATTGAGTGTACATAGAAAAATGGGTAAGTTACTTCCCCCTGTCCTGACACAGGATGGTTTTGTTTTATGTCCTCTACCAAAAATACAGTGGAATGCCGTGTTGGACTCTACATTTGAAAAATGTTGTATATTTATCCTTTAGGTAAAAGATTTGAAGATTATTCTATCAACATGAAAAGTGTGAGAAAAAAGCAAAAGAAAGTTTTGTTCTGATTTGGATGATTTTTCTGTAACTCAAAGAGCTAGAATTGCACAAGTATATTCCTGGCCTTGGGAATTCCACAGGGCTTTGGTTACTAACTTCAGCAAAGGCTGTTCTGCTTTTTATTTCTCTCTGTACTTGAATGTTGAGAAATTCCTGGTGCACAATGCAGTAAAAGTTTTCAACTTTAGTTCTTGCCTACTCTAAAACTGTTCTGTTTTGTTGTTTCAGAAAATGAATGTACAGAATGTTTTCATTTGTCCATTTGACAAATATGCCTGAATGCTCAATAACTTATCTTTGAAATTAGCCTGTCAGAGAAATCATGACACAAATATAATGATGAAACATTACTCGCCTCTAAAGATGAATTTCTGTAACAGTCATAACTGGCCTCTGGGGTGTTACTGATTGATGAAGCAACACTTTAATAGAAATTGGACTAATTTATGTGCGTCTCTACAAATAAAAATCTACATATTTTACCATGTGCAGATTCATTTGACTAAACATGAACAAATTTACTAAGGTTTTAGATTTCGATTTGTTTGGTCTGAAGACATAAGATAAAAAATGTATCTATTAAACTGAAATAGAATGAAAATATGTATGTACATGTGTCCTTTTTCTGCTTTGTACGTACTTTCTTTCCAATACCCTCCATTAAAATAAGAACTAGTACTTTTTCAAAATACTTGGCAGCAAATTATTAAACAAAGATGAAAATTTCTATATTCCAACAAATTTTACCCAGTGAAGAACTGGTGAAGTACCGGTAATTCAAGCCCAGAACTGTATTTCTGCTTATTTGATAGCAACAACCCCAAAAATTAAGCCTTATACTCCATGTCTCATTGAAAAAGTGGAGAGATTGTAATTATTGTGGCATGGAGAAACAAGTTATAAATTAGTAATTTTTGCTTTTTGAGTCCTTGTTTAATATAATACAGATTTTATGACTGCCACAAAAATGATGCTGATACAGGCTCAGAGAGATGGGGCTTTAAAGTATAATATGATGGCTATTCCAAAAGTAGTAAGTGCTATTTTATTATTTTCGGTCCCTAATATTATAATCAGATGTTGGTCATGTGGTAGTAGAGGTTGAATTTTCCTGCCAATATTCCATTGCATTTTTGCTGTTTGACCAATGGCAGCAGAGGGACAGTGTTACAAAATGACATCTGACATGAAAGTTCATAAGAAGCAAAGGTGTGAAAATGAATTCTCTGATGAATTAAAAATGGCAGTCATTGACATTCATCGACATTTGCTGAACATTTATGGGCACCAAGTGTTGATGTCAACACAGTGAAGGCAAAGGGTTTCAGCAATGGTGACAACAACATGAAAGACGAGCTACATTTTGAATCACAGAGTCACAGAATTATAGGGTTTGGAAGGGACTTACAGGAATCATCTAATCCACCCCCCCCAGCCAAAGCAGCTCCCTAGCCCAGGATGCACAGGTAGGTATCCAGTCAGATCTTGAACATTTCCAGAGGAGACTCCACCACCTCTCTGTGCAGCCTGTGTCAGTGCTCCATCACCCTTCCTGTGAAGAAATCCCCACACACTTTAGTGCGGAACTTCCTATGCATCAGTTTCTGGCTATTTCCCCTCACCCTATTACCACACACTGCTAAGAGTCCAGCCTCATTCCTTTGCCTTCCTCTCCTTAGGTATTTATAGACATGGATCAGATTCCATCTGACTCTTCTTTTTTCAACATTGAACAGTCCCAGCCCTTCCTCATAAGGGAGGATGTGTTCCACATCCTTTATCATCTTTGTAGCCCTCCGCTGTACTCTTTCAAGGAGATCCCTGTCTTTTTTGTACCAGGAAGCCCAGAAATGGACACAATACTACAGGTTCCCTTGCATGAAATGGAGAGTATCTTAATGACCACATCGACAGATTACAACCAGGGAACTGTGTACGGAGCTGAACATCAACTTCAGTACGTTGGAAACAATGGTAGTAACACTGAAATATTTCAAAGTTTGTGCCAGGTGGGTCTCAAGAATGCCCACATGGGAACTGAAAGAGCACTGAGCACAAACTTGTCAGGACTTATTGAACCAATACAAGTCTAAAGGTGATTGTTTCCTGAATTGCACCGTTACTGGTGACCAGACATGATATCACTACTGTAAGCTGAAGTAAAAACAGTAGACCATGGAGCAGCAATACGTGAATTCCCTATAAAAGAATCATTTTAAGTCATGGCCCTCTGTGGTTTCTGGTTGGGTTTTGACCTGCTGGAGAGGAGCTCTGATAAGAGGGAACTTGATGTTCCAGTGGATGATGGGTTGGCCATGGGCTAAGAAGACCAATGGAACAGGTTGCGCAGAGAAGATGTGGATGCCACATTCTTAGCTGTGTTCAAGGCCAGATAAGATGACTTACAGACCATACAGTATAATTATATCCAGACTATTAATTTCTATGTTTTTGGGGGTTTTTTTGGTTGTTTAGTTTTGCTTTCCTTTGTATTCATTATTGCCTTAGAATAATAAAACTATCCATGAATCTAGGAGTACTTATAAATTGTTCATTTGCTTTGTCATTAAGCCATTTACAATGAAATTCTACTTTTGTTTAAGGATGATCGTATCCTAGGCTCCAATGATTGTATTGAATAGCTCTCCATTTGTATACAGGATGCCTTAAATGGCTTTCTCTGTTACAGAGCATAAACTGTAAGATACACATATCTTGTCAGGTTATTTTCATTTTATTACCCTGTCTGTTTTTCCCACTGTTTTATTCATTACATATCAGCTTTCTGTAAGTAAGACTATATTCATGGCTGACTCAAAATACAGAAAATGCAGTCATTCTAAAGGAATAATACAAAATGCATTCTTTAATACTGTTGTTACTATGTGTTGGAAGAATACAGTCCCTGTTCCTTTTGTGAACCAATTGTAACCTTACCATAATTTCCTCATGATTATCTAAATATGTACACAGGTCAAGCTTATTTGTTTAATAAGCAAGCAAACAAACAAATCAATGAGATTCAAGATTTTTAGCAGTTTCTTGCATGCACAGTCATACATACATGGAATTCAAAAGAAAACCATTCATAATGGCAGGTTATTCACGTACAGAAGATAATAGCATATTTAGATATTTGTGAAACCAGTTGTCAAAGGTAAGGGGGAAATTGCTTGCAACTCTGCTTTCCAAAAGTCATGCATCTTCTTCAAGTGGTAGGTTTTATTCAGGAGGAAGATATCTTATTTTTTGGTAATGCACAGAAAATGAAAAGACCTTTTAACAGAATGTATTGAATGGAGTTCAATAAGGGTCATCCAATCAGTGTCTGAAAGACCTCTTCATCTACTTGAATTTATCTAGGAGTTCATCTCAGTTGCTCCTATATATTATTTAGTGGGTACACTGTGTACAGGATTACCTAACTATTTTCAATTTTACTCTAATGCTTCTGAAAGAAGCTATTATTTTCTGAGAGGAAGAAGCATATATTAATTTTCCTATAATTGCCTTCACAAGTTCTCTGGACTTGCAAATGACTTTTTTTTTTTCCCCTCTAATCAAAAGAACTTGAAATTCTGTAAGACTTTGAATTTAACTTCTCTTCAGTTCAGGCTGTATATTCCTCTCACGACTTCAGCCACTAATGTATTTTAAGGAAATATATGGTGATAATTTGTTTGGGATTAGATGGGATTGTTTAATTGTTTGATTTTTATTTTGGACATAAAATAGTGGAATGAGCATCTTTCATTTTTAATCATGATCATTTCACAGATTTTAGAAATCAAATAATTATGGTTGTCCTGCCTAATTCCAAGAAATAAGCCACAAGTCATGTAGCTTAATCAAATATTCTCAGTAAAAATAGTTCATATGCAGCCATGTACAATATCAGGCAAGCTGTGCATCAATTCAGTAGCATGAATTAGTATTACATAATCTTTCTCTATTTTTTTTCTATTATCTCTATTATTCTAGGTTTCCTAGAAGTTTCTTTAATGAGCTAAGACTCACTTGTGTATGCCTGTCCTCTTCATTCTCTTTATTCTCCTTCTTCTGAGCTGCCTTGATCAATGTGCTTTGTGTGATGGGTAGATGTTATCTTTGCTGATGGGTGACTGTTTCTCACACAGTTGAAAAATATTTTGGCAGCTCTAAGATCTGCCTGATCACACTATGAAATTTGAAACAGAAACTGAAATTCATATAATAGAAGATGTCAGTGTTTTAAAACAATGACATTACACATCTCCATATTCCAACCTGCTCAGTGAAAAGAAGTTACATCTACCTATATTTTCGTAGCGTTCAAAGTTTTAAAGTACTCTTATGTATAAGTACAGTGGGAACAGAGTATTGTCTCATACGAACTCTTTAACACTACTTAGGCATATACCAGGATGTCAAAAAACTGGGATTAAAAAATGTGTTAAACTGTATAGCTATATTAAAACTAGTGGTTTTTCCATAAAACAAAACAAAATATATACAGTATACAGATGTTTATATATACAGCTTGCAGGTGTTTATGCTTTAGGGCAAAAATCAAAGACTAAATTGCCTGAAGTAAGGAATAAATTTTTCCTCTGGACGGTTTTTCTCTAGAGAACTGTCCATTCCTTATTTTTCAGAAAAGGAATTTGCACCAACTAAACCCCTGGTTTAAGCCAAAACAGCACTCCTGTAAATTCTGCAGCACTAGTAATTTTTTTTTGTATGCATCAGAGGAATGGCTCTCAAACAAGCAGAAAGAAAAAAAAAAAAGAAAAAAAGGTAGAAATAGAACCTGGCATTTGCCTGTGCAGCAGATTTCAGTGACCTATATTTGTCTCCAGAAACAAATTCTCAGTTGCTTCTGTAATGATCAAATTAATGATTTAAAGGTACGGATCACTGGAAGTAATATAACATGATGTTTCCCTTGTATTTCAACATTGAAATGGTTGAGAATTTGTGGCATATAGCCACCAAAAATATATCACAATAATTTTCTGAATTTAACAACTTGTGGTTATATAATCCCTCAAATATGCCAGTACTAATCTTCTTAAAATTGATTGATTTTGACCCATGGCTTTGTAGAGAGTCTCTTCTGTATAAACTAGCACTTCAAAATGTTCTTCAATTTGATCTTTATGGTATACTTTTCATTTTCATTTCCAATTGCCATTTCCTTTAAAATGGTAGACCTTTATAAGATTGTTTCTAGGGTACAGGTGACACTGCAATATGTCACTGCAATAGCATCTCTTATATTTAGTGCATTTCCTGGTTAAGTGAAGATATGCAGCCAAAACAGGGAGAGAGAGTTTAATGAAATGAAAGCATCTGTTTAGCTAGACTAATGCACTTTACTCTTTATTTCGTTTAGATACATGTCTTGCACTGTTCTTATTCTCCTAAAAAGGGCTCCTAAAAAAGTGTTTGTCATGGGGATATTTTTGAATGGAAAGTTAGGAAGATGGCACAGACTGAACCAAATATTGTTTTGTTTATTCGGAAATGCTCAGACAAGTGACTCAGACTCTTAAGTAATGTGGATTTTGGCAAAAATGTAACCTAGATTTGGTCAGTAAGTAAATTTTTCCTAACACATCTCAAACAAGTCTCAGACTCCTGTGGGAGATTCCATGTTTTGTACAATTCTCTTGGGCAGCAGCTGCAATACAAAATTGCATTTCTAGCTGTGGAGAGAGACAGCAATACGCACCATGTCAGATAGATCTGTAGGTAGAATCAGTCTCCCAGCAGAATAGATTTTAGTATAACTGCACAGTAGTCTTTTTGTTGCAGTGTAACAGGAAAGTCCAGAAGGAGAAAACATTAGCCAGAATCACCCATTCTGTAGATAAGACTAGGTTTTCTCCATGATTGCAGAGTTTTGTTTATTCTTACTGCACCCTTAACAGAGGGTGACTGGGTATTAAGTACAGTGACTCCTACAGGAGTTCTCTGAGAGGTAGATGGAGTGTGAGATGGAAGGGAAGGGAAGGGAAGGGAAGGGAAGGGAAGGGAAGGGAAGGGAAGGGAAGGGAAGGGAAGGGAAGGGAAGGGAAGGGAAGGGAAGGGAAGGGAAGGGAAGGGAAGGGAAGGGAAGGGAAGGGAAGGGAAGGGAAGGGAAGGGAAGGGAAGGGAAGGGAAGGGAAGGGAAGGGAAGGGAAGGGAAGGGAAGGGAAGGGAAGGGAAGGGAAGGGAAGGGAAGGGAAGGGAAGGGAAGGGAAGGGAAGGGAAGGGAAGGGAAGGGTGGAAAATATCCTATTAGAAATGGGTTTTCTACTAGGATAGATACAGTAGTCTATGATCTCCTGTATAGAGGAATATAAGCATGGAAATTAGAAGTAATTAGGTTGTACTGAGAAGTAATGCTTCCTATTTATTTCCATTGAAACTAGACCAGATGAAAAGATAACAATAACACTATTTGAGAGCAAAATCTCAGCTACAAAACACTATTTATCAACATTGTTACCATTTAGCCATGCATTTTCACCAGCAATGAACACAAGCCTGCATACTGTGCTCAAAAGAACTGCACAAGTGGAGGTGACCCACTGTAGCCATTGCTGAAACACACCATCTGCCGCTTCACTGTGATCATATCCACTGTTTGGTCTCCATAAACATTCAGCAAACATTGATCAGAGTCAGCGAGTGCAATTTTTTTTGTCATAGAGAAATTCATCTGCACGCCTTTACTTCATCTGCACTTCAACTTTTACTGTAGTACCGCTAACATCTGCCTCTGATTTTGTAGACCAACATAATAAAATAGGAGGCATTACTTTTGGAGGAGTTCCTGTAAATTAAGCTGTTGGAGTAAGAAATATTGATTACTGTGCCTTTTCCACTCAAGCTGGGATTGTGAGGAGGGTTTTTTCTTGTTGAAAATCTGACAGTGTCTCTCCTCAGTGAACTTTTCCCCTCAGTTTCCCTAATTTTTATCAAAGTTTCTCTTGATCCTTCAGTTCAACTGTTTGATCGACATGCTCAAAATTCATGAATCTGTCTGCATACCATCAGTTTTTGTGCAAATTCTTAGGACAATAATTTGAAAATAACTTTAGGACATATTTCTTAGCTATCCGTTTTGTGGTTCTGAGTGAAAATGCTATCTATCATCTCAGAGTAAAGAAACTACAATTATTTGAGCCAATATATCAATACTTAAATATTGGATATCAATATTAGTTACCAATCTTAGTTACAAATATCTTTCTTCAACAAATACACATCTGTGTGTATAAGTTTGAAACTGAAGATCGACATATTTGGTTCATCCACTGTGACAGACTGTGTAATTCTGAAGACACAAGTGCAAATTAAAATATGACATAAGGATCACTTTCATGGTTTCAAATGTATCAACAACTGAATGAAAATTTGGTAGCAATAACATAAAAACTCTTTACAGTTAAGAAATGTATTACTGCAATGCAGTATACTTATATTAATATTGCTTACTAAGAAAATAATATTTTTCAACATCCTGTATGACAATTTACAGATAAGATTTATTGCCTCATGCATAACCTATTTTAAGCCAAAATAATAATTAATGATATTAATAAGACCTTCCACAGTAGTACCATATTGCAACAGTTTGAATGTCATGCTTCAAACTGATGAAGTGGTTGGGAAAATATAAGTGATTATCTAAGTTTGGGCCCATACCCCTCACCCAGTTGCTCACCCATCACATTATGGATTTGTCTAGCGGTATGCTGGACTTTGTTCAGATGATGGATACTGTGAGAAACAGTATTGAAAGCTTCTCTGAAATCCAGAAAGATAGCTGACTTCCCTTGGTCAACTACACGGGTGACCTTGTAATGAAAAGGAATTAAGTTAGTTAAACAGAACATTGCCACCATGAACATGCTGGCTTTGACCAATGACCACACTGCCCTTCATGTGTTTTTCAGGAATCCCCGGCATAATTTTCTATGTAATTTTAACAGGCACTGAAGTGTGACTGACAGGTCTATAACTACCAGTATCTTCTTTCTTGTGCTTCCTGAAAATTGGAACAACGTTTGCCAGCTTCCAGACAACAGGGACCTTTCCACATTCCCAAGACCATTGAATAATAATTGAAAGAAGTTTCTCAATGGTAACAGCCAGCTCTCTGAGTATCCTGGAATAGATCCCATCATGTCCCATGGACTTGTATGCACCCAGGTGGAGCAGCAAACCCAGGACAAGTTCAGGCTTGGCTGGGAGTTTACTGTTAACACAGTCGCTGTAATCCAACCCAGAGCACATGGCATCCCAGAACTCATAGTCAGCATTGAAGACAAAGGCATTAAATGTCTCTGCTTTGTCTATGTCTCTGTTTGTAAGATGACTGCTCTCATCAAGTAGCAGCCCAATGTTCCCTCTGGTCTTTTGCTGTTAACATATTTGAAAAAGAAAACTTTTAATTGTACCCCGCAGTATTGGCTATCTTCGACACTAAATGAGCTTTGGCTGCACAAATGTTCTCCCTGCAAAGGAACACAGCATCCCTATATTCCTCCCATGTAGCCTGACCTTGCTTCCAGTAGATGTATACTTTCTTTTTCCACCTAAGCTCTAGAAGAAGATCCCTGTTCAGACAAGCTGGCCAGCTACTCTACCTGCCTGGTTTCTGACATTTTGGAATTGCCTGTTCCTACGCACATAGGAGTGGTACTGAAAAGGTGACTAATGCCTTAAAATTTGCATCTAACTTCACCCATGCATTTGACTTCATTACAGAAGAGCATATGCGCACTGTGTATATCTTAAATCCACAGAAAACTGAAGTAGTCATGCCTAATTATTGTGACAGTATTTCATGCAGATAGCATATTATGCCTGTGCTTGTATGACCTGCACTGATTGCCAATTGATTTTTAAGGTGATCATAAAAACCTGAGGCCTTGCTACCCAAGTAGAAATTGATAATTTCTTTTTTTTATATCACAAGTTTTGATATTACAAGCACTCAATTTCCTCTGCTGTGAGAAAACTCAGGTATTAAAACTTAAAAATACACACTCCTTTTGTATATGGCTGGGGAACAGAATAAAAACGAACCACAGAAGACAAAGGATGAGCTTTATTTAAATAGCCTGTACATTATTCCACAGTTGTGTCTGTTTAACAGAAATATAGTCATCATTCTGAAGTCAGAATGTCCTACAGAAATTTAAAAATAGATATGAATAGCCTAATTCTTTGGAAGAATATTATGAAAAGCTGAGGGGGGATGCTGGGATGTTTTGAAAGATATAATTCACAAGTTTGTATATGGCTTTTGACTAGGCTTGGACCATGAGCAGCAAGTCTTCACCTTTGCCATTTTTAGTAGTGTATTAACTGAAAGAAATCAGAAGCGAGAATGATTCCACAAAGAAAGGCCATTGTTTCCCTCACTATCTCTATAGATAAGTCATGGATTTAAGTAAATTGTTGGAACCTTCTTTCTATCTCTTGGGTGTTTCATTTTAAGTAAGATAGAGAAATATGTACTTGGTAACTGCCAAAGGTCAAAGATAAATGTGCAAAGAAGGAAAATATTGTGCAAATATCTAATTGTGCAGTCACTGTAGATTTTAAAATAGATTTTCGTTGTGCCTCTGCTGCCTAGCTACATGAAAGTAGTTAAGACAGCAAAGAAAAACAGTTGACACAAAATCTACTCATTTAGTTTGAGCTGCTGCACATAAAGAAATACTTCTCCAATAAAAGCAAACACAAGCATCTGAACATCTAATAAGATATCATAGAAGTATCACATAACCTTGGTTTCTTTTTTGCCTTTGAAATAAATTCATAAGCAATTCAAACCCATTCTGGGGCATTGGCACTGATATTCTTCTACTTAAAAACTGATCCATTATCATGATCATAAAATCATAGAATGACTTGGCTTGGAAGGGACCCCGAGGATCATCAAGTTCCAAACCCCTAACACTAACCTCCAAGTCTGGTACAAGGCCAGGTTTCCCAGTGCCCCATACAGACTGATTTTGAACACCTGCAGGGACAGAGCAACCACAGTCTCCTTGGGCAGCCTGTTCCAGCATCTCACCATCTCTCTGTAAAGAACTCCCCCCTGACATCCACTTTAACATTCCCTCCCTGAGTTTAAAACCATTCACCCTTGTCCTATCACTATCTACCTGAGTAAAAAGTTGATTTCTCTCCTTTTTATAATCCCCTTTTAAATACAAGAAGGCTGCAATAGGGTCTCCTCTCAGCCTTCTCCAGGATGAACAAGTCCAGCCCCCCCAGCCTGTCTTCACAAAGGAGGCACTCCATCCTTCTGCTCATCTTCATGGCCCTCCTCTGGACAGCCTCCAAAGCCCCACATCTTTCCTGCACTGTATGTCCCAGACCTGGATGTAGTAGTCCAGATTGGGCCCCAAGAGGGCAGAGTAGAGAGGGACAATCACCTCCCTGTCTCTGCTGGCCACTAGTATTCTGATGAAGCCCAGGATACTATTGGTATTCTAGTTGTGATAGAACAATGCATACAATTATGTGGTGAATTTTGTGTGAATATGGCATAATCCTGGCATCTTTTATTTGAAAGAGTCCTGATCAGTATGCAGATGATTTATGTAATCAAAATGTTATTCGTGTTTCCAAGCACTGGGTAACTACACTTGTACAAATCCGCATTTCAGAACAAGGATAAATAAAATACTCATAGTCTTCCCTCTAGTGTTCCTCAATATGGAAATTTCACATATCAACGTACAACAGCAGGTATTTCATATGGATGAAAGAGCTAAGAACATGTTGGATATTGAGTGAAAATTTAAACCTTCACTTTTTTGAGTACGCAGAAAAAAAAATTCAATTTTTGTTGCCTCAGTGGAGAACATGCTCTTTAAATACTAAACCACTAAACGCAAATGACTTAGGTATGGTCATTCTTTCCTAAACAAAACATGAGATATATTGAATAGAAAATATGAAATACATGAAATGGAGTCTAACACCTAGTGACAAAAGATATATAGTGACAAAATATACTAACTTAATCACGTTTTATACTGGTTTTTGCTTTTATGGTTGGGGAAGAGAGATTAAAAAAAAATCTACTATATGAGTAATCTTGCATGTTTTATTTCAAAAATAAATAACATTAAGACTGATTTTGGAATCACAATTCTTTGCTGAAAAGTAAATTTTCCAAAATTTAATGAAAATGTTTAATGAAATGTTTAATCTCTCAGATATAAAAAGGAATACAAATATGTGCCTATGGTCATGGAATCATAGAATCATAGAATGGCTTGGGTTGGAAGGCACCCTCAGGATCATCAGGTTCTAGCCTCCCATACACAGGCAGGGTTGCCAGCCTCTAGGTCAAGTACTAAATCAGATTGCCCAGGGTCCCATCCAACCTGGACTCTAACACCTCCATGGACAGGGCATCCACAGCCTTTCTGGGCAACCTGGCACAGCATTTCATCACCCTCTCAGTAAAAAACTTCCCCCTGAAATCTAAATCTTCCTTCCTTTAGTTTTAAACAATTCCCTTTGTCCTATTGCTATCTACCTTTGTAAAAAGCTGATTTCCCTCATGTTTATAAACTCCCTTTAAATATCAAAAGGCTGCAATGAGGTCTCCCCAAAGCCTCCTCTTTTCCAGGCTGAACAGCACCAGTTCTTTCAGCCTGTCTTCACAGGAGAGCTGCTTCTGCCCTTGGACCATCTTTGTGGCCCTCCTCTGGACCCTCTTCAACATCTCCACATCTTTCCTGTGTTGGGTACCCCAGACCTGGATGCAGTAGTCCAGATTGGACTTCAAGAGGGTAGAGCAGAGAGGGGCAATCACCTCCCTACTCGCCACACCTCTTATGATGGAACGCAGGATACTATTGTCTTTCTGAGCTGCAAGCACACACTGCTGGCTCATGTTAAATTTTTCAATAACCTGGACTCCTAAGTCCTCCTCAACAGGTACTCACAAGGAATTCTCCCAGTTTGCATACATATTTGGGGTTGCCTTGATCCAAATTCAAAACCTTTCATTTGCTTTGTTGAACCTCATTAGGTTCAAAAGGCCCCACCTTATATCAAAGAAGTATATCAAGGTCCTTCTGGATGGCATTCCTTCCTTCTGCTTCATCGACTGTAGTACTCAGCTTGGAGTCATCAGCAAACGTGTTGAGGGTGCAATCAATCCCATCATCTGTGTCACTGACATAGATACTAGACAGTACCAGACCCAAGATGGACCCCTGGGAATGCCACTCGTTACCAGCTTTCACCTGGATAGAGTCATTAACATGGATCCATTTAACAGAGGAGGTACACCCTCTTAGGCCTGTCTCTTCTGATCTGTATACCTGTAGAACCCCTTCTTGTTGTTTTTAACATCCCTCCCCAAGTTCAATTCCATCTGTGCCTTGGCTTTCATAATCCCACTGTCTGCATGTCCGGTCAGAACCCCTATATTTTTTCCCAGGTGACACAGTCTAGCTTCCATTGTCTGTACTTGTCCTTCCTTTCTCTCAGTCTGACCAGCAGGTCCTTTTCAAATCATGCTGGTTTCCTGCCTCCCCTTCCTGCTTTATTATTCTGAGGGATGGAGAGCACTTGTGCTCTCAGAAAGACATCCTTTAAAGAGTAGCCACTTTTTTCCACTCCTTTGTCTCTAAGGACTTCTTCCCAGGAGATCTCATTCAATAGATTCCTTAAACAACCTGAAGTTCACTCTCTTGAAGTCCAGGGTCCTGACTCCACTTTTTGCCTGGTCCACATAACTTGATATCGCAACCAGGGTGTGGTTGCTCCCACCAAGAGAAAAATACTTACAGACTCTTTCACAGACTGTGGCTCCTCACCAGTTCTAATCAGAAATCAAACCACACCATCTGATGCTAAAGTTCTCAGTATTTTTAATTGGTCTGCATTCATCTACAGGACAAGTACATTCATCTATAAGAAAGTGGCAGTACTGAGTGATCAGACACTTCCTTACATGAGAATCGTACAGGTGGCAAAGCAGAGGTTCGTATGCAATGGGGAGTATTGCCCTGCAATATATATATTTTTTTCTGTCTTCTGCAGAACTTTTTTATCCCTGGCAAATTGGGAGTAGTGAGAAGGAGCAGGAGGCAGAGCTGACCCTTCTCTGCTCTATAGCTGCAACGAAATGGTGGGAATAAGATGAAAGGAAACAAAAGGATCAATCCTGAAAGGAGGAAAGACTCTGATGAAGTTATTGACTGATACTATCAACTCTTGTTAATGTCAGCTAGAAGTGATAGTGCAGGGAGAGATCTGAGCCTTTACAAAACTCTAACAAAACAATAGGAAATATTTCCAAGGAAGAAAACATCTTTGTAAAAAGGCAAATAGCATGCAGGATGGAAAAGGACGCGATATTTTGAGAACAATTATGCCATTACAAGAGACACTAATAAATATCATTAAGTTGATTGATGTGAAATGAAACATATTCAGGACTTGCAACAGTAGTTTATTTATACATACAATACAAGAGGTGTGTCCCACTGGAAGATCACTAATTATTAATAAACTCTAGCTGATTCTGCCTACAACATACAAAATCCAAGGGCACTAATTAATTTAGATTAAAACAAAAAATATTCTTTCTTGTGTGAAGCAGGTATTAAGTGATAAAGGATGTGATTCACCTCTCTCCTGTCATCAGCTCTTCCCACGCCAGATCCTGATGAGTGTACTCCTTGTATTGAAAAGAAGACTCAAGTTCAATTATTCTGTAGGGCAGATAATGCAGATGAAGTTTATACATAACTATGAGTTGCCACACAATATCTTTTCCATGACATTCTCCATGTATCTTTAAACTTTAGAACACATCACTTGTTGCTTATTTGGGATGTGGAAAAAATTCATTGCAATCTAGATTTTAAAAGGGAGAGGTGCTGCAGGAAAGAGTCCAGCTGTCGGGTTCAATCACATCTTGTTTCAATAATTTTTGTGGCAATTGGTTTGACAATAATTCATAGTACTAAAGGGGCTAAGGTAAGTATCAGGGCCTTTCTTCTGTGTCTCTCATCTTTATTGCTTAAGGCAGCCTTACTTCTATGAATAAAATAGCACCTGGATTAAGACCTCAGTGAAGAACGCAGTGAGCTTGGTTTGCTAGAATGGAACAGAAGAAAACGCACTTGTAAACAGATCACTTTCTAAGAAGGCCTCAGGATTCTTCCCCTTTCTGTTGAACTAGAGAATACCACTAAATAAATCAACTTTACCAAGTTGGTTGGGTTTCACTAGTCCTGTAAATGACATGCTGCAACCCTTTGACTATAAGGGACACCTAGCAAGATTTCAGTCCTTGCTTGCGACTCAGACGAATTTCAGTCCTCTCAGTATTTGCAATGAGATGTGTTAGCAAGTTAACATGATGGATTATTCTGAGACTAGCAAACAGATGATGCTGTAAAACTGTTGCCTGCACTTGAAAAATGAAATACAATTTCTTCATCTAGAGAACATTTTATTTTAAATCTCATACCAGTATTAGTTGTGATGACTCCTAATCAAACCTCCCACTGGCTACAAATAAATCTGTGATATCAGCAGATTGTGTATGCCTTCCTACAGACAGTATTCTGGATGGAATCCACTTGTAATTGCTGAATGTTTTGGGTATCTTGCATTTCTAATTCTTAACCAGCTTGAGAAAGCTTAAAAACAGGATATTACATATTAAGAGATATATAATGTGACTCACGTGGGAGCAACAACCAAGAATTGGTATATAATGACAATTTTAGTCATTTGGGATTATTCATTGTGATAAGAATCCTAGCCAAATAACCCTACTATTTCAAGACAGATTAATCTCAACTACTTTTGCTACTTTCTACTTATCCATTTTCTGTATCTCTCAACTTACTGTTATCTAGTGGTGTAAGCAGGCTCTTGTATAATCAATGGAGATAAGATAGATAAACTTGAGAAAGGATATCCAAGAAATTTCATACCTTAATTTATAGAGGAAAGGAGACTGCAGTAGAGTGTCTAACTTCTCACTCCTCCTCCTCAAAAGAACAGATGGAGAAAATAGAAGGAGAGGAATAGAAGGAATAGAGGAATGTACTGCCTACTGATAACATACTACAGTAGTGAGAAACTAAACTCAAACTAAAACCACCTTTCCTTATCCCCATGGGCTGCAGCTCCGGCAAAAGCCCTGCTCCTGCAGAGGATCTCCACGGGCCACATCCACTGCTGCACTGTGGGCTACTCCATGGCTCCATATGGAGATCTGCTCCATGTGGTGCTCACGGGCGATGGGGGACAGGCTGATCCACCGTGGTCCTCTTCTAGGCTGCAGGAAACTTCCACTCCTCGTCTGGAGCAGTGACCTGAGTGTCTGCAGGGCTACTTCTTTAACCTGTTCTCACTCTCCTCTCCCATCTATTGTTGCACAGCAGTTTTTCTATTTCTTAAATCCACTCTCCTGGAGGCACAACCAGTGTCACTCATTGACTCAGCTCTGACCAGTGAAGGTTACTTTTTGGAGCCATCTGGAGCTGACTCTGATCTGACATAGGGCAGTTGCTGGGTTCTGCTCAGAGGCCAATTCTGCAGCCCCTCACCCATTACCAAAACTTCCCAACACAAGCCCAATATAAAAATGTGCTACTATATAAATTCTCCTAATCTTTCCTTTCATATCTACACTAATTTTTTTTTTTTTTGCAAGAGTAGAAGATAACAAAAAATGTGAACATGTTAAGCTTACTATTTATTATGCTATCTGTTTCTTAAAGCTACGCTACAACACCAGAACTTTTCAGGAGTAATAAAAAAAATAACACTCTTCTTCCAGGTTATTATGGTATTGGCACCAATTTATTTTTATTTTTATTTTTATTTTTTATTTTTATTTTTATTTTTATTTTTTTCAATTTTAAAAATGATAGTCAGTTATGGAAACTTCTTGAAACTCTTTCTTTCTTTTCTTCTATGAGTGTAGGTTCTTTCACCTTTCGTTTTACCAATGGGATTTGAAAATTACTACCAAACATACATTATGATTTTGCTACTTCACACTGTTCTTCCCAAAAGTCAAAAGCTCATACCAAATGGAGTTGCTGATTCTCCAGGTGTCAAATCAAGTGTGTTCCAGCCCTTGATTTAGTCCCATCATGTAGATTGAATCTTTTCATTTTCATCCTCTTTGGTTCAAGTCCTTTTGTTTTTGTTTGTTCTATCACTCCTTTCTATCTTTACATCACCTTTTTGACTTTTTGTTTTTTTTCTGATTCCATTCTTTATATATATATTATAATTTTCCTCACAATTTATTGTGCTTGTGAAGTACAGATGATTACTTCCCCAATTTTAAACAATCTCCCCAGATCTCAAATATTCCCATAGCTATTTCTTAATTCAAATTCAATTTTGTAAATTGCTGTTCATCTACTTTATAAAATAATGTGTTTTGTACAGTATCAGAAGAAAGGGGCTATGGATATGTGTAGCAGATGAGACTGCAGATGTTAGCTACTGACCTAAACAAGATGATGGATACTACAGTATATTCTAACATTTAAATAAATAATAATAATAAAAAAAACTCAGAGACGCTAAGAATTTATTTGCTGACTTGTGTCTCCTGTTATCATGATCTCACCATACTCTTTATCATTTTGTTCCTTTCCTATCACCATACCCCTTTTTGCATCCCTGTCCTTTTTAACTTTATACCCTTCAGACCTTGTGTGTTGAAGCTAACTGTAATGTTCTATACTAATCTTATTAGGGTCTATCGTATTTTAAAATATGATTTCACAAGAGGTTCCTGATAACCATTAACCAAAATGAGATAGAACCACATGACTGAATGCAAGTTTCTCATCAGGAATATTTTTTAACATAGGCAATAAGCAGAGAAAAAATGGAGCTTGAAAATAACAGCTTTAGCAAGCAGATGGCTTAAACCACTGAAACAGATTTACAACATTATGAAAATATTAGAATTAACAGAAGTTAAAATTACTAAATTAATAACATTAGACTGTTTGTTTAAAATATATAGTATCATTAACACTGACATTGATTTATTCACCAAATTAACAATAGAAATCATAAAAATTGCCTCCCATCAGATCCGTAAATATTCTCTACAAAGTTCAGAATTTCTGTAATATGAAATCGCAATGCCTCAAGATTTCATATCACAGAATTTGGATGCAGAGATCTTTAGAATTTATAAACAGATTCTTTTATGCATGCATGCATATTATAGATATATATATTCATGTATTTCAAGTGAGCAATGGATGGGACAGAAGGAAAAAAATCATTGTGAGCTATGTTATGACAATACCAAACTATATTTTGTTAAAACTTCAGAAAGACCTGTGGGAATTTATAATTCCCAGAATACCTGTTGTGCTTTTTCTACCTAATGATTGATGTACATTTCTAAAATCAAATGCAGGTCAAATAAAATGTTCTTACACAGTCAGTTAAGGATTGATATTATCTGAATTCTTATTTGCAAAAATTGAGAAACTGGCATATTTCAAATTAATTAATCTGATGATCCGTGGTTGCACAATTTGGAAAATATCACATTACTTTTAATTATATTACTATGATATTGAGAATTGCTTACAATCATGAAAAAGCACATATTTTCTCCTTTTCTATTAATGAGACATGTTTGCCACTTAGGGCTTAATTTGTTGCCACTTTATTCTTCTTTTACAGAGCTACATCTAAAGTGAAATGAAATAAAAAAAATAAAACACTTAGCTTCAACACAAGTCTCAAATATTAGCCTAGATTTCAGCAATCAGTTAAATATCATGCTGAATCAGAGCATTTATTCTCATAGGCTGCTTAAAATCAAATATGTTCTTTAAAAATTTCTGTTTTTTTTTTTTTTTTTTAAGTTAATGAAAGTAGAAGTGATGTGTATTATTAGATGCTGACAGAAATAGCGAATATTGCAAGCTTAAGAAAATCACATTCCTGCTATCTTCCTTGTCCCTTTGCAAACAACTGAAGTGGTCAAGCACATTGTACTGCTGGTGACATCCCTGGGAATATTGTTACTGTTAGAAAAAAAAGTATAATATTTAGAACTTCTGCTTCAACAAAAGTTTTCAGAAAATAAAAACAAATTTTTGTATAAGAAGTTGTAAGTTTGGCAATTTGCAGCACCATTAAAAATGTTGAGGAGTAAACCACTGGCGAATATACCATATAAGTACAGATGTGGCACAGGACCATCAGGGTAGAAACAATACCACCTTTAAGAGGGAATGAATTTAAATGACTTCATAATTCACTACTAATTTTTGATATCTCCACTGATTATTTTACACTTTCCTATATTTCTTTCTGGCTTTCTCCCTCTGATACAGCTCAATCCTGGTTCTGGATAATGTATATATATAGCTACATATGCACACATATTACCATGATTCATTCTACAAGGTGATAATAGTCTTTGTTATGGAAACTAAACAGTCTAGTATTTTGAGCGCAACTGGTATTTGAATGTTAGCAACCTGAAAAGGTAATCGTGTATTCTGTAATTCAGTGCTTCCATACAAAGCGGACCCCCACTGGAGATCAGAAACAGAGGGGTCTGAGGAGGACTACAATTTCAAATAATCATGGATTCAGGCTTTATTGATGTCAAGGTCTCAGTCAGACTGACCAGATGCTTTGCTAATCTATCAATCTAGATATGAAAGCATTCAAACGATTATAATCTCCTAACAAAAATTCAACAACAAAGGATTAATAAGGAATTAATCAATATATATACATTTCAATTAATCAGTCAGATTTTTTTCTAATTAAATATAACTAGGAAGGCCTGAGGCTTTTATTTTATGCCACTCTGATGGAGATTAGGAACACCAGAAATATTCATCTGAAAACTGTCCTTTATTTTAGGAATATTTTAACTGAAACTTGTCTGTATTCCATGCGTAGATTTCCATGGCACATATGAGAGGTGGTTCTTACTATCAAAAGAACATAAATGGCAGAAAGTAATTTATTCACCAAGCCTTAGTTTGTTACACATGAATGGTCAGTCACCTACACATAGGAAAGTGACTTACCTTTCCGAGATTCAGAGGGCCTGCATCAATTCTTCCTTCCACCGTGCTGAAGGTTATATCAATGCTGATGACACGTTTGCATTAGTTAAACACTGAGGAGCTGACAAAAATAAATGAAGTAATTTATTTGGAGGGATTTAGAAGGATTTGGAAACAAAGCTGATAAAGAAAACAGACATGTAAAGCAAACTCATTGCATGCCAGAGTCTGAGGAAGAGTTGCATAGTTCAAAGTTGACAAGAACTTTTTTGTGTAATATGATACATAAGTTGAGTTGTAGAATCATAGAATCAGTTCCTCTGCCTAGAGGTGGATGGTGACCTAACTGAGAGCTTTTGGATAAGGGTTAAAGAACAGACTAGTAAGAGTGACACTGAAGTGAGTGTCTGCTATAAACTGACATCCAGTCAATATCACACCACTGTCAGCCCACCCTGATAGAGTTTTGAGACTGAGGGAAGGCTTCACGTCAGTCTACAGCTTCTTCACATTTTGAGCAGAGGTGATTGGTGACTGCGATGGGACCTAAGGGAACAGCAAGGAGTTGTATCAGGGAAGGGTCAGGTTGGGTATTTGGAAAAAGTTCTTCCTCAGAAGGTGAACAGGTACCGAAACAGGCCCCCCAGAGAAGTAGTCCTGTCACCAAACATACCAGAGTTCAAGAAGCATTTGGACAACACTCTCAGAAATATGGTATGATTTTTGAATGAACGTGTGTGGAGCCAGGAGCTGAAATTGATGATTCTTGTGGGTTCCTTCAAACAACAATCCCCTCTATGATTATATAGGCACACTCAACACCCTCAGGTGCATCTTAACTGGACCCATGCATCATTTCATCATGATAAAGTGATTCTTAACCAAATACTCCTCTAATATGGGCAATTTTGACCCCTAAAACTGTCACTAGCATCAAGTACCTTAGAGCCTGAGGGCATACTTTAACATTAAACTCCCTTACAGTAAAAATATTCCTTTTAGGAATTAAAAGGAGAAAAAAAAGTCCACGAAGAAAACAAGCTGCTGCACAGATTGTGTTTAGTCTGCATGATTATACCCTTCCATGTGAGAGCCATCACAGCAGTTGAAGAAGGTGTAAAAAATCACTTCCAAAATGAATTTGCGCTTTGAAAGTAAGAAAATAAATGCAACTAGTACAATTATTGGACTCATTGCACATCATCCTTATTTTGGCATGAATCTTTTTAACTACATATTGCAAGACAGAGGTAGTGACAAAGTTGACAGAACCCAAATCATAGAATGGCTTGGGTTGGAAGGAATCTTAAAGATCATCTCACTCCAACAACCCTCCAGTCACTATATCAGGATGACCCAGGACCCCATTCAACCTGGTCTTGAATACCTCTAGGGATGGGGCATCCACCATGCCTCTGAGCAGCCTGTTCTACTGCCTTACCACACTTACCACAGAAAAAAATTTTCTCCTGATATCTAATCTACATGTTAATCTGTATACATAATTACATCTACATCTAATCTACGTACATAATTACAATGCTAATTCCACAGCATCCTTATAACAAAGTTGAGCAGGTTTGGAATAGACAAGCGGACAGTGAGGTAGGTTGAGAACTGGCTGACTGGCAGAGCTCAGGAGGTTGTGATCAGTGGCACATAGTCCAGTTGAAGGCCTGTACTTAGCGCTGTTCCTTTGGGGTTGGTGCTGGGTCCAGTCCTGTTTAACATTTTCATCAATGGCGTTGATGAGGGGATAGAGTCCACCCTCAGCAAGTTCGCTGATGACCTGAAGCTGAGAGGAATGGCTGACACACTGGAAGGCTGTGCTACCATTCATCAAGACCTGGACAGACTGGAAAGTTGGGCAGAAAGGAACTAGAAGAAGTTTAACAAGAGCAAGTGTTGCAGAGTACTGTGCATGGAAAGGAATAACTGCATGCACTGGTACAGGTTGGGGGATGAGCGGCTGGAGAGGAGCTCTGAGGAGAGGGACCTGGGTGTTATGGTGAATGACAGGTTGGCTATGAGCCAGCAGTGTGTCCTGGTGGCCAAGAAGGCCAATGGGATCCTGGGGTGTATTAAAAAGAGCGTGGTCAGCACATCATGGGAGGTGATCCTCCCCCTCTACTCTGCCCTGGTGAGACCTCATCTGGAGTACTGTGTCCAGTTCTGGACTCCCTATTACAAAAAAGACAGGGATCTCCTGGAAAGAGCTCAGCAGAGGGCCACAAAGATGATAAAGGGCATGCAATACCTCCCTCATGAGAGAAGGCTGAGAGACCTGGGGTTTCATACAAATTTTTACCTTCCAGCATTATCCCCTTGCATATTATTTCTCACTGGTTTTGTTAAAAAATCTTCTCCAGCATTTTCAAAATTGACCTGGTTTGCTGCTTAACGCATTATTTTTCAAGAATGAGTAAGGTAAACAGAATAGTTTTCATAATTATTTACAGAAAAAATATATATATATACAGGAGCTGTAGAAAACGTAATGCCTTCCATTTAATTATATTATTCCACAACATCAGGGGCAGATGTTGGTAGTAGAGGTTGAATGTTTCCAATAATATTCCATTACATTTTGTTGCCATGTGAAAAACGGCAGCAAGGGTAGTCTGACAAAATGGCATCAGACAAAATGGCGTCTGACATAGAAGTGACCATGAAGCAAAGGTGTGTAAGCAGTTCTTCCATACAGAAAAAAAACTTTACCATTGACATTCATCAACATTTGCTGAATGCTTACAGAGACCAAAGTGTGGATGTGAGCACAGTGAGGTGGTAAGTGGTGTGTTTCAGCAGTGGCAACAGAAACATGAAAGACAAGCCATGTTCCAAATGTCCATGGCAGTTGTCTCACTAGTAAATGAAGAGCATCTTGATCACCTCATTGACATAAACAGGCAAATTACAAATAGGGAACTGTGTATGGAGCTGAATACTGATTTCAGTGTGTTAGAAATTATGGTGGAAACCCTGAAATATTGACTTATTTTATCCACAAAAGATTCATACAGGAGAGATCCACAAAAAATTCATACAGGAAAAGAAAGAATCCCACATATGAGTTTATTGAACCAATACGAGGCTAAAGATGTCTTTTCCTAGAGTGCATCATTACTAGTGTTCAGAAATGTTGTCACCACCATGAATCAGAGTCAAAACAGCAGTCCACAGAGTGGGCACACATGAATTGCCCATTGAAGAATACATTTAAGACATAGTTATCAGTAGGTAAAGTAATATCCACTGACTTTCAGGAAAGGGGAGGAGAGGAGAGGGAAGATAAGTGAGGAAAGGCAAGGAAAGAAAAAGGGAAAAAAGAGGTTTTCTGGATTTTCTGGATTTTCTGAAACCTGGACAAATAATAAATTGAATTACTTCATGGTGACTCTGACTCAGCTGAAGGCTCCAACTTCCAAAGCCAGTCCAGAGAAGTAAACAGCCTTTCTCCTGCAACACTGTAACACCAGGCCCACTAGCAGTTTAAAGAAGGTGGTGCGCACTGCCAGCCTTGATTGGACTATGCTACCATGCTCACTGTACAGTCCAGATTTGGAAACTTCTGACTTCCATTCTTCAGGCCCATGAAAGATGGATTATCTGGGAACATTTTCCTTACCACTACGTCATCTTAGCAGCCATGAAACAGTGGATTACTTCCACTGGTTTGGGTTTTTACAAACACAGCATGCAGTTTCTTGTTGATCAGTGAAAATACATAGAAAATAGTGTTTTCTAGCTGAGAATTTGTTCTGTCAAATAGTGTAATTGTGTTCTTTGTATCTGTTATTGTTTCTGTGTAAATAAATGGGAGGCATTACTTTAGTAGTGATCTACAATTTTGTAAGCCAGAGGTAACAGTATATATATACAATATCACTCTTTCTAGATATTTGCTTGTTGTAGAAAATGCTTCTTTCCCATACAACAGAATATCTTGAAGGAATATGAAATTGATATTTTTTAACAAAGTCAGTGTCAAAGGGAAGCCTTCTGACTTTCTCATTCTTATCAGCAGTATGAAAGCTTTCCAATTCACTAATGTCAAAATATCTTGTTTTACGTCTATTATTTTATATTCATTCATTTAGTATTATGAATGTGACTTCACATCCTTCACAGTCATTTCACTCATCTAAATTCATCATTTTTTTTGCAAATTTCATTGCACTAAAAATGCCTAAATAATATCTCTTTGTTCTAATTTGGAACAAAAGGAGATACAAATACAGGTGTTCTAGTGTCTTGCTATATTTATGATTGGTTCATACCTATACATTTTCCAGGAAAAAAAAATATCCCCAGCTTTTTTCATCTTGAAGCATGAAGAGATGTCATCATTCTCATTTCAGTCTTTCCTATACCCAATTTTCATATTTGCAGTTGTACAAGAAAGGCCTAGTATTTATCTTTAGGATCTTTCTAGCTGTGTATGGTTTTAGTGAGGTATGTATGCCTGTGGGCTTTCTAAACAATTGTTTCCCAGTGAAACAAATTGTACTTAAGTGTTTTTAAGTACAATTGGCTGGAGAGAGATTAACACATTCCTTTGGCCATTAAAGGCAGGGTTTTGATATCATTCCAGGAAAATTTGTCACTGACAGATTGATAATAGTTCTGGGAATATAGTTCAGCTCCAGTACATTGGGCTTCCCAATACTGTAATGAAATTCCTGGAAGTGCCTTTCTCAGATAGAAGTACTTAATGGAATGGCATAGAAACGGGAAAATGAAAGTAACACGGCTGAAATAAACGCGTTTTTTGCAGGTGCCTCGAAGTTCAGGAACACAATACTGAAAATGCATCTAATCTGTCTATGAGTCTGTAGCTTTTCTACTAAATGCAAAATATATCTGAAAACGAAGTCAATGAATACTCATCCACCAGTCACAAAAATAGTCAAGTTAACAACTTGATTTTTCTATATAGATTAACATCATTCAATCATCCACACACCTCAAAGGCTTATATAATGTATTTTCACTATGAATAAAGTTAAAATAATTCTGCTACTGTGGAGCTAAATTGGAATGAGGTACTAAACACTGTCCCTCATTAAAGAAAGAATGTATTCACTGTTCATAGTCCCATTCACATTGCAGTGAGTCCTATGAAGATCTTTTCTAGTACCACTCCTATGCATAGAACTGCCACTATGCATACCAGACAAGGCCTGAGCCCTCAAATCTGTGGACAGTGTCTTCATACTTCTAGAATGGGCATCCTAACAGTGCTTTTGAGATGAATAGTTTCACTATGTTGGCAAAGTATCTGCTCCTATCTGAAATACATTTTTAAAGAGCAATTCTGAAAAAAAATGTGGTCACAGATGGAGAGAAAGGATGCTGTCATTGCTGCAGTAAGGTAGGATAAGAAATATTAAACAAAGTGTTACACAGAGGACTGTGGAATAAACAGCTTTCAGATTGGCCTCAAAAATATCCTCAAAGTTAAATTCTGAAGAGATGTCAAGCATGCTTAAAGAGAAGCCTGGTATGAACAATTTCTCTCAGAAAATATACCTCTCCTTGGAAGAGATGTCCAGAAAAAAACAGGTTGATTCTAAAACAGCTCTGGTCATTGATAACTGAAGAATTGGATATTTCTTGAAGAGGTCATTTGTGAAACACTATGGAAGGCTTGTGTTTATCAGCTCTTTGAAAATTAACAGACATCTCCCTTTACTACAAAATGTCATCAACCTTACCACTTATCACAGAATTATAGAATGGTTAGCTTGAAGGGGATCTCAAAGATCATCTATTTCCTTTGCCCCTGCTGTAGGCACAATTACCACCCGCCAGATCAGGCTATGCAGGGCTCCGTCCAACCTGGCCTTGAACACCTCCAGGGATGGAGCATTCATAGCTTCTGTGGACAAATTGTTCCACCACTTTGCCACTTCACCGCTCTCTAAATAAAATGTTTACCCCTAACTACTAACCTAAATCACCCCTCTTTTAGTTAAAATTATTCCTCCTTGTCCCATCATTATCAGACCATGATAAAAGTCAATCTTCCTCCTATTTATAAGGTCCTTTTAATTACTGGAAGACTATAATGTCTCCTCAGATCTTTCTTTTCTCCAAGCTGAAAAAGCCCAGCTCCCTCAGCCTGTCTTCTTAGAAGTGCTGCAGTACTCAGATTGTCTGTAATAATATCACATCAGTTCATAGTTTTGCAGTCATTGTAACTGCATGAAATTTCTTGTTTGTTTTCTAATGGTGTAATAAACACAGGTCCAAAATTTGCTGGGAATTTGGAGGGGGAAATGAAACATGAATAAAATCTCAAAAAGTACTTCACATGTCTCAACTGCTTCCATAATTCTAGCTCTAGGTGGAGATTTGATGGCTTCTCCTAGATATGTTTTTACTGGGCTTTAAAGTTCACTATAGTAAAAGTCTGATAAATCTGGTTTGATTTTTAAAAAGTAAAGTTAATGTTTTCATGACTATTCTGTTATTTTATGTAGCCAAAGGAATCTTTAATAGATGTGCTAATGTCTTTAAAAATGATGTCTGTGGAGGTAAAGGAATGTTCATGAATAGATAATTAAATTTAGAAGCTATAGTTATTTTAATTATATTTATTCTACTAATTAGAGACATTGGGATTTGTATCCATTTATTGAAAGCTTGACAGGTTTTATCTAAGAGCAATTTATAATTAAGATCATATATTAACTTCTAGCTTGAGGTAATAAATATTCCTAGGTTATTTAACAAGGAAAGCAAAATCTGTTATTCAGCTAAAAGAGCATATTTTCAAGGAATGATTTTGAATAGAACAATCTTCCCTATCTCTATTCCCACCACCCTAAGGTTTAAAAAAACCTAAGGTTTAAAAAAAGAATCTTTGTTTAAAATCTTGAGTTGGAGGTATAGACAACTAGTGAAAAATCTTCAGTCTACTATTTTGATCCAAATTAATGTTACTTTTTCTTAAGTATATATGTTTCTAGAAGCTTGAAGCCTTCCAAGAATGTATAAGGTAGTTAATAATTTTGTCAGGAGACAAAAAATATATTAAAGTGACAGCAAATACTTCATGGTTTTCTCAAAGTACAGTAGTTACCAACTCTTTCTGTTTGTTTCCCGAAATGCATTCTTTGGTGTATCATTAGCACTTCAGCTGTGCAGATGATCTTGTTGCCTTCTTGGAAGATAAATCCTTAATTCCTTTGAAGTATTTCCCTTGTGTGTGCTGTTATGTTGTCAGTACATTTCAGTGCAGTAGGTTTAGGGCCTCCACTCATGCTCTGTCTATCTAACTTAGCTATGCCATTCCTCACCTTTTCATGGACAGACTTGCTTTTGCCCCTCTCCCACTTCAGAACCTATTTTAAAGCCCTGCTGATGAACCTGGTTAGCTTTTCCACAAGGATCCTCCTCCATCTTTGAGGGAGTTGGAACCCATCAGGTACCTGCGGGCCTGTTGACATGTAGGTCATTCTGTTGTAAAAAAAAACAATAAAAAAATAATTAAAAAAAAAAAACCTTTAATATTGGCACCAGCCACAAAGCCAAGTGTTTACAGATTGGACACTTCCATTTCATTCAGTGCCCCTTCCCACTACAGGAAGCAGAGAAGAGAAGATGACCTGTGCCCCTGATTCCTGTAGCAGATATCCCAACATTCAGAAGTCACTTTTGATGGCCTTGAACAATGTGTAGCTGCATCATCTACCCTCACATGAAAAAGCAGTAATGGGTAACTGTCCTTACCAGTTTGCATCCTCTACCTGAGCACCGGGGAGGTACCAGACTTCTCTAAGAAGAGGACAGTTCTCTAAGAAGAGGGTGCTTGTCTAAGTAGAGGCTGGACATTTTGCTGGATATTTGACCACAAGTATTCTGGGAGAAAAAGTAATGAGGCACTGGTATAGGTTGCCCAGAGAAGTTCTGGTGCCCTATCTTTGAAAGCATTCAAGGCTAGGTAGGATGAGATCCTGGGCAGCCTGCTCTAGTGGATGACTACCTATGGCAGGAAGTTGGAACTAGATGGTCTTTCAGGTCCCCTCCAAACTAAGTCATTCTATGATTCAACAAAAAACTTCTCTTACATCCAAAAAGATTGCATCCACCAGCTTCCTTTGAACAATTGTGTGGTAATCTTGTAATTAAATTGGGTAAGTAGAACTTCTCCATCATTAATCTGTTGTCTGTGTTTGGTCAATGTGCCATCTTCCAGTTCTTTCTTGATATATCCCAAAATATTCTTCTCCACATTTTTACTGGGTACAGAAGATGTACAGGCCTGAAATTACCAATGTTTGGCAACCACATTTTTTTTTTCCTAATGCCAAGTTAAAATAAAGTTCCTCTATTGGGCTTACATGACAAGGTTTTGTCTGTGGGTGAGGGGCTGCAAGGTTGGCCTCTGTGAAGAACCACATTACCAAACCAGTTTCACATGGTACAGGTCAACTATCTGCACAGAAATGACATCAGAGTATAATCATTCTAGAGCATGAGTAGATGCCTGACTCCTGCAAACTAACAATGTAGCTGTTGTAAATTCAAGATTCAATGATTAAAAATCAGGGATTTAACCTACTGAACTATTCATCACAGTAATGATATCCTGCAACTAAGATAGCTAATGTTCCATATACTCAATGTGGAAAACTTGAATGCGAAGTATTCCACTGACTCTGCATTTTGTTGTGTTTGAAATATTAAAAATCCTTGATACTTCTGAAGTCTAAGAATGATTAATTACAAGCAGACTTGTAAGTAAGACCTTTCTACAAGCTACTGTTTGAATTTGTGAGGCAGGCCTGTAATACACACTTCCTCTGTTCTGATGCTTGAATTTCTCTCTTGCAAATGTAGATTTACATTAGGCATCAACAGTGTTATAGGAGCTGTACACAGATGTTGACATGTGCATACAGTATGAACATTAAAAACTTAACAAATTGCAGCAATTGTGAAACATCTTTACATTTTTAGTAGCTGTATTTGAATGATATTTTAATACTGTGCTCTCACCAGAGCCCTTTTCAGTTGATTGCTTTCCCCCTGTCCCAAACAGTGTAACTTCATAATATATATATGAGCTACCAAGGAATGAAATGGTGATGTGAACACTTATATGCATACTCTTGGATAGAGTAGTGCTTTGGATATACAAATATGCCATTCTAGCACAGATTAGAGGCTAATTAAATATCAGTTGTGTTGTAAAACATTCTCAGGATCATTCTGTTTTTAAGTGTTATCAAGACTTTTTAGAGCTCTCCAAGTGGCACTAAACAGAGGAATTCACACATTTAGGAACTATTATCTTTTTCTCATTTTCTACTGAAGTCTCTTGGTTATTTCATTATTTTTTTTTTTAGAAAAAAAAAGACTCCAATGAATATTCTTTCTTTGAACAAGGTTTGTCCAGCTTTCATTGGTAAATTCAACTAGGATAAAAGTGGGAGAGTGATGAACAAGTACTAGAAAAAATGCAGTAGTGTTATAGTTTAATAAGTATATTGAAATATAGCTGTTTGTTAGTATTTCAGAAAAATCTTGCAGATCTTCATATTTCAGCATTGTGCAAAATTCTGCTAAAACTAATCAATCACTTCATAAAGTACATAGAATGTAGCTTATATCTTACTGGTAACGCATATGCATGAATTCTTTAAAACTATTATTTTCATAGAAGATGAGTGTATTGCTTAACATTGTTCTTCCTTATACATTCACTTAATAAAGACAATAAATGTTACTTGCTAATACAAGACAAATAAATATTTAACACTAACTTTCAACTGCATTGTTCTTTCATGATTTTACCTATGGAGTAATGTCTGAGAGAATATATACACATGGTATGACCAATCAGGAGTGTAAGAGTTTGAAACAGTACTGCTATAGAATGGGAATAGTTTTCATACGTATCTATACGTTATGCAACAACAACAACAAGAAATATAACTGTTTAGTAAGGCATTTTAAAAACATGTATATTTAATAGCAGTTTTTGGCCATATCAAATCACTGATTTAAAGCAGAATTCAGATTATTATGAAAGCATTGTATTGAATTTTTATTTCCTGCTTTTATACTTCTGCTCTGTTTTTTAATGCCCTGACTACTTATTCTTTTTTTCTTGAGGCTAATACAGATCTGGGATATTATTTTCTAGTATAAGGTACAGTGTTTGTGAGAGCATGAAGGCAGTATTTTAAGAGAAACACAAGTCATCAGAGTTAATCATGGAGAACAGTTAATATTTTGCAGGATATCAATATTATGAAGAGACTGAAACGATAGAATTTTCATTAATTGTATTGCATCATTTATACTTCGAACTACACTAAATTTCCAATATATAAAAAAAATGTGGAATATTCTGTATTTGAATACTGATCTGTGACATACCACTACAATCAGTGCTGCTTCCTTCTTTATCATCCTGCTTCTTATTAGAATGAAACACTGTTCAGTTCTGATTTTTTTTCCAATACACATTGCTACATGGGTTTTACAGAACCTAAAATAATAGAGCAAATAAATCCCCAATACAACCTGGTGATACTGTACAACCTCATACCATTCCTCTGGTAATGTTTTTCAGTAGAATTCCCTCTAGTTCTATTTACGTAAGTGTTTCTCATTGGAGACAAGGAATGTAAAGTCAATGGTAAAAAAAGGATAATTGGGTTGGGATAGGGACTGTTTTTCTCTCTCTCTTGATATCAACAAAAGGATGCTATTAATGACAGAATTGGCCAAGTTCATCTCAGTTATTTCCAGCCTCTATAGAGCTGGAGACCATTTGAAAATAATTAAAATTGTAAAAAATGCATTTTTTAGCGTATGTATCAAACACACTGTGACATATTCATTTGGAGAAATTTACCTACTTCATATGCATATGTACACAGGTATATGATTTTATAATTTCGTATCATTACATTATGGGATGGTTTGTATGCCATAGCCATGTTGAAGATGGAAGCTGCCATAATACTTGAGTCACACATTGCAGAATTTTATCTGCTTCAATCTTTGTTCAGTTAGAAGACAGTTCAACTTAGCACTATCATAAAATTCACTACAAATCAGGACCTTTGCCAGGTACAGCAAAACCAAGATCAAGTTCGGTGGAGAACCTTTTGCAGGGATGACAATTTTTGGTAAGATGTAATGTGGGAGAGGTATTCCACACTATTCAGATATTCTCAGGAAGTTGTCATTTTGCTCGTTAAACAATAGTTGGTCTCATTATTTTTAAACCAATCACAGCGAAATTTATTTATGGTCATTATGGACATTAATTTTTAAGTCAGCCTGGATAGGTATAAGTATCATTGCAACTGCTTAGCAGTTGAAGAAACTGTGCCTTAAAGGCAAACACCCTGAATTGCAGAGATTTTACTACTGAAGTATCACATTTCTTCCTAAAACTAATAGAAATTTTAATTGCACCTTCAAAAGTTA
Organism: Oreortyx pictus; assembly: GCA_036925125.1. NCBI lineage: Eukaryota > Metazoa > Chordata > Aves > Galliformes > Odontophoridae > Oreortyx > Oreortyx pictus. The sequence goes on from JAUPFR010000001.1 coordinate 170,268,055, forward strand.
AGACATGAATGAGTTGCCTAAGGCTACAGTCGTTGTTTGAGACAGAGTAGGGCATCTTTTCTCACAAGACAGTAAAACCTTACTATTTACAAATAAAATATGGCTCACATTCACTATTTCCATTAGGAAATCTCAAAGTACTGAACAAAAAGTGACAGTTATTCTTTGCATACTATAAATGATGAAACAGGAAATAAGAAACACTGAGTCATACATCTTAGCTCACCTACTTGAGCAAGGCTGGACTACAGGTTCCTTAAATCCTGTGACTACTATGAAATACTGAAACACCTTCAAAGGAACTCAGATCCAGTAAGCAATGATGTGGTGACAACAACCAGGTTTATGCAGTGGCTTTCTTCATATTATGTATTTCCATTCTCACAGTGTTTGGGAAGCCTTGAAAGTTACTGTAAAAAATACTGTAAATCTTTATTAAATGTATCCTTCTTAATCCATCACATTACCTTAAGTAATTCCCTAATACAATCATATCCTATTAGTAACCATCTACCCTCATTAATTCAATAGAAAAAATGATTTATTGTATTGACAGTGTTTTTATCGTATTAGTGGAAATGATTAATGGTAGTGTAATTCAATGAAAACAGCTATTCAGATGTCATTTAGACATTCTAGTCTTGTAGGGGAATTTATTGTTCAAAACCATATTTGTCATTACTTGTCAACGAGACAGCCCAAATATCATAATTTCTTGTAGATGTCTGTAATCAAAACATGGTGTTTTTTATTTTGATATGGGATAACTTATTTTATAATACAGACAGAAGTAAAGTTCAACAAAAGGTAAAGAACTTCTCCAATTAAAATGCTCCTTTTTGTCCCAGAGGATTTTAAAAGATTTTCAGTGTCTGCTCAAGGATAGAGGCAATGTTTTGGATAAGAAGAGCAAAGCAATGAAGCAGTTCTATTCAGCTACAGAATCATTTGCTCCATTTTCAAAGTAGGTGTAATGGAAAGCCTGTAGGCACATATTTGTTTAGCAGTTATGTTTGGTGAGATGCAGAATTTTTCCTTGAATTCAGCTTTAGCTAGGTCACTCAAGCACAACTATTTTGCTGTATCAGTGAATATTCTCTTCAGCTGAAAACTAAGATGTTCTTTTCTTTCAAATAAATTATGAATATTTCAGAAAGTATAGTAATAATATTTGATGGTTTATTATAAATTTCCTGAGGAGAAATTAACTAAAGCTTATCTGTATCCTGGCATTAGACGCTTGATGTTAATTAAGCCTTGATAGCATCCCACCCCAAGAAGTTAGTCAATATATAAAGTTAGAGATTATCTTGATGTTAATGTTAGACTTTAAGAAAAAATAATGTATATGAAACCACTTAGAAATGACTAAATAAGGTAAGTTAAAATTAAAACTCAAAAGCAAAATGAAAACAATAATTGAAAATAAAATGCAAAAGCAAATATAAGTTAAACCAAGAAAAAAAAAATACAAAACAGAACCACTGTCCTTTTCATTTTTCCCAGTTTTTCTCTATTTTTTCACTGCTCCATAAAGGACAATTTCTGCTCTATTTGACCCCACCTTCCAATAGTTTTGGTAGGAAGCACTGATGAGTATAGCATCAGTTCTTATTTATTATTCTGCCAGGCTGGCTTGAAAGCAAAGTTGCTTGCAGCTGCATTTTTATGCTTTCAGTGGAAAACTTTGTGAACAAGTCCACATTTTGTATCTTCCTTTAAGCAACACATTTACCTCTGACCTTTATAAATTTTAATGGCATATGAGCACCTAAAGGTTTTTTTCCAAAAAAAAAAGCAGACACAAATTTAATTGCAAGAAGAGTAAAAATGATCGTGATGTCTAGAAAACACCTGACACTTACTGTTTTATAGTTCCCAGTTACTATTTTGGGTTGTTTACTGCTGTCTGTTTCTCAGCTCATTGACAAGTCAAGGGAGTTAGACCTCCCAGATTTGTCTGGGCCCAGCCAATATAATGCCTGTCTTGTCCCATGTGCCCAGAAAAGAGTCCCATTGAAAGGACTCATTCTCCCTGTATTTTGCAAACTGAGCAATGTGAATTTCTATCTGGACATCTAAACAGAATCTGTATCAAAAATAGAGGTTTAGTAAGTCTGTTTAGTAATGGGTAAGCCAAAGGTTTGTAGACTAAGACAGTGTTAAAGTACTGTGAAATTGGGACTTCATTAAAAGTAGTGATCTCATGGGATACTTTGCAAACTGTCCAGACCTTTAAGCATGCACAAAAAGATTCCAAAATACAATCTTTCTAATCTGAAACCTTTAGCAAAATTCCTGAATGGGTATGTATGATATATAAATGGATATATATGATATATAATTATAGTAAAAAGGATTATATCAAGCTGGCATCCAGTCTCTTCCACAGCAGAGGGGCAGTGCTGAGCTCTGCTGTCTGTGACAACAAAAAAGCCAGAGGGAACAGCATGGAATTGTATTGGGGGAGCGGCAGGGGGGTTAGGGAAGAGTTCTGCACCACAGGCGACTGTGTGTAGAACAGGTTGCCCAGGGCAGTGGGCGCAGCCCCAATCTGCCAGAGTTCAAGAATCATTTGGACAACATTCTCAGAGGTATGGTCTGATTTTTGTGTGGTCCTGTATGGAACCAGAAGTTGGAAGTGGATTCTATGATTCCATGATTCTACATTTTCTGGAAGCAGGCCCAAAACTTAATTTCTTTCCTTTCTGTCCAAGTGTCACTTTTTTGGACAATATCTCATATTTTGATATATAAAGGACTTTTAAATACATAACTATGTAACATGCATACATAACTCCTTGCATGGTAAAGTGAAAAGTTCATTATGTTATGTTCATGTTTTTTGGAATCCTAGAGCTAGATATTTTCATCAATGACCTGTGATTTTCACAGTTCATCCTGAATCAGGTTAGTCTTTTCTGAAATACCAGATGGTACTATATAAAACTGACAGAGCAATTCAAACTGTTACAAGGCAGTGTGTTACTAATTCCCCCTTATTAAAAAACAAACAAATAAAACAAAACAAAAAACATTGCTTTACAATGTGTAAATTCACTACTTTAAGCAGTTCTGTTAAAAATTAATTCAGCAGATAGATTTTGAATTTTTAGGATTTTTTTCTGTGAGTGGCTTTTCATCTTATGGAGGGATTTGTCCATTTTTCCCACTCAAATTTGACCTTTGAGTAGTACATATAATATAATATATAATATTATGTAAACGAAGTCTGCTCAATGAATCTTGACACTACTTTCTTCAAAAATCAGCACATTTCTTTCTGAATCTGTATAAGGCACTATAGAGGTGCGTAAGAAATAATGAAGCACAGTATTCCACTACTGTATGCCTCTGTTGGTATCTACCTTGGGACCTCATTAGTATGACTCTTTTGCAGTCAGTGGATGCACGTCTCAGAATGTTATAACTATCTGAAAAACTAAGTAGAAGTGAGGGCTGAATATTGTTCTCTTTTTCTTGTTCTTGTCAGTGGCAACAGAGCTAAATTCAAGTTGCTCCTTGCTGATCCCCAGTCACTAGGATTAAAAAACCTTCTAAAAATAACTTAGATGCATACACAAAAGGAACCTAATATGATATGACTTACATCCACTCAGTGCCAATTCTCATAGCACTTACTGGGCATAATTGTATGGACAAGAAGAATAAGATAGTGTATGATTAGAAGAAATTTCCGGATTTACTCAGTTTAAAACATGACTGGAATAAGTTCCTCCTGCCTAGCCACTGTCCCAAATATAAAGCAAAATATAAAGCATGGGAGAAATATAAATCATGAACTCATGGAATAGAATCAGGTCAGAAGTGTCTTTTGGAGGTTGCTAGTCCATCCTTTCTTCCATATCCTCTATGGCCTCCTCTATAGACTACCATTAAGTAGCCATAGACATCTTCAGCCTTCTCCACATTAACTTGGAATAGTTTTCTTCAGTTTCTATTTCGTGTGTTCCAGTCCACTGACCATTTTGCTGGTTGCTATGAGACTCACTTCAGTATGTCCAGTCTTTCCTATACTGGGGAGCTTAAAACTAATCGAGAGAATATGGCTAACAGGACATCTATATTATAAAATTTGTTCTGAAACTGAAGATTTAAAATTTAAGTAATTGAATCCAGTCCCTTTAGTTGTGTTGGGCAATTCTTTTGTTACAATAAGAGTATGCATTTTATGGTTTTGTGAATAAAGACTCTTAGCCTTTATCCATCTGTATTAGCCTAGACTGCAGGAAGATTCAATCTTGTGCATGTCCTGGCAGTTACTTTTCAAATAGAATCCTAAAAAAGGAGTCCAATCCACTATCAAAACATTTTTTCTGTGAAAACAAAGAACATACAGAAAGAACTGAATTCCTATTGTACAGTTCTATATTTCCTAAATTTGAAACTTATTCTCTGTATTTATTCAAAAAAAAGGGGAAGAAAATTTTCACAGAAAGCACAAAATAAAGTGTTACTTATCAGTACATTTGAGATAGGATAAACAGTGAATGAGGAACAGGAATAAACTTACCTAGTTTGTTTCTTTTACATAAATGTCGATGCCTAGTGAGGCTCATAATAATAATAATTAAAAAAAAGCATAATGATACATATATATATTTTCAAAATAATCACCAAAAATGCAGTTACTGTCATCTCACAACTATAAATATTATGACTGGAGAAAAAGGGAAACATAGGTCTAAACTGCAACAAACAAAAAATTCTGCCATTTAAAAAGTTTTACTCTGTACGTAACTGACCAAGTTTGGAAACACAATGATTAATACCTTCCTCTTTCCAAAACACTTTCAACTGTTTTCTGGGAGAAGTTTGTAAACATCAGTCTAAAAGGTGCTCTGAGGCTCGATGATGATGTGGGAGGACTTTGGAAAAATAATATACTCAATCTCTCACCTTTGAAGTCGACAGTTAAGTCAGAAGAGGAGGCTGATTCTCCAGCCCGGTGAGTAAGATACCCTTTCATACTGGATCTCTCATCCCTGACCCAATGGATGCTCATGACTTATACAACCACAGTGATGAAAAAACTTGTGTTCTGCAATGGCTATGTCTCTCTCCAGAGAGATGAAATTCAAAATCACTTCAGATAGAGGAAAATTCTAAAGTAAATTTTTCCACATATTTTGGTCTATGCCAGATCCTGGATTGTAGACTGAAGACAATCTTGTTACCAGTATTTTTTTTTTCCACATCTTTGGATTTAATATCCATCTGATGAAAACCAGTTGTTCACAAAGCTAACTTCATGTTACTAGATCATCTGAATGCATCATTAGTGTGCCTGTCTATATTATGTATCACCTAACTACAGTCTCAGATATTTTAGTTACTTTCCATTCAGTTTGCTCTCTAATTATTTTTCAAATTCAGTTCTGAAAAGCAACTATGACAGAGATAGGGGGAAAAAAACAACAACACATCCACATAATAAACTCTAATCATAAGCTTTTTTTCACAGGAAACAGTAGTCTCCTCACACTTCACTGCTTTTACAGCCCATATTAAGAGTACTGAAAATTCAGTATGTTTGACTTATAATTGGAAATCATATACTATAACATTCACCTGCTGTTCATATGAACAAATGAACTGATAAAAGGCAGTTTCATCTCTCAATATAATAATTGGCATGAATAAACTCTAGAATGTAGTGCTTAGATCCCTAAGGTTCACTAACAAGTTGATGTAACTACATGCAGCTGTAGATGAAAAAAAGGGAAGAACAACACAGAATTTTTCTTATCACAGTTGTTTTGGTTAATTCACATGGGGGATGCAGACAGGTCTGCCTTGGGTTTTGCCCCTGATCCTACAGATGTTTACATTAAGTGAAGATGACTCTACTGATGTTAAAGTCTTACAATAGTCTGAAAATTATACTGCAGATGAACTAGCTACAGAACAGCAAATTTTTTAGCCTTAAAAACAGAGACTAAAATTAATGTAAGTTATTACATAGTGATCTACTCATCAGGAGTGTAAATTACACTATTGAAATTTGGTACTTCAGCATGCAGAAAAGATAGAGAGGCCTGCTTCCCTCTTTTTGTCTGCAGTAATTTGAAATGTAATCTAAAATAAGTCCCGGTGTCATTTCTCTCTCAAGCAGAGAATGGTCTGAATACAGTGAAATCCTGTGACTAACTAAATCCATGGGAGAATAATAATTTGGCTCATCAAATAAACCCCTAAAAGGCAAGAATGCATAGTGTAGATGAGCAGTATGCCCATCAAAATTACCCAGGATGGTTCTGAATACCTCCAGAGACAGAGACTCCACTACCTTTCTGGACAGCCTGTTCCTGTGCTCTGTTATCCTGAAGGTAATTTTTTTCCTCACGTTCATGTGGAACTCCCTGTGTTCCAGTTTGTGCCTGTTGCCCCTTATCCTGTCACTGGGTACTATTGAAAACAGCCTGACCCATTCACTTGACACCTGCCCTTTAGATATTTCTAAGCATTGATATGTTCTCCTCTCAGTCTTCTCCAGGCTGAACAGTCCCAGGTCTCATTTCCTTTCCTTATAAGGGAGATGCTTCAGCCCCCAGAAGAGTTAACAAGACCAGCACAGGGTGAATGAAAACATGACCAATCTCAATGTACATTATAAAATTTTAAAGAGAGTAATGGGATTGCACTGGCTTCAGCATATGTATTTCTGTCAGCTCGGGGTACTGTCAACGGTTTACCGGGCTGGATCAGCCCGGTTCCGTGACGATTGGTGTGGGGGACCCGCAGACCCACGCCCCAGGAAAGGGGAAAGGAGAAAGGGAAAAGGAAAAAAGGAGATGGGCCTAGAAACAAAACAGCGGCAACGATCTGAGGAGGAAAGCTAATTTACTAAATAAGATATCAGAAAGCAAAATAACACAATATAATACTATATAATTGGAATTGAAGCTAATAAATCAAATAAAATGAGCAGGAAAGAGTGTCCGATAAACCGAAGGCCTTACGCTAACGCTGAAGGCGATACGGCAGCGAGCACCCACTGCTGAGTTGATCCCGAAGAAAAGAGAGTGTCCCGTGACTGCAGAGGGTTTTTATGTTTTCCCTCTGAGCAGAAAATATGTAAAAATGCAAAGCATTGCAAAGTCCTCTGGGGAATGTAGTTCTCCTCTTCTGAGACAGGTATACCCGGAAATATCAATGATCTATGGAGTTGGAGTATTAACTCTTTAACTCTTAATGCACTACATGTTGTTATGATGTGGAATACCAATACCAAAAAAAATCATAAAACCATGACAGGTACCTAGCACTGTGATTTTGAGCATATAGGGACTGATAATGGGTAATACATTTGTATCGTGATACAACTATACATTGAAATTGTTGTACACTTCAGTACTCTGCTGTATCACTTTTCAAAATCAAAATCATGCGTGGCATCAAATATCTTTCAATAAGTAAAAGTATTAAAGAAAAAAGGAAAAAAAGAAAAAGAAAATATGAAAAACGAGTAATGGTACAGGCACATTAATGCCTTTATTACCACTTTTAAGATTTATGGGAGATGTTGTAATACAATGTGACCCCTCTCCACAGTCAGTGAAGCTTTTATTAAGCAGGTAGGATTTTCTATGGAAATATGTGTGATATATTTGTGAATACTTAATATATGAATAAATGTTTTTCTGGCTTGAAAACTGCTAGCAATGGGTATGCTTTTCACAAACACGGTATGCAAACACCCATTAATATGCTGTGTTCTCACAGTTCAATGAGGAACGGTGCCATGCAGAATTAAACTTTTTCCCATGGATTTGAATTCTTTCAGCTAGGAGGGAGATAATTTTATGTCGAAAGATTTATGTCATGAAGCATATAGTACATAGACTTCCTTATTATAACTAAATATAAATAACCATTACTATATTATCATCATTTAGAAAAGGTTATAATGAATAAACAACCACAATAGATACGGGCATAGTAGTGAGTCATATCAAATTAAATATACATAGAAAAAAAGAATACCAATAATATCAGACAATAATTAAATTCTGACTTTCTAAGGGAAACTCTTATACTTTGTGCTCTTACATGTACTGTATTTGTAGGACTGTGATAGGAGGAATGTACAAATATGTAGAGTAATCGATAAAAAGAAAATAAAGCTGGCCAACTATTATAAAAATGATCTAATTTATGTGCAAATGCAACTGCAGTCTGTTAGATCTATGGAATAGCTTGAGCTAAAAAGTTTGACATTTGTGTAAAATTATTAATTTTATACATATATATATATTTGCAGAACTATTTATTTATTTATTTTGTTTAATGTGGGAAAGTTCTGCCACTTCTGTCTCTAGTGACTTTGGATAAATGCTGACCTTTCTTTTACCAACCAGAACAGCTAAGACAAACAGGAAAGTAAAAAAAAATGATGACAAATCTTCTCTTTCTTGGAAGTAAATATTATTGGATATTTTTGCGATCTTGGTATCTAAACTCAGTCTTGTCTAGAGACTTGTTTTCGTAAAGTAAGAAATTGTTCCTGACCTTTCAAACCACTGTGGCAAGCGTGCTCTATAACCAGACACAGGTCATTGACATTGCAATAGAAAAAGGGCGACTGTCATTTAAAAAGCCATTTGTCTTTTAAGCTCAGCACACTGGTGGTTAAATAAAACTTGTCTGTGACCTTAGGTTTGTATTTTTAGAGTTAGCTGAATAATTAGAGCTATCAATCTAAAAATATATTTTTATATACTGAAGCTTAAAGAAAAGAAAGAAAATAGGAGCAAGAATTAACTTTTCAAGAGAAAACCGCATATTCCATAAGTGATAAAAAAATATTATATTAAATATTCCCTAAAATACTTAGACAGCAGATATCCCGAAAAGAGTATGCTGTGTATAAAGGTCTCTATTGTAAACTTAGCAGTAATTCACAATTCACCTTAACAATATTCATAATTACTAATGTCATTTCTACAGAGTGTTGTGGGACACACTTTCTGACTAATCCCACCTATGCTAGGACTCTGTAACCTGAAAATCATCTATAGGTTGGAGATTACCTACTCCCCCATCATTATCTAGTCTCTATGAGTCTACATGTACTAGATACCTCCTTGCCTGTTCTTTAGCTTCTCATAATAACTAATTTCATCTGCCATAATACAATCTGAGGGATATGAATCTGATAATAGAAGCCCATCTCTCACCTGGAACTTCATTATCTTTGTCCTGGATATCAGTCAATGTCTACATATTGAACAGATGGTGCTCACTGTCAGGATCAGAATGTTTTGATGGCTGTAGGTTCCTATTGCTTATCAATTCCATACTTAGTCAAATAAAAACCATGCCAAAATTTGTAAATTGGATCACCTTGTGGAATTACCTAGATGAAAACATTCCTGGTTCACTGAAGACATTATTTTTTAATACAAATTTTCAATTGGTGGATACAAAAATACTTCCAGTAAAGACTCCATTAACTGTGAGCAAGCACAGTTTTAAATCCACTTCTAGAATTTTTACTATTATAGACCCACAAAGTATGATCTGACCAAGGACAATGCTAGTCTTGCAGATGTAGCAGTCATAGTAGTCGAACAGCTCTCAGTGAACAAAAGTGTAGTTTCCATGATCACATTCAGGTTACTAACACTCCAAGATCCCTCAATTTAGGCATTCATTACTGCTTCCAATATTCCCCTGAAAAATGTATGCTCTGGGAGAAAGATAATTCCCTGGGTATCTCATGCCTGGAAAACATTACAATGGAGACAATGTCTGAATCTCTCGCTAGGGCTATTTACTTCTAAGTATTTCCAACAGACAATTTTGAGTATTTTTTTTAACCTGACCTTCCTCTGAAAAGCATTTCAGTAAAACTCTCCTTCTTCAGAATGTCTGCCATCTAACTCTCTTCATTGCAACTCAAAGGAAGAGAGAAATTGCCATCCAAAAACTTCTAGCAGCTGGATTTTATTTTAAATTTGAGGACGAGATACATGAAAATAATACTTTCTCTTTTCCATTTTTTTTTCCATCCTTCCCTTCCCTTCCCTTCCCTTCCCTTCCCTTCCCTTCCCTTCCCTTCCCTTCCCTTCCCTTCCCTTCCCTTCCCTTCCCTTCCCTTCCCTTCCCTTCCCTTTTTCTCTTTAAATTGAAAATATACAAACCAAGACAACAGACTCAAGGAATAAAGTAACAGTTGGTGTAAAAAGGCATCAGAGCTTCACAGTGTTCTAGCAATCCTAATTGCTGAACACCTTACAAGGGCTGGATGGCAACCACGAATTTTCTCTTAGAAATACCTTCTCTTGCTGTCTCATTTTTATTGAAATTACTGGGTGTTTTTCTACTAAACTTGAGGAGGGCAGGAACACTTTATGACTATGTTCTGCATCATGGTAGTCTGGCCCAGGTGATGTAAATAAATGAAGAGTTTGGAAAGCTGATTTTTATTTTCCTTAATGTTTTGTATTATATTGTTTAACTTCAGCTATCTTACGTTCCCTGAATATCAGGAATTTCATCATTAAGAGGCAACATAACTAATGAAAACTAGAAGACTGTTGTTTCCAATTTCTCCACAGTTTTCAATTTTTGTCCTTCCATAAAAGTGATAAAATGGCTTTACTACTGTTGTAATGTGCTTCAGCCCACACAGTTCTTTCACTATTTTTTCAAAGAATGAGCACATAAAGCTAAAGGCACTTCTGATATTGTGTTACTGACTTTAGCATAAGTGCATCAGGAATACATTTGGCCCATCATCTCTTAACTTTAATT